>CM021776.1:14301108-14358189 GCA_011076525.1 Nettapus auritus | reverse complement strand
AAGGAAAGGAAAGGAAAGGAAAGGAAAGGAAAGGAAAGGAAAGGAAAGGAAAGGAATACATTGCAGATACAAAACCCCATGCTGATCACCTGTCTCTTCCCCTGTATGCACAGAAAGGGTCAGCACATCTTTCTCATTTTCCTTTTTTCCCTCCAAAATAATAGTTGGACATGACAGGAGAGGAAGGCTGAAGACTTTCACAGTATCACCACATCTCCGACCCTAGACACCAAAGCAAAAAGGATTTTCCTCGCAGGCTCAAGGGCTCTGAGCATCCTCTTGGGCAAAGAACCATCACCACATTTGCAAACCAAGGGTTTGGTTTGACTAGCAAGAGTCAGCCCCCTCCCCACCTGCACCAGACACTGAATGAAACAACAGCTGAGCAAGTGCTGTACCATGCTGCCCCTGCAGGACCCCAGCCTCGCCCCCAGCCCCCAGCCCACCTCACGATCATGCAGCATCAACTAGGGGCACCATGCTGCTATTTGGAAGGACTTGTGCTCAGCCTGCTGAAAGAAAGTGAGTCCAGAGGCAAAATCAAGAAAGACCAACCTCTGGGTCAAGTTGCCATCTGCCTTCCTACATACAGGGAAATATTTTCTGAAAAAAATGGTCATATCATTGTACAAGAATCCTTAATCAAGAATGACATGATGAATAAAGCACCACCTGTCATCAGCAGCAGTGACAGGCAGCTGCTATCCAATATCAACACAAATACCTTTCCCTCCATGGAACACCTATTGATCTGAACGGGATTAACAGAGGTGAGGAAAGTATTCATTAAGTCTTCCAAGGACTTGGCTAAAAAAAAGAATATCTGGCATTCAGGAGGAGATATTTAAGAAATCAATCTATTAAGAGCTTAAGGAATTTCTCTAGGAACTGACTGAGCTGCTAGGTGCCACACAGCCAACAAGACTGGTCTCAGAGGAGAAGCAGCTCCCCAAGATGCTTGCCCTAAAATAACATTTTAGCTCTCCTAAAATAACATTTCCAACTCCTTCCAAACCCTAACACAGCTGCCAGAAAGAGACAGCAGCTTCTCCACCCCACTGGCACAGCTCTTGTGGTTTCAGCCCTGGAGGTGTGTGAAGCTCTTTGGGCATCATCAAGGGCTGGTGGCAGGGGCTGCTCTGGGGGCAAGAGGAGCAAGAGGTGGAGGAGGACTGTGTGTTGCAGTGCTAGGATGGGCAAAAGGCAACAGAAAACTGTGAGCATGGAAGACTTTTGTATGTACGACATAGGGAGCGGGGCAAGCTCTGCTGTCCCCCCAAGTTTGTCTTGGCCATATCCTGTAGAGAAAGCATGTGGGGGTTGGAGGGATCATTTCTGCTCAGACACAAGCTCCTCTGCCAAGGAAAAGCCTTGCAGCAATGGACGTAACCACATTGCTAACAAAGGGCCTTCCACTCCTTTGGCTGCTGGCAAGGGTGACCTACTAGCCCTGGCCACTTTTCCTGCTTCATCTCTATGAAGACAAGCCGAACCATCTTCTTAATTAACCACAGCATGCCCAGCTTTCAGGGAAGTCTGGCACCCCTGCTACGATGAGTTACGTGGCACAGAAACCCCAGCCCTTTAGTTCCGCAGGGCTGGAGGCAGCAACCACGCTCCTTGGCTCAAGCCAGCCAGCCCCTTCCCCTCCAGGGGCACCCAGACGTGCTCCTCGGCCACCTTCCTGCTCACTTGGAGGTTACTGCGCTGAGCCACATGCCTCGGGCTTGGCAAAGCTGGAAATGCTTAAAGCAATCCTCAGGCAGGCAGGATTATGCTTAGAAAGTGTGTGAGGTATGTACTGCTCGCTCATGCTCTCTGCACCTGAGAGATTAACGACTGGGAAAAAAGATTAGATTGGGAAAATGACAATTATGGTTACGCACCTTGTCCCCTAACTCTGTGCCGAGCACACATGCTCATGGGCAGCTATGCCGTATAAATACATACAGTGCTTACGAAATAGCAATCATGTAAAAATGGAAAAAAAAATTGAAAAAAAAACAAACAAACTGAACTGGGCACAGGTTCATCCTGTTTTGGGGTGGGAAGTGGAGCCCCAGGGATGGGCTCCCTGCTCCAGCAGCCACCACGCAGCCCCCAGCAGGGCTCAGGAGCTGGCTGCAGAGGGGGCACAGCCCCCAGTGCTGCCTGCAGCTGCTGTGCACACAGGTGGGAAGGCGAGTGCAACTCCTCCGCCATTTGGAGACAAAAACATTGGAACAATTAAGCTTGCCCAAAAGCAGGTTCAAATGACTAAGCAGTTATTGCCAATCTGAATTTTCGCTCTGGAAGAGTTCAGCCTGTGCTGCCAGACACATGCCTACCTTCTCTTATGGGCTTAATAAAGCCAGTTATTCTCTTGCTGGAGCACACTTCAAGCATCTATTAGCATGCCCTGGTATCATGAGAGTAGGTGGATTATTCGGGGTATGGTGCGTGAATTTTCCGAGCAGGTAAATACTCAAGCCTGCTCTCACAGCAGCTCCAGCTCGTGGAGTTTTTAAAGACTTGTGAAGCACCAACAGGATCGACTCCCAGGGATACAATTCAAGTATGAAAGAATCAAAGTGCCAATAAATTAATGAATATAAAGCAGCGAATTCAAATATTTATCATGCAGTCTGGAGGTGTTACAGCTATACATCTTGTTTTCCTCAGCTGTACTATTGCAATCACTGCCTGGCATTGCCTGGAAAGCACACAGTGAGCTATGATGGAGAGAGAGAAATAACTGCACCTCGCTGTTATTTACAGGTAACAAAGAGGTCTCCAAGTTAGCTGAGAGCACGGAGGAATGAGGCTGCTGAGCTGTACAAAGCAGAAGCAGGGAGCAGAAAGTCAGAGCAACAGTCTATTGACCTACATTAATGATATCACATGCTGAAAAGAACGCTATGCTCTTAATTACTTTAAAGATTTTCTTTATTTCAGTAATACGTTTTGGTGAGGAGCACGTCGCTGCCCACCTGCCGCACTTCAGATTGATCTCTCCAAGGTAATGTGCAGTCAGATATTCGTGCTTCAGGTTGATCGATACGAAATAGCTCTTACTGATTTTTCTATATCAAATATTGCTGCATTATTTTTGAGGAGCCTTTGGTTAAAAGTGCCAGAAGAAAAATGACAAACATTATGTTTAACATTCTTTTAATCCTCACTCTCCACATTTCTGCTGTAAAATGAAGTGCAAAACAAGTTTTCAAAGCAGACACCCCCCTCCTGCAATGTAAAATACAAACCAAAAATATTGCAATGTATCTAAAAACCATGGAACAGTTGGGCTCAGCATGAGAATACAAAGAAACCAAAACTAAAAACAATTTGGTGGGCTTCGCAATTCCTTTAAAAACCCACTTCTCCCCCAAAACAGCACAGTTACACAAATAAATAGATATGCATATAACTTACCGGAGCAAATATCACCATACACATTTACAAAAGGATTTATAATCCAACTTGCGTCTCCTGAAATAAAGCAAGGTTTGTCTCATACTAAAAATAAAGGCTCCCAAAAGCTTCTCGCAGTGGAGAGGGAGAGAGAGAGGGAGGGAGGGAGGGAGCGAGCACCAGCTCCTTGCCTCTCTTTTTATGAAGCAAATAAGGAGAGCAAGAAAATCAATGCTGAGAGAAAGTGAGCTGATATACCAATCAGGCAGCAGCCTCAGCCTTATTTGCGGAGGGATAGCAAAATGGTCATATTATTAGACAATGACTACACACAGCCTAAGTGGAGAAATCTAATACTTTCCCCATGGCGAGAGGCTGATTGCTTTGTTGTGGTGCAGGTACCACCACAGCGTGCTGCAAGATGCAGCCCAGTCCTCCCCACAGAAGATGCAGAACAGCTTTGTTCTGTGTGCACCTTACCATTGCTGGGCTGAAGTTGGGCTCAGCTTAAAGAGCCTCCGAACCTGACACTTGCAGGTTGCCCCTGGAGCAGCGCGTATTCATTGTTGGCTTTTGGGGGGCTCTTTGCTATGTTTTGCAGACCTTTCTGCCATGCCTCTCACTGCCTCTCAGACAGCTGCCTGCAGCTCCAGCAAGGAGCCCACCCAGAAAGGGGATTAGACCTTTCAGGTCACATTTACTGTAATGTGCACTGAGCTTCTCCTGTGCCCTCACAGAGCTGGACCTCCAGAGCATCTCCCTCAAACTTGAGCTTTTTCCACTTCTTTTGTGTGTCAGAGAAAGCCTAGGGGTTACCCACGGGTTCCCTTCCACCAAATGGGAAAAGTTCTGTGCTACTGATTTAACCAAACCTTCACTGTGGCCCTGTTTGCCCGGAGGAGGAGAGCACAGCAGGAGCTTAGCTCACTGCCTCCGACACGCAGGCATCTGCTTGCCAGCAGCACTCATCTCTGGCAGCTGCACACCAGGTCCTTGGGATGCTGCCACACCTGCTGCCCCGGCACTGAGACACAAGGACCACACAGCCCATCCCCACAGACCCCTCACCAGGTTTCAGACCTTGGCACAGGACGGATTCACAGCTCCTTCCCTTTGCAAGGAGCCCAGCTCTCATCACAAGCCTATTGCCCCAGCAGTGTTTTGTGTGAGACCGTGAATCACACTCCATGCTATTTATTTTTTCCCACCAGCCCTGGGTTTATCAGCACTTTGCCCTCTTTTCCAGACTCTTCAACAAACACATGTGACTTAACAGATGAAACACAATGTGAACTTTCTCTTTTATTTGGAGACAGAAGTTACATGCTGGCATACAGAAACACCTGGTGGGTGACAACAGTTCTCTGCAGAGCAGAATCTGAGCACATCTACTTTTCCATAGCACTTTGGAATTCAGATTGTGCCAGTAGAGCTAGAATTTACAGGGAAAAGCATAAAGATAAAAAAACAATGAGAGTGAATGCACCTGATAATTCAATTTGACCATTTGGGGTTGGCACTCCCAGCACTGGATACTCACAGCCCAGGCACAGAGGATGCTCACACAGCCCCTGACTAGCTCCAAACCTCTGGGCCTGTTTCCCATGAGTGGGAGCCGCACTGCCATGCTGCCAGATGTCCCTTCTGGCACCACGGCCCTGCCTCTCCAGAGGCGGCTCACTGCCAGCCAGAGCTGCAAGGAGACATCACGGTGCCGAGCGAGTTCTCTGAGGAGAGATGCTGAGGCGCTGCTCCACAGCTTGGTGTTCGAACAGAGGGGAAGGCATTCTGCCTGCTGCCATGCCTGCTGCCTACACGAGTCACAGCCACACCAATCAGACAACCATGGTCTTCTGCATTGTGCTCAGGTCTACAGCTAGCACTGAAACTCGCTGCATCTCACGCAGAGCAGCCTCATGCTGCAAGGTGTGACCATAAGAAAAATGCAAGCACCTCTCAGCCTCGTATTCTGGTGAGATCATTTTATCTTCCCTCCCCACTCCACCCCTGGATTATCAATGGCTACACAATTGCTGCTACTTAAAAACCTCACTGAAGCCTTCGGAAAACCTTGAAAAATGTCCATTAAAATAGCTCTGCAGAGGTGCCCCTGGGAGCTGCCAGGCCTTGGCCCTCCAAAACATGTGCCCACCTGGAAACCTGCACAGGATATAAGGAAGCAGGGTGCAGGTTTAACCGGAGAACAATGGGTGGCAGCAGGTGATGCCCCATCCCACAGCTCCTTCAAACAAAGCTGCAACACAGACTCCGTTATGGAAGGAGACCCAAGCTTGATTTATTTTTTTTTATCCCAAACTGAGTCATGCCATGAATGGATCAGGTCCAACACTGCTGACAGCAGATGCATTGGTGCTTGCTGATAAGGCAAAACTCTCATTGGGATGCAGCAGGCCCTGCAGCACTGGTGCTTGCTTTGGCTTTATTAGATCCCATTGGAAAACTCTGTTTGAAATATTGGATGGGACACTTTACATCGCCAAGCATAAAACCAGGCTCTGCCAGTGTCAGCACTGCTAGGACACGTCTCTCTCTGTGCTGTATCAGAGCTTTCCACTTTTGATTAAGCTGGGAGTTTCAGAGCATACTAAAATGCTTCATGGGATTTGAGCTCCAAACTCCTTTAGATACCACTGCAGAGCTGTACACGTCCAGCAGATTTCTGCCAGCTTTACTGAACCACTCCAGGGTCTAAGGAGACTCACCCCCTGCCTGCAGAAGGTTCCTGGCCAGAAGCAGACTTGGGAAGCACCCTCAGAAGGACAGCATGAGATGGAGCTGCTCTTCTCCCGGCTGCTCACTGCACTTTGCCATCTCCCCTTACATCCCCCAGCCCAGTGCAAGGTGCCTAAAGCCCACATGCCATGATGGGAAGGGAAAGGAGGGAGCCCAAAAGCACAGGGTACACTTAGACCCTCTTACTGCCGTGCTGTACTCTTGGTACATTTGCTCTTATCACCCCAGAAGCTGTGTTTCACACATCCCACCAAGCAGAACCTGAGCTGGAAGGTTTTCAGCATAGGGCACCACGGTCCTCAGCTCTGTCCAAGACTGCATCTTACCTGCCTGGCTAGGCTAAGCAGGAGCAGGCAACTACATCACTGCCCATGCCACATTTGCAGGACCTAATTAGCACTATCAGAGCCTCCATCCCAGCTGTGCTGTAATGAAAATATACCTGAAGCAGCCGCTGCAGATAACCCACCAGCCCAGGAAACGCTCACAAGGGCTGCCCATTTGCCAACAGAGATTTTTCACATTTCCCTCTCAACCTCTATTTAAATTCGGGAAGGCATAAAATTAACAAAGTCTGAGAACTAACTAGAAGCCGTTTGTTTTTCCCATGGAAATGGAACATTTCCTAATGAACCTCCCCTCCCCCTGTGCCGCCCAGTTCTGGATGCAAATATTGCTGTGAGTTTATCAATCTGCGCCTTGTTTCACGCTGTTTGCAATGCTAATGAGTAAACCAATTTTGACATATTATGTAAGCCAGTTTCTGAAACAGAGATTCTTGGCAGGCCAAATGTAAACACAGACACCCTCTTGCATCCAATTTAAATGAGCATGTTGCTGAAAGCACAGAGGGCTTGATTCTGTTGACTTATTCCTGATTTACTCCAGTGCAAAAAAAAAAAAAAGTGAAAAAACAAAAAAGCACACCACCCTTCAATTCAATTACTAGTGCAGCAGCAATTTGCAAAATAGATCTAATTTTGTACCACAGAAATATGCTGGAACAAGCTAATGCAGGGTGGTGACTGGGGCACTGCATGAGCATCAGCACAACACACGGCCAGCAGCACACATGCCATTCCAGATGGAGCTGCTAATGGAGGAGATGACAGCTTTCCCCTCCCTACCTCCAACCAAATCCAGGTCCAGGTAGGGGACAACCTAGAGAGTGAATCCTTTTAGCCTCACAGCCCTTCCACCATGGCTTTGCAAGAGGACCCTGCACACCTTGGCAGTCCCACAAACCACACATCACCTCATCCACCCAGCCTACTGTGAGGTCCCCAAACTGGCACCTGGCCCCAGCACCAGGACAGATGGACACCCTGATGGATGGATCATATCCAACCTTTGCAGGCTGTCCAAGCAGCAGAATGACATGCTGCAAGGCAGGCTGCAGTGCCCAGAAGTGCTCTGCCCAGTGACAGAGGGATGAGCTGTTGCAGAGTTAGGGGTAGCAGAAAGAAGATGGGATGCATTTTAAATACACCTTAAAAACAACTCTACTAGGGAGCTGGACAGGATTCATTAAAGTGAAGATGGGCTGGAATCAAATCTCTAATTTGCACTTTTCACAATACCATCTGGAACATTTGCATCTGCCAAGAGCACAGCTTATTTATGTGGAGAAGCAGAAGCAAATGGGGTTGCAACATACCTGGAGGTGGCCTTTACCCCTCTAATGGATCTGGGTATCTCCAGAGTGTTTTAAAGCTAAAACACAAGTGTGAAGCTGAACTGTGCTGCTCCTGACACAGCAGAGGAAAAGAAATGAGATGCTCTGCTGTGAGGTTGGGTGTGCTGCTGCAGAAAATATTTATTACATGTGTCAGAGATCCTGCCAGGCATCAGATCTACAAAGCCCAACCCCATGTTCAATCCCGTGTCACTTCACAACATCAGGACCAGGATGCCATTAATCATACCTGGCTCTTTTGCATTATAAAACAAATGAAAGCATGAGGAAGAATACTTTTAGCCTCCACAAAAATATCCCATCTTGAGCTTTCAACAATGACAGCAAACCTGGGAGCTCTTTCCTTCGTGCTGTGTAGCACTTTCAAGCTACGATCATAAGCAGCCAAAATGTCACACATTTGCTGGCTCATCAAGATCCACCCTGCAATTTTGGAAGTACACAGTTGCTAAAGTAATTCAACGTTTTAGCATTAAGTTTTTTCTCATGCCATGCCTATACATGAAAAAGAAGAGGACAGTGCTCAAAAACAGGGCAGCTGACAGGTGAGCATCACTTGGGATGGAGACAGCAGGGAGATGAGATGCCAGCACACAGTGCAGCAAAGACTGGGAAGAGAAGAGGCCCTGCAGACCCCAGAGACTGTGCAGGACCTTGCCCAAATTAGTCTGAGCCCAGCTCTTTGCAAAGACATCTCCCACCCCTCTAAGCATGGATGCTTAGAAGTCTGGCTACTACTACTGGCAACTCCCTTTGGAAAGCCCTCACTGCCTATCCAAACACCTCCCGTATTTCTGATGGGGTTACTGCCCACTCCTCTGCCCTCCTTCTTCATGTTGCTTTCCATATTTTCAACATTAAGTACTGTTTCTGCACTTCTAAAATACCAAAGACAAGAAAAACATAGAACAAAAATAACCTGAAAGCTAAATGGGCATGGACTGGATGATGAGAACAGTATGGAATAGGCGTGAATCAGATTAATTTCTATTGTAATTTTTGTAGCTATTTAACAGGAAGAATGAAAAAAAAAAAATCTAATTACTGTCAACTGTAAGTTTTCAGCTTCCCAGCCAGAAGAGTGCTGTTATTAAACTACTGCATAATTGCCTCTTTTACTCTGCTTCCCACAGAAGTTGTGTTATTTCACTCATAGTTAAACTCATAATATTGGCTTCATAACTAATCCTGTCAATTGAAATCCCTGGGCTGGTGCAAGGATAAAAATAACCGAGTTGTTTCGTTCCTAAGCTTTCCTTCAAAGCACATCTCAGAAGAGCTGGGGCCACAGCTCAGCAGGGCCATGGCCCTCTGACCCACAGCTACCTGCAGGGATGTGTCCAGCCAAGCACAGAACACAGGGACAGAGAGAGCTCTTGCCCATCTCTGCCCCCTGAGGAGGAGAGCCAAGGTGAGATATTTAGCATTGCACAGCTGAACCCCACTTCTAGGCCCAAAGCTTTCTGCCTACCCTGAGGCTTCAGGCCAGCACTGATGCTTACAAAGGCTGCAGGTACATAGAAAACAGAGGTTTCTGCCTTCCCCAGACACCAGGCACTAGATATTTATCTCACACACAAGACTGTACCAGGGCTCCCAGTTTCATATTCAAGCAAAGAAACTCATTGAGATGAACAATCATCAAAAAGAAAGATCTGTCTGCACACTTACTCAGGAGACTGCCACAACACACTGGGCTTTCACCCATTTGAATTTTGGAAGTTTAGGCTCTGCCCAAACCCCCACTTGCTCCCTGTGTGTTGGGCAGACCCTCCCTGCTAACCACAGAACCATCCTCCCCTGCAGACACGGTGTGCTTGCTGCAGGAGAGCCAGGCTCTCGCAGGACTTCACACGGCGGCACATCCTCCTGCTAACGGGATGCTTCCCTTGCCCAGAACACACAGTAAGGCTATAACCTCCACCCAGCTCAGGTTTGGGTGAGGCAACAGGGCTGGAAAGGGCGAAGGAAGGTGGCTTTGGTCTCACACCCAGCCCTACTATCCCCAGCTCTGTCTCTGGAGACACCAGCCCTGTGCCAGGGATGCTCTCTGGTGGGCACGCACAGAAACTGCTGAGAGAAGGCAAGGAGCAGATGGGAAAGGATGCAATATCCAGCACAGGTGCCTGGCCAGCAGCTCCTTCCCTTGCAAGCCAAGGACCCCAGCTTCGCTGTCAGACAGAGCTGCAGAGAATAGGAAACAACATTTAATCTCTCTCCTAGGGCTTCCACACACACCTAGAGCAGCTCTGCAGTTTCTGTATTTGCCTCCACCCTGTTCAGCTGCTTGCTTGGCTGTGACTGACGCACAGCCCAGAGCACAGAACAGCACAAAACACTCCAGCGGCACCCCGTGCCTGCAGTGGAGCCACAGGAGATGGCTTCAGCTGAGTGTTTTCCCTCCTGGCAGAGCCACAAAGCAGCAGTACTACCACCTTTGCTTTTCTGGTTGGGATGAGAGCATGGAAAATCATTTATGCAATTGTACAGTCCCTCAGTGCTCTCACACAAACCGGGGCTACTCCCAGCAAGCCCAGCCTGGAGACCTGGGTGTCCCCTGGGGCTGGGACCAGCAGCCCTCAGGATTTAAAATAAACTCAGCCTGATGCAGTGCGTATTTTCTCTTTGATGTGTGTGCAAGTGAACTTGCAGGCCAAGGGACTTCCTTGTCTAGTAAACCTCAGAGATGCAAAGAAGCTGTGCTATAGGCCAAGGTTAGCTCTGCTGCTGGTGTCAATGAACTGCCAGTGCCTGGCCTTGGGGTCAATGAGCAGAGCCCACATTCTAGGGCCTGCTTCCACATCTGCTGGCCATAGAAATGATGAAGGAGGGAAGTGCCCAAGTACCAGGACTGAAGCAAACCCATTACCCTGACTAAGAACCATCCCTGCAATGTTCATTAATGATGTCCAAGTACAGGAGGAGAGGAAAAGGCAAAGAAAAGTGAAGCTGCCAAATACATGGGCAGCAAAACCCCCAAGAGGAAGAAGTGCTGGTGATGGGACACCATGTGCAGACACCCAGAGCACCACAGCAGCCAGGGGGTACAGACCAGCCTGCCTCTGCTAGAGGTGACATCAAATGCCTCCTCTTTGGATGCTCAGACAGGTCCTTGAGGAGACATGGCAAAGCAACCACTCTTATAAACAAAGGCCTTGATATCCAGATGTATGTTCCTGGGCAGCAGTCCTTTGGTGTCTCAGACACTGCTAGGGGCTTCTGCTCTTCCTCTGTCTTCTCAGACTCCAGTGCTTGTGGCATGTCCATTTAGTTCTGTCAACTTTTCACCCCCAAAGAAGAGAAGGAATGAGAGTCCCAGGCTGTCCTCTGCTCCTCATGACGTGACACAATGTGTTTTGGTGGCTTCCCATCAATCACCAGCAGGTCCCTGGGAAGAACCTGGAAGAGGAGAGCACAGGCCATGTTAACACTAGGTAAATCAAAATTTTAGAGAGTAACTTTCAAATTTACAGCCTGGTTTGAGCATGCAAGAAAGTGTGTGCAAGGTCTCACTATTCCCCACATTCAAGTACTATAGGTGAGAGGGTAAAAATGCATTTCAACTGAAGATTTGGCCAGGGGAAAAGGAAAAGTGCATTTCTGCTTCAATAGCATCTAATTAGCAGTGGGATTTTAGATGCAAAAGCAAAACATAGGCCTTGCCACCAACTTCTCATTTAACAGTTCAATCAAAGAAGTCATCAGCTTTCCTTGATAGCTGTAATTAAGGGTTTGCATGGAATATAAGGCCTGTTGTGCCTGCAGCTGAGCAGGGAGCCTTTCCTTTGACAAATCTTGTATGAGTCTCTTGTATGAGGCTGAGTCTGCAGGCCACATCTGACTAAAAAAAGTTTTCAGCCAGCTGTTAACAAAAGGCTTGCTCCCAGACGTGGGACATCCCACTGCTCCAGCTCCCTCAGATCTGGGATCCATCCCCTACCACATAACTACATCCATCACTGGAGCAGGACACAGCTACCTTGGGTAGCAAAAAACATGCCCATGCACTTGGAGGCAGAAACTGCCTGCACATGCCCATCTCATGATGTAGGACACTTGGACTTCAGTCCTGCAATGGATGACCTCCTAGTCACACCCAGAGCAGTAGGTGTGACAAGTCTCCACATGCAGAAAGAAGCTGGAGAAAAGTAGTGGGTTGGCCATTTGGTGAAAGATTCCACCTCTCTAAGCAATGCTGAAGCAGATGGCCACTTTCTTGGTCATGCACTGCCCTATCTCTTCAGCTCTAAGACACGTTGACCATGGAAGGTCATGAGGGCATCTTGTATAATCCCAATGCTCAGTAAAACCAGCCATGCCCATGACAGAAAAAAAAGTATTATCTTTTTTTTTTTTTTTTTCCCTCTGGCTATATCTTACCAGAATCATCAGCAGCAGGGATCCTCCGAACATCAGCTTCAGGAGGGTCAGGTGGTGAGGTACTGTATTTCCCCTGTGAACGAAGGGGAATGGTGCATTTTTTAAGTTCTACTTTAGGCAGCCGCACAAGTCCTCTAGGTGGAACTTCCCTGGGGATCGCAGGAGACTGTCCTTGTCCAAGCATCAGAAGGTGTCTGTGCAAGTCAGCTCATTGTCCTTAGACTTTTGCACATTTTTGTGAATATAAAATTCAAGCATTTGTTATTATTTCTTGATGTGAGGAACCCCCCAGGAGCACTCCAGTTTGCCCAGTCTCACGCAGTGCATGCAAGCTCTCACCTACGAGCTCTGTGCCAGTCACTTCAGTAAATTGATCTTAAGTGAGCTGCCAGTATCAGGAACTCCTGAATGAACTGTAGTATTTATAAATTCATCATACCCCAGATGTTTCAGGCTACTACTGGTGGCTCTTTGTAGCTCTTTCTACCCCATCCACCAGCCTAGCAATTTATTAACTCTTTTATTCTCCAGACACCTCACTTCTCTTGGTAGGAAAAGCAATGCCTGCTGCTGCCATCTAGATGAGCTCCACTTCATTAGCTCTCTGTTTCATTCTGAAACTTGGCTGAAAACTTATTTGCTCTCTCTCTGATAACACCTCTCCATTTCCCTCTCTCTGCTATTATCTCTCTAATTATATTATTTCATCCTGTAATGAATGTAGCACCGGTAGGAACGATGCTCTACAAAATTACCTTCTATTTGCATTTACATCTGAGCTTTTATCATTACACAGAATAGATAAAGAGGGATGAGGAGGGATCTGACAGTTACCAGGAAGCAGCTCTGGCTGAACTTCTCACCAGCTTTGGAATTACTAATGCCTTTTTTTTCCCCCCCCTCTCCAATCTCTACTTCTCCCCTGCTTGCATTTGCCACCTTTGGCAGGAACCCTCTGCAGCAGCCTTTCCTTCTCCAGAGGCACTGACAGGTCTCTGCTCAACCCAGCCACCTGGGCCACAACACCTGCAACCACAGTCGAATTTGGTTACACAGGCTAACAGGGCTAAAATCCACAGGGAGGAAGAGGGAGTTCAGATAATGTGATCTGGTAGGCCTCATTTCCTTCAGAAATCAACTTGGAAAATACTGCCAATCAGGACTTAGAGAAAACATGGGTTTCAGGAAAAAAAAAATATTAAAAGAAGAAATCACTGTATGCTGACTAGTAAAGCAGCCAACCCCACATGCGGGCTATTTATGCAACAGTCAAGTAGTTCTGGTTTCAATGCCAACATGAGAGCCGCAAGCCCCCATTAAGCTCAGAAACTCAGTATCTTGAAACTTTGTGTGAGATTCCCCCACACCATCACTACCCACCGAGGGGTAAAGTGCTTCCAAATTGGATTGTCCATCCCTCCCTAAACAAATTCCCAGCTCCACAAGATGATAATCTCATCTTGGGAGCTGAATCATGAAGCATGTGAGAAGAGGCTGTGAGCCGATGATCAAACATTATGAAAATGCCCTAGCTCTTATCAGGACAAATGAAGCTAAGATAGATCAGAGAACTGAAAATTCATCATTTCATAAATCAAACCACTGCCTGCGTGCTCCCACTGGCTGTCCAAGAGCACTCATGTTTGAAGGACTAATTGCAAACCAGTATGTTTTTCTTTGCTCTTTTATAGAAGATAAATTAACAGAGTTATCACAAAGATGCTGTTCTCCAGGCAGCAAGCCATTGGTAAGTCTGCCCAGGTGAGCCCCCTGTATCTCATTTACCTTACCAGTGCAGTGGAGGTTTGCAGACACCTGGTTTTCCTCTCACCACTGTGCTTGCCTGGTTTATTGCCAGCACAGCAGAAGCAGCCAGCTCTTCCCTGCCATTAGCACAGGATGTGCTGTGCCCCTGATGCAAGGCGCTGCTCTGCAGCCCTCATCCGTACAGAGCAGTGACTTGCTTGCGGGTGCTGGGGCTAACCAAGCCCTGGTGTTTACAAGAGGTTGCATGTACTCTCAGAGGCAACACAGGTATTGTTTATTTATTATTTCTTAAAAGAAAACTTCCAGAAACACAGACTCTTTGAAGCCATGCCACCCAGTCCAACTGTGCTGAAGCCAGCCAGCAAATTCAAAATTCATTTCTGCACCTTGCCGAGATTCGGGGAGCCAGCATGCACACAAGCTGACTCACAGCTGAGTTATTTCAGCTGATGCTTAAGACAGGACTTGCAGACAATAAAGCAAACATCCTGCTCAAACTAATTGCCCTCCCCCAGAAGCCAGGCAGGTAGAAAGCTATCACTTCAAACCTCAGCTAGCACTCCCAGGGATCTCTAAGTGCTCTTCTCCCCTTGAGGCAATTAACTCCTAACTCACTGACACTTTCTGTCTCCAAGAAGCAGTTCCCAAATTACTGGCACAGGACTTTGCATTCAGATCTCAAGCTTCTGTGCTCTTATTCCCTTTCATCTGCAAGGCTTTGCATGGGTTTGTGTCTGGGCGTGTTTTCTCACACCAGTGGATTCATTATTTATGGGGCCGAAAGAGCCAAGCTGCTCAAATGGCTGCTCATCATTTAGCTCTTCTGCAGGTCTCTCAAAGGCATAATAAACATTATGGGAAAGCAAATATCAGGCTCCGCAGGGCTGCTTGAGTGAAAATAGAGATGCCACCTCGTGGGTGCCGTGCAGAGGGTGTGCCACGTGCCACGCTGTGTGCCAGACGCCATGCCAGTGCCTGGCACTGCTGAGTCCCAGCCTTCCCACAGCACCACCCCTCTGCAACCCCAGGCCATGGGGGTTTGTGTTCTCCAAGGGATGCTCTGGGTCAGGCACCTTCCCAGAATCACCAGTGTGCTCGGTTTTAACAGCTTTGCCAAGCAGCACTAGAGGGCAGAGCTGTTTACCCTCAGCATATCTGACACAAGGTAAAAATAAAAAAAAATAAGAAATATGTATTTTTTCAGCAGCATCTGAATTCTAAAAGACTGCCCAATATGCAAGCCCATTAATGTGCAAAAGCCACCCAGCATATTTCTGTCTAGAAGTCACAAACACAGGCATTAACAAGCCAACATCGAGCCTGGGTCTTCTTGCTCCGATTGCCTTCCCGAAGCCTGGAAGACCTCATGTGCAGGGCTGCCTCTTGCTGGCAGCACTGCCAGCCAGGGCTTCTTGCAATCGAGGACACAGGGTAATTCCAAATAATCTCCACAACAAGCAGATAGCAAAACTTTTCTTCCCATCACCGATTTTGGAAAAAGGACCTTGCAAATCAGCAAGCTTTGAACAGAGCCCCAAGATCACACACCACACTGACGCTCCCCTGGCCAGGCTTGCTGCTAAGCCTCTCAGCAGCTGAGAAATGCTTCTGAACAGACACAGTGTTCCAGGCTTTATTTAGCTTTGATTTTGGGAGCAGAGAGCCCATAGGAGGGCCCGCCCAGGCAGTGCAGCAGGGCCGTTTGAGGGTACATCCACCCACCCACACCAGGAGTCTCGGTGAGCATCTCCAGCAGTGACCACCACAGCTACTAGCCCTTGGCTCACTGCACCTCATTCATTAGGGACAAGAATTCCTAAAACTGCCTGCTCACCCTAACCATCCGAAAACCTTTGTCTGTCATAACATCCCCTAACTTTCTTATTGCACTTTGCTGACGTGATCCTGGAACCAACTGCCCAGGTCCCGGCTGTTTGGGGAGACGTCCAGCTGATGGGCATCCGCAGAACAGCAGGGAAGGAGCACTGAGAAACCCCAGGTGAGGATGCAGGTCCTAAGAACCCCACTCCAAAGCACTCAATCATTTTCTTATTATTTCCCCAGTGCACATACAGCGTGCTTTTCTTTGTTATCATCAAAACCAGTCACCCTGCAGGTCTGTCTGCTGCCGGGAAGGGAAGCGGAGGAGTTATGTGGAAAAGTCACTGTTTGTTCCAGAAACAGGGGAACTTGCTTATGAAGAACCATAATGCATTGTACTGGAGTGCCTGGCCCCGCTTCCTATGATGGCACTTCATAAGAAAACCTCTCCTGAGAGGAAAGGCCTGCAAGATACAGCACTGAGCACAGTGCATTAGTGGCTTAGGTGACAGCATAGAATAAAGCTGGTCATCTTGACAGTCTGAAGAAATAAATCTATTATTAATACCTACAGAGAAGGAAGGAAATTATGGTTACATTGGTTTCATGCCTCAGTCACGTTTTGCCCTTGCCACAGCTACTTTACACTACATCTCTTCCCCCCGGGCACAACTTGCATTTCCTTCCTTGCAGAGGAAAGGCACCGCATTGACTTATTTTTGTGCAGAACTTGCTTTTAACGTCACCCAGCAAAGAGGGCTGGCAGGATCCCCAAGCAGAGGCCAGGCAGCTTGTTGCCCTGCCTGTGGCAGGGGCAGCCATGCCATTTCTGGCAGATGTTTGTCCAACTTCTGACCCCCAGCAACTGCAACTCCCCAGCTTCCTGGGCAAGTCTATTCTGGTGTTTCTCAACCCTCATATTCAAGTTACACATCCCTTAATATCATTTCTGCTCATCCCCACTATCACAGATATAGAGAACTGCCCCTTCCCTTCCTTTCTCTAGCAGCCCTGGAGAACCCATCCACAGCAATCTCATCTCCTTGCAGTTCCCTCCTCTTGAGAGTAAACAGCCTTAGTCATACAGCTAATTATTTTTCCCCACAGCCTCTATTCTCAGCTCATTTTTTATATGTCTTTATGTTCTCTGCTTCCCCAGTTACCTCTTCTTTTGAGGGCAAAGCCCAAAACAAGATGCTTTCCCATGGTCTAACCAGCATGGATCACAGTAGGAAGGCCTGCCTCTCCTCCCTACGAGGCAGCTGCCATGCCCCCACACCTACTTGGCTGTTTTGCACTACCACAGTTGTTCCTTTCAGGCTGGGAAGCAGCAAGTCACAAACAGAGCCTGGCCTCAGGGCTCCCCACAGGGTCACAGCCAGGCTGTGCTGGTGAGGCTGCTCCTGCACCTCCCCATAGGATGCTTACAGGAAATCAGATGGCTCCAGATATTTTCTCTGCAAAGCTAACTCTTAAATTACCTCAAGGAGCCACCAGCCTCTTTCCACTAGTTACATAAAAGGCCCAGGCAGACTATGCACCACAATTTAATTACCCTAAGAGCTCCTGATCCCATTACTCACTGGCCACTTTGGCTCACCTTGTGTACACTTTGAGTCCTACCTTGCACATCTCCATCTACTCACACACTGCAGAAAAAGCCACCAGCAAGGACCAGCTTTAGGTCTGAGTTACATAAGCACATTGCCTGTTCAGCTTCCATCCATACCAGCCACTTGGTACAGAACCACTGCTCAGGCTGCCCACCTCTCTTAAAAACAATGGCTCAACAAGCCTCTGCAGATAGGATTAATGATGGCCTCTTAAACTTTCAGCCTTGTTGGCCTAGGATCACCTGCACCAATTTAGGCCTTCAGGTCTGGTGGGTTTATTTCAAGCTGCCAGGCCAGGTGTGGCTGGGTTCCTCCTTTTGTTTTGCTCAAAACCTGAGCAGCTTTTAGGTTGCAGCTGAACTTCCTTCACCCCTTATCATGCGTTAAACAATTTGGCGTGCAGTTATCTTCTTCAAAGAGAGTTAGGCAGAACATTAAGATGGATATTGTTCCTGCTCCCCCAGTGATTATAAACAAATTACTGCTGGAAGGAGAGGCATTATATTATATTAACATTAGATCCACTTCTTTGGCTGGCTGCATGGTTGTTGTCTAACTGTGACTGTGCTTGGCATGGGCAGTGGTGTTCCAGCTCTGTGCTGGGCTCATTTCATAGAATGCTTACATTTACTCATTTGACTTAAATGTTATCTCCAGGTCTGCTGCAAGTCTCATTCAAAAGTCGTAAATTACTAGTAATAAACTCACAGAAGGACTAGCCCTGTACCAAGAACACAAAATATTAGCACCCCTACATAAAATGAAGCACGGCCAGACAAGGTCCAAGCAGCATTACAAAGCGAACACCCCCTCCTGTCCATGACCAGGATTGAGCCTGGTTCAATCCATCCCCAGGTTTTACTGTACAGCACTTCGTGACTGTAGCCCACACGTACCTGCAAAACCTGCTTGTGGCAGCACATAGGGTGGTTGGGAAGCAAAATACCTGAACGGCAGAAGCAAATTCTCATGATAATCATAAATGCTCAATTAGCTTAGACAGTTTTTCAGTGCTTGCTCAGACACTTTGACTATTTAATTATTTAAGCATAGAGCAGCCTTTTTGTTACTGCAAAACCGGGGCCTGTCATCAGGTGATAAATAAAACACATACAAACTGCTATCTGAGATGTATCAAGAAGCCAGAGAACCCCAGGGCCTGGACAGATTTAAGATCAGAGCATAGCTGTCACTTGGCTGTGCCTATCATCATATTAAGTGTGATGGACATGATACCTACTCAGGTACTGTCCAGGCATCCAGGAGGAGCTTGTGAAGGGGGCATGCAGGTGCCATTCCATGGGACAGTTTCACGCAGCCTGTGCCCATCCTCACCCCCACAATGCTCCCTGTGCCTGCAGAGCTTCCCTCTCCTGGTGCCACATCCCGTGGTGGGCAGGAAAGGCACCCGGCACAGGGCTCAGAGGTGCAGGGCCAGGACCTTTGGGCTGGGGAACACACTGAGCAGCCTGGGATCTCTTTGCCTTGCACCTGCAGCTCACTTCTTGTCTCATATGTCTGCCTTTTTTTATCTTATATATATATATTTATTTTGAAGAGTTATCTTATCAGTCAGGAAAAAAAAAAAAAAAAGGACCAAAGAATATCCAATGTGACATTTAAAAACTCAGAATCACCTTGTAGCTTCAAACCTACATGAACGTACCCATTTTCGCCTCTTGTATTGTGCATGTATTTTTAAATTCAGCTTTCATAAAAACATATTCCATAAGAAAGACAAAGAAAAGCCTCTTTATTTGTAATATAACAATTTGATTCTCTTTTATGATGTTTGCATAGTTTTGTTTAATTTTGTACAAAACCAACACGGAGACTGGGATCAAAGAGAGTGATTTCATTAGAGCTGATAGGTTTTATAGAGCTCCGCAAAGTTCTACCATCGCCTGAAGATGTTTTAATGCCGGAAAGATCTTTGCATTTCCAGCCTGCCAGTTTCTCTTAAAATTAATAATTGCAGGCATAAATGGGCTGCAGGTTCTTACCTGAGCTGTGATTTTAGCACCCAGCTTGGAGGTGACATCTTCCCGTCTGCAGCGGGCAATTTGGGGCAGGCTTAGAAACGTCAGCCAGGTCACTGCCAGCAGATGACACCATGGCCCATACCTTGGATTAACTGAAACTGCAAGTACTTCTCTGTACCTCAGGAAGGAATGAGTGGGAAATAAGAAAAAAAAAAATCACTAGTCTCATATTTATTTCAGCTGGTTGTGCAGTCTCTAGTTATTTTCTTAAATTTTCTTTTCTTTGTTTTTGTAAAAAAAAAAAATCCCCTGTAGAAGGATTGTCAGTGACAAAGTTTGACAATATTGTGCAGTATGTAACCTCAGATGTACACAGGTTTAATTGAGGCTTTGTAGGCAGTGTTACTAAAATACAATTAAATTCATTCAGCTTTGGGGTAATTGATAATGTTTGTGGCTAAAACTAGTTGAAACAAAATCAAATAGAGGTCAGACTCTGCCCTCACCTTTACATCCATAAAGTGCTGGGAGGCGATGGGGAAACAGGCTATTATTTACAGGGCATGTAATTAAAAATTGAGTATAACATTTCCCGAGGCTATGCCTAGGGCCTGCTGCATGTTAGTACGGACACCGAGATGCAGTTCCCTTGAGAGATGCCTTGTGTGGCCAACCCAGGGCCAAGTATTCACACGTGGAAGAAATCTTTGGCTGCTTCTGAATTTTTCTTGTTGTTTCTCTGGAGCACGATTATCCTGAAAGGGTGAAGTTCAATTGATCCGTCCCAAGCTGGGCTGGTTGTACTGAATCAAGATTTTAGCTAATTAAAGAACTATAGCAAAGCAATTTTGCTCCCTCCCCTGTTTTGAGGTTTGTACTCAGGAAAGCAGAGAAGCTTTGAGACTGTCATGTCTGGGACTCCTTCTGGCGAAGCTGGCCTTGCTGCCAGTCGTGGTTATTTTGGTGCCTGCTCGCGGCTGAGCAGCAGCAGCCCTGGAGGCATCTGATGCAGAGTAATTTGTTCAGAAATCTCACAAGCTAACAAAACATGAAGTTCTCAGCAACCCCCTCTTTGAAGAGCGTTTTTCTTAGAAAACCAAAAGTTATTTATTTGCCCGTTCTCCATTTCCCCGTGTATCCAGCTCCACCACCAGAGATGATGCTGGAATGGAACCACCACTCCTTCCAGAGACACCACTCACCTGGGCCTTTGAGCAGCCTCCATGGTATTGCTCCTGCACTAACCTCAGCAGATACGGCTTTCCTCAGTGCCTCTGCTATCTTAAGGCCCCCATCCTCTTTGTAGAAATGTATAAAGAAATTATAAAGGCATGGGAAAGCCACTCCAAAGTAAAGGCACTTTGAAGCCCAGGCCGCTTTTGAGGTTTCTGCGAGCTCGGCCAGGCTTCTTTCTGGGCAGAGATGCAAGGGAGAGCTGCTCCCTGCCTTGCAGCCTGGCTGTGCTCGCTGCATGCCCCCGTGTGTTAGAAAATAAATGGAGATGCTCCATGTATCACCAGGGCACCAGCCAGGGGGCTTTAGAGGAGGTGGCATGCAAAGGAAAGAACCAAGGCTGCATATTCCCCAGAGCTTACAGCAGGTAAGAACATAATACAGATATTTAGTGATATTGTCATTGCTATAATCCAGGCAAAGTCACAGCTGAGTCCTTCTGGGGCTTTGATTTTAAAGCTCAGCTCTTGTAAACATGCTGGCTGAACTAAGGGTGTGGATAAAGGCAGCTGGAGGTTTTTCTTCTGCAAAGAGGAGGAAAAAAAAGAAAAAGATTTTACTGAAAAAAAAAAACACAAAAACAGGCTTCTATTTAAGCAATTTCTTTCCAAAATTTTGAAGAGGATTTGATTTCCCCTTGAACTTGACATCAAAGCAGACATTACGTTTGGGTTAATAAGCACAAGTAGCGAAACCAATTAAAATATTACTGTCACCGAAGGCAGACCTGACTGGGTGTAACAGCCTGCCAGATTTCTGCTGATGATGGTGATGAAACACAAATATTTATGAGCCGAATGCTGCCTCCACCATCGTTCAGAGCCCTCTGTGTGCTCCAGCACCAAGTCAGGATTATTGCAGGGGAGGCTTGTAGCAGATGAGCTCTTTGCCTCAGCCACCCCTGCCAGGGGAACAGCAGCAGCTGCACTTTGTCTCTGTGCCTCTCCTCTTCATCACAGCATTAGGCAAATGCAAATGAAAGCATGAGGCAGGGTAACACCACTAAGAGTGAAAAATCCAGAGATAACTTTGAAGTGATGAATCCAGCCACTGCACAGAAATGTGCAAGAGAAAGCCTTATTTATATCACAGCAATGAGGCCTGTGCATTATTAAAAGGAGCAGCCTTGAGCTCCCGGCAGACAAAAAGGAACTCTTCTCATTTACAGCCAAGGCACAAGAAGAAATCGCTTGCCAGCCTTGCACGGAAAGCCTGCAGCCAAGCCAAGAGCTGAGCCTCAGTTCCTTGGTGGCAGCCCTGTGTCCTGGAAGAAATGTCCCTGCAGTGCAGAACTGTACCTGAAAATTGCACCCACCTAATTAAGAATATATTCCTCCATGTCTATGACATCTATTACTACAGCTCAGGGGATTTGTGCTGTTGTTTCATAAATACAACCATTGCCTGCTGTTATATATGCAGTAATGCCCAAGTCACACGTTTGAGTTTAGACACAGAAATGTTTGTTTTCTGCATCATTTGAAAGCTTCTACATTATAAACTACAGCAACAAGTGCAGTAGTTGTGGGGTTGTGGCTCTAAGTGAATCATTGTACTTCTGACATACTCTGTCATGTGTACCTTTTATGTACCATGCCAAAAGCTCCTCAGCCCAGTTCATGTCAAAGCACGCTGCCCTAAGACTGGCAGTGTTCTGTTGCAAGCTTCCCACATCTTCATAGCATGATGCTCCTGAGAACCAAACAGAAATAAGTAGCTGGGGGTACTGAGGCACTGTTTTATGTTTCAGGAGGTTATGGGTCTCCACTGTGGTACAGAGTAGGAATAAGTTAGATAAATCCCTGTCAGGAACAGTTTAGGCTGATCCTGCCTTGGGGCAGGAGGATGGATTCAATGAACTCTCAGGATCAAAAAGGATGAGAAATAACTGAATCACACGGAAAAAAAAATGGATGGACAAAGCCAAGTAATTACTTCATTACCTTTCTATCTCCCTAAATGAGAAGAGATCCTGTAAAGCCACGTGTGGTCTTGGATTTTGGAAAGTGCTTTTGCTGAGAAAAAAAAAAGCTCATTTCAAGCAACCTATTCCCAAATCCACTTTCTGGGTCATATACTTGCTCCTATCTAACACTCACAGGGGAAGAGTAGCTACAAATCTTTTAGGAAAGTGATTCATTTAATATCTATTCACCTATGATCTACATTGCATCCTCAGAAGGCTGTGGGAGAATACAGCAGCCAGAAACGAGAAGTGAGCCAGTTATTAAGTTCAAGCAACATGTTAATTAACCTCCAGGAAAAACACCTCCAAACCATAAGGGAGGAGAAGGAATGAAGGGAAAACACTCCCCTCGTGTTCCAGGTAGGTTCAATATCCAGCTGCAGAACGAGCCTGAAACAGGACCAGATGCTGCAGCCTTGCCTGGGATGGTGCAGGACTCAGCTCTTGTCTCCTGCCCAGGTCACTCACTGCCTTCTCCACACACGTCTGTCAGGGAACGGCTGGGTGTGATCCTGCCTCTTACACATAGGCACTTATTTGGCATCGGTATTCACTGATGGAGGAGGTCAGGATGCCTCCTTTCTTGCCCTCAAGTGCTTTGCACCGAGTCCCATGCAAAGAGCATCCTTGTACTCGCCTTTAATATTAGGGTGGTTGGGGTTCCCAGATAAACACAGATTCTCCTCATACAGAATTATTTCAAACTGTCCCATATTCATTTTTTTTTTTTTTTCATACCCTTTCCTCATAAGACAGCATGTGCACTGGTGAGATACACTGGCAGCAGGTGAATGGGCAGGGGAGTGGGGATTTCTCACACTTTGGAAGTTACAGGAGGCAAGCACAGGAAATTGTGGGTTCCTCGAATCGTTACCACTCTGCTGCCAAGCCTCAGCTTGATCACAGCACGAGAAGCTGGAGCTCACCTCAGAGGGGATGAGTTGTATGCAAACCTTCCACCATCAGCATCTTGCTATCTCACCGCAGCAGAACAGGCTCCTTCCAAAACATCTTAAATACCATTAAAATACCACTCATTGCACACTAATTGTGCACTAATCCATGCACCTTTGGTTGTCTCTGATACCAAAGTTATAAGCCATGGCACAGCAAGTGGGGACCATTGCTCTTCTTACCAAATAGCTTTTCCCTGCATTCAAGTTCATCACAAACAGGTTCTCATATGCTAAATTTATGCAAATAAATGCCACTTTGGCAACTTTTTTGTCAGCACTTTTATGACAAGTTACATACATAATGCAATGAATCCATCCTGCTGAAGAAAAAGGCAAGCATTTCTGAGGAAATAAGAAAAAATTAGGGAAAATATTCCAGCCTGGAACAACCGTCAGCACCTTCAGAAAGTTATTCATTGTTTCCTTCACTGGTGAAATTTATTGCAAACAAAGGAAAAGAAAAAACAGTTAGGAAGAAGCAGAAAAACCTCCTAATGACCAACCTCTGGACAACAGCCCCCCACCCAGGGTGCTGGGGCTGCTCTCTGGAATGAGCTGGCATTCAGCAGGAGCGTTGGCAACAAAGCCTCCCTCTTTGCAAGCTTCCCAGGGCCCTGATTCACCACCACAAACATCTGTGGCACATTAAGCTGTGCATCTCTGAGCTGGGAGAGCAATGTCCCCTATCTGACTAAATAGATCACATTACTGCTTCAACAGACATCAGCATAAGGACTCGATACCTGGGCAGATCTTGTTAGCAGAGCTCCTCAGCCTAGCACCTTGGAAGAGGTTAATCCATTTAGATGAGCCTTGAAAGATCAGGCTGCCAGCAAAGTTCAACATATTGCACCTGGGATCTGCACAGGGCAGAGATTTCTGGGTGAGATTTTATTTTTTTGAGAGGAGAACATCCTTCCCCTGCAGTGGCATCTCCCAGCACCAGCCACATCTGGTGGCTATTTTCAAAATAGCTTTCTAAATCACAACTGAAAGCAAGACACCAGGCTTCAAGAGGGCTCCCTCCCTGTTTCTGATGGGAGCATGAAGTAGGTTGTTGCATAAGTAAAACCAGGTATCTGTGTCTGTTTTTCTAACACACTATGATCTGCTGACACGTGTAATGCAGATTACAGGCTCTGAGTACATTTTAAAATGGCTGCTTACTTGGTCAAAAGGTCAGTATCACAAGGTTGTCCCAGGGCATGGAGAAATAGGTATCTTTTCTTATTTTTTTTTTTCTTTAAAATAATGAAAATTAGTGACTCTCTTCAATCTGGTGATGCTGGATCAGCTGCTCCAGCTGAGAGATGTTATACCCAAAATGTATTCTGTACCTGGCATCTGAAACAGCAGATGCTAAGGGTCCTCCGTCCCCAGACACAGCATTTTTGACCTGGGAAACTCTCTGCAATTATGATTCCACCACTGTTCCCCCTAACATGTAAGAAAAGAGCAGTATGTCTTCTTGGTTTGCTTTTAACCACATTTTGTGGGATTCAATGTAAACAGAGCCACCTGCACAAAACCAGGACACTCCAATTAAAAACAAGCTCAACTGCTAAAATGACCCAGCTGCAATAAAGCACAATGAAACACAGCACCCCAGCTAGAGGATACCTCAGTTTTCCCTGTACTCCACTTTCCTGATGTATGCACGTGAAAGGCTGTCTGCCAAACCAAAAGAGAAGATGGACAGAATGTCAATTAACTGGGGCTTTTATATATTCAGATTCCATCTGAGCAATAAGTAGAAAAGAGAGTTTGAATGCTTAATATTTTCACCTTTATTGAAATTAAACATTAAAAAATAAATACAAAGTAAATAAACAAAACCACCTACTGCACATTCAGAACAGTTTCAAAGGTTTACAGTGATTCCAACAAACCCCACCGATCACAACAAATACACTTGGGTGTTATTGTTTTTTAGAAATTCACCTGGAGTGGCAAATGTTACTGTCTTTGTCCATCACAAAAGCCGGATGAGCTCAAAAAGACATCACTGAGTATTTTAGACCAGGAAAACTCTTTATTGACCACTTCTGAGAGATATACAGAGACTTCATCAGGACTGGAAACAGCTGTCATCTTCATCCATGCTTACACATTGTTAAAAATGTAATATATATGTAAATGTATATACCATAGTATATAAATATGAATATAAATAATATCATAGACTTCATAAAACAAACTGACACCAGCACAAGCCTCCCCACTGGCCTCTGCACCAATAAAAGTACTCACAATAAAAGTGCTCTACTGCACAGACAAACAGCAATACATGCAAAATCACACGCGAATGTATCTTCCACCCACCAGGATAAACAAAAAGGTTTCCCAAGAACACGGGTAGAGTGACTTTGATATTACGGTGCCTGGGAACGCAGAGATAATGAGCTGTCACAGCCAGGAGCAGCTCAGCACCAGCGATGAGGCTCTGAATGGTCACAGCTCCCAAATAATGCCGATTGCTTCAGCATTTCTGTTGGGATCAACTTGACACCTCAGGAGGTTTGGAGAAGAACCACATAGTCATACAAAATCCAACCACATCCAGAGGAAACTAATTAAACAGAAAGCATAAAATACTTTTACAGCATTAAATGATGGAAAGACACCTCAGTACAACTGAACTGACCACAATTCAGTAAAGTCTCTGTTCTTCTGATCTCAAAAAACTGGGAGTTTTAGAGCACTCGGGAAACATGTTTGATTGTTAATCTCTTGCAGTGAAACCATTGGTGGAGAAGAACAGCAGCAGCAAAACCTACTGAATGATCCTTTCATGTCACTCACTGATATAATGATGCTACACTTACTTCCATCAAGTAGAAGATGTGCTTATAAGGGATAAAATATTACTTTCAAGAGGCCTTCATAAATATATTAACTTTTTTTTTTTTTCATTTTACAGTTTTGGAACTGGAGCCACTGTATTTTTCAAGGGGCAGCAAGGATCCCTCCTGCAGCCAGCACAACCTCCCTGAGGCCATCCCTCTGGCTCTGCAGCAGGGAGCAGCACCCAGGGCTGGCCCCAAACAGCAGTTGAGGCTCATCCGAATGAAACTACTGCTCCCCTTGCATGTCAGCCCAGTAGGTCCCATGCATGGAGGTGCTTGTACCCAAACAGTCAGTGACTCCAAAACTTCCCTAACTGAGCAAAAGCATTCTGCCAAGCTAGGTGCTGGCAGGTTTAGCCCGTACGGATAAGTGCAGGCATGCTATTGTCATGTCAGTAACATATTCCCTTATGTCTCTGTAAGATGAGCTGGATACAAGTCATACCAAACTTATGCATCCTGTTAAATATGCAATTAACTAATCCAAAATGTACTAGATAAGAATTCAGCTGAGCTTATCCCCTGCTGCAGCCTCTTCTTCCCAAACTCTTCACCTGTTACAGAAAATGCACTCTGGGTGACTGGAGAGGAGGGAACCAGCTGAACACAAGGACTCAGGGGCAGTTTAGGGACTTATTCCTGCCTGCACAAACAAGGCACAACTCCGGGTAGGGATGCTCCTATCACTGCACACAATTACCTACCAGGTTTTTCTCTCTTCAAAACTCTGGAAAACAAGCACCATAATTTGGAACCTTTTGCCCTTGTTAGTAAATTGCAGCAGATTCTGCAGGAGCACGCTGGAAGGGCAGCTGTTGAATCTGGGTCACCAGAAAAGCTCATGTTTTTCCACAGCCGGCCAGAGCCTGCCACCAGGTGTCACTAACTTCTTGATTAACGCAGATCTGATCTGAAAACGCTCCTTTATCAGGATATTTCTTACCCAAGGGGACGATTTTCACGCATACTGACAGGAACCAGAAAAGATGGACGCCTTCCCCTCCAAAATCAGATTGGAAAAGACCCATTCCTGTACCAAAGCTTTCATTACAGCTGCCCTTGCCAATGGCATTATGTTTGCAGCCATTCCTGCAGCCTGATGCTTTTTAGAAAAAGAAAATCTAACCTGACCATTGAATTTAACTCATCTCCAAGAAAGATGTTGGGGCTAACGGTATAAGACAACAGGGTTGAAGAGTACCTTGGGAAAGGGTAAGTGGTAAGTGCAAAAAGCACAGTTAACTGTCCTGATGGCTGGAACAAACAGTGCCGGGACAGCGACTTCCCATGTCAATCAGAAATAACACAGAAGTGGAAGCAACAGAAAGAAAACAGCTCAGATGGTGAAAAAAAAAATCTTTCCAGTCTCGTATGTTTGTGTGCAGGCATGACATTTCTACAGTCAGCTCAGAGTGAGAACTGGAGACAAAACATGAGTTACTAATACCTCTGCATCTGTTAGTAAACTACCTGGAAGGAAAAAATAAAGAAAGAAAAGGTATCACAGGAGGTACCATACCCCAGACACCCACTGCAGTGCCAGGTGGACACAAGGTGGAAGCAGGGGCACACAGAAGCAGCCCCCAGCACCAACTCTGGGCACGCTGCCACTGCAGTCAGTGCTCACAGGCATCGCCACGCTGTGAAGATGATCAATGAGGAAATATTCCCGTAGCATCTTGACACTGCCTTGTCATGTGAAAGGCACTCCCAGAGGGGCTCAAAGCTCTCTTTTTATTCCGATTTGAGCTGCTATGGATACAAATTTCTCTAACTGGAAACAGACCTTCCCTACTGGTTGTTGGGCCCCAGGTCCTTTTGTTGTAGCAAGCAAACCCTCACAGGGTGACAAAACTTAACAGCGGACTTGAAACCTTCAGAATCATAAGGAAATTAGAACTTTCTGTTCTTTGGAGCCTGGCCAAATACCCCAGAACTTACAGCATCGCTTTGGGTGGCCCTCATTTCACCATACCCTTTGAGACTGTCCCTGTATTGTCCACCAAAGGCATTACCACTGGTAGCACTTCTAGGTTCAGGGATGTGTTGACCACATCCTCATATAAGACGATCCCTGGAATCTGATTTTTTTGCATTTGCTTCATTAGGCCATGCAGATGCTGAATCTGAGAGAGAGACACAAGATCAGAAATGATTTAACTTGTTTTTGAGGCACCATTTTATATGTCACCTATTCCAGGAAGACTTCAGCTTTGGAGGGCCACCAAAGCCCCCCATCCTCTACATCAGGCTTAAGCTAAGATCTTCCCACCAAGCTGCAAGAAACACTGAAAGACTGACGTTTGTAGTTAAAAAGCTGAAAATTTTCAATTAAATACAAAGCTGCAGGTAAAAATGCCTCTGTTCTGTATTGATTTTAAAGATGCTGTGTAAAATTTGCAACCCTACCTTGCCTGCTAGCAACATAAAATCTCAAAGTTATTGCACAAGGTGTAAAAAAAAACAACTCATCATTTGGGACAACAAAGCAGAGATTTTGCCCAACTGAAAAGCAGAGGTGCCACCTGTGGTTTTAGGACAGGGGTATTAGCTGAGCAGTTCTGGTAAGATCTTCAGTGGTGAGTGACCTTGGTGTGCTGGGCTCATTTCTCATCAGGAGTTATACGTTTTGCATCTGCTCCTGGTTCTCTGCAGAGCCCCAGAGGTGCTGTATTTCACACAAGGAAATTGAGTCTACGGCACATAGCATACTGCATATTCTGCTGAGAAAAACATACCACGCTATGGAGGTGTGTGGTGGGTGATGCAGAAATGTCCCAGGTTTGGCCCTACTCCTGCTGTGGATCAGGGCAGCATCTTACTCATGAGCCAGGATCAGGCCCCTTGTGAAAGCAGTACTCACCAGCAGCTGAGCGGTTTTCTCGGGGTGGGATCTTCTCCTCCAACAGAGCCTGGCTCAAACAAGCAGAGGCCTTGTGTTCTGCTTTGATTTTGCATTTCATTATCCCACTCTTCACAGCGAGCAGATGTGAGGAGGCTCTTCGCTTTTTGGAGCATTGCTGTCTCCAGACTGGGTAGAAAACACTGCATGATACCAGACAACTGTCCAAATACACCCAAGTGCTATATCCTCTTATCCCCTGACCTCCTGCTTACTCTAGAAGTAATTCCAGACCTCCTCCTTTATTGAATTTTTGTATTTACTGCTGTATGATGAAGCCCAGGTTCATTAGCAGCGTTGGCAGAGGAAGAAGTTTGTCATATTATTAAATCAGCAAAGGGGATTCAGGAACCCTTGATTCACTTCTCAGCTCAGACACTGGTTTCCTGCACAAGCAACCAGTCTTTTAATCCTCTTGCCCTCCCATGCATTAAACAGAGGTGGAAACTCTTTTTTTCTCCATCTCTCCTGCCTGTAAAAGCTGTGAGGATGGTTGGCAGCGCTTACTACGAGCCACATTTCAACACAGCAAAGGGTGAAGTGAGTCCCTAACCCACAATGAAGGGCTTTAATTGTGTTTTTATCAATGGTGAGTCACCGCAAGTCAAGAACTGTGACAATATACCCTAAATCATACAGGATTACCACACTGTGTCAAACAAACATATAATTAAGCGCCTTTAATATGTTAACAGTTTGGAATCAGATTAGTGTTGTATTAGGCTAATAGAGTCAGTCCCCATTAATCCAGATGAATTGCTCAACTCCATTAGTTTATTTAGATTTTTTGTTCAGAAATTTAAAAATATAAATCTAATTCTCAGGAGAAGGTGCACGTGCTGCAGGGCGGGATGAATTCATCAAGATATCTGGGCACGTGGATAAACCGAGCGCAGCTTAACCGGTTCAACTGCACAATGCAGAACTAAACCCCCTAATCCTCTGTGATGAGATTTCTGTGCTGTATGAACACAGTGGGTACCACGAGAGGAGATGATGTATCTGGGCGGCACAGTCCTGAAGCACCTCTCCCTGCCTGCAAACAGCACTGAGCTCCCCTGGGCTTAGCACCCCTCCAGCACCAGTGTTAGAGCCTAGCACCACCTCATCTTGCAGACATGGCTAAAAATGCAGGCATGCAAGGCACAGATGCAAGCAAAATCTGCTGCCTGGCTTCCCCAAGCCATCCAAGTTTTAAATATGAAGTTTAGGGATCACACACATCGGGACAACAGTGCTGGGGTGTCTGCACATGTTCATCAGGAATGACTGCAAGTGCAGGGCTTGCACCATAGCAATATTCTCAAGCCAGCTGAGAAGGAGTTATTTTCCATCCATAGATTACTCTTAAGGATGGTCACACAAAAGCATCCAGCTGAAAGAAACTGTGGATTCCCAGGTAAGGAGAGGAAGAAAGGGCCGACCCCTGTTGCTAATGACCTTTACAGCACAGATGAGGTTTAATCCAGCCTCACTTTATGCAGCTTGCTCTTGGCACATCACGAATCCAAACCGCAGCACAGTGACAGGTTGCCCCATCCAGGTACAGATTTCAGACTCAGAGGTGATGCTTCAAATCCAGATGCCTACAGCCACCCACACACTAATTAATTTCTATATATACACGTGTGTGCAAAAATATATATTCTCATTATATACATGTAATTTTTGAATGTTATAGATATCTCTAGTCTATGTTGCAGCAAATCAAAATCAAGATTTTACTTCTCCAGTTAAGCTGGCTAAGACAAAATCACACATTATGGACACAATCTTTTTAAAGCCAATTTTATGTTGCTTTCCACTTGTAAAATAAATTGGATTAATTGTCTGCATTTTTCTATAACAGCACAAATAATTTTTACAAGTTAATTTTAAGCTGATAAACAGTGCAGTTTGTAAAAAAGGCAGTTTCTGAATTAACCATCTACATTCAAGGCAACGTTCAGCCAGCAGGAGATGCATTTGATTTATATTGTGTGAGTACAAGTGAGCCACCCAAGCACCCACAAAGCAGACTACACATGTCCAAGTAATTAGCCAAAGAACTAATTCATCACACCCTTTCTGAGAGAAATTTAGCAGTATGAAAGGCAGGATGCCACAGCCACCTGACATTTTCTGACATAGCTTTTATTCACAGCGAGGTGCTATTCTCAATATGAAGCACTAGGCCTTGAGTTACAAAAAAAGAAATCCTGGTCCATGGTGTTTATGCTACCGGGGACAAAAAGTCTGCTTAGAAATATCACCAGGAAAATGTCACGCAGTGAGATATCTGTGATGGAATGGCTTGGAAATGATGGGTTTTGTGCTGAGAGTGGAATAGCAAAAGACAACGTAGATGGGGTTGGACAATGCCGTTTTCCAAAGCCTGGAGCTCAGCACACAATGCTAAGAAGAAAAATCACTTGCATCTGTTTGTTTACAATGGCAATCGGATATTTTCTGTTTGCTACCAAGCACTTATTGACGCGTAGCTCACCGAGATGGGAATGTTTTATAACAAGCATCTTTGCCCCAGCAGAAGACAATGCTGTGCAAAAGCAAGACGATATAAATACTTCACTCATAGTAGTATTTACAACATGCAGCAGTAAACAACCTAAAAGGCATGGTTGTAGGCACTTACTTCCATGGGAAGCTTTGCTGCTATGTCATTAACATGCCTTTGTTGGCAGCCATCTTGAAGGCAAATGGGAAAGCCTGAGCTGCAGCAGTGCTGGCAGACAGCTCATCTCCTCTCATTTTTACCATGGTGATGGCCAGGTGCATTTTCTAATAACAAAACTAATACCGGACACAGTGCCTCATATGTGGTTCACCCTGAGGGACAGGAGGCTCCTGCAACTTGGGAAGATGCCTTTGGTATGGTGCTGTCACTCTTGATGGTGCCCCTGTAGCCGGTAAGAGGCTCCTGATGCTTTTGGAGGGGAAGAGAGGGACCCATGAGGAGACACCACACAAACCTCTACACCCCAAACCCCGGCATTTCCCCCAAGACCAGCTTTTGAAGGATGTTTCTTCCCAGCAGAGGTGAGAAGAAACTTCCCCACTGACAACAAGGGACCTCCTGGTGGAGCCTCAAGAGGAATTGCCCTTAACTCCTACAACATGCTAAGGGTCTAAACTAACCCTTTTCTATTTCAATAAAATTGAAATAATGCGTTAAACAATGCAGCCGGAAAGAAATTTCCCAAAGAACTGTTTTTATGAGTGTGTATTTTCCCCTTTAAAACTTTCATTTGTCACAAATAGCTGTTGACAGGCAGGATGACATGTTCTGTATAGAAATTTTTGACATTGTCAAAATTCTTCTTCTGAAGCTTTCAAAATGAACAGTTTCAGTTGAAAAATATTGTGTTACAAGACTTTAACACATATAAGAAAGAAAGTATAATGGATCAAAATCAAAATCCTTCAGTTGACCAGATCTGAGGTTGGGGGTGTGGGTATCTTTTTCAAGGCAAGCAGACTTTCAAGATTCCAATATTTCTTCATGACTCAAAGCAGACGAAATTTTGGCAGCCTTTTTTTTTTTTTTTTTCTTCTTCTTCTTCTTTGAGGGGTAAAACATGAAGGCTGCTTCCCTCATGGCTTTGCCAAGCATCACTGAAGAAAAAATGACTCTCACGTGTGCGGAGAGGGCAACGATCTGGCCGTGGGCATCCACCCCACCCTGACATCCAAGGGATGCGATGTGTATGAGGAGACCAAAGCCTGTCGCTCCTTCACCAGGGCACAATAAATCTCACAGTTCTCAGGCCTCTGAGATCAGGAGATGCTGCTGGTGCTGCAGCCAGGACACTTAAGCGGTACCATGAAACCCACAGTCAAACGTTTCATCCCACATGGAGAGATAGGGCCTGGCTGCCGTCCCCAGGCCCACCTCTTCCTTTTGGCACTTACGGGTATTATTTGAGGACAAGGAGAGTTTCAATCTGCTTTCAAGGGACTGATGCTTGTTCTGATAAATCAGATGGTGTCTTGGTTCGCTTTTATGTTTAGTGAAGGATAAGGTAATCATGCTATGGTATTGTCAAAACTCTCACACACCCCACAACAAAGATGAAATAAACCATTTCAATCTCAATACACCACACTTTAACTATCATTTTATTATTGTTTAGATGCAGTGATGACATTCAGGTGAGACTAACGCCCGTACTAATTGCCACAGGCTCAAAAGCAATGTTTTCTAGGTAACAAACCATTTACAAAGACAAATCTGTACTGCAGTTTCATTCATACTCAAATCCGAGGGAATGAGTTGGCATAATTGTCAGCTCCATCTTTTTGACATGTTTGTAATTTGATCTAAAAAATTAATGCAGACAAAGTAAAAACATTCACGGCAGAAGATAAAGAAACGCACAGCCCAAGCCTCCCACTCCCCTCAGCTGGAGGCGACGCATTCCCTCAAACACAGTATTTATCTTTGCCTTCCTAAATTATTTGCTGGTATTACTATTTTTTTTTTTTTTCCTAAAGACATGCCAGGGTATTACTTCCAAAATGACTGGTTTCTATTCTCGGTTAGCTGCAGTTCCCACCTCCTGCCACCTGCCAGCCAAGTCGCGGCGGTCACTTGGAGCAGAAGGTCGGAAGCGTGCGGGATGCCCTGCTCTGCTCTGAGCAAGCCCTGGGGCCTTCAGCGGGAGTGCCAGGGCTCTGGGCATCCTCCAAAAACACACCAGAAGAGCTGCAAAGGAGCTGAGATTAGAGGGAGGGGAAGGCAAACTGAGTCACAGGACAGCTACTTTTCTGGGACTCCCCAGAAGAGCTGGGAGAGATGCGCTGGCCGTCAACCTGACCAATGCTTCCTTTCTCCTGCCGCCCCAACAAACTGGTTGTACAATGAATAAATACATCACCACGCACATGGCTACAGCCTCTGCAGAACATATTGCTTACACAAGTGCCAATTGTTTGGCAGTTGGAAGAAATTTGGCCAAGCCCCATTAGAAGGCACTGTTTGGAGCCATGCTGATGCGTCATCCCTTTGCCATAGTATTTTTAGAGCGACCTGTGATTTCTTGCACTTCTGCCGAGCACTGGCCCTTCCCAGGCTTAAATAAAAAATAAATTAAAAAAAAATCTGCTTTGGCCACAATGGGCACACAGCAAGGAAAAGCAGCTGAGTTCGTATCACTGTGCTCTGAACACATAGCAAGTGCTGCTACCCTCTTGCTGTAAAGCAGAGTGAGCAGACAACCAGAGCAGTTGGATCCAGATCTTCGTTCTTCAGGTACCGACTTTAAATACTTTGCAACAGCTAAAGCAGCACAAGGATTCCACATTCAGTTCTGAACTTCTCCCTAACCTTTGTGGTGGCATTAGCATAAGGCAAGGAGACATATTTTGACTCCCATCTGTGCAAATCCTCCCTGTGCTGCAGAATCAACATTCTGTCAACCAATTATTTTATGCTGTATCACAGCACCGGGGGGGTGGGGAGAAAGGGGGGGGGAAATCATCACACCTACAATCAAAAGAGCAAGGTTTTGCAACATAGCATGTACTAAAGATGTCTGTCTTAAGTCAAACTAGCAGCCATATTTTATTCAAGAAGCATGTAAACAAATCTGGCATATTCATTATAAAAAAAAAAAAAAAAATGTGTACCTAGCATGTTCATCACATTTCAGATATTCCATTCCTCCCTCCCCACTGAGCTCCATGGAGACAAGTCAATCACAGTTAACCATCTGGTAATCCTTAGCCCAGGCTGTGCAGCTGCTACCTACCATTTTTAATCAGGGCTATGTCTTCCATTCATGCTAAATAGGAGGCATGAACAGCTGCTTGGCCAACACTTTCAAGCAAGCTCTCTCTCTCTTTAGTATTCCTGGCTTCTCTTCCCTTCAGCTCTACATTTTGCCCATGTTTTACAAGCTTTCACTTAAAAAAGAAAAAAAAAAAGAAAAAAAAAAGAAAAACAATATAATAGTAGTGAAATAAGACGAAAATGTTTCTAATAGTTCAATCTTTAAAGGGTATATCTGCTCTATGCATGTTCCTCGGGGGGATACAGACTGTGATCACAGCCTCAGCTGTGGAAGTAAAAAATCAGTGTGCCTATGGAAATATGTTGCTTTCTTACCTACAGAGCCCTGAAGAATGGCTCTCCATTGCTCATTTCACTTAATGAAAGTTTCAAGCATGTTAGAGGAAAAAAAAAAAAAAAAAGTTTAAATTGTAAATACAGGAGTTCAATTTTAAAATGAGCCCTGTAGTTTCTGCAGTGTGCACTGAGGGCTTCCTACAGGCTTTTCCATGCCCTATCATTCAAGCAGAAGCCTCCTAGCCTCCAGGAGATGCAGGTCAAGGACACTGCCAAAGGCTTGTTGTTACCCACACCACCGCACCAGGCTGCCTCACCTGCTTTGCTGCTTCCCTGTGAACCATGCCTTTGTTTCTCTCACCCTCCAAAATGACTTTGAGCTTATTTTTGAAGAGGGTCCAACTTCCATAGCATTCAACTGTCTTTTCTGGCAATCTAAGTATTATAACATCAGCACAGCAATATCGCAGATGCGATTGCTCCAGAAAGCAGCACTTATCCTGTGCAGGTGGTGACAGATACCTGCCCAGCCCTGCTCTGGACACACACATGCAGTGCCTCATTCTGTTCGAGGCATCCAGAAGGATGACTGCAGAAGTCTCACCGCAATAACATGAAAAAGTCAACATTTACCCATGATGAATCACAGATTTGCTTCAAAGTCAAGATGATGGTCACAGCAATCTATGGTGATGCCCTCTAGAGCCACCCCAACAGGATTTCCAACAGGATTTCTCAGGTGCCTCCACTGAGGTGTTAGCTGAGCCTGTTTGTTTAAGCCAACTCCTACAACAGAGGCTGTTCTTGTGAAACATTTCTTTGCAATTGTTTTTTTTCCCCCAAATCCTCCTGCAGCCAAGAGACACATCACTTCACCACTTGTAGCGGCCTTTACAGAAAAGCAGTATCCTGAAATACGGAAATCACCCACTGCCTCCACATAACCACATAATTGTGCAGCAACAACAGTCAATCTATACCCAAATGCATTTGTTAAATATTTTGTTATGATAACGTTACAACACCGTAGAATATTGTTACTTGCTCAGCCTAATGATAGATAAATCCAATATGAAGGTCATGCTGGAAATAAATAATATATTTTTTAAAAGACACAATACTACAGCTATTAGTAAACACTATCTTTATTAACGACATGACACTGAGGGGATAAAATCTTGTAGGAGCATAGCAATCAGTTTGCCCTAACAGAAAATTAGGAGGACATTTTCAGTACAGAACAATGGCAGAAAAGTCAACACAATCATAGTCCACCATGAATTCAGCATTTAACTTTTAAGAGTTTCATGAGTAAGAAAAAAAAAAAAAAAAGCAGATGACAGGACAATTTTTCATCTCATGGAAGGGAAAATTCCTCCAAAATACAAGACATGTTAGAGCAAATTTTAAGAGAAAATAAAATGATCTAGAAATGTGTTAGAAGGACCCTGTAAAAAATAGCTCTAGGTTAATGAGTGCCGCCAACCTGAAAAGGTTAATTTCTCTTTATGTATACACACATAAAATTACAACTGTTCTGCTTTAACAGCATTTTAGTATTTCATGGGGATAAAAAAGGTTCTCACTATTTTATCTAAATGCGCGGACTCACTTCCACACTTGCATCAGCCGTCATGGGTTAGAAAATCTCCTAGTTTCTCTGTTAGTCCTTCTGAGGGTCTTGTTTCAACCCACAGAAATCCTCCCCGAGAGTGGTGGACCAATGACATACATCTCTAGGCAGTGATCAGGCTGACAGCAGTGAAAATGGGGCAAAAGAGAGGAACACAAGGAAGAAAAATGGGTGGTAGAGAGCACAAGCAGGGATGATCATTTGGGTGAAAATACATTATATAGTGGAACAGTTTTCTGCGTACAGATGAGCTAAACTGAACTGGAAATAGGTGCTGCATATATTTATCAAACATCTATACCAAACCAGCCTGATGAAGGTTTTGTTCTGCTTGTAGGCCAATGCTCACGATCTGCCGTTCCCTCTGTATATCCCTGCATTTTCTGGATGTGAATAGCCTCTCATTGTATATTTAGGATAGAAAACACAGTACGAAAAAATAACATATATATAATATATGCTCGTAACAGGCAGCACCAAACTATGAGTATTAGGAAACCATGAGAGCCAGCAGACTTTATGGTAGTTCCTCTGACTGTGCCAGCTACAAACCTTTCTATGGACACCACTGCCAGCACCAGCACTTCTCCAGAGGGGATAATGAGACAAACTCCAGCTCAGAAGCACCACCCGAACAACTTCCATGCAAACTGCCACATGCCAAACAAGTGCAGAAAACGCTGTGACTGCAGCTAAGAGCAGCAGATTTCCTCAGTCATTGTGAGGCTACAAAACACTGAGCTTTTCAGCCCAAATACTCTTCCATGTTATCCATCAGCCATGTCCACATTGTAGCTGGTGGGTGCTACTTCAGGCAGAAAAGTTCATTCTCTGTTGACGCTACTGGTACACCAAAAGGGACAATTTCTGATAGGGAAATGTTTCCCTGAGCCTTTGCACATAGAGGCAAGTGATGGTGCCCCTTCCCTGGGCCAGGCACTGTTCTTATATTTAGGAAAACATCATGGCACTTAGAACACTTGATAGGTAGGTAAAATCAGTAAGGTACCATTAATTCTCGAAGCAGTGGATGCCATGGGACATAGACAGACACACATCTACCTCTGCAAAGAATCAGAAAGGTTACAAGCTTCTACACTTGCATTAAATGTGCAGATCTACGTCAGATTTAGAAGAATCCAGTGGGCAAATACTGGATTGTGCTGAGATGCTGAGCAAAACAAACAAAAACCACCACCAACAAAAAACACGCAATGATGGGTTTGGATTTAATAACTTCTTTTTTGTGTGTGTGTGTGTGTGTGTGTGTGTGTGTGTGTGTGATAAAACAACATCTTCCCTTGGGGCAAAATCTCACTTTTACAGTATTTGGTCCCAAGAGAAGACTGTATTTTTCCTTAGATTTACTCCTGAATAAAAGACAGCCTGGCATCTTTGTTGGTTTAAAGATTAAAACAAATCACAACCTGCCAGATGTGAGCTATAATAAAGGTGGTGGTGATGATGCTGGCTCCCCCCTTCACCCACCAAGCATACATACTGGTTATGAAACAGAGACTGAAAGGGCTGAAAGGGAATTGCAGCATCTTTAATTAAGAAAACAGAATGAACTGGAAATCTGGAAAAATAACTTGTGACTAATATGCAGATTTTATCAGCTTGCAGATCTGAAGCCACAGTTTGCTGAAGTTGTATCCATTCTGCTAATTTTCTCAGATTAAAAAGGCACTTGTGTTCTCTCTAACTGAATGCTTTGCCTCCATGCTTTTTGCAGCATATGCTCAAGTTTGCAGTTACTATTGATAGAATGGAAAAAAATTACAATTCCTAAGATTTTTTAAAAACTATTTAAGGTCAAACGCTGCAGAATTTAAAACACAATTCAGATAATCACAATCAAACTTGAGTCCTGGGACCTTCCCTTGCAAAATTACTACCATAGACGGAATTTAATTTAAGTAAAGGACACAGTAATGCTTATGCTGTGGCCTCACTGGAGCCTGTGTACATGCATAAAAGCTGGCAAGTACAATAAAACAGCAGAAGTGCTCAGACTATTCTAGACTGAGTGTCCAGTGGGACACTTGAAAACTGTTAATTTGGAGAAGGATAAATATGGTATTTTAGAGCAAGAAGAGAAGTTTGCTCTGTGGTGTTAGCAGGTACCCTGGGAGCATCTATGCTATTCGAAAGAAGAACTTGCTTAGCAAAAGAGCATGGTCTGGGATAGCAAAGCCCCACAAGTGAAGGATGGGCTTACACCCTCACACTATGCACTTCTTGAACCCACCAGCCCCACTGCTAAGGCAAGAGACACTGAAGTCATCACCACAGTCTGCAGAAAGGGATAAATCCCCTCTAACACACAAGCTTACCACCCAGGACTGGGGCTCATAACGACTCTCAACCACAGTTTTCTGCAGTAGTCAAGCCCTTGGATCCCTCAACAGCAACACCACCACAAAGTGAGGAACGAGGCCATACTCACTTCAGAGCCTGCAACCACGCAACAGGAGATGGGATGTAAAATTGGGAACGTGCAGACTGGGGCATTGCACTGCCCGCTGCTGCATTTCTTCCTTCCGCTATGACGTGAGATTTTGCAATGCTGTTCAACTAGAAAGTGCTAAACAGGCCAATATGATATGACCCAAATATAGTACCAAAGTACATAATTATGAATAGGAAAAAAAATAGTCAGGCAATAAATTAAAGGCACCACAAATAGGAAGCACATGCATCTACCTATAGGAAGGCTTATGTTACCCATGATGACTATGACAGAATTGGGTTTGGAAGCAAAATTTTCATTTCATAAGCATTTTTCTAAAGCAGCACCATATGAACACAGATGTAGATCTACAAGCTCATACAATCTCGAAGACGAAGTGACTAAAGCTATCATAATATGTATGACCAGATAAGAAACATGATACTGTCACTCAGTTAACAGCCGAAACATGAGAAAGTAACACAGAAAATGTATTCCTAAGGAGTGTGAAAATACATTAACTCCTTGGTGCTCTTCATAAATCATTATCACCTACAGAAGCCACACCATAAAATCCAAATCCCAAGTGTCAAAGATTAAAGACATGATATACAGCCATAACCAAATTTAATTACATTGTTTCATCCACAATCACCCTGCAAATGAGTCGAGATCAATAAATGAATTCCCATCAAGTGGAACAAGCTGCACATTCAGCAGGATAAGAGATATCCCTGTCCACGGCTACAGAAAAAGAATTTGTTCTCGGCATTATTGGGACGAGATCACTTCTAGATTGGCTGAAGCTGGGGGTGGCAGTATTGCCAGTCCTCTGCTTCCCAAAGGCTCCTTGCAAAGGGCAAGGCTTTCAGAGTGGCTGCAGACAGCTTGCTTACCCACCGCAGTGGTCTTCATTATATTCAGTATTTGAAGCATAAAACATTCAACAAGAGGATATTTTAACTCCTAAAACCAGTCAATTACGTTTGCTGAATTACACCGCGTGATCGAGTTGGTAAGGACAACTAAGGAATAAATGTGCAACAAAAGCCCGGTTTAAAATAGGTCACTCCTTTAGAAAATTCTGTAATTACACACTGCAAATGCATTTGCATGTTCAATGACTAATACATGTTTCTTGCGATGAGAAAGCCTGGAAAAGTTTAATCAAAGCCGAGCTTATCACAGCAAAGGCTAATTGGCTTCCATCGTGCATCATCCAGCAGAATCTAGTATTAGTGCAAGCTCCGCCAACCATTAGTTGGCAGAAAATCCCAATTTATCTTGATAACAGAGGTCTTACCTTGGGGGGTTTCCATGACCACATAATCAGGTGGTGCATCAGTGGCCCATCCCATGCCCTCCAGTCAGCATCGCCCAGTTAATCAACTTGACAGCCAGGAAAGATGGGAACCGACCGTGATTCGGAGAGTAATTTGGGAAGGGAGAAAGGTACATAATGAGTTGAAATCTTTTTTTCTTTTAAGGAAGAGTGCAAAATAAAAACTAATTAATAAACTGCCATGAGTAATGCAATACAAAAAATACAAAATAATTGATGGACTAAAGTATTTCCCTACAGCAAGCTGTCATCTTGGTTTGTGAATTGTCAGGCTGATTCCCCCAGTGTTATGCAAAGGAACTGACCTTTTTTTTTCCTTTAGACTTCATGTTTTAGCTGCTGCATATTCTTTACACTGAGGTGGGTTTTCAGGCAAGGAATAAACCTAACCCATCTCTTCCTGGGCATGATCTGCACGTGCAGGAACATGGTGATATTCTGGGCAAGCACAGCTTAGTGCTTCCAGACTTGGATTTCCACCAGGACAACAGGCAACAACAAATAACAAAACCTAGAGAAAACCAGACCTTATTGGGGCAGTGAGGTTAAACACATTTCATATAAAAATGAATTTATTCATTTAACACTCCATTTGAAATCACCTTATAGCTTAAAATTATTGTAATCAACCTAGTAGAAAATACCACAAAATGTTATTGGCTTGGTGCACATCATCAGGGAGGAGCTACAACCAGAATCTACTGCCATTCTGAATGCAGTATAGACCCACCAATACAGCAGTTCATTGCTGAGCTCAGCTAATTAGCAATGCCCCATTGACAGGGTCAGGTCCAGGCCCAGCCCGTCGCCTTCCCATGGGACATGCAGCTCCACCACTGCACCCAGAGCTGGCCGAGGCATCTCCAGATTACCTACGGTGCGTGCACCACGAGCATTTGTCGTTCAAATCACCCAGCCACAAAACTCCAACTACAATGGCTAAATGCAAGCAAAATAATCTAATTTTGTGCTTCGGAAGACCAACTAAGTAAGAGTACCATCACCGCCTGTAAATCCAAGGGCCGGACCTGGGCGCTTAGGGCCGCGTGTTTCCTAGGTGATAAGCCTTTCATTTTTCTGGAAGACATTTGAAATAGAGCATAGGAAGATTAATCCTCCCCAGAGAAGAGAGAGTTCACTGACTAATTTCTCTTGCATTTAGATGTAATAATTAGGCGTATTGATTCTCCCGCTTTGTTCCTCACCATTATAACGAAATAATTAACAGAACTTCAAGAAAATATTTGAAAGTGCGTTTCACGTTGTCTCTTCAAACACGGCCACCTGACACGCGCACACTCAAAGGGAAAAGCTGGAGGCAGACTCTCGCCTTATTTTATCTCTGTAGTTCATCAGGCACCAACTTCAGGCAGCAAAGCACTGCCTCAGGCTCCACTTCATTTGCTGCCGCTGCCGACTCCGAGTGGCAGCACAAACGAGACCCATCTGGTGCGAGCAGGACGCGCGCTGCCTTCCTGAGCTATCGCAGCAGCTTGTTACCGAGGGGGCCTCCAAAAGTTAAGAAGAAAAAAAAAAAAACAAAAACAAAAAACACAACGGTATTTGTAATACGGTAATGCTTGTAATTCCCTTTGCAAAGCCTCATGGAAGCTTTCTCGCAAAATATTACACAAATGGTATTTCTAGTTCAAATCTGTAGGATTCTTAGAAGACAATGATGACGTGTCAGCACTGAAGAGCACTCACGAGCTCTATTCTCTCAGACAGCAGCACAAGCAGGGTCTTCAAATACGAGTATGAAATTGTCCAAAAAGGGCTCAGCATCTACAGGAGGACAACATACCCCTAATACAGGTTTCCAGGGGCTCCCTGACACCCTCAGGGACGTGCAGTTTGGCTGAATGGATCAGGGCCCGAACTGTGTCTGTTGTGCACACCTGCACGTACACACAGGGAAAAGCCAAAGCTGTAACAATTATTAGTAGGATGAATGAAGATATTAAACATGCAAAAAAGTTCTGAGAAAAGCCTATTCACCATTTAAGCCGAAAAGGATTTTCTCATATCTAATTTGACATTACCAACTCAATAGTTTATAAGAGTTCTCTGATCTCTGCAGCATGCCTCAGTTTTAAATAATTTTCTGGAATTTTTCATCAAATAGCCTTGAAAAATATTAATCCTGTTAAACTACAGGGAAATGCATATGCATTTTAACACATGCTGGCATCAAAATACCAGTAAGCCCAGATGATACAAAATCCTGGTTTTCTAGCTGCTGAGAGGCAAGTTGGACACTTGCCCCCCAAAAAAGGTGCAGATGTGCTGCCCCGGGGTGTAGCACCAGCTGTGTGAGATGTGTACAAGCATTCAGGTCCAAATTGAGGACCAACCTATGCAGAAGTGAGGTATGTACAAGTATCCAGGTCCAAAGCGAGGACCAACCTACACAGAAGTGAGGTATATTTGCGGAGATCGCTGGAGCATCTTGCCACAAGAAGGGAAGTCGCAGCCTTCTCCGCCTTCTCCCTTCACACAAAGCTCACTCAGACCCTTGTGACCAATTTAGCTCCTGCAGAACATTAGCTGTTAACATTTAATAGGCATCTCCTGTACCCAGTGGTCACTCTGACAGCAGGGAACCGATGTTGATGACTGAACGCTTCAAACAGAAACCTTGGATGAGGCTACCTGTCAAGAGGAACAAACATCTGAAGAATGTGTTTCTCTGATATTTATATTTTCTTGGAAATGGAGGTTGCCTGTATGACTCACATTCATGTTTTTCACTTGTGATATTTTTAAATGCTGAGAACTCGCACTGATTGAGTGCAAAAAGTGCAACTTTTTTCCCGTCCCACCCTAAATGGCCTTTCAGCCAGGTACAGATGACAGCAGGAGCTGGGAATGGGTCATCTCCATTTAGGAACATCAGTCACATGTGAAAGCTAAAATCTGGCAGATTTGAAGAAGCACATCAACCCATTTTCTATGGGAACACCATGTATATTTGAAAACAAACAAAAAATCCTGCCAGAATAAGGGTTCCTTTCCCTCCTTCCACACAAGTATCTTCACAGTCTAGATCAGAGCTAAATAAAACAAAGTAATTAAATAACCAATCTAAGGAGATATTCTCAAGATGCATGCACCCACGTGGCTTGTTCCCATAAACATCCTGTTGCTGCACATCCCTTCTCAAATTCACAGTGCTTGTATGAGGGCGTTATACAGAAAACTTTGCCTGCCATAGCTGCACCCAGAGCCTCTGGCCTGAAATTACAGGTCTTACTGCTGGCTTCAAAGAGCCTAAAGTCCCCAAAAAGAAATACAAGGAATAAAAAGGGATTCAGGGCTTTGAAACACTCCCTGGAGTCCAGGTTCTCCTTCAGCTTAGAGAGAGCTGAGTGGGTCCCCACTGGAGCAAGGCTCACTGTGAAATCATGTTCAGGATAAAATGTCTTTAAGAGCAGGCAAATGTAAACAGTGCCTTTCTTTAAACACAATTTAGTTGCTTTATAGCATCATTCAAGAGATAAACACAAGCCTCAAGCTCTGACAGACACAACTAGCTGCCTAGAGGAAAATCAGGCAAGATTTTACTTTGTCAGGGAAGAGGTTTTTTGCTAATGGTTTTGTGAACACATTTCTTTCTGCAGGAAGCAGCAAGAACAGGAAAATTGAGGCAGAATGACAACACAGCCAGTTAGGACAGTGACAAAAACTGGAAATTTAAGAAATTAAGAGAGTGCTTTTTGCCCAGCCAGGAGGGAGAGAGGCAGCGTCCCTCACGGGGCTCAGGAGCACCCAAGGCTCCTCCAAACTGCCCATGCAAATCAGCACAAGTGCTTTGCCAAAACACCTGAAGCAGCTTCTTCTAAAAGAAATAACCTGCAAGGGCCTGAAAAATTCCCTAATGATTCCGATCACAAGGGCTAATGTTACCACATTACCCATTTGGCCTATATGAGAATTTCTGCAGCTGAGTGCCAGGGAGCACAGTTTTCTTTGCAATAACCCAGTGCGCTGCCAGAGACGGAATTTAAATACATTTCCATTGAGATAAGTTATCTCTTTCCCTCCCCACCAGCAGTTTTTAAAAGAAGCATCTTGAACTTACAGCACTGCAGGGTTTTTTCTCCTCGGATTTTTAATTCACTGGCATCATGAAGACCTTCAGCAATTTACAGTGTGAAGAGCACTCTGCAGACTGCCCTGCTCCAAGCCAGCCCGTACATTACGGTCACTCTGTTACTTACATTGCATTACACAGGGGCAGCTGTGCCTGGAGCCAGCCCAGGCCAGATGTTGCCCAGGGCCCCACATCTGGGCTGCCCAGCTCCTCCACAGCGCAGAGCCAAAAAAAACATGTTGTACCCTTGGAGCTCCAAAGCGGGATAAATCAGAGAAATGCTGCCGAGAAGGCAGCCACATCATCAGGCTGCACTAATCAAGGTGGTGCAATTAGAGGAGGAAAAAAAAAGTTGCTGGAGACATCCTAATTCTGTTGAATTATGGCAAGGAACATCAGAGAGCCTGAAATATATTTCTCCCTAATTTTTGCCATGATGGTCTCGGCTATGTCTTCTCATCAGGCAGTGGGATACAAACCAGACTCCCCAGTCAGATGTGATTTTAGGGACAGTTTTGTTCAGAGAGTGTTTTAGCAACCACGACCAACCAACATGCAAAGATTTTGCCCTGCCTCTGGGATTTGCCCAGATACTAATGAAATAGCATCTTGGCCAGAAAAATCTCGTGGGTTTTCTTCCCACACGTTCAAAGCGGAGCGCTCCTGCAGCTCCTCACCTAATTCCTGCATGCTGCTTCTGTGAGATCGCTTTTCCCTGGGCCCTTCCCATCCGTACATGCCCCATGCTGGCTTCAAACATCACAGACAATACAGCTGATAAACAACAGAACAGACTGCAGGAAACTCTTTAAGGGCACCTGCATTTCTTGGTAGCACAGTACACCGATAACATGCCAGGAGGCCGGTGCATAAGAAACACAGGAGCGCTATACATGGTGCGTTACATTCAATTTTGCTGCGTGCCACCATATGGAACAGAATCTCAGCGTCATCAAACGTTTACCTAAACTCCATTAATGTCTTCTGCAAGCCAATATTTATAGCATACACACCAGTAGCTGCTGTCAGAGTGTGTATAAATGTTAAACTGAACTGTTAAAGAAACATAATGACAGATGTAGAGATGCTGAAGAGTGCAATCTATTCTAATTTATGATAATTTATTTCCATCATCTGGAGCCCTATTCAGAAGAGAAAGCTGAATGCATCCCAAAGCACATCACGGGATGGAGTGTAAAAATCCCCAGAAAATCTCTTTTAAGAGAGTACTCTTGTCCTAACACCCAGTACTTGCTTAGCAATCTCTCTGTGCAGAAGCGGTACAGATGTGGGGTACTTGGAGCCCTGCCTCCCGGCAGCCCAGTAACACACAGATTTTATTGCGAGCTGGGAAAAGCAGGGAACTGTTCGTCCCATGAGGGATGTTGGATCATTGCTGAGTCACTACTTTTTGGGCACTAAGCTGCGCAAAAAAATATTTGTTAGCTTTGTCAGAGCCTCTTCAGCTGCATTAGCAACCCATACAACATCCACAGTGGCCAGTGCTAATGAGCACATAAACAAAAAGATGGAAAAGCATTTGTATAAAAGAGCAGAGCGTTTTGATGCTGTGGCAGAAAGAGTTGCTCCATTTCACTGCTCACCAGCACAAGCTGTGCAGGTGCGGTTTTGCTCTGAGCCCCTCCTTGGTCTCCTGTTGCTGCCATTCTGCTGTGAAAACCATGATGGAGGGGATGAGAAAAACCAAAACCAAACCAAACCAAAACAAAAAACCAACAACCTCTGCCAGCACTTGGTCCCTGCAGTGGGGGACCAGCCGCAGAGCACTGTAGGCAAGGAGCTCATTTTCACAGCACCATGGCACCGCGCTTGGCGGCAGCGGGTGAACTTCTGCTGCGCCCACCCAGCGTCCCCTGCATATGTTGATATGTCAGCCACATTGAAGCCAGCCCCTGCTGCCTGCCAGAGCATCACAACCTGGGCAGGCATGGATGGATCTCATGCTGGGATGGGCACCCCTCCACAGAGTGACAGGCTGCAATGGCAGCATGCGCACCCAGGGAGCCATAGTGCAAAAGAAGCAGGGCTGCCAGACATGGTGCAGCTCTGAAAAACTTCATTTTTGACCAAAAAAATTAAAAAAAATAAAGAAATAGGGGGCTAAGCACAAAACATAAGCATAAACCACAGTATTGATATGCACACTGTCTAAAAATTCAGTGCTTGCCAGCTGAAAATTTTCCACCAAAGCTATTTTCTGCATTTACACTTACCTTTTTCCAAAAAAGTTGTTGTCTTTGCTCCAAAAATTTCAACTCTCCTTTGCAAGTCCCAATGCTAAGGGTTCAGGATCACAAGGCCATGGTGCAGCACGAGGAGCAAGCCTGGCACATTGCAGTGGGGTGCGGACAGGAGGAGAACATGACCCAGCTGCTGTTCCTTTATGGAATTATTTTGAGTTGAAATATTGTAGCTTCAGGAAAAAATATCTCTTCATTCGCTGTCTCACTAGAAGGCCCAAGATTCCAATAGAAACTTACACAAAAAATTATTTCCCCCCCATGACATGAAGTTTGTTTCTCCAACCAGCTCGACCAACAACTCTTTGATGCAGCGATGACCATTGCTTCCCTGACACCTAGGTACGGCCCAAATCACAAATGCCAAATGCTCCACAGCTCCTCAGACACCAGCTCCAAGCTATAGAACAGGAGAAAGCTTACTTAAATACCTTTGCCATGAAAGCACTGCATGGTCCTACCTCACTCACCTCCTGTCATCACCAAAGTCCCATCACCAGCAGCACAGAGGAAGCAACGTGTAACCACATCTTTATCTGAGGGCTTTGCCATGCGTTGAAGACCAGCCACAGCGAGGCTGCTTGGCCACGTGCCACTCAGTATGCACGTTTTGTGTTTCTGTACAGAGAAGCAGCAGCCTGCCAGACGCTCTCGCACTGTGCAGTTGGCTGGGACGAGTCAATGAACATGCCCTGAGCACAGGGAAGGCAGCACAGCCTTGCTTCTGCTCCGACGGAGGGATCAAACTTTATTAATTTTTATTAATTATCCCACTTGAAGCTGATTCTGTTTTGCAATAAACCACCCTCAGCCTCAAATCTTTCAGTGAATGATTCCACCCATGACAATTTTCTTCCCATACCAATCACAGAAGTAGATAAAAAAGGAGAGACTACATTTAAAAAGAAGCTCTACTGAGACATCACTAAAATGTTCCCTAATGATTTCTTCGTCCATGTGCCTTTGGTCACCAGTTGGCAAAGTCTGGGATGCACTTGCTACTTGACAGCATGCAGCTTTTGCACTTTAATTCACACTCAAATGCATTCCTGCATCCGCATGCAAGATTAGAATAATATGCTGCTAGGACACAACAAAAGACACTGTGCATATCAGTTCGCTGAGATCAAAGGCACACAGCACAGAATTTAATTAAAATGTTAAAATTAAACAGGAAGGCATCCATTGTTTAATTTTTTTGGCAGGAGTGTTCTTGCAAAGCGGGACCTAATTCCACTCCAGCACACCAGCTGCCCTTGGAGATGGCGACCAGCAGAGCTCTGCGGGCTTCTGGCCATGGGAGTCTTGTGCTTGCTGCAGTTTGGTGGGGAGGGGATTCCAAGCACAATCTCAAAGAAAGAACCCAGAGAAACTGCTCTACTCTAAAGGATAATTACACAAGTGAACGCACTCTGTGTTAATACGGCAAATTCCAGGATCAAACCTAACCCCACCGTGCAGTCCATAACACATACACAGGTGTAATTCCCCCATAGAGTGCTCAGGAGCTGTGACCGTTCCCTGTTCAATCACTCCCAGAGCCAGCTCCATAGGAAAGCTGTTTCAGTAGGGAAAAACAACAACAACAACAACAAAAAACAGTTGTAGAGCAGTGGCACTTCGTGTGCACCTGCACAAGGAGTAGCAGGGGAAGTGGCTACCTCCTTTTAAACTTGCACACAGATTTGTTATTTTTTTTTTCCTTTTTGTTTTACTTTGAGCTTACCTCCAGCAGACACCCAGGGAGAAGATCACTCTGAAAACACTCCATGCAAGGCTCAAGTTCACTTGTTAAATTCAGATATTTTCTTAGATCCTGGAGCACTTTGGCTTGGATGCTGAAGGAAGCCATGGACCATAATACAGTTCACATGCCAGCTTCCCCAAAAGGCAAGCTGAACCAAGAGGCCAGGCATCTCCTTGGTTTTGGGTACTCAGAAATGACGGGTTTGCTACTTCTGTGATACTATTTCTGGTGACAGAGAGACTTTACCCCTAGCATTAGGAAGATCAACAAACAAAACGCCACAAATGGGGCACCAATACCAGCATCCAACATGCAAGAGCCAAAGGGTTTGAGCCGAGGCTTAGCACTTCAAACCAAAGATACTTTGCATTTTCATCACCTGAGGAATTACGCAAGAGGGCAGAGCATGAACATCTGAGGTGAAGTCTGAGGACAGACACGAACTCCTGCTTGAAATTCAGAGAGCTGTTGAAGTGCTGCTGCTCTAAGTTCTCAGCTGAGGTAGCAGTGACCACACAGCTGTTAGGCAGCACTGCTTTCAGGTACCTTCTGGGCAGAATTTGATCCTTGGTACTTCGGGTTCCTGTGCACTTCCAGAGAATATTCAGCCAGGCCGCTTGCAGTGGGTACTTCTCATGTAATAAGGATCAAGTTGACAGGATGGGAGTTCTGCAGGACAGTCAAATTAGATTTATTTCTGACAGTAGCTGGCTCTAGGACTGTACACCCATCTGAACATTTATAACATGATATTGAAATCTTCCTGCTCCATTTTTTTTGCCTGCTTCCTTAACAGAGAGGCATGGGAGACTGTCTCCACTCTGCCATTCGGCAGACCTCGATGCTTAGGATGCCTATGGGACCTTAGCAAAGAGGTGTCCCCAGTCCCTCTGTACAGGGTGTTATGACCTCTGACTCTCACAATACCCACACAGAGTTCTGCTGTGTGATGACACCTCTGAGCAGAGGCTGGGTAGCCCCCAGACCTCCCCCAGTTTCTCCCCCAAGCCTCTGGCTGCCACACACTCTGCTCCCCACTGCACGAGCTCCACAGCTCCTGCAGACACCGCCTCTGACGCAGCCCTCTCCCAGGTGCTACAGCGTCTTGGAAGAGGCACAGACCGAACAGCTTGCTTACAGCAACGCTTATCCATCCGTCAGAACATCGCAGAGGAAGAAAAGGTGTAACAAAAAAGGGTGATAGGCACAGTGCTGCAGCCTTTCCCAGGCAGTCTCCCTGCATCACGCACCCTCCCCAATGTTTTAAGGACTGCGGCTGGCATGAGGATCCTGAGCCCCTTCTGCTCTCTGAGGACCACAACGCTGCCTCAGGCTGCAGATGGCTGCTGCTCTGGAGAGCCCCTCTCTCTCAGGCCCACGTTTGTCTAACCCTCTGCTGAGCTTTCTCCCCTTGCAATATTATAAAAATATTCGGCCCAGGCAGTACCTGAGCTGTCCGGTGTGGGATCGCTCCTTCCCATCACAGCCACAGCCTCTGAGCGTGGCCGCCAGGAGTTCTCACCTCTCTGGGCGTCTGAGCTCAGCTTTGAGCAATTAGCTAATGTATACAAGAAGAACACGCAAAAATCTTCTGGATTTCTCTTCTGGAAATCTTCCCTAATTGACTGAACGCCATTACCAAACCCTTTTAATGCTATAATTTGTGGCTGCAGTTAGAACCACTGAAAAATCCATCATTTTGCATTACTTAAGCATTTCCTTAAGAACAGGCAGCAATATTAGCTTTTCCAGCTGAGCGGTGAAGTATTCTGAATGGAAAAAACATTGTTTCCAAAGACAAACCAGAGAAGTTTCTGCCAAAAGATAAAAAACTGTGCAAATTAAACAATGCAAAAGCTGGCAGTTTGTCTATATTCGGTATTCCCTTGCCTTTGCCAAAAAGAAAGCAAGCTGTCACCTTAGCAACTATGTCACACTTTGCAGTACATATGTCACTTTGAACAAACACCTTAAAAGCAGCACCTCCACCCTTATGTTCCTTTCCACAACGTTCTTTGCAGCACCCTGTGGATTCCCCTGAGAATAAAAGATTTTATGAGCCCTCTGGCCAGATGCTGGACAGACAGACAGATGGCCCAGTGCCGTTCTCCACTGGGCATCCCACAACCTTAAAACATGTAACCGCTTTCATTTGGTGCCAGAGGAGAAGGCTGGTACAGGTGCAGTGCTCTGTCCTTCATGGCCAGCCCTCGTGGGGCTCAGCATCACCCTTCTGCACCCCTCGTCCCGCAGCAGGAGGGGATTCCCTGGGTACAGGTTTTGGGCTGTCATCAGGAAGACTCCTGCCCCTCAGGACCACGTGTGGAGCCACAAGCTCAGGTTCACGTGGGGATCACGCGATCTGAAGGATGGAAGCTGTTTATCACAGGTACATTCCTCCCTGCCTGCAACATTTGGATCCGGAGATGGCAACAGGCAGGGCTTTTACCCGGGGCTCCAATTATGCAGATGCTGATTTACAGGAGTGATGACTGAAACATCTCCCTCATAAAAATTGGCAAGGAGCCTTTAACTGTGTATGTCTAATGGCACAGCCCTCTATCTCCGTGCATCTTCTTGCTAGTTTGAAAGTCAGATCATTTTTGTTCTTCCTTTCATAGAAACCTGGTTTGCATATATAATCAAATTTAGCATTAATGAGTCTCTCTCCTCATCTTCTATTCCTAATGCTTTGAACAGCCACGCTCAGATAATACCATCTGATTCTACCATCAAGAAGGTGGCTTACCATACGGAGATTTCACCAGTTTTACTCGGATTTCTTTCTAATTCCAAAAAGACCCACTTCCTTGAGCACAGCTTCTCGACCACACGTGCTAACCCAACATAACTCTTGCGTGCCTGGTCCCACTCAGCTCAGGCTCAACCTGCCTGAGAATTATCAAGATTTAAATGAATACTGGGGTGACCTTTTACAATCGATACTTTCATGATTATAACATGAGCCCAAATTGAAATATTAGGCACATCTCAGATGAAAGACACTTTTTACTTCCAATGTGGTCGGGCATTACCGACATTTTCTCCTTCCCTCCTTGCTCGTACCATTTTAAAAACAACTTCCAGATACAAGATCAGCACAATTCCCAGTTTCCAATGGGATCTATGCACACAAACATGTGAGCAGCGTGCAGAAGGGCCAACTCTGCACAGCCTGCACAAACGCAGGATCACAGAACAGATTTCCTGCTCCTCCACTTGTCTTCCGAGTTTGCAGTCTTTAGGGCTCCCATCTCTCTCCTGCTACCATATGGCAGCATATGGCTTGTCGGAGCCAAAGGTTTCCAAATCACAAGACTCCCAGAAGCTGAGACTTTAGGACCACGAGGTAAAACACCGTGCAGGCACTGTGAGAGCTTCTGCTGTCTCTGCCCCAGTCCCTCCAACAGTGACATACACTCTCACAGCTGTCTGCAGCAAAAACTTCCCAGATCTTTCCTAAATTTCACGTTTGTGTAATATCACGCCCAACAGAGCCTGATGTCTAATGGCAAGATCTACCTCCCAGTTCTTCCTAATTAAAATAACTCATCCAACAAGGCTTGCTGCCTGCAGAGCAGCAGTGCCCTGGTACGTGTCCAAAAGTTGTATGTCCAGATATGGAGCCCATCTGCAGGGCTTGCTGCTGTTGGATGCTTGCACGCCCTTGTTTCGAAGTGGCAGGTTCTGTCTGTGCTGAACCGCAGTGTATTTTGCATGCATTATGCTAAGCTGCCTATAAGAAATCATCCAATTAATGACAGCTTAACAGAGAAGGGTTAGTTACACAGTAATTACCTTTCTAACATTAAAATACTATAGAAATGGATTTACAGTTTTTTGATTAAGTAGCACATTTTGTTGATCTGACAGTCTACATACAATGTCTGTGAGATAGTAACTGGGCCAGGTTTCAAAAAAAGCCAAAAAACTAGGTACCTGCTTTTCAAGGAAGACTTTCACAAAAACAATTTTTTTTTTTAAAATAAATATTTTTGTGTGTCCTATAGGTGGAGATGGACAGACCCAACACAGAACGTAGAATCTGGTCCTGGTGTTGCACGAGCATAAGCAACATCAACAAGCAGGAAAAGATATTATTGTTATTAAGTCTTTTCTCTCAAAGCAAGGGCAGGGAAGATCAAACACTCCAATCTTCCAGCCTTGCATCTATGAGGAGCATTAGGCTCCAGCAGGATTGCACTGCTTCATCACCGACACTACTCCTTATGGATCACTCTCTGCCCATGCCAGACAGCAGCCTCAATTGAGTAAAAACCAAGCAAGCACAAGCAAATTTGATGAAGTGGCTCAAACAACTTTAATACACCTTTGGCCCTTAGTACACTTTACAGAGAAAATAGGTAATCACAAATGCCTCGTGCAAGAGTCACCCTGTTCCCCCTCATCTACTTTCATCACCAAGATCTCTAGGTTTTTCCAGGACACACTTGGAAGCATGCAGCTACTTCAGTCCATTCATATGCATGCAAATATAACCCAACAAAAGCGCTCCACGGCCAGACAAGCAATCAGCAATTGAACAAAAGACAAGACTTATTATCAGTCTTTCAAGACTGAGAAACCCTTTGCCTTCCAAGTATGCATTTGCAGGGCAAGGGTGCTAACCTTTCACAGGCAGTACCAACAAAGCAAGCTTGACTCTTGCCAAGACGATAACAGCTTGACCTTCTCATCTCCCAAGTCAAGTGATCACATCGCAAAGGCAAGGAAGCAAAGCCAGGTCAGCTTCTTGGTCCACGTACACAGAGTTTTGAAACCTCACTGGCATTTCACTTGTCCGGTTTCCATCAGAGCTGAATGGGGATTTGTTGTCCAAATGCCAGGCACTGCTTTGAAAACCTTTGGTACATCCCATGAAGGACCACGTGTGGTGAGTACCTACAGTCATGCAAAGACTGGAATGTATTTTTTTTTTTTTTCTGCACAAAGCAAGAATTGAAACAACTCCTCGCACAGATTCGGGTTTGTTAAACATCTTAATGTCCACATCCAACTTGACCTATGAAGAAAAGCCCCAGCAGTGTCTTTCAGACTGCTACACCACCAGTAGATGAAAACCGCAGCTATAAAACTGCTCCCAGGTACATACACACTGATGTGAAAGGGGCACAGTAGCAGGACAGTCCTGTAAGCAACTGGAGCTAAGGGCGCGCATGACTCACTCTTGTGAATGCATCCATAAGGCTTGTCCTGCAACACAGATGTCTCCCATTTGCCCCAATAAAAGCTGCACTGGCTTGGGCAGAGCTCCTTATATGGTCTTTGTGCCCCAAATACCCCCTCAGCAGTGCCCATGCCTGGGCAGGACTCCAGGCTGGCAGTGATCAGCTCCTGCCCAGAGCAAGGAGCTCGTGATGAGGAGCTGTAAAGCACTTGCAGAACCACCAGGGCTATGCCAGTGCCCCTCCACCTGCAGAACAGTGCAGGCCCTGCACCTCTGCAATTTCTCAAGGATTACAGGGAAATGCATTACGGACATCACCACAGCTCCTGGTATTTTATGTGGTCACTGGACAAACGCCAGGCTGTTTTGCATCTGCAGGAATAGAGCTGTTTATGGCAAGTCACTTTGAAGAAGTAGCAAAGTCCTTAAAAACCTCAGCCTGGTGATTGAAAGTATCCATACTTACAAAAACATTTTTTGCAGGTAACCCCATGAATCTATAAGAAGTACGTCATATACATGTCACATTGCAGATGCACAACGCCCTGCTTTTCAGCTGATTTACTTTTCTAGGGGTCCTGAGAGGCAACAACTGTGGGACAAATACAACATACTCGATAAACTTGCTTTTCTTACTTTTCATGGACCCAATAACAGCACTCTAAGCACATCCAGATATCTACATGATGGAAATTAATCCAGGGAGATGAACATATTTCTTCTCTTTCATCTTTCCTTTCTCATTATTGTCAGGTGCACATATAGGGGAGTCATTTCTCAAGCAAAGCTTTAATAGCGTCTGTGGCATTGCAACTGGTCACAAAGGACTGTAGTGCTACAGTAGATAACCATGAGAAATAAACTTCAGAAGTATATCCTTATCTGTTTTTCCATGAATCTTCATGTGAGACAAGGAAATGAAGGGAAGGAAGAATAAACTTGGCTCTTAAACTGTATTCTCCTGCCCCCATCACGTGCCATGCAGCAAGAGTTGACTCAAAACTGGGAACACCCCGAGCCTATCTTGTACAGCTGTGTGCAATTTTCCAACTCCAGAACTGTGATCTCTATGCTGTAAGTACACTATTACCATGGTAGAGCTCTGGATTTAAAAAAATAAAAATAAAAAATGAATAAATTAAAAAAAATGCAACTCTGATGCTTAATTGCTACAAGTCCGCCCCCCCCCCCCCTTTTTTTTTTTTTTTTTTCTTTTAACCTTTCCTGGGCCTGAGCCAACATCATCTCTACATGGCTTCTAAATGCAATTTCTTGACTGGAAATAAGATTACAATGTACATGAGAAATACAAACGAAAATATATTACCGTACCATGAATATTCAGACGATGTAGCCCTATTTCAGCATCTTTTCTCTGGGTGATAATCAGAACAGAAGCCTGACTAAGGCCTGACTAAGTCCCTGCTCCTTAAGACACCAGTCCCTGACTGCACAGAAGCTGCAAGACGCACACCAACAGACTGCTCCTGCAGCAGTCATGCTTTCACCCCTGAGAAGCCAACAGCCACCCCAGTTGTCTCCAGACCTGCAAATATTTGCACTTACACAACAGTGCTGTTGGAGTTGGTGTATGAGAGGTTTCTTAACAAGACACATGGACCTCTGAGCCACTTCCTACATCAGCATACCCAAACTGCCCAAAAGCACGCATCCAAAATTGGACTGCTTGGACCAGCTGAGGACATTTTTGGTCAGTGCCACCTCCAGACCACCAGCCTTTCCAAGGAAGCCCCTGGAAATCATTAAGGAAGTCCAAGGAGCCCTGTCACTTGTGTTGTAACCCTCCCCCTGTCGCGACCCAACACCCAGAACCAATGTGTCTCCAGCTGGGCCGTGAGCTTTGCTTCTCTCCAAATGTGACCTAGGACCCAGGTCAGAGGTGTTCAGAGGTGCCACGAATAGCACGTGGACTACAGCACAGAAAGAGGGGAGAAGTGCCAGTTTTCCTCCTTTTTAGACTGTGGAAAGGGCTTTCCCCACTCCCGGATCCTACCTGCTTGATTTCACACTAGAAATCAAAAACTTGGCTTTCTGGGAAACACGAATAAAAAAAGCACAAGTTTTCCAAAAGCACGAGTTAACACCTCCCTCTGATGTGGTAAATAAGCCAGAAGAAGGCAATGTTACAATCACTCGCTGTTGCTTTCCCGAATCCCAAAACTCCACGTAAAGCTGTGTTATGATTCAGCTGTCACGTCACTCGCATGGCACCGGTCACACCTTCCCATAGGTGATTACTGCGAACCTCCGAGAAACTCATCAGTGTTAACAAGAGCAGGTTTAATAAATTCCTCTGTCACCAGCACTTTCTGCATAAAAACCCCACTCACACATCATTTAACACCCGAAATGAAACAGCTGTAAATTCAGCAATTAGCGGTGTAATTTGACTGTTCTGATCAAGTGCACTGAAGGCTGCAAGGCTGCTGGGGAATGTGAAAGCTGCCACAGAATCTGCTGGAGCTTTTTTAAAGTTTAAAATGGCAATTAGGCTGGAGAAAAAAAAAAAAAAAAAAAAAAAAAAGGAGTTTGAGGGAAAGATGGCCATTTATTTGATACCAGAGATGGTGGGGAGAGTTGGATGGCAGTTGGAGAAGGATGATGGGAGCAGCACGAGGAACTGAAGAGAACTGGAATTTGTGTAACCCAAAAATCTTACCGAGTATATAGCTAGATACAGTCTTACACACCCCTTGCACGAAGATATGCTTAATTCTACTCACAGATACATTTCAAAAGGGGGAAAGAGCAATTTCTGAGACCATCTTAGGTTGTAATGCACTCCGCACCCTCCTTTTCTGTTCCCAAGGGACTGATCCACGCCAGTGGTGTCAGAGCTGTTCCCGTACAGACACACGTGTGCTTACAGACGTGCAACCACAAGAGTTTTATATGTAGTTTTCAACCATGACAAAGGCAGGCTTATATTCAGCTGTTGGAAAAAGTTACAGAACTAGGAGATCCTCGAGAAAAG
>CM021776.1:14279163-14300708 GCA_011076525.1 Nettapus auritus | reverse complement strand
CCCGCGGCAGCCCCGCTGCTGTCCCGCTCCCTAAGCGCTCCCTCGTGCTTTTGTAGCATTTCCTTGACAGCAGAGCAGCGTTTTCCATGTGTGTTGTCATTGTGCTGGCCTCATTTCCCAACGTAACCCCAGTAATTAGAATATATCCTGAGTGGCACAGCCTGGCAGGAGCAGCAGTTCCCTGCGTAGGTCCGTGCTTGCCTTGCCCTTGCGTGCTGACAGTGCATCCAGTTCCTTGTGGCTTTAAAACATTACCATGAGAGGTTTGTGATGGGGCCAGATCCTGCCCAGCAAGGGCTCAGGACAGCACTGAGGGCACAAACTCATTGCCCTATGTAACAGCACATATCCAGCAAGATTTAGCCCCCAGTTCTGCAAACACTGACGTTTCCTTCACCACCACCCCAACAAACAGCTCTGCCACCAGGACCCCGGTGTTCTAACAGGATTTGCCCCTAAGTAGGTCAGCGACAGCACTACCTGCCTTAAAAATACCTCAAGATTTCACTCTGCAAGCAACCAACCAGCTGCAGGAGTTTAAGTTAATTAGCTTTGTTCAAAATAAAGCTCAATTAAAAAATCCATATGTTCTCTAGGAGCAAACAAGAGGCATGTGGGGGTAATGAATTTCTGAAAGTTTAAGTGGAATTTGATGCAGAAGATTCTGTGTCAAAATCACAGAATTGCAAAGAACCCAGCCACATCCTATGACAGCAAAGGGAGTGGGCTCAGGCTCAACTTTTTTTTTTTTTTTTTTTTTTTTTTTTTTTTTTTTAATATTTCCCCTATCAAAAATAGGTTTGGGGTCAGAATTCCATTTCATTTTTTCAAGGGAAGCAAACTAACAAACAAACAACCACAGCCATTGTAGTTTATAGCCTTCCTTTCTTCCTGCCCTTGGTGAAAAATCAGGAAAGAAACATTGATTATGAAATATTATGGAAGCTTTTTTAAATTTAAATTACAAAAGTTATTTTTGCTGGAAATGCAAATGCACTTCTCAGCATTTGTAGTAACTATGTGGAGGTGGCTATGTGCTATGGGAGGCAGACTTCCTTGGCTGAGGCAAAGGGACCGAGCACCCCTAAGTCTCCAGAGAGCACAAGCAGGCAGCAATACACGGCCACCCTCTACCTTTGGCCACAGCTACCCACCCACTGGTGCAGAGAACCAGGGCCAGGTCCCTGTGAGCCACTTGCCTGAAGCTCCCAAACTGGGGGCAGAAACCAGCCCAATGCCCAAAAAGTGCAGCCACACAAAATACTGAAACGTTTAGTAGAGTTATAACTGAGCAGTAGACCAGGGAGATGTGGGCTTTTTTTTTTTTTTTTTTCTCCTTTATTTTATCAGTAGAAATGAAAGCTCAATCTCCATTGACTGCCTTGAAGAACTGGAAGCCTAATTCACCCACTCTCTCATTAATTACCTTTTCTTATAATCCTGAGATTTTTAGGAGCACTTGAGCTTCTGTTTTCAGAAACTGTCAGCCTTGGATACACAAAAGCAGATGTTCTGAAGACCCTCAGCAGCACCAGGATGGTTTCCCTGCTGCTCTCCAGCTTGGCATGCTTTGGTTTGCAGTGGCTACAGCTTTCCCCTTTCCACCTCCCCAGCTGAGTTCTGGTTTGGTGCTGTTCAGCGCTCAGCCGTCCCCACCTCAGCTCCCCCTTGACAGGAAATCCTTGCAGAACAGCAGCAGTAACCTGATTTTATAGTCAGCACTCGGTGCCTCTTCTAGCCTTCAGTAAGTCTTCCTGATGACTATTAGCATCTGCCCTTCGATATGGCAGAACGTGTCTCTCTGGCTTTCACAGTTGCTCTCTTTGCATGCAGTCCCAGTTAGCTTAGAAGAGCATCTCCTTGCCACTTCTTGAGCCTCACACTACAAAACTTGCTCTGCGCATGACATTTTTTTTTTTTTTAAGAGATCCACACTTTTTTGATACTATATAATAAAACAGACATGATAGATCTGCAATTAGTTGAAAAAAAGCAAGAACCTACACACTAAGACTAGTTCTCGTACTAAATTATATTGATTGTTTTCACACCTGGATGACTGTGCTTGGCATGCATTAATAAAAAAAATGCCATAAAAGGTGCAATTAGAAATCAGCATGAATGAAAAAATGGGGAGAGCAGAAGTGTTTTATAGGGACAAGATCTCACACCATGCGTGTGCTCCCCAAAGACAGGAGCCTCCCACCCTTCCCTTTCAGAGATTCCAAAGTGCCCATTGTGAGAGGGGGGACACCAACATCAGGGATGGACTTGATGGCACTGCCTCTGCCGCAGGTGGCAGTGGAAAGAGCCATAAAGGGCTGATAGTCACTGCAAGACAGTGGGGATATGTCTTTATTTGGGACATCTTTGGTTTAAATCTTATAACCATCTGCTAACAGGGAAGCGTTCTCTTGTTCTGTGAGACCGGACATTAGAAGCACACACACATATATGCATACACCTATTAAAAAAAAAAAAAAAAAAAAAAGCTATAAAAAAAAACAGCTGAAACTGTCTTTCTCCTTGTAAGTGAAAGAGCACAAAGCCTACGGCCCGTGGGCCCGTCCAGGCTGCAGCAGTGAAGGCCAGACGGTGGGGGTCACCCCGTTTGAAGGGATTGAAGGCAACTGGTGATAGCACCAGCACTATTTTTTTTTGTGAGCAGTTGGGTGTGGAAAGGAGGTCTCGCACAGGCGCGAGGAGGACCATATGGTGCTTAGCACACCAGATTTCTCAGCTCCAGCCAGGCCTCAGTCTCACACTCTACCTGTCACTCTTCCCAAGATCCGCACTCTGGAGGGTCATTTCATCCTCTCCGGGTCCCCATCAAATTTGTTCACAAGACGTTATCCCTAGGAAGGGAGAGTTGCCTCTTGGATCTTTGTTGTTTTTAAAGCTACCAGCCACTTGGAGCAGGTTACAATATTTTTCCCTGCGGCTGTGTTTTGCACCAGGGAGCTTTTAACCTCTTCCTGGCAGTGGGGAGTCCACTCTCCCATCCTAATGGGAATTGCCAGTCATTTCATGGTTTTGTTTCATTTGATGTCTTCACACTAAAATTTAACAGTTAGGCAATAAAATATGGGGCTATGGGATAGCCAAAAATTGCCTCCCAATGTGATCACAAACCACACATGGGTGAACAGTGGGAAAAGCAGCAGACATCCCTGCCCTAGACAGCTCCCTCTAGCCCATCTTCAGGCCTCCCCCTTGGTCTGTTTCCAAATTCTAGGTGTCCACCCCTGCATATATATTATCTCTAGAAAACCTTGTTTCCCAATGAACTTCATTTCCTTGTCTCCATAGAATAGCACTAGGTGGGGACATCAATGCCTCCCAGCATGTTAAAGTCAATGAACTAAAAGGCCATGGTATTGGAGAATATTTCACCCTCAGAACCTGAAGAAATCTCACAAACAGAAATCCCAGTGTGACTGTTTCAGAGCACAATAGCTCAGAAAAGACATGCCTCAATACAATTGCTATATACAATACAAAGTTTACAGGAATCAAATGGAGCAGTGAGAAAATTGTTCACTATTAAGCTAAGGATATAAAAGTGTTTTTTTCTTTAGTTTTGTTAAATCAGCATTTGTTTTTCCAGTAACACAATTTCTTTAAGCAGGTAGCAGGGTCATTTTCATAGTGTGGGATGTGTATAATTACAGAGCACCTTATAAAGGTTTGGTGATTAAATCAGGCACCAGATGTTTAGCTGCATGGATGATGTTGACCCAGAAGTATTAATGTCTGCAAGTCAGAGTATCTTAATGCAGTTCTTAGATCTCACACAAGACTTATAATTATTTCTCTCCTGATCTCTAAGAGTGGCTGTAGCAATCATCTTTGGTGTCTTTTTGGATTTCAGTTATGTGCATTTGAAATGAAATCGAAAGTCAAGTTTTCCTGAGTCCAAAAGGCTTGTCTGACTGCACTGAAACCTTTGTTCAGTGTACAAAGTAATTCTGGTTTGATTTAAAAAAATTAATCAGTCATTTTCCTTTTCTGTCTTAATCCTTCACTGACATCAAGTCTTGTCATTTTTGATCCTTGCTTCCAGAGTGTATTGTCTGACTTTAATCAAAAGCATTCTGTAATTAGGTTCTAGCTAATTTAACTTAGACTATTTAAAAGTGAAAAATAGCCCTGCTTCCTGGTAAAGCTCAGCTGAGCGTCAGAGGAGTTGAACAGGGGTAGCTTCAATTCATGATTATTTTGCTGGCAACAAAATCCTTCCCTTAAAAGCACAGGAATGCAGTTTATCCTGGGCATCTTATGGGTGATCTGTACACAGGAACACAAACAGCAGTGGCAAGTGTGAGGAGCACTGCTGCAGTCAGATTCTGTCTCTCTCCGAAAACGTGGGTCTGGAGCTCTAAATGGGACGCTGTCAGGGCTGGGATCCTTCAAATACGACCTACTTTTCCACTGCATCCTTTACCAATGAAAAGGTTTAAATGCTACATTTTCTTAAAGAAAGAGGGAAAATGTCAATGCACTGCCTCCATGGTACAGTTCCAGAAGCTAGAGCTGCACTGGGGTAACTGCAGAAGAAGGGGCTTGCTCTGAGCCCTGCATGGAAACAATGCCCTCAGCTGCCCCAGACCCATAAGGGATGAGTCCGTGCCTTGTCCCCACAACCCTGCACAGCGCTCCAGAGCAAGAGCAACCACCTTTCCAGCTTTAGGATTGATGCTTGAATGAGAAATACCACAAACTTTTTCTCTGGGTACTGGTGTAAAGCAGACACGCACCATTTACATCCTCAGAAAAGGATGAGGTGGGTATACTGCATGCACACCTGTATCCCAAGAAGTATTTTCCCTCTCTAGGTGAGCATCTATTTGCCTCCCTTGCTCTGGGATTTAAAGCTCTGCAGTTTGGCAGCACAGCAGGTGCAAATTGCCTGAAGAATTGGAAAAAAAGGAAACCAAACTCACCAAAATCCCCAAATGCACACCAGAACAGCTCTGGAATTTGGAAGAAATTTTCCATGGTTGGCTGTGTAAGATAACTAATAGAAAAAGTAGAGAAGAGGAAATTTTTCAAACACCACTGCTCTCCAAGGCATGCCAAGCAACCCTCCGTGCACCCAAAGCCTGGAGCAAGACAGCAGCAATATCTCCTTCTCCTTAAAAACTGCTGCTTGCCTTTTACCCTGCTGCCTGACAAAGCATGGGAGGAAATTTCAGTCTTCTCCAGGGAAAGTTCAAACTTGCATCATCCTTTCCAGAGGGTGCCCCGAGCACTGGGCTGCAGACAAGCCCAGGCTGAGTTGCAAAACATCTGCTGTGCAGCTCCAGCAAGGTCAGAGCAGCAAGCAGGATATTCCAAATAAACTTGAAATACTCAGCAGATTTCACTGGTGAAAGCCTGGCCATGCCAGATGTTAAAGACTGTAACCCACTTGGAAGTTCTTGCAAGAGAAATCTCATTAGTACTTGGTGGGTGGATAGAGGAGTTGAGCGTAGTGTCAATTCCTGTTATCTGCAGTGGGATTTCAAGAAACTCAAGTGAGAAGTTCTCTATCCCACTTTTTGGGCATCAGAAAGGGACAAGTATAAATTATGGGAAAGCAAAACCCCAAAGATCTCAACAAGGGACTGCCTGTAACATCCCTTAACGTTGCACTCATTGCTACTTGCAGATAATTCACACAGTATCTTTGCTTTTCATGTGCTGACTACATTTCTCCAACTGCCTTCTCAGGCTCTGGGGCTGAGCAAGTAATAGTGCTTCAAACCTCCAGGTTTTCATAAGGAGCTTTACTGCATTTATCTGGATTTTTTGCTAACAATATGAATAATCTGCATTCATGTGCTGAAATCAGATTACCTGTTGCACCCCAAAACAGAGTTTTCCATCATAAAGAAGATCGTTTAAGACAATAGCTGACCACCAAAAAGTAACTCAACATCCCTTTCTCATGTTATGCTTTACCTGAATTTTCTTCAGATCTGCAACGTGGCTAAAGCTGTTACATTTCATCAGCAACCAACATGACTTATCTGTAGAGCTGTTGAAAATATTGACATCTGTTCCCTCCTCCCAAGCCATTTTTTTCAAAGTTTTTTTCATCATATAGGATCTAATCAAGAAACTCGAGACTTCTGAGGTCTGTTAGAGTTCACTGTTTCTTGCAGCCCTGTCCCTTACAAGAAACTTGCAGGGTGCAGCACCCCAGCGTGGAGCTGGCTCTCCCCAGCCCCTGAGATGGGCAGCACTAAAGCCTCCTCTCCCCACCAAAGGCTTCCAGGTCCTGCTAGCCTGGCTAATAAAGCTGAGGCCTAACAAACAAAGCTGAGATCTAGCCTTGGCTCTGCCACAGACCTCCTGCTTCTAGCCTTTAGGAAACTATCTAAATTCTTCTTTCTTGATAACTTGTCTTCCCAATATTTTCTTGCTTTTCCTCACAGGGAGGGAAGAAATTCCTTATCCAGCATTTGCCAACACCTACCTCACTCCCATTCAGTTTTATCATTACACTAGGAGACCAGCTACAGAATCATTGAAAGCCACGTGCTTTCTTCATGGATGAGGGAATCTTACTAAAAAATACCTAGTTCTCATCAGGATAAATTAGCTCTCCAGGCTGGTTAAAAATAGCCTTCTAGAGTTCCAAGTCTCTGGAACAAGAAAGTATATACCTTTTTTTTTTTTTTTTTTTTTTTTCTTTCCCCCAAGTATTTAGAGACCCCACCACCAATTTTTCATCAGAAAAAAGCAACAATAGAGAATAGAGAACCCTAAAGTACAGAGAGCAGGAAAAGTCCACTAACACCAAAGAACATATTAAAGGGATGCTGACTAACAAGAACTAGCATACAAATTAAAACACAAAACTAAACTGAAAAAAAGGCAACTTAAAAGAAAAATTATCCAAAAGATCAATTAAAAAGAAAAAGAAGACAGCCCAGAGCAAGAACATCAAGTAGCTGTAATTAGGATGGGTTTCTATTGAGTTAGCCCCTCCCAGAGGCATTATTAAGTCAATTAGGGATGGGTGAGGAAGGCTATGTATAGCCCTCTAATGGCTAGTTCTGCTTGATAGAGCTGAGGGTTTGGGGGGAGAGGAAGGAGGAGGCAGGTGAGGCTTTTCTTGAAGCAGCAGTACAGTAAAGCACTGGGTGAGTCCAAAGTCTGGCAAGATCTGCAGAGTATCTCTTGTTTCAGTCTTTATAGTTGCGTACTTCTTAAGAGAACTTCTTGCTGAAGTTCATTTTTCTTAGAAATAAGAGAGATCTTGAGACCTTTAAAATGAGAAGAGAGCAGCAGAAGAGAGTTCTGCAGTTTCTTTTTTGTCTTATTCCTTGAGTTTTATCACCTATTGTCTCCCTTCTGTATTTTGGGGTTTTGTTTATGCTTCCTGCTACATTTTTCAGAAGTATTTGAAATCTTGCAAGAACTTTTCTTCAGGTGCAGAAGGAGCTGGGGGCTATGGTAGCGCTCACAGAATCAGTCTGGGGAATGGAAAACAAAGGCTTGATTTTCTGACATACCTTATCCAGGAGAAATGATGAGCTCCAACTGTCTGAGAGCATTTGGTAGGCCTGAGGAGGACTGGGCAGATAGAGAAGAAAATAGAGGGTTCCTTTTCCCCTAGGCTGTTGTCAGCAAAGGTCATGTAGTGGCACTGTACTGATTTTCCCAGAATCTGCCTTGGCAGAAGCAACTTCTAGAGCAGCCTAATCTTTATGAAGTCCCTTTAGTTTGTTTCAATGACCTGCGTACACCAGAGCTTCCTTGTGAGCCTGGAGATCTGTAGAAAAGTCCTGTGTGAGCGTGTGCGCGTACACATATATTTGTGTGCATGCCTTAGTGGGTGGCAGTCCTAGCACTTAAGAGAAACAGTGGCTTTGGCACTGCCACCACATAGGGATGAAAGCTGTAAGGACACGTGCAACCAGAGAACAAAATCCAGCTGTTCTGGCCTTCAGCAAGGAGCTCAGCAAGTGTGAAAAGGAGGGCAAGGTCTGGGTATTCATCAGAGCAGAGCTATGAGCCAGCCACATGATGTGGCCATGAAAAGGCAGATGCAGTTAAGAACCTTCTTAAGGGTGGTATTTTCAGTGGGGATAATGGAGTGCTTGTATCACTACTTAATTTGGGATATCATGTGATGTTATGGTCACCCAAGAACAAGAAAAGTGAAATCATAGGCAAAGGCATAGAAAGGAGAGTACAAGAGCTTAGCTGCTTATCCAAGCAAAACAAGGCCTGGAAGGGAGCATTGTGCCCATCCACATGCCCCGGCTGTGCAAGAGTCCTGAAGGCTGAGGGCACAAGCTTGATTCCTTTGCCAGGAACACCTATTCCCAGGCACCTTGGCCAAGAGGCCTTAGCTGTGTAAGTACATCCTTGGATAGGTGATATAGCACCAGAGTTTTTTAAAAAATCTGGATTTAGATGCTGTATAAATAAAGCAAAAGGCTCTTGGGTCTCCTATTCCTCCTGAATTTAACATAGACTACCTGTCAATGTTAAATGTCTTATTATTGGGACATACTTATATAAAAGCAAGGCAATACCTAAGACGAGAAAAACTTTGTTGTCATATTAATCCTTCTAACAATTGAAATATTTGGATAAATGCAAAAAGATACAGTTTGGGCATTTAAAATACTTTTTAACATTTCTTTCAAAGCATGTTGATTTAACAACTTGCTCCGTTTTATGTCAAAATCCTTACTACCATGAACAACCATGCAACAAAATAAGGAAAACAATTAGCCACTGACTAAACACAAATAGATTCCTGTTCTTTCTGTTTTAAAAGGATAAATTATTTTTGGTACAACTCTTAATAGCGTTGAAAGTGATGTTCACATAGCAAGAAGAGGAAGTAGATTCCTAGGCAGATTTTTCACAACTGTCAAGTGGGACATCTAGAGCAAAGTCTGTTCAGTGCTGTTTAGTGCAAAACCTCTGGTAATAATTTGGCCATCAGCACCAGGTTGGGATGTGTCAAGTAGTTGGAGCAGGCCAGATTTCTGCCCTGGGAAGGGGATGGTTAATTCAGCCAACAGAAGGTCCTATCCTGACCCCCTCCAGTTTGGTGCAGCACAAGGCATGATGCCAGCAGGCTGCCCTGCTCCACGGTACCCAGAGCCAGCCTGGAGGATGCTTGAGGCTTCAGGACAGGCAGCCTGGAGCAGCTGCCCCCGGCGAGGCTGAGCTGCAGTGGCTCTCCTGATCCCGGAGCTAAATCTGGAACAAGTCCTCTGAGATCAGTGGCATTTCCCTCGCATAAAGCCATTGTGTGTGCAGGCAGATTATCCCAGGCCAGATGTCATTTTCTGCAGCCGCTGACAGCTCCTGCACAGTGGGGGTATGGCTTGTCCGCACCCTTTCTCAGCTTTTTTACTGCACTTACCTTAGCTTCAGAGTGGGAGAGTTCACTGTCATTTCTTGTTCTTCTACCTTATTTTCCAGGAGCTCAGTTTCATTATTTGTAACTGTTATTCTTGTACGTTAAAACATGATTTGCTAAAATAAAGCTAAGTTTCTTCCCAGTCAGGTTTAGGATGCACAGGGATCAACATTTTTTATTTGAATTGTTCCTCGAGATACCACAATAATAAATATTGCCAGGCTTGTGATTATATGCTGAGACCCATGAGCACCAGAGCATGCAGAACAGCCCCTTGACTCAGCCAAACAGTATCACTGCAGTTCGTCTGCTTTAACTAGCTCTGGTGCTGGCCTCAGCAGCACAAAGCTGTGTTCTCCCCTTGAGCAGACCCTCTGAGAGCAGGGAAAGAAGTGAGGCCCCAGCTCCCACCAGGAGCATCATTCTGCCTTTCCTGGAGGACATGAGCAAACGCCTGCCTGGACAAGTCATCTTTCCTTCCTGAATAAAGGAAAACCTTGCCTGGATCTGCATAGACACAAAAGTTTCAAAGCTGGCTGTGTTTTAACGCTGAGAGAAACAGAGATGGGATTTATTACTGGTACTCGAGAGTAAGTTACAGCACTGGTCATGTGCTAGAAGCTGTAGGAACAGAGAACAAAAATGCTTTGTTTGAAGGCCTTGTCTAGAAAACCCAGTACATAGTGGACTTTTAGCAGATCTGCTTTTTGGTTTTCTTCAGTTGTTTTTGGCCTAGGTGATTGTGTAGTTGCTGAGACAGGAGAGATGGTTCTGTAGGAGGAACACACCCTTTTGTGAACAAGCCCTTGAATCTGCACAGATAAAAGCTCCTTGCTCAGTATCTCTGCAGTCAGGCCCCTACATGCACATTTTGGGGAGAAAAACAAGAGAGAATGTGATCTAAATGTGACCAGATATCATCAAGATTTAGAGACTGCAAACATTTGCGTGTCATTTCCATGCTCTTGGTCCCGCTCTAATCACCAGTGTAACATCTGGACCTGTGTTCTTTGGAGGCTTTGAAGAGCAAAGCACTTGTATGTCAAATGAACTTCCCTTTTGCTTTGGTTCAGACACAAAAAGACATCAAAATAACACCAGAGATAAGTAGCTAAAGTATACCTCATTTTTCATTGTATAGACTCCCTGATCGCACCATGCATATGCTTTCCCTAATGCATTTTATAAGCATGGCAAGCAAACCTCTCTTTGGAGCTATTTTGTGCAGGCAGGCTTTAATTCTGGGGAGAGAGAGGAACAGAGCAGACATCTGTGCTCCATTACATAGCTTGAGTTTAATTTTGAGGAGAGAGAAATGGAGCAGAGGTCTGTGTTCCCTTGTACAGCTCCAGAGTTTAATCTGGGGGAGAGAGAATGGAAACCAAAGAAATGATTTTTCTCTGAAAATTCCCACCTATTGTGCCAGCTGAGAGCCAACATTTACCCAAGTTCCTCCACTCCCTGCTTTACCCTGATCATGCATGACCTCGAGGGGAACAGAGCAGAAATATCTGGTGTATCCTCTGGCATATGTCATATTTCACAGCACGAGTGTAATGCCTGGCCATGGTACTTTTCTATAACCCAGCATGCAAGTCAGAAATCCTAGTGCTTTCAATTACTGGACATCTGAGCAGGAAAACTGCTGCCGATGGGATCAGGGCTGGCAGCATGCAGTGACCTGAGGGGACCAAGGAGCAGCTCCAGGAGCTGAGCTCTGCAGGAGGCAGGGCTGTGAGCTCGGTGGGGATGTGCCATGATCCTGCTCCCCATACCAAGGTGAGCTGGGCAGTTCCAGCTGCTGATTTCTGCAGTGATGAGGCAGAGTTGGAAAGCGTCACGTGCTGCCAGAGTGGCTGCATGCAGGATGGGTGAGCACAAGCCCATAAATGCTGCTGGCAACAGGGCTCCCATGAACTTGTGGGATCAGGGCTGGGGCTCTGAGCTCCTGTGTTATTTTCAAGATACTGGACCTCTAAGTTGCCACTGAAGGAGATAACCTAAGTCATCTCCTGTGCTTATAGATATAGCAGTTTCACCCCAGAAGTCTCATCTGATGTGATATGCTACTGGTTCTGGAAACTGTAGCAGGTTTGGCTGATGGCATAAATGCCAGGGTACACCAGTCATGGCTCTCCTTTGTATTGATCATGATTTTGTTTGTCTGTGAAAAGCAACCCAGTTATCACTCATCCAAGATAAACAGCATGACTTTTTATCACATACAACATACAGGAGCTATCAAAAGGCAGGAGGTAATACAGCACGTAGTCCAGGTTCTCTGACCCCACGAGGTGGACAGTCATCCTGATAAAAGTACCCTATGTTTGTGCTTCCCCATGCACAGAGCATGGCTTCAAGGAAGTTAAAAAAGGATTCTCTGGATGGGCCTTTGGACTCTGGATTTAAGAATGAGGGCCAATGCCGCAAGTGAATATCCCCAATGCATTTAAATCACTAGGAAAAGCATCAATACCCACCTGAGGCACAGGGGACAGAGATCTCTACCTGGTACCATGCAATCTGGGACTGTGGATGCTTTTCAGAGTGTCAGGCCCAAAACTGGTTACTTGTGCCAGCTTCTAGGTTGTGAACATTTGGGTTTGCCTTTCACACAAGATTTATGGGATGCCTGTTACAATGCGTTCCCCAGGAGGTGGTGTCTGGGAGAGGCATGGGGGAGAGCTGCAGCCCTCCTACTTAATCTTTCCAATGGAAGAGGAAAAGTCAATAGGGGTGAGAAGCCTTTGCACCCCTCCATCCTTTATATCCTGCTAAAACAATCCAAAGAGCTTTCTATTTTAGGCAAAAAGACATCAAAGTGTCATAAGTATCAAATTTGACAGATGCCCCACAGTCATTGGAATCCAACCAGTAATCTCACCTGCTGCAGAGTTTTCAATGATCACCACCAAATGAAAAATAAATAAATAAAAAAGAAAATTCCACAAGTACATGAGTAATGAATGCGTTTTGAAGTTCTCTTGCACTGGGAGGAGCGCGCAGCACCGCAACCTGAGGGGGAGCTATGGTGCCACTGGAGGGAACTGCCGTGCTTCAGCATCTTCCCAGAACTCCTCAGTGCCTGTAAAACCGCTTGCTTAACTTGCCGGTGAACCGTGCCCTGAAGCAGTAAAATGCTTTAGGGGGCTAACTGTAAATACTGGTCTAAAAGCTGTGCTCAGGAAAGCGTACAGACTTCTAGGACTAATTCCTTAGTCCTGTGTCAGGTTCTGGCAGTTAGTTTGTGCTGTGCATTACATTTACAAGTAGTCTCAGGCTACTTTCCAAGTCTCCTTTTGCACCTCTTACTTCAATTCTCCTCTCACAAAATGCAAAGTTTTCATAAGCAACAGTCTGAGGCAGAAGAACTCGCATCTGTCTCCTTACAGAATAATCTGAGCTCATAACTTCACATCAGGAGAGTTATGCCCCTGTGTTCAATATATGGGACCCCTCTCATCCCAACCCTATAGGCAGAAGTTTCCTTTCCAGAAGCAAAATCTGTATTCCCTTGCAACAATATTCAGCAATCAAGAGTTTGACTAGCTCTTAGTGTTTCCAAAATGGATGGCATAATTAAATGATTTACAGCCTGCTGTAATCATGAGTGCACAGTCAATGAATATTCAAGCTGTTCTCATTGTTAGGGATGATAAAGAAACATCGCTTTTGGTGGGTTATTTTTTATTGTCTAAAGAGTCATCCAGAAGATGGTGCCACAGTTCTGCCTGTGAAATGAATGCCGGACCAGAGAGAGTCCTTGCACAGAAAATAATACTTCATCGAAATTTAAGAGTAAACTTATTTTCAAGGGCAGCTCAAAGCTCCAAAACTGACATTTAGTCTGTGTTAAGGCTCTTACTGAAAACTAGGGCAATGTATCTTTATTGCTTTTGCTCTGTGTCACTCCAGGCAAGGTCAGCCAGCTCAACAAGGAAGAGAAAACCCATCCCATCACCCAGTTCCCTTCTGAAAAAGGGATAGATCTTTGGGTATTTGTTAAAAAGCTCTTCCTGGGGAGCAGCAAGCCATCAAAAACTATAAAGAAGATGAGCACAAAACAAGCCTCTCTCTCGATGCTTTATGAGGCTTCAGTAGACGTAGGAGGCGCAGCATAAATAGAGAACGTAGCTGTTTCTTCTGGTTAAGAAAGAAAGAAGGGCATTTCTGAGGTTTTGTGTCACCGAAGAAAGTGATGATGTCAAGCCTGCAGATCCTTGTAATCAGATTAAATAATCTGATTTCCATTTCACCAATCTTCACACTAACACAGAAGGAAAAAATGAAAATTGAGATTGCCATGAAACAAAATCTTTGCTCCTACCAAAAGCATGCATTTAATTTTTTCTTCCATTACAGCTTTCTGTTGTCTGAGGTCTCTTCTCTGTAGCTCAAGCAATTTGTCATCCGATTAGTCTGATGAAGCATAGAGAAGTCATTTGAACTGTAAATTTTCTGCAGGCAAAATAAAATGCAAACAAGAAGAGCTTCCTGTGCCTGCCAAAGTGATGATACTCAGAATACAAATAAGAAAAAGCCATGCTGACAGCATAAGCTATTTTTATATTCTGTCATTGGCTCCCGGGCATGGCAGTTTGAACAGGACCGCATCTGTATTCCCAAACCCAAATAAACCATGTAGTCTTAAGTGAAGTTCATGTCTTACAGAATAGCTGTTTAATCACAGTGAAAGGATACATTGCAGGCAGGATGAATCACGACGTTGATTCACACTCGGGCTGTGTGTTTGCTGCTGGAATCAGCCCGGACAGGAAAGCTAAGGAGAGGAGGGTTTCCTGCCATTGACACGGGTATTGTGGGGCCAGCAAGGAGCTCATGGCAGCTACAGGAGCTGGGGGCACTTCACATCGTGGTTGTCCTGGGGCTTTTAGGAGTCCACCTTGAGCTCCACCGTGCTGGGTGAATCCTTGTGGCCATGCTCAGGACATGGGTGCTCTGCCACCCTCCTGTGGTGACATCCTAGATTCCGCAGGCAGCCAGTTTTGTCACCTGAAGATTATCTCCAGGGCCAAAGCTCACCGTATGACAGCCCCCGGTTAGGTCGTCTGCATGAAAAGGGTGCTGAATGTCTGCAGATGAAGAGGGATGCTAGGGTGCTGAATGTCTGCAGATGAAGAGGGATGCTGGGCTGCCTCTGTCCTTCACACAGCCCTAGCATCTCTCAGCTTCACCCTCACGTGGCTCCTCTGTGCAAAGGCAGCTGTGGCTTCCTTCCCTTCTTCAAAACCGAAGGCATTTAGAAAACAGAAATATATATATATATTTTTCCAACACTCAAGCTGCTTGAATTACTGCACAAACACATGGCATGTACTCGTTACCTGCCAGGATGTGCTTAACAAGTCTGGCTAATTGCGGTAACATCTTGCTCTTGCACACCGTTTGTCAGCGCTGGATCTCGAAGCCTTTTGGGAGGTCAGGAGCATTAGCAACAGGCAAGATTTCCCACAGAAAGCAGAGCTGAAAGGAGCACTAATAGGACTATAGCTGGCAAATAGACCACGCAGTCACACATAGGCCTTGATCCCACATGTTGTTCCAAAATAATCCTCTGCAAAACGTTACTGGAAGAACAGGAGACTTGTGATGCAAAAGAGCTGCTGCTCATGAATTTCTGAAAAGTATTTTTTCCTCTAAATGAGAACACAGAGGAGACTTCTGCCAAGCCTGGGAGTGTTTTACAGTCCAGGCACTACTAATTCGCCACCGTGCAATATTATTTAAGTAATGTGATTAATTCTCACCTCCTGACTTAAAAGATGACTCTGATCTCTACAACAAACCTCTTGGAAAAGCCAGGCTGCTGCCTGTATTGGCACAGGCAGTCACACTGCACTTCACACTTACCAGCCCCAGAAGAGCTCGGGGAGCTTCCCATGTGGCTCACATTCAGCTTGTCCCTTCCCTAGGACACTGCCTGTGGCTCTCAGTGCTCCCCATCACACCAGCGACAGGGTACAGGACCACAAGCAAGTACCAAGCTGTCTCCCAGGATGGTGCCCCAACCAGCAGCTATCCAACCCAGGCAATTAAACCAGGGGCAATAACCCAGCCTGTCATCAAATTTACACATAGTTCTTCAGGAAAAGCAGTTGAATGCTTTGTTTCCCCCGGCACTTGCTGTGCCGACTGCTCAGTAGCTGCCCAGGCCATGTGGCTTTCTGGCACATGCGGGGCGCTCAGGCAGGCACCGTTTGGGTGGCACCAGTGGCCACGTGGTGGAGGGATGATTGATAACCCGATTGGAGCCACGGCTGCGCTTCCACCCATGCTTGCTGCCAGGCCCTTTCAAGAGCGAGATGCCTCTGTGCTCTGCTCTGCTTTTGAAGAGTGAGTACAGCATGATACACAGCAAGATATGTCCATCAGGCTTTTCACAGCTTTGGACGAGCCTGGCTGCTGCTTTAACCCAACTCCTGAGCAGCTGAGCACTGGGGATGCTGCCAGTGCACCCCTAAGCCAGGAGCTCCCTTGCAAACTGCCTCCCACCCTGGATGCGCAGGGACTGTTGGCCTTGATATAAGACTGTTAAATCCTTGCCCTGCTGGGACGGGGGCATGTCCTATATCCTGTGTGAGTGATGCAGACCTGGGGCCTCCAGCATAAACGCTCTCCCAGGTCCCAGAAACTTGTAAAAAGTGCAAAAAGTCAAGAATTCCTGTGCAATCCTACCTTTTGGGAAAATGGGGCTTCCTGGTTGGAAAGAAGTTGATCCATTTATTATTATTATTGAATTTATTTTACTTTTTATCAGCCTGTTCTCTGCAGGAGGAGGTGGGAAGTTGGGTGTTAGGCAGATCATTTCTGGCATTGGGAAGTGGAACTGCATCTCCTCCAGTAAGGAGAGGCCAATGTAGTGGTGATTTGGCCAGCACAGAGGTGAAGGTTTGCTGGAGAGCTCCCAACTGTAGATCCGTTCTTACTGAAATCTACCTTGCTCAAGTTTGAATAAAAGGAAGGGAGAAATAATATCCAGATTATTAGCAGTGACTTTTGCCTTTTTCATTAGGACTTCACCCTGCAGGAGAAAAAAAGGGAAGGCAGAGCTAACGTCATGGATAAAATTGAAGCCCAAACCTGATTTTCATGCTCTATTTATTGCAGTAGATCAGAGGTCTTGTCTGAGATCCTTCGGAATGTAAAGAACAGTGAGTTTGTTAGAGCAAAGAAGCAGTTGCATATTTTCTCCTGCCTCAACACAAAACTCAGCTGTCTTCTCAGGCTAAAATGAGTCCTTGTTCAGAAACTGACCTCGGGAGCAGAAGTCTTTCATGCTGGCCAAGAATTCGACCCCAAATGCCTTACATACAGCCAGTCAGCTGGGCTGGGGTGCATCCTCTTTCCCCTGCACTGGGGGATGCACCACCCATGGGTGCAGAGCCTGGTGCTTAGATGCCAGCTCCTGGCTCTCCAGCAGGGAAGACACTGGGGTGCAGCTGGGTGACCCAGAGCCCCCAGAGGTGGATGTGCCATGAGCACCAGGCACCAGAGCCACAAATGGCACTGGAGCAGCCAGCAGGCACTTCACAGACCTCCCTGCCACAGGTTCATGGCACAGGGGGTATCCGGAGGCAGCACTCCAAAAACACCTTCCCCTTTCCTTACCCAAGATCACCCCAAAACGGGGTCTCCGTTTCCTCCCTCCAGACAAGTGACCTCCCCAGAGATGCCATTATTTTTTTAGCTGCTATTTCCAACACACTGAAACTCACTGATGCGCCGGCTGGGCCTCCGCACCCGCGCATTTTCTCTTTCCAGGATCCAGCTGGGTGCCTTGGGGGAGTTAGAGATCCTCTATCGTGAAATTAAAGAGAAGAGCCCAGCTCCCAGTGCGAGGGCTGTGTTTCTAGCCCCAGTTTTGTCTTTCAGGGAAAATGGTCTCACTTAGCAAGTTAGCTGCGAGAGCGCGTGGGCCGTGTGCCAGCACCGCCATCGTCTCGCTATCGGCTGCGTGCTGAATTACTCACTATGTGGTGACCTTTCAGCAGATTATTGGAATTATATTGAATTACTCGGAGGAATGCTCGGACCAAGGCATCGACAAGTTTCCCTATAGCCGGGGGATTGCATGGTGGCTTTCCTTGTGCCTGCTCCACCAGCGAAGTGCTTCTCCAGAAGTCGAAGAAGTGAGATTTTTGATATATATATTTTTTTTTGGTAGTGGAGCCACAGGTTTCTTCTTGTGGGACACGTCATGCTGAGGTAGATGCGAATCAGCTGGTCTTTCCTTTAGGTGTCTGCATTCATTTGCACAGAAGAAATAGCTTTTAGATTGATATTTGCTTACATGAACATAACAGAAGGTGAGGAGGAGAGAAAATGATTAGCAGATTCAATCACAGAATTGCTTTCAAAGCTCTTCACAGGTACTAGAGAAGCAAAGCACCCAACTGATGGGAATATTTTGAGCATGCTGATGTTAATCACAAATGGTCTCAGACTGGTTCAGTTTAAACCAAGGATCTCTGGCTGGAGATTGAGCATCTTTCCCAGCTGCACAGGCTCCTGTGAGCAATGCCAAGCAGCCATTTTATTGTTTACTGGCACATCAGCAGGTGGAAGAAGGAGAATGCCTCATGAGCCTCAGCAAAAGCCACTAGAAACTTTTCTCATATGCAAGTTTCATAAATTTTTTCATGACTTTCTGTCCTACGAATATATCTTAAGTGCACTTGAAATGGAGCTGAGCTGAGACATAGGGTTGTCCTGACAGCAGAGCCTGTTCTCCACTCTTCCTTACTCGTGTAGGCAGCATTAGAAATCAGGACATCGAGTATCTCAAATTCCTGTTAGCTCACTGCAAGCCCTAGGATTCATAACCCTGGACAACACTTCAATGCCAGTAACAGCAACATTTCATTTCCTTTTACTGCTGTGGTAACGTTCGAATGCTGAAATACATGCTTCTGGTCTCTAAGCTCGTGTGGTGGGTAATACATCTAATAATCCACATTTCATTTTGCAATTTCCAATAGTAGGAAACTGCGTTTGCAAGGTTGCACTCATACAACACCTCTCCAGAGCCCTCCCTGGGAGGGGTTTGCAGCTGCAGGGCCTGGGAATGTGGTGGTTTGCACCCCCAGCTGGAGCTAAAAGTCAGCATTACATTGCCTTTCACCAAAAGTGTCTCATTTGTAACCCGCTTATGCGGCACACACTGCAGTTGGGCTCTTATGTGTGAGGCAGATACACACTTTAATCTAAACCAAATTTCTAAGCATTGCGCTAAATAATTGCATGCGTATTATACAAAATCTTACAAGCCTGATGACACTGCTAATGAGGAGCAGCTATTATAAATGGTGGCACTTGGAAAAAGCAATTTAATACTTTTAATATTAACTGAATTTCTTGTTGCAAAGAAATGCACCATTTATAAGCTCCCTCCTTAGCAAGTGTAACCACTTAAATCTGTGCAGCAGCCAAGACACCTTTTATTCGAAAGCGAGCATAACACCAATAACTCATTGTTTCAGTGCAATGGGAAAAATAAATACCTCACTGTTCAGCCGTCCTCCTGAAGCACAGTCCGTTCAGTTGCATTTCCCTGCAATTTGCCGAGCTGCCACTTGATGGGGCCGCCCGTCTCCTTTTGCAGGATCCTTCCCTCCTCTTCCCAAGGTCCTGGCGCTGGGGAGGCTCTGGCAGGCAGGGCAGGGGCCACGTCTCACCCCCCTCTGCCCTCCTGAGCCCCTGTTCCTTATCCTGTCACCCCTTTTCATTTTTACTGTCTCTTCCTGCACTAATCCGTGGTTGCAGATAAAATTGTTTTCTAAACACCTCTGCTCTGCCCCAGGAAAAGGACGGTGGCAGCAGAGACTTTGCTCGCTAAGCTGTGGGTGAGCACATCTGAAAACTTTCCTGCAAGCACAGCCAGCAGCCAAGGGAAGTTAATTTTCCACTCCCCTCGATGCACCTGGCGCAGATCACCCAGGTTTGGGTGCCCCGTTGAAAAAGCTGTGAGAGTCAAACGTGGAGGAGGAGAACAGAACAACCCTAGTAGTGGTGCTAAACTGCATCAGCTCTGAATATGAGCTGAAACGCAGAGCTCTTTTTATAACACCGGAACTGGCATTGTGCGATGAGCACAGGGAATGAAGCTCATTACCAGGTAAGGGGAAGGACGAGGCAGGATGTCAGCAGTACCACCAGGCCAAGGGATCATGTAGGGCTGGAGCAAACAGGCTTTTCCTTTCCCTGCATGATAAGCTACTTGCAGCTGAGCACTTCTAATTGCTTCCACCGAAGTTTATTCCCTTGAACTACTCAGCAGTGAATTGTTCTGAAGTCTCTGAGGAACTGGGAAAAAGAGGCATTAAAGAGGTTGTCATCTTTGTCAGTCAAATAAATGGCTGTTTTGTGAACCAGGGGAAGTGCGGCAGGCTTAGCAGGCTTGGACATCAGCAAATCACTTGCTGTGGTGTCCCCAGGGGAATTATTAGTTTTGATAGCTAAGAAAGAGCTTGTGAAAACTGGGAGATGATTTCTAAAAGTTCAGTAAGGGTGAGAACTCAGCATCCATTCAGCAGAACACCAGGCCAAAGAGGTGGTAGAGGCGGTGTGCCTCACGGGCCAGGCCAGGACTGAGCCCACGTCATGTGCTGGCAGCCTTTGCAAACAGCATGTGCTAACAAAGTTCAGCAAGGAAAGAAAGCTGGAGGCACTCACCACAGAGAAGGTCTGACCGCTGGGGAATGAATGTGGGATATATTTGAACAGAACCGAAGCACCAGGTAATGCATTTAACAAGCAACTCCACTGTAAGTCGAGAGCTTGTTATTTGGAAGCAATTTCTCTCATTGTATCAGCTGCTAACAGATGGGAGACGTGAAGTTGGGATCAGGGAAACGGGAATCCAAGCGTGTAGTCGCTGAGAGCTTCTTCTAATGCTGACATTGATCTCGACGGAGATCTCTACAGGAGGTTCGGCTGAGCTAAACCAAAGCTGAGCTTGCTCAGCAGCCCTGGCTATGAGCAGGATGGTGCCCATGGGATCTGCTCAGCTCAAAGAGGGTCTCCTTTCCTCAGCAGGGGACATAGGTGGTGGCACAGCACAGCACAGCATGGCAGAGCACCTTGCCTTGCCCCACCCCACATGCCTGGGAGCATCTCTGTGAGGTACCTGAGGGCTTTGCTGGCCACAGGGCTGTGTGTCCTGCGGGGAGTCTTGTGGCTGCTTGCCAGCACTGGGGAAATCAGGGTAATTGACAAAAACAAGCAGCTGGAGATTTACTACCAAAGAGCAATATTTGGTTGATTAACTTTTTGGGACAGAGAGTTGGCTGCAGCTGAAGCTTCGGCAGAGCCAGCACCTCGTCCAGACCCCGTGTCTGTCCCCATGGGATGGGGACATTGTAGGGTCACATAACTGCTCTGTCACCTGCTGGGAGCCTCTGTGAGCTCACAGGGATTTCTCAGGGAGGGAAATCATCCGAGCATGTTTGCATCCAGCCAAGAGCAGTGCGTGTAGGGCTCTGCAATCAAAGCCCCCGCCGTGGTGCTGCTGGCTTTGGCCTTCCTCCCATGCTCCTCCTCACCGCAGCTGGGAGCAGGAGGGTGCGGGGAGCCCCAGTACAAGGATGGGCAGTGCTGCCAGCAGATCTGGAGAGGCTCTTATCAGCACAGCACAGCTCTCAGCCCAACGTGTTCAGCCTGTCCCCAAGCGCTTTGACTTTCTCTGGGCTTGAGAGAACAGGCAGAGGGCTCCCCTTTGAAATAAAGACTCTATCATTTTTTTTTCTGTTTTCTCTTTCAAAATTGTCTCATAAACAAGGGATTTGCCTAGATATTTTAAAATACACACAGATTTTCACTGTACCATTTTCCAGGCTGAGCAGGAAATTAAGTCATTTTGAAAGGTAAATGCAGTCACCCACGTTGTTCCAGGAGCCGGCAGCCGGGTGCCTAGCCAGCCGTTGGTATGTATCTTGGTACGTTGTCCTACTCTTTGTAGTACTGTTGTGCTGAATTTAACAAAATAAGAGGCTAATGCAGTATTTCGTTTATAATTTGCACAAAATTTCCTACCCCTAGCCTTGAAGTTAGGCCACAGAGCACTTGCTTCAAATTGTCTGGGCTTTCAGGGCTTTGAGAGTTTCATACAGGAATGGCTTTTTTTTTTTTTTTTTTTTTTTTTTTTTTTTTTTTT
>CM021776.1:14239611-14279063 GCA_011076525.1 Nettapus auritus | reverse complement strand
TTTTTTTTTTTTTTTTTTTTTTTTTTTTTTTTTTTTTTTCTTCCTGACTTTTAATGAAGCATCACTGAATAGTCAAGGGAGCTCAAGCACATAACTAGTTTAAGCACTGCTTGAATTTGCTGGTTAATCAATATTATGCATACAAAAATAGCAACAGCACGACCTATTTCCCCACTCCTTTTTGTTTTGTTTCCTCCTGCTCCCTCGTCTCAGAAGCCACCTCTTGACACTTGCCAGCTCTTTAGTGTTAGGGCTCTTCTGGCTATTTATTATGTTTGCCAGTACAGTGCAGTGAGATCCTGCCTGTGCTCAGAGAGAGAGGGAGAAAAAAAAAAAAAAGCCTTTTTTTGCATGGAAACTTGTACAAATTTCCTAGAAAACTTATCCAGGGCAGGTCCATACCTCAGTTCAGGCAAGGTGAGTTGGTTTCAGATCAGTTCTCCATTTTGTCTGAGCTTCTCATAAGAGACTGCTGTCTATGGGAATCATTACTGCCGGACAGCTTCTTGTGCCTGCTTCCCACAAGAACACAGCCTAAAAGCCCTGAAAAAGACCTCTCGGTAGCTGTTACGGAGAATTGAGGACTATGGGACTTGTGAAGGGTTGCTGGGATCTCTCTCTCTCCAGAAAGTGCAGAAGGGGAAATCTTTTGACCGTAAGGAGGCCGCATTGATTTTAAACATGCTGATTTGCTACAGAAAGTCTGAAGGTGGGAGGTGAGGGGGTCTCTCTGCCTTATATCTGCAAACTTCTTTTTTTTTTTTTTCTTAACGGAAAGAAAATGCAAAAGGAAAGCTCAGGAAATTCAGATTTGGTTCAATTATGCCCTCTGCTGCTACAGGGCTGAAACAAGGTCCGGTATAATTTACAGGAACAGCATGCAGCATGCGATTTGAAAGCTCTCCTTTGGCTTAGAGGCTTGGAGAGCTAATTAAAACCCTTTTTGCTTAGAAGACTTTTCTGGCTCTCTTCCGCTCTCTCCCCCCATGTAATAAGTAATGATCCTTCATTAGACCAACATTATGCAAGAGGTATAATTTCACTACCTTGCACAGCCTAAGAACGATTGCTGCTGCCATCAATATTGGCAAAGAGACTAATCCAAGCCATGATGTATTAGTGAGGGGCCATCAGAGGAATGCTGGTGTAATTTATTTGAAAAAGTGCAGGAGAGCAGCTGGGGAAGAGAGGAAAAGAACCACCAAGGCTTCATCTGAAAGGGGCCCTCTGCTCAGAGAGAGCTTACAAACTTTCAGCCACAGCAAAATGCTTTGCACTTTGTTTACCCAAGAAACGCATTTGCTCCTCTCAGAGCACAACTTCTTGGTGAAATTTTAATTTATTTTGTTTTCCGTGTATTTATTGATGCATACAGGTATTCAGCAGCATTAGTGGAGTTTCCTAGGGAAATGGCTGTTACCCAATATCCCTTATTAAGATGCATTTGGGCTCTGCAACACTGCAGAGAAATTCATGTTACAAAAGCCCCCGCAGCAGGAGAACGAGGGACTTCACTTCTGACCTGAGATTTCTGTGCCTCTGTCTTTTCACATCCCCAGGCTCTCTGAACACTTGGTTCTCGTGTGCTGTCATCGCCCTCCCGAGCACATGAAGCTGCTTCACTTGTCTCTCTCTCTCTCAACAGATCTCAACAACACCAAGATTCCTTATGAAACACTGCAGTACAAAGAGAAGGCAACTCAGAAAATCTGAAATACCACCCCTAAAACCTGCAGGGGTTTAGAAAGAGAAATGGAGAGACACACACCCTGCTACAAGACGCATGAGCTGTGACATGTGAAAGACAACTGGAGGAAAAATTGGGGAGAGGCACTCTGAAAAATGATGGGGATGTCTGAGACAGCAAGAGCGTCTCGGAAAGGGAAAAAGGGGGAATATGATAACAAAAGAGAGGAGAGAGAAGCCTCTTGCCCAGCGGTGCTGGCACCACGGTGGTGTGTGAGCTGGCACTTCTGCGAGCTGACGATAACGGGTGCACATCAGGGCAGAAGTTTACATAATGCAGAAACACACAGCCTCGGTTTTCAGACCTAGAGGGGGGTTGGTGCCTGTCATCAGTGTCTAGAAGAAATGTTCCCCCTTAACTGGATGATGGTGTTTGACGTGACAGGGATGTGACAGCTTCACGTGTAGAACAGCACCGGCCTGGGTGGGTCTTGTGAAGGCTGATACAGTGAGCTCAGCACAGATCACATCTGTGCAGACGAGAGAAGATAATCATGCCTTTAAGTCATCTCAGTGTTCTACACTTAACAAACATCTTAGAAGGCTCCTGTTCTTACAGGTTTTCAGTTCATCTCAAGGAAATGCCATTATAAGGACAGAGCAGGTACGACAGCAGGCGCAGAGCTTTCTCTCTAGTCATGATTTATCAGATCAGGAAGCCTCTCAGAGCCCAGGATGTGTTGGAAGGTGCAGGGGGAAGGGATTTAGCTCATGGAAACTACAGGTTTGGCCATAAGGCAGTTACAGAGATGTGGGTGACCTGGGGGCAGCCTGGCATTAGGCAGCACCCAGGCTGAGCCCTCCCCTGTCCCAGCACACACACACATGCTGCCAGCACAGCTGTGCGGCTAGGAAATCAGGGAGGGAAATATGTGGCAGTGTATTATAAAAAGCACTAGTTTTTTTTTTTTTTTTTTTTTTTTTTTTTTTTTTTCTTCTGTGTATCTCTGATTTTTTTCCTCAAAGTGCATCTTTTCACACTTCATATTCCTAGAAACAGCCATGGCTGGATATCTGCTATTTTATGAATGGACAGTGTCATTGAATCAGCTTTAAAAAATCACCATCAGGTACGTGGCATTTTAAGAATTCTGCGGTTACATCAGGTGCTTAAAATGCAGGGGCCTCAGCTTGCTCCATGCTCCATTTTCCCACAATCTCTGAAAGAGCCAAAATGGCCTGTGATGCCTTTGGAAAGATTATGCAGTCCCTTCAAAAGTCTGCAGGTGAAAATGAACCAATTGTGTCTGAGAGCCTGGGAGCCGCCTCAGCCGAAGATTCATGTTAATGGATGGATCACCCTCATTTGCAGCTAGGATATCCAATATTAGCAGCGTTTCAGAAAACCAGAATAGACCAGATGCCTTGTAGTCTGCAGGAGAAGGTGAAATGTCTCCCAGAGGCTGATTTTCCCTGCCTGGCTCCGTCTAAGTCTGCACCCCCCTGGGAATCAGAGTTTGGGTCCCTAAAGGGGACGGACACGAGGTGGCTGCTCTGGGGTTTGCACAACCTGCATCTCCCCGTTTGCAGGCGCAGCATCCCCCAGAGCAGTGGTGCTGGCTGCTTCTTATCTGCCTTAATCACCCTGCGACGTTACAGACATCATTAATATCCGTGCACCCAGATGGCTCCCAGCTGCTGTGCTCAGCTCCCCATTGAAGCTGTGTGCTCAGACCAACTGGCTGCACTGGGAATTATCTTGGAGACGTGAGAGGAGCAGGGAAATGCCGCAGACTCCTTCCAGCAGCAAACACCCAAGCTGCAGGCTGCTGTGAAGCCCATGAAAGTGCTGCCACTACTGGCAGTAATCTTTGGATGGGGCTTTAATATTGAAAAATGGGGATTTCATTCCAGAACCACATTGTGTTTGTGATTCAGATTGTCTCTGATCCAATTCATATTTAATTTATTTTTTCCAGATGAAGAAAACATCAGGAGGCAGGCACGAGGGTGGGTAAGCACGAGGACCAGGCTGCAGGGCCCTGCTCTGCCTCCTTGCCCTGCGCTCATCAAGCATCCTTTCTCCCAACCAAGGTGCCTCTGATGGGGCATGTGCCTGTCTCCCTGCTCAAGGAAATGCAGCGAGTCTCTCAGCAGGGCAAATATGAACAGATGGGAAATCTTGCATCATCCGAATTTCAGGAGAAATGTAAGGTTAGCTGTGCCTCATGAGATGCAAACTCCATTCTCTTTAATATTCTAGATTGTGTTTGTGGGCAAGAGATGCTCAGGCAGCATGCTGTATGCTAACGAAGACCTCTTCATTGTCACGCTTAGCATTGTGAGATGGCTGGCCTCAATTTCCATTTAGATGTACAGTTTGCAAACTATTTTATCAAACAGCTGACACGCTCTGGAGAAGTTGCTTCATTAGATTTATTTATTTTGCCGGAGCAAAATAAATAAATATACTATTCTTGAGTATAGACATTTTCAAATCACTTGTAAAAATTGTGAGGCAGGGTTCTGCCCTCTGAAGATGGGACCCGCCTGCTAGGTCTTCTTCATTAGGTACTGCTTTTCCTGCATTATGAGGGCTCCTGGCTTTCAGAGGTGCCTTTACATCCCACTTTATGGATTATAAGACTTCACAGTTAAAATATTCTTCTCGTATTTTAAGTTCTGCTTCTCAAAGGGCTATTAATGCTGCAGTTAACAGCTGAACCACCTTAATGCTTCTCTAGTGGTTTTCTGTCTCTTTTTTTCCGTTTTGAAAGCACTGCAGCTGCACTCCTGCAAGCCTGCAGATAGGGGGGTATTTTCCTAATTGACAGCTGACATCTCCCCTGTCTTTTTGCCTGGGATCAGTTTGTTCACTGTTTTTATCTGTACTGTTGATTATCTTACGAGCTCTCATGATAACGGAGGTCCTTGCTCTGACAGGATTTCTTGGCAGTGCAGAAGATAAGACACAACTGCACGTGAAGTGCTGTAAAGCCCATCTTCCTGCCCCAGCCATCACAGTCCCTTCCTGCCACCATTGCTGGCCTTGGCTGGGCCAGGACCTTGTGGACCCTGTGGCAGTGCCAAGGAGCACACACGATGCTTCCCGGAGCTGCTCAGCCCTGTGCACAGGTAACGCAATTACAAGCATTTGTCTCCCAAAGTTTATTAAAGAGTTTCTTAAAATCTGTCTGCAGCACCCCATCATTGGATGTAATTAATGTTTGTGCTGTGGACAGGGGTAACCTTGCAGATCAAAGCTGTAGTAATTCATTTTTTTCTGTTGCAAACAGCAACAATACCCAGAGCTCCCTTGAGCCGTTCCATCTTTATTAAATAGACAGAGCCTTGGCTACTCAGATTTGATAAATCAAGGGCCAAGATGTGGGCTGAGGTGCAAGTGCGTATCTCCAAACATTCAATCAACCACCAATATAATGAGTGGAGGGTTGATAATTATAGAAACCTAGCATATTAACAGGCAGAACGTTAATGGCAAAGAACAACACAGAAGCTTATATTCCCTCCAGCTGAGAAGGTAAACTGCATTTCCAAGTTATGACAAACTTGACATTTATTATTATCTATTATTATATTATTTATCTCCTTTAAAGTATCGTTTAGAGGCCTCAGATGCAGTCAGAGTCTGACCGGGCTCTGAAAAGGTTATATTTTAAGTCCCTGACATTAAAGATATTTCCTCCTGTCTCGCTTCTGCCAGCCTTAGCAGAAGTTAAGCTAATTGGGAATATGTCCATCTGAGTGTACGGAGGAGTGTGAAATGCAAATGTGAAATTCTCCAGGTATATATTAGGCAGCATCCTGCGCTACCACTTGCTGAGGGACTTGCAGGAGGTGGCTCTGCAAGGTCCCCAGGTCTTCCCCACAGTGCAGAAGAGGAGCTGGAGCTCATTTGGGCACCATGGTCTCCTCCACCTGCCTGCACAGCAGCCACCATGTGTGGAGAAGGCTGGCGAGGGCTGGAACCCACGAGGGCTGGAACCCACAAAATGAGGTCCCATCTGTGTGATGCACACTCACCATGTACCACCATAATTAAGGAGGACGATTACCATGTGCAGATGTGCTGGTGTTGCACTTTGTCACTACGGCAGTAATTTCTTTTCTCACTTGGTGTTATGAGATAATAACTAAAGGTTTGTATTTTTAGCATCTTTGTGGAATTTAGGTCCAATTTGTTGTGGCATTTCCTAATGTTCACTTCATCCTTGTTGTGCCTAACCCAGGCTGCTACCACACCAATCCGTGGTGATTTTATTCTTAATTACTGCATCTTAAAATGACAATTAGGTTAAAAATCATATTGTGTAAAAACAAAATTACATTGCACAGATCTGGTAGGAATGGACAAAATAGAAGTCTACCTTTTTGTGGTTTTACAAGGTTTTCGCAAGTTGTTTTCTTTAATGCTGATCATAAAACAAGGAGCTCCCAACTTGTCACAATATTTTGGTTTGCAAACAGTACGTGGAGATAGACATAAAAATTGTAAAAAAAAACAAAATATTTATAGAAATAAGAAATCTGAGTTCCCTCTTGCATGCATAGCTGTAAATTAGAACTCAGAGGAGGAATTGCTGAGGTTTTGGGCTCCTGTTTCTGACATAAATTGGGGGGACACTGAGCTGAAGTGAATGAAAATAAGAGTGGATAGCAAACAGTCCCAGTAAGCCACCTCAGCTGAGCTTGTAAAATATGGTGATTATTGCACTGGCTGGGAAATGCTGGGCTGTGGAATTGGAGAATCTCACTGCTGGGAAAGAAATCACTTGGCTCAGGTGCAGTCTAATATTTCAGCCTAATTTATTTACAGGTAGGTACACTCATGGCCTAGTATTAGGAGCATTAGAGCATTAGAAGGCCAACATGAATCATGGATGGAAGCCTTCCAAACTCCACATACAAACTTTCCTTTCTCACAGAAAAGAGAGACCTGCACTCACATCTTAGCTGTCTGCTGTCACTTTGATTTAACTCAGGAGATTGTTAGTGACATCTGTGTGCTCCACTTCAGATATTTCATAAATAAAATAGTCATGGATTACCCAAGATGAAAGGCTTCACATGGGACGAGCTGCTGCAGTGGAAGAGGTTTTCCTGCTGCAGCCATGGCTGGGTGTGCTGGACCTTTGCTCGGTAAGGACATTTCTGTGCTTTCCAGGAGAGGGATGTTGCAGCAATAACCATTTTTGTGGAAAAAATTAAAAATAAAAAATCAAGCAGTCTGCCATGGATTGGTTACTACCAGGGAAAAAAAAGTTGCCATGTCTTGCAGGTGTGTCCTACTGCAAACCCTGGCTGAACAGAAATACTGTACTTTTCCCCATTTTAAATCATACCATCAGCATCTGGTTCATTTTATGAAAGGACAATCTGCATCCTGCAGATTAGTGAAAGCCTCCATTTATTATCATTACGTCAGTAATGTACCTCATCCCAACTCTTTGCTAATCACTCCAGCGATCATCTCAGGATGAGCTGCTTGCAGGGGACGAAATGCCCTCGGTGGGCATACAAACCCTTCTGCACCCTGTGCCACCCATGGGTTCACAGCACCCAGGTTGTGGCAGCTGCTGCACCATTGCCTGTTAAAAGACATTGCTTAATTCCTGGTCTGTTTCTTTCATTTGAGGCTGTTCATCTTTTGTTCTCAGATAATGTTTTTAAATACTGTGTTTTGCAGTTTTTTTTTAATGAAACTCCTTCAATGACCTACTTTGAGTTTAAAATAACCTTATTAACAACACAGTAATGATAGTTAGCCTTCCTACATACGATTTGTCTTCAAGGCATTGCTCTAACTTTAGGTAATCTTCACAGTGGTTGTGAGAGGCAGGTGCTCATTGCGGTATTTTGAGACAATTCTGTTAAAAATTGAGATGATGTGGCAAAAAAATAAAATAAAAAATAAAAAAAATAAAGATTATTATGCCTGTTTTCCACAGATTTTTTTTTAAGTCTAATACTAAATTTTGTTGGAAAAATTAGGTGATTAAGAGACATGGAAGTAATGGCTGTCTAACCTTTAGCCAGGAGAACCTCTCATGTATGAGCAGCTAGAGGAAGAACAGCATCTTCTCAGTCTTTTCTGGTACCAAGACCATTCCTTTCATTTCAGTCCTACTGGATTGAATTTGACATAATGAAGCAGCTAAGAAAAAGTTGAAAACCCAGGAGTTTCCAAGCTCCAACTGGCTCCAAAATATTTGAGAACATGGCTAAGTCCTGAATAGGAGGGCAAAAAAAAAAAAAAAAAAAAAAAAAAAAAAAAAGGTGTTGTACTTTGGCTCTTTTCAAGGTCTCTTGCTAAGCCCTAGACTAAACCAAGTGCCTTCCTTACGGGACATACTCAGACCATTGCACGTTACCCTTCCTTGGCCATGCTGAGTTGAATGCCATCTCTTGCCAGCCTCCATGCTCTTTTGAAAAGAAGTAAAAAACATCCAGATGTAAACAACTGCCATATTTTACTGCTGTGCTGTCACTGCAATTAGATCTGAGCTATTCCTTGAGCAGCCAAACAGCCCTTCGCTGCTCAATTTTTGAACCATGCTAAGGCATTCGATATGCTGCCATATGTTTTGGCCTAGAGACTGGGCTGAATGTCAAACAGAATGAGATTCTATATGTAATTCAGTGATTCATAGGATAGACATCATATTGGCACATTTGAAACAGCTGTGGGAGCTGAGCCTCAGGAATACCTGAAGGGAAAAAGAGAGGAGTGGCTCCACTGAGCGTGGTGCTGGTTGACTGGACACCCTAGTTTTAAGCAACAGGTCATCTGCTAATGCCAAAGAGGTTTTATACGCCTCTACTACAAAGAAAGTTATCCAAGGTTTGTGTATTTTCCTTACATCCTGCCTCAGGGCATGGGCTGATCTCAACGAAGTTTTAACCTGGGGGAGCTCGTCTTTGCCAGCCACAGTGAAGTGCTGACACACTCCCACGGCAGTGAGACGGCTTTCCTCTGAACGGTATTCATCTGAATTCCCCGGAGGTGAATCTCAAGTAAGAAACAATAGGCTTTGTGATTCATTGTCGCTGGCATGTGGGAGAGAAAACCCCACTGTGAGAGGCCCAGCTCAGCATCCTGTGGCTTCCCGCAGCACCAGCGGGTACCTTGGGCCCCTGGGACCTCCAGCCTGACCAGACGGTGATGTGAAGGCCAGACACATCTTCCATTTGCTCAGCAGAGATTCCGGGATGACCCCTTACTAATAAAAAATGCTTACTACATCTTTAAACTCTTCTAAGGCATGTGGGCATGTTTATTGTGGGATTTTCCTACCTTTTTACTTGATCAATTCTTCTGTTCTCCTAGTTGTCATGGGCGAGAGGTGGACTTCACTCTGACTCACCCAGCAATTATTGGGGAGGAAATCGATGGACAAAGTGGTTCCCATTTTGGAGAGCCAAGTAGTTGAGCTCGAGCTCATGATGTTTTTCAGGTTTTCATCCAAATGAAAACATTTTTGGCTTGTCAAACTGAAAGCAGAAATCAATTCAGAGCAGCAAAGTTAATTTGTTTTCTCTAAAAAGAAAACATTTTAAAAATATCTCTGCATAGGGAAGGCTGAGGTGAAAAATTATGTGAAATTATAGAATGAAAGTTGTTTTAAAAAGAAAATCAAGGTTGTAGTTTGAATATCCAAATGCAATATGGCAGCAACTACAAAACCATCATTATTTTTGTTGGAAAGCTCTTCACTGTAGGTTTCCCTTTTGATTAATCAGTTGAAAATATCTGGAGATGATTTAGCTGGTCTTCATCTCATTAAGCTAAGCAAGAGATTGAATAAATGGGCAGACCAGGAGGGGATGGATATATGTGAGGGAGCCTTGCCCAGGCGTCTGGGAACTTGGCCTGTAAACACACCAGCCACTGACTGCCTCACTAGGTGGCATTGGGTTCCTGAGGCAGGTCCTGAGCTGCAACTTCAGAAAGAATTATGCTGGATGTGTCACTGTTCTTAAAAACAGAATATGGCACCGTGACTCATCCCACATAAACCTGTTAGTCCTAAAACACAAAGAAATGATTATAAATGTCTTCTGGAAAGTTTATTTCTCTGTTCAGATTGCTGAAGCAAATGGTATGGTACCACAAATCCATTCACTATTTGTGCATTAAGTTTTTTTCCTACTTTTCTCTGCCAGTATCTTGAAATGGAAAATACCTGCAAGAGACCCAGTATTTGTAGTTGTGCCATGGAACATCAAGAGCAATGGAAGGCTGACCTCCTAGGCTTTCAGTAATATTAATAAATTGTCACTCTTTGAAAGCCCTGTTGGCACTGCATTCTCATCCTTGCAGAGTCATTTAAGCAGTTTCTATATAATGAAAATTATAGCACCACATAGTGCTTAATGAAAACACCTGGTGCCAGCATCTAGCTGCTCTTATTGTAGCCAAACATCTCAAAGGATATTTACAGAGATGGGTTGACACCGAGGTTCTCCTTGATGAGGAAGTCATCAGAGGCTGAAGGCAAGATGAACAAAGCTAGGCTCTCCTCTCTGCTCGGGAAGAAGTGGCAGCTGCTTGTTTAATCAAGGAGAGCTAGGGTGCATCCACATGCCTTGAGGCACTCACCTGTGGGACAGCTCAAACCAGGGTGGTTTAGGAACCGTCTGTGCTGCCACCTCCCTGAGAGGCACCTGGGAGCCTCTGGGAAATGCACCCAAAGGAGCTCTGCAACATGGTCTTGGTTTCAGGGCAAGAAACACACACTTGCAGGGAGAAAATAAAATCTGAGGCTGAGGCCTCTGGTCGCCAAACCAGGATTTGCAGAACCAAAAGGCAGAGCAGAGCTGCCATTCTGAGAGGACACAACCCACACGTGCCAGGAAGGATCACGTGCTTTGCCTGCGCTCAGCAGGATTTGAGTGTGCCCAAGGTCTGTGTCAAAATCAGCTTCTTCTTGCATGGTGAAAGCCAAGGGCCTGGTGCCTCAGCTCTCCAGATGGGGTGAGGAGTGGAAGGTACTGAGGCGCCATCACCTCCACAACGCCCTGCTGGCAACATTGCCCTGGGACCTAGCGTCCAAGCACACCAAAAGCTGCAGAGGTGCCTTCAGCCTGCCCTAGGCAGAAATCCCAGAGAGCCTCTATGGGAGGGAGACTGCTCTGAGAGGAGCACAGAGAAAACAGCATTAATTTAAGCGCAAAATTAAATTAAACAGAAAATTTGAAATGAGGGAGATTGTTGGCTGTCTCAACAGGAAATTACTGTCCCCTAACACAGTTAGGCAGCCTGGCCCCAGGGCGGCTGGGCAGAGTGCTGTAGATGCCCTGAGCACAGGGAGGTTTGGAAGGGGGATGCTCAGGATGAGTTCAAGCACTTCTCAAGAGGCAGCACAAACAGGCACAGTTGCCCAGTGAATTATTGACTGCTAAGAGTGACAGACACATCCAAAGCACCAGATCAGCCTCCTTTCATTTGTCTGATGGAGTCTGGTGAGAGAAGGGTGATGATCAGGTGTGAGGTGATGGTCCCTGCACAGCCCCTGGAGGCCCTGATGTGTCTGGTCCCCTCTGTCATGGGGTAGAGATGGCATCTTCCCCCTTGGGACAAAAGCACACACGACCTTACTCAAGCCTGAATGCATTTGGGGTTGTTTCTGGGCCTGCAGAATTAGCTTTCTTTTTTCCTCAGAAAGGGAAGAGCTGGCACAATGCAGCACTGAACCCCAACCCCATACTGACCCTCTCTGCAGAGCAAGTGTTCCTTCGACCCTTCAACTCATCATCAGTTTTAGTTTGAAATTACTCAAGGGATTAAAACAGCTGAAAGGAAAGGGCCTTCCTTACTCTTTCGTGGCTGAAATGTTGAAGGTAATGTAGAGAGGACATTAAAAGGTCCATGGGTGGAAATGACAAAGAACAGGAATAAATTGGTATAAAAATTGCTAGCTTTGTTCTCCCAAACTTGCAGCAGAGCCCAAGACCAGAAATTCTGCAAGAACACACAGTGGAGTAGTGATAACCCTCAAGAACAGAGAATAAAGCATATAATTGAAAACAGCATAATCTTCAGTACAGTTAGAGACCAGAGCAGAGTTAACTCAGCTGGTAAAAACATCAGCTAAGATATCTCCTCCTTTTCACCAACACGTAGATGTTTAATGAATATTTCCTATTAGAAACAGCAAGTAAGTTGGAAAAGGTCTGCTGGCAGGTTCCAAGTCTTCTGTAATGTTTGAACATATTTCACCAGTTTAGAGCTATGTTCACATTTATGCTAATAATCCCTCTTAAATACCAATTTAAACACAAATTCCTGAAGCTAAAACCCATTAGATATTTCTGTAGATGAGTGCTGAAGATCTGAGAACTTGTATAGCACATATTGTAGTATGAGAAATAGCAGCAACCTAATAATACTAACTGCTTAGTAAACATAATGGAAATGAGCAGAGAACATTGAATACTTAATACAGCTCCTTTGTAAGTGTTAAAGACTGCTTTAAAGCTGCGGGTAAGGAGGTGAGGACTTGGCAGCTTCTTTTAAATGAGGTAAAACATAAGATGCTAAATTATGCATTTCAAGATCCAGAGAAGTCAGTGAAAACATCTTCAAAAGAAAGACTTAAGTGTAAAGATTCCCTGTTTGCTGACTTCTGCCTATGCACAGGCAAAACACATCTTCATCCCAGCCTTATGTATGGTGGGAATTCAGATTTATCATACCTTTTGCTGAGTTCATGTTGGAAGGCAATTAGTGAAAGAGCTCAAGCAGAGGCCATCAATATTGCTCTGCTTGATTAAAAAACCCATCTGGAGCTGGCAGCGAAGTAGCCTGCTATTGGCAGGGGTTGTTTAGTGCATCACCGTTCCTCTGTAAAACTCTGCATTTCCTCCATTATCACAGGGTGAGATCCCTGTGGGCGGAAACTTGGGAGACTGTTTTAAAAGTGAATGTGAAACAGAGGCTGCTGGCTCCCTGTATTTTGGTACAGCAGATCCACCTGAGGGGCTTCAGCACCCTCTGGGTTTTAGCCTGTCATTTGCTCCTTTAGCTGGTTATCACAATAACCAAGGTGAAGTAGCTGGGTCTCCTCTCTTTTAACCTTTGTGGTCTAAGGACATGAAAGGGGAGAGACCTTTAGGGAGAGGTGGTATCTTGCCTTACATCATATCTAATAGCTGGAAAAAGAGCGAACAAGAGCTCTTTTTCAGCTCTAAAATCTTACTGATGGAGGGCTGTGTGGGTTGAGAACTGCAAAGAGAACACGGAAAAGTAGAAATGAAGCCTACCTTAAATGAGCCTTTATTCCCGCATTGTTCCTGTACTGGACTTTGGAGCTAAATCATCAGCCCAGAAGAATGGGTTGTGTGTCTAAATGAATGCCTGGTTGTTCCAGCTGTATCAGCTGCTCCAGGGCAGGCACTGCCTCTCCTTACCAACTTTCTCTTGACCATAGCTTTGTAAGTATGCAGCAATTTGGCATGTCGAACATTCATCCCCTCCAGCCTTGCTGGCTTGCTCCTGTGCTAACAGCAGGAGAAAAGCCACCGTGAAACCTCCTTGGCTGCAGTTTGTTTCACCAGTTTATTTGTTTGACACGAGGGTGGCGACCGCTGGAGTTCTGCATTTCCCAGCTGAAACAGGCAGCATAGTGGTGGTGGTGGCTGTCAGCATTTAAAATGGTCAGCCAAGAGCAAGATGTCTATTTACCCTGGCTGGGAGCTGTTAGTGATTGAGGAGGTCTATGGTTGAGGAGGAGGAGGAGAAAAAAGGGCAAAGAAGACGAACTAAGGAAGTTAGGCATGGTTTCAGCTGTGCTCCCATTTTCATTCAAAACAATTGGTTCCAAAGAAAGCTACTCCCAGGAGTGGAACCCTTCAAAGCTGAAAGGCTTTATCTTGGGTGAATCACTGAGTCATTAACAAAGGAAATCAGCTTGATCGTTTATTTTTAAACCTGCTTTTCTCAGATTTCTCTGAAAGTGGAATTTCACAGCTCTCACAGCCCAGTCTCTGCTTACTGCCTGCAGCAACTAGCAGTTGTGGAGCAGCACTTCAATCACCTTCCTGGTGCAGACGTTCACAAAGGGCTGCATTACCTTTCACAGCAATATATGGGCTATTTCTCACCAGCCGGGGCATTATTAAGTTCTTTCCAGCTCAAGGCTGGCACATTTCCTTTTAAGGTTTCAAACCTGAAGATTAAAAATCATGGAGAAATGCTACTTCAGTAGCTGCTGGGACAAAACCCTTGGATTTTTCATACTCCGGGGCTCAGATTTAGCTCTGGCATAACAGGGCATGGCTATTGTTCAAGTCACTCCATCTGGATGCAGGACACTATGAACTGTAGGGACTTCAGGCCCAGTGCTGTCTCTCTGGCCAGGGTACTGTGAGACTGTGTAGTTACAGAGCCAAGAAGACAGTGCAGGATGTCATGTGGAGGGATCTTCTCTCAGGAGAAGGATGGAAGAAGAATGGGCTAAGCCTTCTCCCTGCCATCTGTTATTAAAGCATCTCAGTTTTGCCAAGATCCTCCAGTTATCTGCTGAAGCCTCCCCACAATGCTGACTTTCACTCCTTGGATCTGTCTGGGTCCTTCCTCTTTCATTCCAAATCACTCAAAAAATGCCATAATGTGAGATTTGTACCAAGCCAGGGCCTCGGTCCTGCTGCCCAGACACTGAGGCATTGCACATCTTGTGTTGCTGGCAAAGGCACTCAGGCACTGAGGGAATGCAAAAGATGATTGAAAAAATAGATTTAACATTTTAACAAGAAAACAGATATCTGGAAAATAAGGTTTTTCTAACCTTAATGATTCTCTGATTTCCCCTTGCCTGGCAATCCTGGTGGTGGAATACAATAGTCAAAAGAAGGACATTACTGGTAAAAAACATGCACATCATTTTAGATGGAAATAAGTTTGTTGTTATTCTTTACCTTTCTGGGTCAGTCCAAGTTCCCATGTAGTTTCCTGTGTAGGAAAACCATTACAAACAAACCTATTAAAAGTATTTTTACCTCAATTTTATCACTTTATGATACAGTTAATCACTATGTTAGAGTTTGGAAGAACTAGGGAGCACACTGATAATAGAAATTGAACTCTTCCTTCAAGCTACCAGAGGGGAAGTACTTAATCTTTGGGTAATTTCACCCCAGATTTTTTTATGCACCTGTCAGCTCCCATTTTCATTTTTCTTTATTTTTTATTGACTCCAGTGGATTCAAATGAGCGATGCCACTAGACAAGAATATGGCTCTGAGTAAATTTTTCTTATCATAAGAAAATACATCTAAATAACACCATAATACAGTAAGGTTGTACAGAAGAATATGGAGAAGGAGAAATTACTGAAACCCAGCTGGACTGCTTGCCAGGATATTACAGAGCTGGCAATGGAAACAGTTCAGTTGAATATATTTATGATCAAACTCAAGTGAAAGGTACTGGTCATGCTGGATTTTAATCAGTTTAATGGTTATGCCTAAAATGCAGTCAGATTTATCAATTGGAAATCTCTTTGGCAGTCCTTATTTTGTGTAGAAGTAGTGCTAGAGGACCATTCCAAAACAACAACAAAACATTACTCATACGGTGTGTACTACTTAAATACAGAAATTGCTTCAGGTCTTAACTACAAGGAAATTACTGAGATAGTTTATGAAGTATTGCCTGATTAATTTAGTTTTATTTAAATTTTTTTTTTTTTGAAGATCAACAAGCTTCTGAGGCCATATTGAGTTTGCAACAGTGAGTGGATCTTCTTAGAAACCCCAGGGACCATTCCCAACAGTATTTGCAAGGAGAGCGGACCTGCCCTTTCCTCTTGGGGGTCTCTGACTCTGTCTCATTTTCTTTGCTTGTTTTATAAGGCACAGTTCCTCCCTCTGCCTCTCTCAATGTTTATTATTTTCAAACCAATGGAGTATTTATCCATGCTACCCATATTGCTAACGAAAAAAAATCTTCCTTAATGCAGTAAGTTTTTTCTCTACCAGCCTGCTTCTTGTTTGTGTTATACATCAATCATGCAGTCAGACAGATGTGATACAGAATGCCATAAATTTGTGAAAATCACTAATCAGATTCAATGCTGGGCGAAGGCCCCCAAATCACCTTCAGACTGGAGGCTGGTGCTGAGCTTGGCAAGGTGCTCTGCATTTGAAGACTTAATCTAGCAAGACTTCAGCAGCTGAACCTGTGTTTATGGCAATCACTGGGGATGGTGGTCAGGTTTTCAGCTCTGGAGAAAATCCTGAGGTTTGTTTTCATTCTAAATGGAAAAAAAAAAAAAAAAAAAAAAAAAAAAAAAAAAAAGTATCAGAATTTTCCTGTAAACATATATATATATATTTTCTTTTTATTTGTTTTGGGAACATGGGAGTGTTTCTTTTCACTCAAGATAGATCACGTAGTTCTGATACAATGCTAAGTTTTGTTTCAATAACATGAGAACAACCATAGTCTGGTGCTTATCCTGTTATTACAGCTAATATTCTACTGTATCAAAGTCCAGGTGAAACAGCTTCAAGCTATTATGAAAAAAAGTATTCTGACATAATAGAGAAATGAGTTTCTCTGTTCTATCCTCTATGAGTTCACTTCAGATTTCAAAAACTTCATCCAAAGCCAGGCTCCTTTACAAGAACATTTCAAAATAAAAACATTTTGTAATAAAAACGAAAAAACACCACTCCTTTGGAAATGAGTTCACTGGTTATTTATTCACAAAAAAATCATAGCCTTCTTTTGCACGCACAGCCTAGAGGATGGGAGCTGCGTTTCCCAGACACTTTCTTCTCCTACATCTGCCTTGGAGGAAGCATCTGTGAGCCAAGGAATCCCAGGAGCCGTGCTCTGCAGCTGCAGCTCCAGTGCCGGGACTGGCCCCAGGGACCCAGCAAACACCATGCATGCTCCCAGACAACTTGGCACCATCCTGCCCTGCTCCCAGAAGTCGGCTCTGTGACAGAGGTGAGATGACTCGGAAAATAATAATGAGGCTTAATCTAATTGAAAACACTTTCTTTACCTTTGGAAAGGTTCAGGTCCCAGCTCAGGCAATGACCTTCAAGATCTATGGTGGAAACTCCAGCAGCACCGACAAACATTACATAAATTATCTTCCCTGAATGCAGAATAATCACCACAGTTAATACAGTTCGCTAGTTAAATTTACTTTATTGTATTTCACACAGACCTATTTACACTTTAAGACCAAATTTGTTCCTGTCTATTAGAATACATATCGATTTTTTCAGTTTTAACGTGCTGCAGAGCGATACTGAGGTGAAACTCTTAGACTGAGCCTCTTGCAGCAGTATTTACACCTGAGAATAAGGCCAGTTCTCCCTGCCACCGAACCTGCAGGGCTGAAGCATCCAACCGCCACCAAAAGCCAATTTTATAACAGTTAATAAAAGCCAGAACGACACGAAAAATGACATGTAGAGAGTTGGCACCCAGACGAGACTCTGACTATTCATTTTCTAAGCCTTCTTGTAAGAGTTCTGGGATGTAAGAGCCTTTTTTTTTTTTTTTTTTCCCAATGTTCCAGTAACAGGAGAGGGATAAGGGGTGATTCCCTGGCTTTTGTCTCCCAGAAATGATGCAGCAGTGTGAACAGGGGTGCTTTAAAACACTGTGACTGAAGGTGTAATTTTGGTGAGTATTTTCATATGCTGTGCCTATTCATTGTCATCAATTATTAATGCTGCCTTCAAATCGGAGGTTTTGGAACTGAAGCAAACAAAAAATTCAAGTTATTTAAGCCCAACATCATTTCAAAACTGATGTTTTTTAGAAGCAAGTAAACAACATAATTCTTGTCTTAATTCTTAAAGGCAAGTTCTCAAACATACAACAAGCAATTTATTTCTATCCTCGTTATGTTCCCAACAGTTTTGAGGGTAAACTGTAAATGCCATTCTAATCATTAAGGAAGAGCATTCACCTGTAGCACTGCAGCCTCAAGGACCAGTGGATTGGGGTTCCTGCCTATGGAGAATTTGTTGCCTGGGAGTGAAAACCATGGCCATGCTTCCTTGTGGGTTTTGTTAGCATTTTAACATTTTGCATGCTGCAAATATTACTTTTTTTGGATAATGGTCTTACTCACTGAAACAACCATCAACATCTCTGCACAACAGGCATCTCAGAGGGACAAAACTATTCCCAAGTGTGAAACTTGCAGCTGAAGAGAACTGGAAGGGAATAAAATGGGGGAAAATATTGCATTTTGTCTAGCTTTTAAAATACAAAGTTTATGGAAATGTGAAGCATTTTGTCTCAAAGCTTTCAAACTGCTATTGGATGCTTCATTTGAAAGAATAACCATTTTCTTTTAAAGTCTGATTTGATTGACAAAAAGAAAATCATTAAATTGTTTACAGTGAATCAGATCTTTTAATTCTAAGCCAAAAAAAGTGTCAGTTGTACACAAGCAATTTTGGTTAAACTTGAGTGTCTTTGCCCTTGGGATGAGGTACGCATGGAATGTCCCGGTACAACCTGTAGGACTTCAGACAGAGCACATGGCAGTTGCACTTGCTCTATGAGGGAAAATAAAAAGACATGGAAACCATTTGAAGTTAGAGATCTGTCTGGGAATGACAGAGACAATAAACTACAGCAGACATTACTAGGCACTCTGCTTTTCTTACATGAGGCATTTAATCCTATGGCTTCTAGTGGTTCTGCACTGACATCCCTTTTTACATCTTCACTTTTAAGCAGCCTGGGTTCCTCACGGTTCCCATGGGACCGGAGCCGTGTTAGACCTGTGCTTATCAAGTCCTCCTCATAGTGCAGAAGTCGTCAAGCACCATGCTAAGGTAGAAATGAGAGCTGCAATACAGACACTGGGATATATGTGACTGGTTGGCATACATATCAGCATATGGCACCCAATTCTTCTTTAGAATATAGTAACAGCCTCACTTGAGTCTACTACAAGAGATATTTGCATGCTGAAGGGCAGTACTCTGCAGCACATTACAGTTTCTATGGAAATACATGTTTTTGTTTGCTTAATATCTGAAATATAATGGCAGACATGGCAATATCCACACCAGAGGGTTGGTATTATAAACGGTACTGTGGCTGTATAATCCCATGCCCTGTGGAAAGCTTTGTTGTGTGATGTAAGGGCTGAGTAGTGATCGGCATTTAATTTGACTCTAGGGAAGCACAGGGGAAGACTAATGAGCCTATCTTTGGACAGCTGAATGTTTAAAGTTGCTGTTACACATATATCCCTTTCCCTAAAATGTAATGATTTACAATTTTACATAAATTCTAATCAATTTGACTTGTAATATTGCTAATAATACATGATCTTTCCTGCAACTTATCTACAATTTTAACATGAGATATTGAAAATGAGCAAGGAAAAAAAAAAGTGAAGAAGAAAAAAGACCAGAAAGAAGAGAAGCACCAATGATGTTTTATCTGATAAAGGAATTTTGTGGTCAAATAATTCATACATCTCATGCCTCAAAAAAAAAAAAAAAAAAATCACTGTTGTGTGAGACTGAGACCTCTGCATAGACTGACATTAGCAATGTCCAAGGCAAAATTCCTCTTGAAATCCACAACACTAATATGGATTTAAAATAATCCCATTGAAATGTACAGAAGGTGGCAATTCATATCTGGAATCAGCAAAGCAACTCATTTATCTAGGGTGTATAAAATTGTCTGTGTAAGGACAACCCACAGAAGCTACTTTGCTAAATGAAAATGGAATTGAAAAAATATATATATATATTCTGAAGGATCTTGTCTGTAAAAATAAATCCCATGTAGGAAGCTACACTGACAGAAAAAAATAATTGTCACAGATGACTCTTCTGCACTATCAACACTAAAAACCTCTTGAAGAAAGAAAACCTCAGCTCAGCTCCCAACTTCTCTCTGGAAATAGCAGCAACAGTGAATTTTAATCTCTGAGCTGATTGCATGGGAGAAAGCAAAAATAAGAACCTTACCAAAGCTGTTACAAAGCCTGGAAAAGCAGCTAGGTTTGGTCATCGATTCCAGGTTTTGTACTGCATAGATCAGTGTGTGAATCTGATCCTGAGAGTGGCAGCTTCTGCTGAGCTGCTGGTTCCTAGGGGTATTTCCTGGAGTCACCAAGAAACACGGGGACGGTACGTGTTGTGAGGTGCCCCAGGCAGGACTGAACTCTGAATACCCCATCTAAGCTGCAAAAGTGAACTCCACGTTGAATAAGTGGTTGATGAAGTTTTCATTATTAGACATTGCAAGGAAAATTATTACATGACTTTCATCCTCAGAATTAGAACTCCAAATTACTGTTTTTTGCATCTGGGGGGGTTGGTGCCAGCTTTCTCATGCACATCCCTGCGATGGGACGAGATCCCATACCAGTCCTGATCCTGCACATTTCTGCTGCCCACAAGAGTATGAACTACTCACATGAGGGAGAACTTGTGACACATCTAAAAATAAATCCCTGTGTATGTGTGCTGATAACACTAAAACACATCTCCAGAGCTGCATCTGGAGAATATCTGAAGAAGCAAGCCATCAGTGGTGATGCAGTAACTACCACTCTGTCCTCCATCACTGCATCCTCAGCCCATGTCCAGAATACAGCAGCATGCATCAGCTCCAATACAGCAAAGCAACTGAGAACTTTTCACTCTAAGCAGACACTTAAATCTTACATTAATGTCAGTGGGACATAGGCAGCTGCTTAAACACTTTATTGAACAGGAACAGACTTAAGCAGGCACTTACACGCATTGTTCCATCAAGACATAAACTACCTCTGAAGCAAATCAATGAATTTTCCCTTTCTATATGCACATGCATAAAACATGCACCCGAGCTGAGCGCTAAATCAGAACGTACTTTCTTCCTCAGTCTAAGTAAATTCTTGTTTGCTCCAGACTCTATTCCTGCCAGATATTTTTCATTTCAGCTCCACTAACAGGCTCAGCAGGCTCAGCCTCTGTATCTCTAACAAAGTTATTTTGATGGCCACAAATGAACATGTTCTGCATGCCTTGCATAAAGAAATAGGCTTGCAGGACCTATCAACAATGACAACGCTAGTTCACCATACAGAGTCAAATAAAATAACGCAGGTGGAGAAATTAGAAATATTAATCTGCCTCTAGATCCAGACCTTTACCAGTCTGAAAAGGAAGATCTCCAAATTATAGCACTTTCAGAAGTGCACCAAGCTAATAATAAATTAGCCCCCACCCCACCTGTTTTTCAGCCCATTTGGCTGGAAGGTACACACAGAGGCACCTACTAGGTTTGCTGTGGTTCAGGCTTTGTCAGCATTACCATTATTAAATCTTGTTTTCAGAGTTTTATAACTTGCCTGTGAAAATTTACTCCAGGCTCAGGGCTGACATTTAAAGCGTCAGCTGAGAAGAAATTAATTCCTGAAGGATATATTTCTGAATGTGCATGGCTGTTATTTTTCTTGTTTTAAAGTTGCACGAAAGTAAAGGGAATTGAAAGTTGATGGGGAGGGTTTCTTTCCCAAGTAATAAGTATTTTCAGCCCCCCAGGGAGCTTTCTAGTGTTCTTTTTATTTAAGGCAGACATTTTTCCCACTCCCCAAGGGCTTGACCAAAACTACCTCATCACTGCAGATCAGCCATACCCTAAACCAAGCAGATAGTTGTTCTGCAAACCGTGCAGCTCCACAGGAGTGTGATGCTAATGCAGCACCTCAGTGAGACACTGTGGCACTGTGACACTGTTCCAAGTGACTACAGTGAAACCAAGGTTTCATCCCTCCCTGGTGCACCCACACCAGCCTCTGTCTCTCCTGTCCTTGTGATGCAGCCTGTGCTACTGTGATACACCTGTGGGGTATATATCTGCATCTCAATATTATCTTCCTGCCCCATATCCTTCTCTAATGGCTCTCCCTGATGGAAATTTAAATCCAGCCTGTCACTGCTTTTTTATGAGGAGCCTCCTTGGTTCTAGGAGTACTGTACTCGTTTTGAGTCTTATGGTTGATCAGGAATGAACTAATTTAGCCAAGGCCAATCTAAATCACAAACTAAGTTTTTCTCTAGTGGGCATTTAAACTTTTGAAAAAGCAGAATGATTGTAAAGACAGTTTTGAGCCAAGCGTCTGGCAGGCATTGCATTTGTCACTAGGGAGACAAGGGCCATCAATCTAACTAAATTGCTGTGTCTATATGAAATACTTGGCAATAATCAGGCAGTGGAAAAAAACAGAAAACAAACACAAATTGTAGGCTTTGCACCCCCAGCCTTGCAGGAGTGAAAATGAGATTTTTTATTTATTTATTTTTCTTCTTTCCCTCTGCCATTTTGGGCTGCGTGCTGCTGGTACGGGTGACATTTGCTGCCTGCCCAAGCAGCAAGAGCATCATGTGCAAGGTGAGGAGCATCACTCCCAACCAGAGCTGCAGAGAGCCTGCAGGGACCTTCCCAAGCCCATCAGGGAGGGCATTACTTGGTAGCAGCTCAGTAGCCACAAAGGCCATGAGGACCACTTACAAAACTGCTGCAAGCCCCCCAGAAGGAGCTGGTCCCACTCCAAAGAGCATCCTGCCCTAATAGAGTGTCCTAGGAAATGGGCAGTTCTCTGCCTTCTTCTTCCCAGTGATCCTTATTAAAAAAAAAAAAAAAAAAAAAAAAAAAAGACTAGCATGGATGTGATGCTGACAGTCAGATACTTTGGCAAAGCCCACTTGTAACAAGGTTTTTGTGCGTACCTCTGAGTAATGCAGCGGCAGAGTATTTTGCCATCAGGATGTACCCTCTCTGCTAAGAGCTGCTGGTCAGCCTGCTCCCAGCAGGGTCAGAGCATCCTGCCTCGGATGTGCAGTGACTGAAGAGTCCTGGGGCAGTCTGCTGTGCTGAGTCGCCCTCATATTAGTTTTTACTGGTGCTATGTGGGATATGGTTCCCAGATGCTTTTGCCTAATGTTCCCTTGCCTTGCTGAACGTTGGAACACAATTTCATTTCAGGCCATCATGCTTGGCTTCTGTGCATTTGCTTTCTCTTTCCTCCCTGTCCCAAGTACTCAGGGTGATTAGATTAGTGTTACTTTGAGGATTATTCAGAGAAATCCAGCCTTCGCCCAGCCTTCTGCTGCTACGACATGTCCCATCCCTGTCCTCTCCCTCAAACTGCCAATCTGATTTGTAAGTGATATCAATAGTTTCCTTATACCATTTTTGTCTTACTTTGTAAATCATATTCCCTTTGTGGCATACTGTCAAACGCTTCCCTGAAATCATGATAGATGATGTCCTCTATTACATACTTATCTAGCAATGCCCTGATGTACTCACAGAATTCAAACACATTTGTCAGGCACAAGCCTTCCCACATGAATGCAGCAGTCACTCAGCAGGTCCTGGTGATATCTGCTCCAGGCTTGGAAGACATCAATTCTGCTGCAAACCCACTCTGTTTCTGGTGTCTGTTATGTATCTTTGCATGGGGCTCCATTTCTCAGACAGTGAGGAATCAAATAGGGAGACATACACAGAGGAACACATTTCTTTAAAAAAGAAACAAGGACAAACTCTCAGGTGTCAATTTTTTTTTTTTATTTTTTTTTTTTTATTTTTTTTTTCCAACATAGACAAATTACCATTTCTGTCAACTCTCCTTTTTACCTAGAATAACAATAACAGTACGTGAACATCTCATGAGTGCCAGAGGCAATGTGTTCCCCAGAACATGTGTAACAACTACAGATAGGAAATGCCAGCATTTTGGGGTGAGAAGGCACATTTTCCCCACAGTGCCCTGGTCTGGACCTCAGCCTGCTAGGAGATCCTGAAGCTGAGCTCATAGGAGACCAGCAGGGAAGGGGTTAAGAGGGAGTAGCTCTAATGTGACAAACAGCCAGGCTGGAAAGCCTCAAAAGCCCTGCAATATGTAGGCTGGCATATGTTGTCTCCTCATACGGCTGGGTAGGTTACGCTGTGAGTGATGATGCACTTGCACGTAGAAGACACTTCAGACAGAAGCAGTGCCGTCTGTGTCCTTGTGTGACAACCGTCCCTCGTCAGAGTCTGTCCCACATGCAGCTACCCGTGTCACTTAGGTCGTTGTCACTCCCCAGAAATGCTTACCTAAGCTGTTCTGGAAATCTGGGTAGAAATTCAGCCTCACAGTATTTTTCTGTTCCTTTTTCCTCCCAGGGGAAGGACATTAACCACTCACAGAGATCATAATATGGATCCAAATCCCAAATTGTACTAAAAAATAACTGCCAGTGCCCCTTCTCCTACCTGCCAGGCCCACTTTCATTTCTTCAGCAGGTTGGCTTAGCTGATTAGGTAGAATGAGTTCAAAGCCATGTATTAATTGTAGCTTCCCTGGAGACCTCAGCTGATGCTTAGCAGGAGAAAGGATTGCCCCTGTTCCTCCAGAGGAGGAATAGCAGTGCCTTCCCTCCCAGCTCTGGCACAGTGAAGACATCTCCACTCAGAGATGTGTCCTTCGGGGCTGCTTTTGGTGGCTCCACCAGAAAGAGCTCCTGGGTACCCCTGCCGAAAAAAAGAGGCTTTGGGTCGTCACCCATTTGATCTTTGCCTCCAGCAAAGGCAGAAGAAATAAATGGTGGCACAGACCACCATGACTGCCTGTCAAGTCCAGTATTACTTTTATTTGAAGCAAATAAATATATAACGGGGCCCTCCACCCTACTGGAAAAGATACTCTGCCAGCATTCACGGTGCCTACAGTGACTTCCAAAAGAAGCTCTTAGCATGCAGCACAGCATGCCTAAAAGAGCATCAGACATAGATCAGGTATACGTGGGACTGCCCTATCTCCAAGCTACCTATTATTTTTCATGTGCGTTTTGCCTGGAAGTCACCATCTGAACAGTGAAGAAAATGAGATGTGGCTGAGCTTGGCTCGCATGAGGACCAGTGCCACAGCATCATCCCTCTGGTGGCACAGGGATGGATGCTCTGCTCCCTGCCCACCCTCAGGAAGGCAGTTGTGTCCCCATGGCTCAGACACCACCGCTTCTTTGCTGTCCTTGACACACAGCCTTGCCCACAGGCCTTGCAGACATCCACCATGGCATGCAAATTAATGTATGGAATGGGTGCCTTCACATAGCTCCTGGGAACATTTGTTTCATGAGTGGAAGAGTACTTTAATGACAGATTACAAATTGAATTTTAATGACAAACAAATGGTGAGCTTGGTCTCTGCATCAGTAGTCTCACAAACAGGCTCTTGACCCTATAAATAAATGCTGGTTGATCCTCTGCATTAAACTGGCTGATCACCAAAGAATAGATCTGCATTTCATACTCCATCCCCATAAATATTCCCATTTAACTCCATTGTGCCATGCCAACCCGTACCACCAACAGCCCCTCACCATAGCTAGGGCTTTTGCTACCTTTACCATCCTGCAGACTGCACCATGAATATCCATCATCCCATAGCCACCATAAGCCCTCGGTGAGCTGTCCCAGGGCGCAGGCAGGCTGTGTCAAGGGCTTGGGGGGAGAGGAGGACCACAGCTGGATGGATCCTGCATGGCTCGGATCAGCACGCACACCGCTCAAGCTCGCGTTAAGTGACAGAAGCAATAAGAGCAATTAAACAAAGAGGTCCAATGGGAATTTTAATCTTCTCTCTGCTAAATGATGATGGATGTCAGCAAAGGATACGTGGAAGAGAATATTTGAATAGGCTCCCCATGCTGTGTCTATCGTTACCAACATATTTGGTTTCATGGGAAGTTTCTCTGCTATAAATAAAGCACAGAATTCCTGGGACCCACCAGCAAGACAAAACTTGTCTCCAACATTTTACTAGTTGCAGTAAGAAGGTTTCATCTTCTCATCTGTCCATGTTGGATTGATTTCCTTTTCTCTGGTGTCTGTCTCAAGTGTTTACAACACTGTAAAAGCAATATTAGGAAATAGGTTCATTACCTATGTCCAGAGCAATATTGAGACTGGGATTTCAAAATCACTTGTTGGCTCAAGCAGGCTCTTACTGAAGACATTTGGGTGTAAGATTTTAAAATGGGACATTTAACTGCTTATGTAGAAAGTTATTTACCTCATCCTTGTCAGAGGACATTTCCTTCCATAAATTTGTTAAAGCTTACAAAATGCATATTCATTTAAAGTCAGCAGTTTGTAGCATGCAAAGTGATATTGTCCCACCTCTGGATCAAAGGCCTGAAGAGACATTTTGGTGACATCCTACTTCCTGTCACCTCATCCCAACCTTCTGAAAATCAAACACAAATCCTCCAAGAAAAATCCCAGCTGGTGATTTTCTAATGGCCACATAACAACTGAGGAAGGCAGTGATGAGGAAGACTTTGAAGATACTGTTGGGGCAGAAGAGCTAAGCTAAGCAAGACACTGGAATAAAGCCAACATTCAGACACAAAATTAATTGCAGAGCTGACTTGTTACAGAGGAAATCTATACAGGAACCCACAAACAAATAAAATAAATTTGGGTTGTGAAATGTAGAACGTTTGTTTGCTAACTGGCCTGAAAATATTACCTTAAAAGTGAGTAAAAGCAACACAGTCCCATGCCCAGACAGAAACATCAGTAGCAGTCTCAGATTCAATGAAAAGGAAAGATGAGAAGAAATGGACTCTAACAAAAGGAGACAATGTAAAGTGACTGACAACATATTGGACAGAACTGCAATGCACAACAGAAAGCTCGTTACATGAGGAAATCATGCACTTAAAGTCAGTCAGGTTGAAGAACCCCAGATTGCCAGGGTTGGGCTCGGGGTTAGGGTAGTCTGAACTCCCCCATCTCACAGGAGTCTGTACTTACACACTTTCTCCTTGTGGCATATTATGACAATTTCACACTGAATAGCAAGGACGCTGAGTTTAATAACCATTGAACAGCTCATAAAAATTTAAACGAAGTCATGAGATGCCAGTGGGGCAGCTGTGGCTGAATTTAATATCTTGGCCCAAGAAATCTGATTTGTAATTATCTGTCTAAAACACCCATGTGGATGGGCTTTCCGAGGCAGCAAAAAAGCCTTCTGAACCTACTTCAGTCAATAATACTATTTGTACAGAAGGGTTATTTAAAACCTCCTTAACTTAAATTTTCATGAGTGGTGATGTGGGTGTGAGCACCGTGTGCTGGAGGCACATGCACTGTGTGCATGCTCATCTTCTTCTAGATCATCTCCTTCAATCCCCTGGTAATTCCTGGAGGCAATCGGAGGAATTATGCCTGCACTCAGGAAAGGCTTTCCATAACCACCAAGCTGTGGCAGAGCAGGGACAGCACGTGGGAAAGCTTCAGGGAGGCACAGATGTACAGGAGAACAGACACGGCTGGGTTTGCTGGCTGTGCGACTGCTTGTGTCAATTAAGCAATATGCCTTGAGGAGTGGAAAGGTAGAGACACGAATATCAGCTTAAAATGCCTCTTATCTGGCAAAATTGGACATACTACTAATGAGATATAAGAGGGGAAAGTGCTGGAGGCTGAAGGGGAGGGGAATATGGCCAGAGAAAAGTGTCATCTCCTTCCTCTCCTCCTTGAATTCGAACACATCCACTTGCTCTTTTGGCCTCCTCGTTTCTGCTGGGGAAATGATCATTATTTACCAGTGTTACCCCTGGTATCAGAGGGAGGACAAATGGAAGATGTCCTAAAAACTTTGTTCAGATTCTGGCAACTGGAAAGAAATGGTGGGTTTTTAGCTCTTTTTCTGTTGCTCATGAGAAACCCTTCAAGGTCAAGCCTAAAATCTCAAAGGACATAGCCAACAAATTGCTTTTTTTGTTTGTTTTGTTTTTTGTTTTTGTTTTGTTTTTGTTTTTGTTTTTTTTTTTGACAGAGAAATGGGCTGGTCTTTAAGGTCTTAGTTATATTAAATGTGTTAAGAGCAATATTTATAAAAGCCTTTAATTCCTCTTTATCTTGTGGCATGAATCATAAGCACCTTAATGGTAGGTCCTACTTCCTTTGTGTTTGGAAAGCACTGAAAAATTTAATATGGACATAACTAATCATTTGCTAATCACTTATGCTAACCACTTATCTCTTGAAAAATTCCTAGTGATATCATAAAAGTTATATATGTCCATTCCCCATGAATATTGTTATTAAATAAGTCTTCTAAAGGATTATATTTCACTTTTCCAAATTGATTATGTAAGAATTCCATAGGGGAAGGAAATGCTTCCCTAACACTCAATGAAGGTAGGCAGTTCACCCAAAAGATGACATGGAGAGCAGGGGAAAGGAGAAAAGACTGCTTTTTTTTTCCAAGTCTGTTTTGCCTACTTACATCTTCAGAAGCCTCAGAAGTAATGTAGTAGCCTGGCCCAAGCCTGAGTCTTGTTTGATGGCAAAATATCTAAAGGTATTCATATGCTTTAACAACACTGTTTTCAGGGATATTTGAGTAGGGTGTTTGTCTTATCCACCAAACAAATTTCATAGCAAACCATCTTTGCCTGGTAAGGCCAAAAGGGGGGAAATGAGCAAGAAGAATGACATTTACGTTCTTTTTTTTCTTCTTTTTTTTTTTTTTTTTAACTTTGGAAAACCTTTGATTCCCTCAAGATATCTCATAGCAGGAGTCCAGACCAAGGAAAGATGTGCAGTTGTTGATTCACTACTTTTTTTTTTTTTTTTTTTTTTTTTTCTGTATTAAACAAAAAGTTTTCTTTGGAGTCTCTACTCCTTTTATACCGAATAACAGCTTTGCAGCACCACATTATTCCAAGAACACTGGTATTGACAGCTCTATTTTAAGCCTCAGAACAAGAGGCCAGTAGGATCCCATGAGCAAGGTATACCTTTGTGGGGAAATCAAACTGCTGAGATGTACATTGCACTACTCAAAGTTGTCAACTGGCTTCAGAGAAGCTCAAGATTTTAGAGGATTATTACCTAGATAGCCAATAATTTTTTCAGCTTTCATGAAGAGTACTATTTCATTCTAATTTGCAAGTGCATGACAGTATGACGGATAAGGAAAGGTAGAGGGTAAGCAAAATATTTTTAATTTCTAATTAATCAGAAAGGGAGGAGTGGGTATCTCTCAGAGGCTGTGTACAGCTGGCACAAGCTCTTGCTTATCATACGTTTTGGGGTCTTGAGACAAAAGGAGTTGCTGTTACCTAAGAAAAGATCCTTACAGACAATTTCTGGACAATTCCACATGCATTTACAGGGATATTGTAAATGCTCAGATTTACTTGTAAAGGTAATGTTTGCATCTTGTGCTGCAAGTTCCTTTAAATCCAACTGCAGAAGGGAATACTTACTGTGTGTAATGGCTTTGGCTGCCTCCACCATGAAGCAAAGGTGAGTATCAAGAGCACTGTTAAACTGAATGGATCGTGCAAATTTGTGGTAAAGTACCAGAACTGAAACGATCACTTAGAAGAAAGACACACACCTGTTTTTTGCCAAGTAGGATAATGAAATGAAAATTTAAGGAAGGAGAGCATTCACATGGAGAAGTAGAAAAGAGATCAGGTCTTGCCTACAGCCTAGGAAAGGAGGAAAGGTTTCATCCTTTACTTCTATGGCCCCAGCCACTGCCCCATCAGTGACTGCATCACCCACTAATGAAGCAGTCAGTGTGTGATGGCCATCAGACCTCCAACCTCACAGTGTTTCCGTCTCTTCCTGCTGAAGCTGAACTGGGCATTTCATCCCTGGGAATATTATGTCAGCTGAGTCATTCCCCAAATTATTGCAGAAAAGGTCAGCTGCACACCAGCTTTCCCCAGCACAGTTGCAGGCGCTAGTGGAGTTTATCACACATCATACACAGCAGCCACTCACTTTGGGGTTATTTGCTATGAAACAGCCATGGTCTTGTAACTCAATTTAAAAGAGGTTAAAAATTCATGTGTCCACAGATGCTGGATGAGACAAACAATGCAGATCGGACATGCCTGCATGTTGCTGGCAGGGGCCCATTGCTGTCAGAGAGAGCTCGTGGGGTGTCTGGTCATAAACCTCCCCAAGCTTGCAAAAACGTGGGTAACAGGCCCACAGGGAGCTGAAAGTCCACAGACGAACAGCTAAATGAGATAAATAGGAGGTAACTCATAGTGTTAATTTTGAATATATCCTCAATGTTTTGATCTTGCTTCTGGTGCTATCTTTTGCTAGCCAATTCATCACAACTGAAGGGATGCAAACATCCTTCTTCAGTGGGATGTGGGCTGGACCAAGTCCTGCTGCTAGCACCACCAGCCTGCAGCAGCCTTACTTTTACAAGCAACCATGCTTTGCCAGCCATGGAGCAGGGCAGGAGACAAGCAGAGATGGGGCTGCTCCAGTGGTCGATTTTGATTTGATTCCGTTTCTCCAGTATTGAATTTCAAACCTTTTCCAAGAAACACTTCATTTCAAAGTAGATTTCTGTGATGTTCCTTTGGTAACTCCCCATCCATTTTCCCGGAAATCTCACCCTCCTGTTCTTGTCTGGAAGTGGCTATTTTGGACAACAGACAGGTTAACATTTACAGGCAGCACCCAAACTCCCAGGTGCTGCCCCAGGGACCCACAGCTCCTCCAGATCTTTGGGGAATTCTTTGCATTTCCAACCTAACCTGAAATGATCTTGAGTTTCTTCTACTTCTGGTTAATAACATAAATCCAAAGGTGCCTTGTCTTGGAAAGTAGTAAGAAAAGTTTAAAATGCTTACAGAAATGAGCATCCGTGTAAGTAACTATGGGCATATATCTCCTAAAATTAAGTCTTATACCTGCGTGTTGGAAGCACATTAGAGCCATTCTGGGCCAAGTCAGCTCCCAGTGCTGTCAGGGTAAGACTTTTGGTTGACTTGAACCGGTGCTGGATGAGCACCAGAGGATCTAATTGCTGCCACGCACACCCGAATGCAGTGATACGAGTACTGCACAAGCAAGGACAAGGACAAACCTGCCCCCACAAAACAGGGAATGTGGAGGGGATTCCTGATGTGTTTTGGGGGGTGTAGGGTTCTGCCAGGCTGGTAAGGTGCTGGGCAGGATTTGGTGATGGGGGGCTCACTATTATTATTATTATTAATATTTATTATTAGGTTTTCAGGAAATATATTCAGTTTTAAGCAACACCTTCGGAGCTTTGCATCCTGAGGTAGCAAGAAGCTATGCTTGCCTGCAGCTTGGCACCAAGACCAATCCCTTGCTCCCCTTCCACTAAAACCTCCTCGTTACCAAAAAGCCAGGACAGAGAAATCAAGTTTGGGAAGGGCAAGGATTGCTAAGTCATTCTGCTGTCTCTGGATGTCCTCACCCCTCACAGGCAGTATTTTTTAAAAAGGGGGGCTTACGGGTTAATTCTAGGGGATAAATCAAATATTGAAATGCACATCGAGACAAGTTGGTGATCAAAGTGAAATAAGTGCTCTCTTATAAAAGGAGTGTCTAAATGCAGTGTGATAAGGGCAGTTATCCCTGACCTATTTAAATGTTTCTGGCCTTGGGCAGCAAAGCTTCAGATGAAATGAAATGCATAACAATACCCAAATGAGATTCACCTCTGCAATGCTAAATACGCTTCAGAGCTGGAATTATATTTATTTTAATTCTGTATAATCACATTATCTCAAATGCATGATGTATTGAAAGGAAAAAAGAAATAACCAACAGCTTTATTATAGATACCAACAGCAAGTGCTAGGAAAAAAAAACTACATATATATATATGAATGAATTATTGCATTACTAATATTTCTCTGAATTTTATCCTTTCTACTTTATTTTTGAGACACAGCAGCTCATGAATATATTGCATTTCCTGGAAAACCCTGAAGAGAAATGTCCCAGTTCAGACAAAAGGAGAAAATACACTGCCCATAAATAAAAGGACAACGAGAAATTAAGCCCAGCAGTACAAATGCTCTCCGTCCAAGTCTGCAAGTGAGGCTGTTGCCTCGTCCAGCAGCTGTGGCATCCTCAGAGCTGGTGACACACCAAGCAGCCCAGTGACCTTTCCGTGCAAGGAGTTAGAAAGGTATCTTTAAAAAATGATGTCTACATTTTTGCTCCTAAACAGAAGTATAGGCATCCGGATAAGAGTTTGGATGGGAACAAATACAAGTGCTGTATACATTCATTCCCAGCACTGCCTACTAGATCTCAGCATCTTTTGCCTCCGCCTCTGCCACCCTTGGTGCAGCATCCCCCAGACAATGGGGGCACAGCTGGCACCCCAGGGCAGAGAGGGCTGCACTGGTGGAGGTGACACACTTGCAGCCACCAGAAGCCTCACGATCCTCATGCACCTCTGCAGTTCCTGGTCTGGATGCTAAATAACAGCAAGGGACGCAAATAGCAACAAGCAGGGCAGATTGTCACCAGCTGACTGATTGCGGCCCCAAAGATCAGTGAGCGTAAATGCTGTATATTCAACATTGCAGATATTTTTGCATGTGGCTACATGATTGTCTGTGGTCTGTGGCTCCAGTCTAAATGTCAGACAGATCTGGGGCATTTGTGTGTCTTCCACAATGCATAAGTCAAGGTCGTTAAAGAGAAGGTGCTTTAAATATACACACAGTATAAATTAAATGGGGAGTTTGTGTGTCTGTTGTATTGTGTTGTGTTATTCCCTCTGTGCCTGGGACCTTGCCACACCACGTGTTATCCCCTGGCTTCTGAGCCACGGTAATTGCTGGTGTGCTCACAGCACAAAGAAAATGTGAGATAAGAGGCATTATTTTAGCCTCCATGGAAGTGGTCTAACACTGACTCACCGAAATTGCATTTTAAATTGCACGTTTTTGAAAGTCTTGTCATGCTTCAGCTAAGTGCCCCAAAACAGAGCAGGCACTTATTCATAATTGGATAAACAGTGTTATTGAATAATGGCTAAACCTTAGGGAAATTACCTCCCCGTGACCTGTACCACCCCTTTGAAGAGGCAGAGGTAGCAGCAGCACAGGAATTCTGCTCCCAGTGCTGGGATCATGGCCCAGCAATGCTCCTTCGTGTGGCAGGGACGGGTCTGCATATATTTGCTCAATTCTTCACTCCTGGGTCAGGAAGGGGCTTGAGAAACACAACAGAGAAGTTTTTGCTTTGCAGACATCCTACTGACAAGTGTGGGGAAAAACTGGTTTGAGTTTTTATGTCTGATGTTTCAAATTTCAGTTTAAACCTAGAGCTGAGCATGAATTATGGGTTTTGATTAAATGTATATTCACTGGAAATAGCAGGTCTTCACAAATGAAACTCTTTATGGGAGTGGACTCATTTTGCTGCATTCCTTAGCTCAAAAATAGAGGGAAAATCTCTGAAACTGCCTGAATGTTTTGGCACTGATGTTTATCACATAGTACAAAATCCCGCTCTTCATCTTCTGAGAAATATTAATGTCAGCTGTGAAGCTGCTTTTAGGAATAAAAAATGTTAAAATAGTTGATACTGACAAGGGGTGCTTTCAATAATCTAAATTACTGACCAAAATAATTTGCCCAGCTTCACCCATAATTGTGTCCAGGTTTTGACATTTAGCTTTATTTAGCATTTAGCTTTTTTTTTTTTTTATATATAACTTTATGTACATGTGGAGCTGTTTATGTGTATATATGGATAGAAAAGTGCTCTGTGAGCAGATGCAGTCTGCTGGAGAAACACGGGGATGCACACCTGGATGCAGACAGCAGGGGTGCAGCAGTGGGGACAAGGTCATGCCCTGCCCTCAGACATTTACCTCCCAGTACCCGGTCACTGGAGTATGCACAGGAAATAAAATGGTACCGAAACAACACGTCTATGTTGAATAAAAGTGCTAACACTTAATGAGCCTCGTCTTTTTCTGTGAGATAGCAGTGGAGGAGCTGGAGCAGTGTGTTTGTCATACTGAAGGCATTGCAGGCTTTGACAGGAATGGAAATGAGAGGAAGGGAGGAAAAAGGATGGCGGTAGGGGAACAATGTTCAGAATAGGGAGCAGCTTGCCAGCTTCCTCTGAGGGTAACAGGGGAAGGGAGATATTTTCATTAATGGATAACTGGCATTCCTCTACTTTTCAATTTTAACAAACCTTCTGATGATAATTACAGACTTTCTGTATTTATAGAGACCCAGCGTGTCTGCAGACAATAGCATCATCTACCAACCCTTTCTTCTGCCGTTGCACAAATTCAGCCATTAGCTTTCATTAAAATATGAAAGGAGATAACCAATAAATAGTTATGTCATTTCCCAGTAGTAGGAAGGGAGGATCAGAATTAGCTCTGGCTAAGGAGAGCCAGAAGAAAATGCAAAGGATTAGAAGGAAAGGTAGGCAGAGCTGTGCTCACACACTTGCCTGCTGTCAGCACTGGCTGATGCTGATGGAATGATCAAAGGTGAAAAAAATGACAGAGAGCTGTAGGACCATGGGGTTAATGCTCCAGAGAAGGAGAAAAATGGCCTGCAGGGGCCTCATCTGTACAGGCCATGCCCAGCCAGGCAGAATTCCCATTTAATCCTTTTCCTAGGTTTTCATCAGCAAACACACAGTTTGGTAGGGCAAAAAGCTTGACATCTAAACCTCCCATGCGCAGCTGAGTAAGTCAAGCGCCTCCTGTTGGGAGTAAGAAAGGGCACAAATTCCAGATCCCATTCTTTTCTGATTTCTCTTAGTGATGTGATATTGGTGAGATTAAAGAAAAGCTCAAGAAAATTGATTTCCCCAGAACAGCAGGCATCCTCGTGTGCTCTCAGACGCCACAAAAACTATTGGGGTTCATAGGTAGCAAAGAGCCTTATCCCTGAAACGTCTTTCAGTCCTGTATCCCTACAAGCACACCAGCAGACTTTCTGCAGATCCCAGACGTGCTCTCCAAAGCCCCGGCTCCTGGCTGTCTCAGGGTTGTAAACCAGAGCAGTCATCATTAAAAGGCACTTTAATCTTGGCTGTAATTTTTATACTGCAAAAAGCATTTGAATGATCAATTTGCATTAAAATAAGTCATCCGAAACAGAGCACCTGCAGCCTCGGAGCTGCATGGGAAATTCGCTGCAGTGATGAGCACAGGCAGGAACTGTGTTTGGGGAGGTTCTCCCTGTCCCTGCCTATCCCAAGGACCCACTGGCATTTTTCTTGTGTTTTTACTTTTTTACTGTCTGGTTACAAAACCATGACCAACTCTTTCCTTCAGCCAGCCAGAGAGTATCTCCAATTTCTCCTCTTTCTTTTTGCCTTCCTTTCCAAAGTACAAATCAAGGTTTTGGGTAGAATGCACCCAAACACTTCACCATAGCACTTAAAACATCAAATAACTTGCTTGCTTTGTAAAAATCTGAAAATAAAGGGAAATATTCTAGAAGCACATGAAAAGTTGATGGCAAGCCATCTACAGTATTTTTTAGTAGCGGGGAAGCCTCAGAGGCATTTTCTCTCTCTGGAAAGTCATAATATGAATAAATTCATACAGATGATGTCCTATAGCACTGAAATTGCTTTTCTGGCTCTGAAGTGTAAATATTTTTGTGTTCACTCTAGTGATCCCAGCCACGTATGGCTGTTTCTTTCAGAGTGCTGCATATTTATTGCTGATAGGCTGGGAAGCAGATGAGTGAGTGATGGGAATAACCCCTGTGCTGGGCGACACAGAAGCTGGAGGAGAAATTGTTGGGGGTTGCTAGAGAGCCTCAAGACTCTGATGGTGACAAATCTTCTGCAGTAGGGCCCAGGCAGAATTTTGTATCCTCCAAAAGGGCTGTAGAGTTTGCTTTACAGTCAGCCATTGCGTCCCATGTCCCGGTGATGCCATTTGTCACCTGTCCTTCCACAAGGTTATCTAATGATAGCACTTTTATTGATATTCCTAATGGTTACAGACGAGGACGTTTGGTGGCAATTCTTCAAGAATCGGTTAAAAATAGCAACGGCACTACCAGGCTAGGATGGGAGGCTGTAAGGGATCTTGCAGAGAATTGTTAATCCATGTCTGCAGTTTCATTTCTCAGGCTTCAGCAACTGAAATGTTCCCTTCTCAAGACTATAGAAATACCATTGCAGTGAAAGATTTGATGTTTAAGTTAATGAAGTTACGGGCCGGGGGAGCCTCGATGTCAGAAATGACCATGTATTTTCTGCATGTTGTTTTCTGTAAAATCATAAGCATAGCCAGAATGATTTTTCTATTTAATTTTGCCTTTCTCGAAAGCTATGACTGCTTCCAAGCTAACTGGCATTTCCAGTCCTATTTAGCATTTGTCCACTCCATCATTCCTCAGTTTGCATTTTAATAGAGTTACCAGAGGAGGCTATTTAAACTGAAAAGTAACTCATGTTCTTTCTTTGCTAAGATAAAAGCATTAAAGGAACCCAAGCACAGAAAGCGAGCGCGTTATTAGGGGATGACATTTCTGGGCATTGAATAACAATCACTGTGGTTTGCTGCTGTCACAGGAAGGCTGCAGCTGCCAGCTCGGGATGGCCATAGCCCAACATTTCATGGCCACAAGGGCCACTTGGCTAACACACACTGCTCTTTGGTGTCTGGTCCTTACTGGGAACGGGGCACCTGCCTGGCCTGCTCTGAGCCTGCAGTGGCTCTGGTGCCAGGCACAAGCACAGCCCTGTGGGGAAGGTGGAAATGCAGAGGCAGGTATGTCCACCTGAATGCCCAGCTCCTGGTACAGCTGCTGCTTGATGGCTTTGTTTTATGTTAATTTAGAAATGTAAAAAGCTGTGTTTCCTGCAATGTGTTTGTAGGGTGATGTTCTGCCTACCCTGGACTGAGAGCAGAGATCTGGGTAACAGGGAATTGCCCAGTGTGAGTGAATATAAACACTCAAAAAGAGCAGATTTTTTTTTCCCAAGGGCTGCAAGGGGGAGGCAGCCGCAGTTACTTCCCTTCCTGTGTTGCTGCCCTGAGCCTGAAAAGCCTCAGGCAGAAGATTTCAGCCTCTGCTCTCTGCTTCCTCCCCTCTGGCCAGTAGAGCCCTGGGGCAGCAGGCTGGGTGCTGTGGCTCGGAGCAAACCCCGCGGCTCCCCAGCAGCAACATGCATCTCCTCCACAGCAGCTCGGCAGCCCCAGCCCTGCCAAAAATAATGCCTCAGCTCAGAAAAACAGCAACAAGAGAAATTTCTTCTGGTAATGAGACCCACTGCAGGATGAACACCGCCCTTCATCCTGCCTGTCCCCGGCATCATTATTTTTTAATTGCTAAACGATTTCTTTTTCTTTTTCTTTTTTTTTTTTTTATGTATTTTTCTTCCTTTGCTCCTTTGCGCCTGGCACCAGGCTGTCGAAATGCAATGTTACACAACCACCAGCAGCCGTCTGCCTCGGGAAGGCTCACCGTAACCCAGATGTGTCACATGAAAGGAGAAGTTGTGCTGATGACAGTCGGAAATGCTTTTGCTTACTTCTTAAAAAGCCTCACCAGCTCCGTGCTAAGAGGGGAGCTCCGAGCAATCCCTGCACAGAGCTCCGAGCTGGCGAGGGGAAAGAATTCCTGTTGCTGTGTTGTGCTGCTTTGCAAATGATATTTGTGTAATTAAAAAGAAAGTTGAAAACTGCAGCACTTCAGTGACTGAAGGCATTACCCTGCAGAGACAGTCGCTGGGACTCGATCAGGAAAATTGCTCAGTCATTGATTTAAAATGGTGACAGTCGGGCTCTCCCCACAAAGTCCACATCAAAGTGCTCACAGGTCTCGCTCCTTCTTTTCACATATGAGGGAGGATTCTGCTTTTGCCACCAAGTATGGAAACCAATCCACAGCAAACTAGAAATAACAGTAAGAAAATAGCAGTTCTGACATATATATGCCAAGGCATTTGGCAATTCAGGCATTAGATGTACAGTATAATGAATGATCCAGGAAGAAATAATCTTTGAAGTGTAATGCATAAGCAGAAGAAATGTTAGAATAAGCTGCCTCACGAGCCAATAAAATCTCAAGTCAGCCCAGAGCTTACATGTAATCAATGAGTCTTCTTACTGATTCACTGGATAGGCTTTGAAACAGGCCACAAATGAACCTCTGTGGCAAGTCTGATGGATATCAGAATAAGTCTGCTAATGAGAATATTAGAAGAAATACAAATCCAGCTGGAAAATATCCTGCCATGGTTAACTTCCCCATGCCACTGCATAATGCAAACAAGTATTTTTGCTGTTTGAAAAGTCTCTGGCATAGCTAAAGGTACAAATTATTTTTAAGGAAATTATGTTATCACCAGCTCCAGTTCCTCATGTCATTGTAAGTTATTTCTCATCCTAAGTAATGACTTCAGATCCTGTTATCTTAAGAGTATAACAGACAGTCCATACCCTTAGGACAGATCTTCTTAGACATAGATAAATACATAAGGTCTGGCTCTGCAATGTGGAAAGGAAATCCCTACATGCACAACAAAAACTTCCAGTTTAAATGACCACATTCTGTAATACTGCTCAGGTCATATTCAGGTCTCTTAGCTAGTGACATTAACACTGCAGATAAGGATGACTGGCAATTAAGCTTTTTGCATAATTGCATTACTGGAAAAATATATTCTTTCATCTTCTTTTTTTCCAATATCATAATAACTGGTGTCACTGTGAATTTGTATGCATAGAGACACTTTCAATTTCATTCAGTTTCTTGAATTGAAAGAATTCCTTGTGCGTCTCAATCTGCCTGTAAGCAGCAGATCTTTAGACATGGCCTCCAATTTATTCCCATGAAAAAAAAAAAAAAAAAAAAAAAGATATAAAAAATATATATTTTAAAAAGTCACAGTCTTCTTTCTTACTCTGTTTCCTGGGGATCAAGGCAAGGGGACATCAGTTGATAGGGAGAAGAAGACAGCTCTGAAGACACTGAGCCCAAAGGTGATGCACAGATTATGCCTTTGGTCTGATGATTTGTCTGTGTGAAAAATTACAGGGACCCAGTCAACCAGCCCTACTGCATGAAGCCCAAACAGCTGGATCATGTATTTGCCTGTGGAGAAAGTGGCTTTGGAAATGAGGTGTCTCTTTGCAGAAATGCAAGCTGACAGCCACCAAAAGACATCGAGATCCTTGCACAGGGCTCATGCTCCATGGCTGGAGAAGAGGGGAGGGCAGTTGAGCAGGACGTGGGTGCCACTGGCAGAGGGTGGCCAGTGGTGTTGGTCCCAACAAGACCTTGGACCAGGGTGATAACTCATCGGGGTGGCAGGATGCCAGCCAGCACAGCCTCTGCACCAAGTCTAGGACTCCGTCCAGAAACTCCAGGAATCAGAATATCAGCCAGATATGTTTGTGAAAAATTATCTGACACTCCCTGGCAATAATTCAGTTATGTCCCTTTCACTCTGCACAGTCAGGTCTGAAGGACTTTTTTTTTTACTCCTTGAAAAGCTGGAATATTGTGTTTCATCATGTCACAGGGGAGTTCAAGGAAAGCTGGTGTATTAATTAGACTTCCTTGCAGCTTAATCAATCATTGCTTCAGGCTTGAGGTGGAAACCTAGCAATAAATCTTTTTTCCTTGTTTTTCATCAAAAGATAACCATTTAAGTATCCCTCATTAGCAAGAGAATAATCTTGCATTCAATTACTGAAATTATTACCATTACTTACAACTTTACAACACGCCCTGCAAGTGACTGCACAGTCTGTCCAAAAAAACAGGCTGTGTGATTAGGGCAGCTGAGGAAGGGATGGGACTAAATATCAGCTTTAATTCTAGTTTTATGACCAGTACTCTGTGAGTGAAAGGAGATGATAGCACTGTTTAACTTTTAAAATGAGAAAATTTGTGGCTTATTGCAGTCTTATTGAACCTACTTTTTTTTTTTTTTTTTT
>CM021776.1:14206974-14239211 GCA_011076525.1 Nettapus auritus | reverse complement strand
CTGGATCATGTATTTGCCTGTGGAGAAAGTGGCTTTGGAAATGAGGTGTCTCTTTGCAGAAATGCAAGCTGACAGCCACCAAAAGACATCGAGATCCTTGCACAGGGCTCATGCTCCATGGCTGGAGAAGAGGGGAGGGCAGTTGAGCAGGACGTGGGTGCCACTGGCAGAGGGTGGCCAGTGGTGTTGGTCCCAACAAGACCTTGGACCAGGGTGATAACTCATCGGGGTGGCAGGATGCCAGCCAGCACAGCCTCTGCACCAAGTCTAGGACTCCGTCCAGAAACTCCAGGAATCAGAATATCAGCCAGATATGTTTGTGAAAAATTATCTGACACTCCCTGGCAATAATTCAGTTATGTCCCTTTCACTCTGCACAGTCAGGTCTGAAGGACTTTTTTTTTTTACTCCTTGAAAAGCTGGAATATTGTGTTTCATCATGTCACAGGGGAGTTCAAGGAAAGCTGGTGTATTAATTAGACTTCCTTGCAGCTTAATCAATCATTGCTTCAGGCTTGAGGTGGAAACCTAGCAATAAATCTTTTTTCCTTGTTTTTCATCAAAAGATAACCAATTAAGTATCCCTCATTAGCAAGAGAATAATCTTGCATTCAATTACTGAAATTATTACCATTACTTACAACTTTACAACACGCCCTGCAAGTGACTGCACAGTCCGTCCAAAAAAACAGGCTGTGTGATTAGGGCAGCTGAGGAAGGGATGGGACTAAATATCAGCTTTAATTCTAGTTTTATGACCAGTACTCTGTGAGTGAAAGGAGATGATAGCACTGTTTAACTTTTAAAATGAGAAAATTCGTGGCTTATTGCAGTCTTATTGAACCTACTTTTTTTTTTTTTTTTTTTTTTTTTTTTAATCAGAATAGAGTTAAATAAAAACTTTTATCCAGGAAAAAAATGTAAAAAGTCTAAGCCATACATTGAGATACTTAATCTCCATTCCTGCAACTTCAGCCCCATGGGAATCCTTTAAAGCCCATATGGATTTTATGGGGTCTTCCACAGTCTTCATTCCCATTTTCTCTGAGGAGCTTCCTTTAGGTAACCTTGTGTTCACTAGGTGGGACTGAAGTGCTCTGGGGAGAGCTAATGGCTATGGCAAAGTTCTGCACATCTCCATCACTTACAGAAAAGAGAAAGGCTCCTCTGGCCTCATGCCTGCTCTGCTGTACACCAGGTCCGTGATGGATCTGCAGACACATGGGAAGTTCAGTAGCTACTTTATTCATGCTGCCATGCTAATGCGTTGGCTTGACACCGCTGCAATGTGCTTGAAATTGCTTCCATGGAAAAAGCAGAGTGACTGATAAATTCAAGGAGGAATTATTTTAGTTTTGGCACCTGCAGTCCATGCAATTTCCTCCTGCTCAGCAGATTAATATTTTGCATTTTAACCTTTACATCCATCTTCAGATATCATTGTATCCAAAAGAAAATGCTTTGAAAGAAATAGCAGACCTAAGCCAGCTGAAATATCTTAAATAATGTAAAGCTCTTAAAAGACACAGACTTCATTATATAGGCTTAAAACTGTTCATTTATTTGTGGCTGGGCCCTTAAAGAAAAATCTTTCAAAGTACACCCCAATTCATCCCTGCCTGAGTAGCTCTAACGGGGGAGGGATTTTGTTTCCCTTTCAATATTGGATCAAGAAGGCAATCTTGAGTAACCAGTGAAGCATTTTTGCAGCAAGACTCCTAAGTACTCTCCACACGCTGAAATTAGAAAATGAAAATTGCTGATGAAAATAGGAAATTTAAGTATTGTAATGCATAATTCGTGTTTGCTTTAACTTTTGAGGCATTGCTTATGTCTGGGCTAAGCAGCATATTTCAGCTATTTAATTGCATTGTAAACATTTACAAACTGGAAGCATATGAATCAGGCTGTTGTTGCTGCTCCTTCGTTAACATCCGATTGCTTCAAGTGGTGTTTTGTCCTAGGTGGGAAGCGGAACTGAGGCCTTTATTCTGCCAGCCTGCCTGTTTTAATCTGCCTAATCCCAAGCTTCTCTCTGGTTAGCTGCGACAAAATTCCCCAACCTGCTGCAATGGGAGCATCTCCCCATCCTCTTGTCCACGTAGAGCTCAGTGAGTCTGGGTGCACATTTTTCTCTGACTGGTTTATTACACAGTTATTCAGTTTAATAAATTTTGTGCTAAACACACACGTACCAAAAAATGGACCCCAATCAACAGCCATGAGTTTCTGTGAGCATCTGGTGTGGCAAAATTTGGGAACTTGGCTACAGGGAGCAGAAGCTGGGCGAACAGAGTATGGGTACATGAATTCGGTGATCCCACCAGGGCATGCAGGGCCTGGGATGACTCAGGCAGGGACTGTGGTGGCCCCACGCTGCCCAGAGAGCAGCTCCCAAAGCTCCCAGCTCTATCAAGGTAGGAAGGCACAGATAGGGCTCTAATCGGTTGTAATTTATTTGTAATTGTGTTACCACGAGAAGCCATTAGTTGTGCATTAGGTTACCCGGTATCTTTGCAACGCTGCCACTTATTAGGTACTGCTCTGGATTAATATTTACTTTTATTGCTGTGTTTATTATCATTCTAATGGTTATGTATATTGTTCTGTTTATTTTGTGTATCATGAACTTCAGTACATTAGCATCTGTGCTAGGGCCTGGCAAGGTCTAGCACAAAATGACTGTAAGCAGCAGGTTTCCTAAATGCTGCCTGTCCGGAGGGCAAAGTACCCCATTTTGCACAGATGTTGAGCCCTGGGGTGGGCAGAAGGTGCCCTCAGACTGTCCCTGGGATCAGGCTCCTTTCAAAGCTTGCAAGCATTCAGACAGAAAAGCAGCACGGAGCTGCCCGTCCGTGGCTACATTATTCAGAGAAGCTCCAGTCCCCACCTGCCCACAGACAACTGAACTGGAACTCGTCGCATCCGGGCTGCTGATCAATTAGTGTTCTGTAATTGATTCTTGGCTCTTTGTTCGCTGCAGCTTCAGCCCAGCCTGCTGCAGAGCCCATGATGCTGGGCTGATGCCGTGACACGTGGCAGCCCCAACAGACCAGCCAAACAGGAGCCTTACTTTGCAATTATTCTTAACAGAAAATGTAATTTTAAATTATTTTGTTTTAAACACCTGTTTATATTTGCTGGGAAGTCTCTGCATGCTTGCCATGATACCACTTTCCTGGTGCACGTTCCTTTCAAAAACAATCAAAAAGGTGTTTCTAGATGTTGCTGAAGAAGCCTGGCTGCAGATCAGCAGGAGGAGCTGCTATTAGCTCTTCTCAGCCTCATTTCTGATCATCCCGGGCTGCTTCTGACCCTCGGGCAGGTTCAGAGCCTACAACAAACCGAGGGGGAGGACAGCATGCTGGGCAAGGGGGATGGAGAATGATTTTGGGAAAAGGGTGAAGGTGTTTACCATGTTCTTCTGTGGCTTAGGCAATGAAGTTCTTCACTTGCAAGTAGCTACTTTCATATCTGGAGTTAGTTAAAATTATATTGACATATCTTGCTGTAAACTATCAAGGCAACACCATAAAGACAATTCCTTATTACCTCATATGTCTGTGTCTTATAAAAATTTAGAAATATCTTTATTCATAGTTGTCCTACAGGAAAAGCTGACAGGGAGATGTTCTGGTAAAGGCTGAGTCCTCATTACAACCCACCAAAGCCAGGGAAAGCTCACAAGACGAAAGGAGGAAAGCATTTCCGGGTCTGAAGTTACAAAAAAAAAAAAAAAAAAAAAAGTGTTTGATAGCTTTCAACTATGATGATTTTCCGGTCTTCACTGCAATAAATGATCTTGACAGTGTCACTCAAACTTATTGAAAGCTAGGTCAAGCAAAACATATTAGTCCAGCAAATTAAATTTCCTTATGAGGAGACTGACAGAATTGAGCTCTGACATTTGTTCTCCTTTTCCCCTCTTCCTTATCAGACGGGCAGGGTTTGTTCTGGGGCTCTTTGCTGGCTCTTTTGGGATGTTTGGCCCATCATTGGGATAGCCACGGTCTGTCACCCACCAGGCATGCACTAGTGAGGTTGTTTATCTACAGCATATGCTCAGATGTGTGTGCCACTTGTACCATAATTGTATCTTTTCCGTGATCCATACACAGAAGAATAAATAGATCTTTCATTTAATTTCAGAGAGGAAAACATTTTGTTCCAGCTTCTTTCCTTCCTTAAGGCTGTTGGAACAGTGAAGGTGTATTATTTTCACTCCGTGCTTAAGGTTAGAAGACAAATTAAAATAACAGCATGTTCCGAATGAGGTTGGGATGGAGGTATGGGGTTCTTTCATTTGATTTCTTTGACTGAGATATTAAATTGGATAGGCTAGTCACATACTTCACAGGGCAGTGAATTATTCAAAGGAAAGCTTGAATTGCAGTTAATTTAGCCTCCCGCTAGTCCCAGTTAAACTGTCATTTACATGGTCTGTGGCTCAGGCTCTGGAGAGCTGCAGCTTGGGATCATCTGGACCAGATGCCTCCAAAGTTCAGTGCTCAGGGCTTCAGAGCCTGTGTAGGACAGGGACCTGCTGGGAAGCTTGGACTGGGATATTCCCAGAGGGCATAAAACAAGGGGTCAGCCTGTCACATGCAAGGATGCAGACACTGGGTCTGGCTGGGGTTTGGCTGAATAAAATCTCCCAGATAGTGCCTTGTCTGCTAGTAGTCCCTCAGAACTTGCAGGAGTAATGAGAACTGGAGTTAAAAGCAGTAGATGCTCAGCCCTGATGAAAATTAAAGAGATTTTATCCTGCCACCCCAACAACACAGTGAAAAACAGCTCCTTGCTGTAATGGAGACAGATTTCAGTTTGTTCACAGAGGGCCAAAACCCTCCTGCTCCCTGCTCGATACATCCCACTTCGCTTTCCCCTGCACTGTCGGCGTCGCTAGACCCTCCGTTTCTGTTGTGTACATAGGAAAGCAAAAAATAAAGCAGTCGATTTTTTGCAGCTCCAATTTTAGCAGTATTTTCACAGCTACTATTGTGCCAGAGCTCCGCATGACACAAAGAAATCTAGTAGGTCAGCAGCTTGAAAATAAAGTCTAATTTTATATTTAGGCAAGTTATATAAGCATTTGCTAATTAAGAAAAGTGTTTGCCTATCATTCTCCCAAGAAGAGGAAAACAGACACAGTGCTTGAAAGGTCCCTTAAAGTTAAATCCAAAATTGCACAGAATTGCCCTTTCCATAAAAGATTTCTAAGAAATTTTCACAGGCCACATCAATATTTAAAAATAAAATCGAGTGTTATGTTTGAAAACATAGTGAGAAATGTGTTGGGTTTTAAGTAGCACAAGATGATAATGTTAGCACCTCTGCTAACAAAATCTCTGAAGCACTTGAAAGGACCCAATTAAATTAACAGGGACTTTTTGTTTTCTGCTTTTCATGCTGTAAAAGTAATTTGGCTGTCCTTGGCTGGTGCTTTCAATAGAGCTGAACCAGTAACCAATTTGCCAGCTACAGAGAGGCAGTAAAAAATTTAAGAGGTCTCTGGTTTTCACTCTACATGAATAATTAGTGGGATTGCTTTTGGAAAATAAGCTAAATTTTGTGATGCATCTTCAGTCAATGGGGAGAAATAGCATTTGTGGCAGCAACGTAAGCAGCTCCCGGCTGTAGGTTGGAGCAACAGACACGATGCTTCTCAGCATGGCAGGACTTGAAAGGTGCTACTCAGAAATATTTTCCTCGTGAGAGATGAGTGCAGGGGGACTATAAAGTATAAAGAACAAGCTGCTACTTTATAAATGGTTAATCAGCCAATTTTGCAAACTGACAGAGTTTAACAGCTCCCAAACTTTTTCTAAAATCATAGTTACTAGTTCCCGATATTGCGTCCTATCAATGGGCACTAATAGCCATCGATTACACACCCACAGCCCGGCTGTCCTTTCAGCAACAGGATTTAGCTTCCAGCTACGGGTGAGTTACATGCCCACGGAGCCAGCTTTCATCCGACATTAGGATTGTCTTTAACTGGAGGTCTTCATTAACTGGAGATCTTCATTAACAGGCGGCTCTTCGCAACCTATTGGCAGAGGTTGCTGAAAGTTTTCCTTGGAAATGGATTGCCATGGAGGAGCAGCACAGGCTGGCTTTCCATTCTGTAATTTTTGTTTCTCACAGGCTTGGCTGAGCAAATATTTTGTCCTCCTCCTCCCTTTGTAAGAGCACCATTGTTGGGGACTTCCAAACCCCTGCACCACTACTGACAAACCTGGCCACCTCCTCACATTTTATAGGTTTTTTCCCTTCATCAAGGTTTCTAGGTTCACCTAATTAATCATCTTTGTTCTGGTTCATTCTGCTTGATAATTAAATCCATTTATTCTAACCAGCTTTCTTCAAACACAAGGAATTCATATGCATGAAGGATACCTCTCGGCAGCGAGGAAAACAAGCTGCTCAGTGCTTTGGCCACATCGCCAGCTGTGAAAACAGCATTTGTGACTGGCTTGCAGATACCTTTCAGGAGTCATCAATTAAGAGAAAACTTTAAAACAAAATCCTTCCCAGACCTTCATTTTGACTAACTCAAGTCATTTGCTTTGGTGACTTTACTGGAAACAACCAACTTTACTATTATACCACCCCTTTCTTCAGAGAGAAAACCTGCCTTGCCTGGAACATCCTGAATTTTCTCATCCCTCCAGTCTGCTTGGCCTTTTCTTCTCTTGGATATTCTCCCCTGTGCCACCCCACATCTTTGGAGCTGCTGCCACCTCCCGCAGCATCATGGTGCCAGCTTCGGAGTGTGACATTAGCATGATAAGCTGTTCCCAATAAATAAACCTCAGGATCCAAGGGGATGTTGCTGGTAACGTGCTCTCTTTACTCTTACCACTCTCACAGTCCAGCAATAATTTTAAGGGAAGCCTTCTTTCATGAGACTCTTTTCCATGTTTGACTGGATGGATAAGGCTCTAAGATGAGAGTAAGCTATAGCTAATCTTCCCCTCAGGTCTCCGGGCCTACTGCGGCACTCCTCATTTGAATGCACCCTGCGTCGATCACTTAATTTCCTAACCAGATGAAGCACAATGGTTTCTGGCCCGCCTGGCTCTGGAGCTCTCATTACAATAGCAGCCTGGGTATTAAAAAAAGACAAATACCTCTGAGATCCTTGTCAGTCTAATACATTCTTACTAGAACTAATAAAACACACATAGTTTAATAGATGAAGACTTACTCATTCTCTGAAAAATATCTTGGTGGGAGTGATGATAAAACTATTCACATTCCTCCATTTTGTACTTAGCATTATTTGTGTCGCTATGAATCACCTCCTCCACAAGCAGGGGAAAGGGGGAAGCCGGCGAGACTCCTGCAGGCGAAGGCTTCAGCTGAATTTGTTGAGGGTGCTCTGTTTTATGGTTTTCTGGGAAGCATTTGTATTGCTGTCATTTCTACCGATGCTGAGTACTTGGAGAACTTGAGCTATGAGAGACATCACATCAGGTCTGCAAAAGTGAACTTCAATCAGTGCTTCCCACAGATGACAAAAAGAATTTATGAAGAAGACCTCCGATTTATAGCGCAGACTCCAGAGCAGTCCTGTCCTTGGGAAAGCGGAGAAATAATAATATCCAGAGAAATTATGCATATTGAAACTGGTGGTGATATATTTCAGCAGACAGGGCTGTGTATCCTGAAGCCAGCCTCTTCTGCCCGCGCTGGTGAAGGAGGGCAGGAGCTGGAGGGACGTGGCAGGGCAGAGAGCTTCAAGCTGGCAGCCACAGCTAAATCCAGCAGGGTTTGTGAACCAGGGCAGGTTGGTGATTTAAACCCTGAAGGAAAATCACCAGAGAGCTGGGATGTGGTGAGTGCATCTGTGCCTCCCTCTCCTCTTGCCATGGGAAGTCCAGCAGGTTAGCCCAAAATTTAGACTGGAAATGGGACACCAGCCCCTGATGGGGAAAGCAAGCAGGCTAGGAAGTAACACAAATATTATCTTCTGCAAGTCATATTTTGTCTCTTATTTTTTTAATTTCCTTCTTCATATTTTCACTCTTCTCTCCCTCCCTTCTTTCCTTTTCCCTGTTCTATGTTGTACATAATTAAATAGATGTAAAACCCTGCCTTTTTTATTTTATTTAAAAAAAAAAAAAAGGAAAGAAAAGAAAAAAATAGCAATGCCTCTTCTTACATTTTGCAACATATTTTTTTCTCTGAACATAAAGTTTCATATTCTGTGCTTTTTACTGGTTTATAATGAAAAGCAGCTTTTTGAATCTGTGGGCCATGGAATAAAACTGATGTAAAAAATTAGGAAATTGCACATGGTGAAACAAACAAACATTGTTTAGCAGGCTTTATGTAAATTAGTCTGCATAATTGTGCATTTTTTCTATAAAACAGGTAGCTAGCCAGACCCCCATGCACACAGGACACAACAGCACAAACTTAAAATCAGCACACTGCGGTCCTGGCATTGAGGACCCAGCGGGGATGTGCTGGATTCGAGTGTTAAGCAGAAGGCCAGCCCGGCCGTGCTGAGCTCCAGGTGGCAGCGGGGACGTGCCACCCCTGGTGCCACCGTGCTGGATCTGCGGTACAGGGGCGCAGGGAGGGGAAGAACAAGCACTTGGCTCTGATTCAGCTGCGTGCAGAGGTTTTATACTGGCAGACAGTGCACCGTGGACTTGTGCCGGCTGCCTTCTTTTCAGACAGGTCCCAGGGAGCACCTGATCGCTGTGAAGCCTGTAAGCAAACTTAACAGGTTGCTCAGAGGCCTTTAAAACCATGCAAAAATGTGAAGAGCTGAGATGAAACCTGGCAAAGCTCACTGAATGTGTGCAGTGCATACTTCTGTCTCGGTGGGTGGTCATTAGAAAGTCTGTAGCATGGGACCAAAGTTCTGTGCTCACCAAAATCTAAGCTTGAGCTATCACCCAGTAGACCAGTCTGTCACTGAGACCTGACCCATCCAGGCATCAGGTCTTTTCTTCATTGCTGGCAGCGAGATGTGGAGTGTGTTTGCCCCCTGGGAAGACAAGCGCTGGGCACAGGTCACCTGCTCAGGTGGAGCATGTGGGAGGAAGGGAGGGATGAAGAAGAGAACACCTGCAGAAGAGAACCCCTTTACTCTTCCTGGGAAACAGTACCACTCCCTCACTCCCATCCTGGCAAGGCTGGGAAAACCCCAAGGGATACTTCCACTGGAGACTGAAACTAAAACTAAACTAAAAATAAATAAATAAATAAACAAATAAAATAATAATAAAAAAAATCTCCACAGTAGCTTTCATCTCCATCAGATTTTGTGATGGAAAAAGGCAGCAGCATTTCTGACTGAAAAGTGCTGCCTTCATGCATCATCCTGAGGAGTAGAAAGCCCAAGTCTATCACACAAGATCTATTTTAAATTTAAAACAAAATCGCTTGATGTTTGTGCTTGGAAAGCCAAAGAGCTTCATTCTTTATTTCAATAGGGAAGTTAAGTTTACACTCAAAAAATGGAATGATAAATACATTTTATTACATAATATGCTTAAATTTTGATTTATGAGGCTCTTGCTTCACCACCAACTCATTTCTTTTTTCCCTTTCATAATTCAAGCTTTCATCTCACATTCCTCTGAGAAATACTTTTGTTGTGTTTTGTGGTTTTTATTATTATTATTATTTTATTTTGTTTTGTTAATGTTTGTTTTGTGTGCATGTGTTTTAACAAGGAAAACTCTTTAAAAAGCATTCTGCCTCCTCTTCCACTCTTACCTGTAAGTGATATAGAGGTATAATTAGACATTAAAAAGTCAGCACATTAGGCTTCTTAATTATGATTTGCCTATTGAGTTAATACCCTTGTAAATCATTCTGCAGATATGATTGCTTTTTTCCACACATAATTGCATTGTTTATCCTATAGAGGCTTTCCATTGAGTTATTTAAAGCTGAAGGTATTTGTTAATTGTAACAACAGCCCATGTACAAAGCAGTCATTTGCATCGTCCTTTCTTGCTCAAAGCTTCTAGATATGGAAGCAATCTGTGAAATCCCACAAATTGTCTATTTGCATCTCAGGCACCTTTTTTTTTTTTTTTTTTTTTTTTTTTTTTTTCCTAAAACATAACTACAAATACCTTAAAAGTGGATATGTAGATTTATGTATCATACACCATAACTAACACCCTTTGTATCTCCCATTGTTAGGCCCAGTGTCTAGGTTCCCATTTTTTCATAACTCAGGCCGTGGGCTATGTAAATTAGATTGCAGCTTCCTGTGGCTCTCTAGAAGGAGCACCACTGAACTTAAAATATTTTCTAAGCTCAGGGGAAATAAACAGGCTTGATTATAACCTTTCTTCCCCAGACAACAGTTTCCTACAAGCATACACATATCATCCACCTATGAAGAACACTAATTAACAGAAGACACAGTTGTTACTTGATACTGCATTGAGTTTTTGCAATGAGTGATTAACTTTGAACAGCTTGATAATCAGGTGCAAATTAGGAAGGGGTGGAACTGGGATGTAGGAATCATTAAAAGGCTAGAGGATCTCCTATTCTAGTCTTTTTCCCCTGAAGTGGGTGCCCTAATGAATGGTCTTCTCATACAGCTGACCATACTGTGTATCTGGGGAGTGGATAAGGCAGGGCAAGGAAACAGCAGTTGTAGAGGAACTGTCCCTTCTGACTCTGCTTGGTGTTCTTCTTGTGTTGGGCTGCAGCAGTCACAAGTTACGGCTTGCACAGGTGAAGACTCCTTTGCCAAGCTGACTACTGAGGTATTAATCCTCTCAGCTCGTGAGATGTGTTTTCTGCTTGGTCCTGAAGGCCAGCACCTCTCAGGTACGTGTTCCACAAGGGGTCTGGGTCCGTGTAGAGCCTGATGGCAGGCCTCCCGGTGCAAGCTGGTGGGAGGCTCTGCTCTAACCTAGTTGCTTTTTCTTTATGGGAAATTACTTGTGGGAGGGTTGTATGAGCTGCTCAAGAGGGAAATCACTGCTTTTAAACTAGTTATCTTCATGCCTTTGGTGGGTTCTTGAATACCTCCTGAGGAAGCAAACTTTCACTTATGCTTGCCTTGCTGAATCAGGTGGTGCAGAATAACTGAGGTAGATGCTTTCCTATAAATCAGGCTCCATCTCAATGGCAGAGTGTAATGATAGAACTGTAGTGTTGATTGGGAGGACTGGAAGACCTGTATTAATATATCTTAGTCCTAGAGGTCCTCTCTGCATTATTTGCTATACTTTTGCTTAAGAGCTAGTCCATGTATGGTTTCGTGATGAGGAACTCTGTAAAATTTCCCACTGATTTTTTTTTTTTTTTTTTCTCTCTTTATCTTTTCCCTTCCCCATTTCCAAGATCAGGCAAATCTACTGAACACTTAGCTTTTACTAGCTAATCCCTTCTGGCACCCCAGTGCTTTCCTCTTAGGGAAATCCTCCTTCTCTCTTCTTGCAGTGCTCAGAAACCACAGCTATGGGCAGAAGGACTAGCTGTGCTGAGCTTTGTGGGTGCTTTCTGTGGTCTGAGTTATTTCTGAGACTAATGAGCTTATTGGCTCTTCTTGACAAGATTTGTTAAGTGCTTGCTTAAAGAAAGCAAACAGCAGGAGCTCTGGACCTTTAGAGAGATGTCAAGTTGGGGTTCAAGCCCAGGTAACTCCCCTCCTACAGCTTGGCAAAACCTCCCTGCAGCTCAGCTCCTCCTCTGGCACCCACAGTGTCTGAGTGCTGTGCAAGACGTGCAAATGTTATTTTCCTTTCTGCTGTCAGCTCTCTTCTCCACATCATTTACTACTTCAAATAATGCTTTGAAAAAGGAACTCTGTCTGCTTTCAAATGAAAAATGACAATTCCTGGGTAACCTGTTCAAGCACATTGACAGGAAAGCTGTAATTTCAGGATGGCATCTTTCCCTTTACAGTCATGAGATTTATTGCAGATGAATGGAACAACTGAGAAGTAATTTCTTAGTCACAAGTTTCAATAGGTACATGAGGAAATGCTGTGATAGTCCATTGAGAAGCTACATTACACATAATTTGTGGAAGTGCTCTCAATAGTCTGTCTACTTTCTTCATAGCATGAAATGGTGCCTGCGCAAACATGCTTTTCCAGGAAAGCTCAAAGGATATTGTTTTGTTTCAGTACTGTAAAATTTGCTTCATTTTTTTTTTTTTGTTAAATTACTCTGTTTAGAAAGGTTTTTTTAGTCTGTATCTGCATCCCTTTAGGCTTCTCTATAGATTAACCATAGAGACACTTATTAAAAGGAGAAATTGCATTTCCTGCTGTATTTCTGTTGTAGTGTAAGCTTCAGATTGAACCTTGAGGCTTTCCCTAATTTTATATAGCTGTCTTTTCCACCAAGTGGAAAGAAATCTTCAGCCTAGGATTTATACCCAAGTGGTACCCATTGGCTGTTTAAAAACTGATGCTTTTCTTGAGATCATGATCAGCCAGGTGACTTTTTCCTGCTGAGCTGGTTGTCATAAAACTCCATGGCAGGCAGGACACAATGGAACTGCTGGCAGCCTGGGAACATGGTGCCACTTACACTAGACTTACGATAAACATTCTGAAAAGCACTTCCAGTTATTTTAAATTGCTTTATTCTCTGCATCCCTGAACTCTGATCACTCACAAATTGAAGAGCTCTTAAAAACTTTAAGTACTCCATTAATTTTAAATTGCTCTGAACTGGACAAGCTCAGAAACCCAAAGCACTCTTGAAAATTTGAAGTGTTACAATTACTTAGAATAGTTCCAAAAATGTGGGTTCAGAACTCTTTTTTTTTTTTTTTTGCTTTCATATTTTCCCTTGCAGTGCAACAAACAGAGTGGGGGCATTTTTAGCACACTAGAAAATGAAATACACATCCTAAGAAGTCTTAGAACAACGCAAACTGTTAAACTAAAGGAGCAAATTCTAAAATGCTTAATATACAAAGGCAGCCAGAAAATGTCTTTGTGTACTCCTGTTTATGACAAGTTTTAGATGCAGGTGGGCATCTGCAATGCTGTTTCCTTGTTATTGATGACCATTAACTTCTCAAAGAGGTTGGTGCGGCTGCCCTGTCGGTGTAGTATCTGATAGCTGGGTTCCTCGGGGGCTGCTGGGCACTGCCTGTGAGCACAAACATTTCTGATTTCCGCTTGGGTTGGCAGTAAGCCTCATCCCTGAAAATGGCATTGAGATTGTGATAAATATTTTAATAAACCCCACATGAAAAGAAAGGGTTGATAATGACCTGAAGTTATCTTCAGGCTCTGTCCAAGGAGTGTGGGAACAGGGCCAGTGAGACTTATGTTTTAATGTTTCTCACTCCTGGTATTGCTCACTCTTGTACACAAGTGGCAGAGCCTCCTGAAGAGGCTGAGGTTTGATCTGTTCCCATCACATCTCTAGGTGCTAGGTATTTGTGCAGAGTTTCTACCACAAAGCATATTTCTTACCTCCATGGTCAGGATGCTTGTGCAGGGGTAGAGGAGAGCAGAGACACCTCCACACCAGCTCAGGGGTGTGGTGGCTTTGGCCCTTCTCTGTGGGCAAGGAGGAGGAGTAGAAGGTGGTCTTCTGCAATGCTTGTAGTTGTGTGGGGTAAAAAATAGATTTGGATTAACCAAAATACTGGAGGAGTGAAGCTCCAAGGTTGAGGTGGCATCCTGTGTGCTTCTACCTTGAGGTGACAGCGCTGCCTGCCCTGGGGATGTGGCCCTGTGGGAGGGGGCCTCTTGTTCATGCACAAAAGCTCAGCAGCAGAAAGCTTCCCACAAGAAAGAAGAGCAAGATTAGAAGCAGAAATGAGTTTTGAGATGAATACCTTAAAAGATCAGGCAGCACCAGTCTGACTGGGGACTCTATACATTATTACTTATGCACCAGACACCACCCAGTGAGGTCTGGGATGCTCTTGCAGACACTGTGCTGTGCACACTCCTGTTGTGGAGAAGCCCACAGACAAGCTGCTTTCAGCTAATTCCTAACTGAAAGGAAATCCCCCTTTGGCAAGGTGTGGGAGGAGCAGTACAGCGCTGGGGACAAGTCACACTGTGATCTCCAGCTGTTGGAGGGAGCTGGGGATGACTAATGAGGAGCACAGCAGCACAACAGGTTGGGCCCCCTGGTAAAGCCTTTGATTTCAGTGGCAGTCACTGACAGATGATGCTAAGAAATGCTTCACGTGCTCAGATAAAATTGCCTGAATGCTGTCATAAATAGAAGCTTTAAATAGTTTTCTCATCACAAAGAGGATATAAAATAATGGCTGTATAGGAAAGCTTTTGGCGATCTTGAAGTCATTTGTTTTGCCAATTTTTTTAAGCAATATTTATTGCAAAGTAAATAATTCAGCATCTTTAAAAATATAAATAAAGTCTCTGATCATTACTTGCAAGCAACAATATCAAATATTTAGGTTTTCCTCCTTTCTAAAGTAACTGTTTCCATCACAGGATTGTGGCCTCCCGTGTGGTTCAGCAACGCAAAGCTTTAATCTTCAGTCACAACAACTATCAAACACTCGTGCAACCCTCCCTGTCATTGGGAGATCTGCTGTTTAAGAGCTCTCTCCTCTTTTAGGCTCTGATCTCTCTGCTACCTTCATCTGGGAATAAACATTTCAGAAAACCATTTTTCATCTCTCCAAGGAGATTTTCCACTTTGGGAGCTCAGTGGCATCCTTGCTTTCCTTTGCTACAGCCCTAATTCCCCAGACGTGCGGAGGTCTGTGTATTTGGGCTGTGCCACAGCAGCTGTCTCAGTGTCCTGGAGCTGCTCCCCACCAGCCCTGCTGAACGTGGAGCATGGTAGGGTGATGGCAGCAGCACATTTCCCACCACTACTCCCTCCTTATTAATGCCATGTAATCAGTCAGTCCACAAGTAATTAATAATGGCTCTAATTGCCTTTCTACTCCTCCACCCTCCTGCTGGCACAGGCAGCTGTTTGGAACTGACACTGGAGTGGTTGGCTCAACCCCTTGTCAGAGGAGAGGAGCACCCTGGTGTCATTCAGAGCTCTGGGTTGGTGCTGAGCTCTGAGGTGGTTTATTTGTCAGCGGCAGTGCAGGTTCACTCGTTCTTTAATTTTAGTTAACAAGGCCTCACCTGAAAAAGCTTGCTGCTGGTATTAAGGCTGTTTGTGTTCATGAGAAATGTAATAAACACTTGTACTTGGACATTTGGGCTCCTGAATGAAGAAGCCAAGAGTGCAGAGGGCCCAGCCAGCTTGGTCAAGACAGCTCCAGCACTGCTCCTCTCAAAGGGAAAGACCAGGACTGCTGTTTCCCTTGCTGGTTTAAAATCTGGAGGCCCAGCAGACTTTTGGGGTGGTTCAATCTACCAGAGCACAAATGCTTGCTCTCGCCACCCCAGCAAACAAGGGTGAAAACAGGCACCTCAGAGCTGCTCCCCAGCGTGAACACAGAGACCACCTCAGTGTGTTGGTGTGGCTTTGTTGGATGAGTGGCAAAAGGACAGGGAGAAAAAAGCTGGAGAATGCTTTCACCCTACATTTAACATGTTCAGATGAGAAAACAGGTAGCCAGCGTAACCTGAGTTATATGGTGGATGATCCTCTGGCTTCAGGATAGGTCAGCGACACCCAGACCTGCAGGGGATCAGAGCTCAGAAGGTTTGGTTTTTGCCAGCTCTTCACAGCTCTTGATAGCTTAAGAAAAACAACAACAACAAAAAAAAACTTAAATATATTCATATATGGAGCCACAGATCCAGGAGGTACAAATATTTCATGCTCCCAAAGGAACGAAGTGCCCAGTGGGCGTGGAGAGCAGGCTGTTCATCTCGTCTGCACTGACTGTGGTTAGTGAAACAAAATGAGTTGCTTGGAGGCAAATACACCCTAAAGCGCTTCAGCCATCATCAGCACTAAAAAGAAAAAGAGTCAAAAATCCATCAGTGAGAGCTGAAGCTGCTCTCTGAAAAACAGAGGGAAAGGAGGAAGATGAAAGAATCTGCCCTCTCCAAGGGATGAGACACCTGTTTTGTTGCACTGAAGGAGCTGCTAATACCATCCTCAGACCTCCACAAATCCACATGACTAAGGATTACAGTGAAATCTTAACGTAAAGCCAAAGCAGCTCCATGTGGTCTGGCAAACTGCAGCATCTGCTGAGCAGGCTGGGGTTTCAGGGACCACCAACTCAACATCTGCTTGGGCCTCTGAACGCTCGTGACTGCAGAAATGAGAAGGTGTGAACAGCCCTTAGAGTGTCGTATCAAGCTAAGAGGGTCTGTCCATCCTCAGGACTCTTCTTGTGAGTCCCCAGGCAGTGTCAAGGAAAAGCCAGCCTCTGATCAGTAGGTTTCTGTGCACTCTGCCTTAATCTGCACCCCAACAAGAAAATGTACTCAGCTGGGTGAATCAGGAAAGGTTGAAAATCATTGAACTTGATCTTTTGAGAAACAGAGATCTTGGTTCAATAGGAAGAGTCCTGACAGCACTGACTGCAGTTTCTAGCTGTGCCATCACTCTATTAAAAGATACCATTTTTCACAGCAAAGCCTGATTTCTTCTTTCCCACTATGAGGGGATCCACCTCAGCACTTATGAGTGTGCTGCTGTGGCCAGTGCCCCTCCCGCTGCAGAGTCTTTCAGAAATAATTGCATCGGGACCTCCCTGCATTAGTCCTTTAGCCATTTTATACCTAATTACCCGTCATCGGATCCAAATCTCTCAGAGGCTGATCCCCCGGTCACACCACGTCTCTGCTCTTGCAATCACAATGTCACAGTCTCTTTCAGTGTGTGACCTTGCCTATAACTAAAAGAAAATGTGCGCTGTTTCATCGTGTTCAGCTCAGCAGGATGCTTGCTCTGCATCAGGCCACCGTGTGGGTCAGCAGCAGGCCAGATCAGATGGGATTTCATTTCTTTTCTCCAGGTGACCAGCAAAACATCACCTCTCACAGGTCCTAGGAGCGATTTCTGTGGAGGTCCCACCTGAAGCATACCAAGCATACCCACATCACCTCATCTTTAGCAGCCAAATCTTTTAGCTCACGTTTAATTCACTTTGTGTGCTATGTTGATTTTGCACTGATCTTGCTGCTTGAACATTACATTGTGAGATACCAAGTCAAATATTTTACAGAAGCTTAAATCAACATTATTTCCTTTATTAAGCAAAATTGTAATCTCATTACAAAAAAATCCAGTTAGTTTTAGAAGATCTATTCCTCATCAGCCCCCGTTGATGGGACTAATGATATTATCGCTTACTATTTTTTAATTTCTGCAGTTGTTTCTCATTGCCTAGGATCCATTATCTCCCCAGGATCAAAGCTCAGCAGGCCTATTGATAACCAAATCACTCAACTTTCCCCTGAATAGCAGCTTTTCTTTTCCTGCTGTAATTTCGCCTGTGCACCACAATCCTTGTAAAAACAGCGTTAGCCATCCAGCAAGTTCCCTTAAAAACCCCTGTATGCAAATTATTTAGCCTGCTAATTTGAAGATGCTTAAGCTGTTATAACTATTGCTTACTGCCCCCCTGAACTTCTGCTGTTATGCAAATTGTTGTATCATCATCATCTGATGGGAGTGCATCATTTGTGGTTGTTTCTCTCCACAGGTTCGGAACAGGAATATTTGTTCATTAAAAAACATTTGCCTTTCTGCATAATTATTGCCATTTCTATAATTTCGATTTGGTAATACTCCAGAGACATTGTTTGGCTTCTCTTCATTCCTAATATATTTTAAAGACCTTTTCTTATTGCTCTTTTCTCTGTAGCTGTAGTCTGCCTCTTGTGTTTTTTTTTTTTTTTTTCCTTCCCTTATCTAATTTATCCAATTTCTGATTTCCAAATTACATTAATTGCAACTTTCCCCTTTTCTGTTTGTTTTCTCTTTGGATGCAAACACTGCTTCTTTCATTGTTCCTCTGAGACACATCTGACTTCTGTAACCATTTTAGCGAGCCTTCACCAGCTGAGAGACTGGGGCTTTCAGAGGCGTTAGTGTAATGCCCTATGAAAGCTTTTCCGGAATTTCTGAGTTCTGTTTCACATTTTGCCTGGCTACATAATTGTTTCACATTGTAAAACCCAATGGATGTATGGCTAGCTGAGATTTTATCTGGATTTCCATGAGTTATCACCAACACTTGACCGTGTGCTCCCAGAGGAACGGTTCCTGCTCTGTCCTGGAAATGATTCCTCTCTGCTTGTTGGGATGAGGTTCAAGAGCAAAGGTTAAGCCTGTTGGATGCTGCTTGATTTTGCATTGGGTGGAGTAAAATAAGCTCTAGAACCTCAGTGGGTGCCGCACATCTCAGCCCCACTCCAGGGACGTGTCTTCAATGAGGTGCCTGCCTCAAGGGATCTCCCTTTTAACCACCTCCCCAAATGTAGGTATGTCAAGTTACTGTGCATTTCTCAAATAATGAGCTCCTAAAACAAAATCCAGCACACCTGGGAAGCACATGGGTTGGCCACACACCCTGTGGATGATTTCTTGGGAAGATGAAGGCCAGCAAGCTGTGAAGACAGCATCTCTGATGGAGATGCCTTTCTTTGCATTTTGATCAGATTGTTTAAAACAAATTGTATCAATTTCCTTCACACTGTGTAGTCTGAATCTTAAAAACTAGCACACTGAGGTATGAATAAATTGAGTATAAATTGTTATATTTTCCTGAGAAGTTTCAGTCTTCCAGGATCTGGCTACCCACTTTAATAACTTCATGTTCTGCACCAAATAAGTAGTTCTCTGCTAATTTACATCACTAGGTTGTAATTAGTTTCTAGTAATTCTCTTGTGCGAGGCTCTGTATAAATACAGAACATAAAAATAGCCCCTGTGCTAGGAACTTTCAGCTCGAATGACACAGAAAGCAGTGCCATATGAACGACCAAAGGAAGATGGTGGGCCTTATCTATTCATAGTTAGCTGTCAGATCAGACTGATATTAGATAAAATTACTTCATATCAGCTCTCACATTAAAGTTGCTACAGAGTGTCACATTTAATTAAGGGAAAAAAAAAACTGTGTTAATTTTACTTTATTGCAAAATACAGAAGTGTTCTATTAAAGTAAAATCTTGCTAGCATCTTCCTCTTCTTTTTCACCGCTCCATGCATTTCCTAACCTTTGAGCTTCTTGGGAAATCTACTCTTCTTTATTTAGACCAAACCATTGGTATGGCCAACCATAGCTTGCTCTGCAGCCAGCAGCATTGGGTGTGCTCTCCAGTGACCGACTGCCAGAGGAAGGGATGCTCGTGGTACCCAGGGGCAGGGAAGCAGTCGCATTTCTAAAACACAGGGCACTGCAGCAACAAGTTTCCTGGATATTGGACATTCTTCAGATGATTTTGGGATCTAAAATCTGCTTTTCTATAGAGAAGAAGTAACTGACTAGCATCTCTAGGAGCCCACTCACAGCGATGACCTCTACAATAGACAGCAAAATTGATTAAATGTACACCTACTTCCCTGCAGCTTCAGCAAGGCCAGCAGGTCAATCACATTAATATCAGATACTCTATTTTACTGGAGATTTCTTGCAGAAATAAATGTCAGCATGGCTGCAGTCCAAAAATCTAGAGTCACTGGAGAAGTCAAACATAAATGGATCATATCTTGTGGTTTTATGAAGCTCTTGCCATTGATATTTCTCCCAAGACACCTCAAGCCATGGATGCGATTCAGGATGTGCTTGGTGATTAGCAGAAATGTTTTGTCAGATAAAGTGTCTGAGCACAACACAGAAGCGAGTGAAATGCAGTGGCTGTTGGGATGCAATCCATCTCTGCTGACATTAGAGACATTATTATAAACATCTCCATCTCCATTAGGGGCACGGGTTCCTTTCTGTAGCTCAGGAGACCGCTCAATACTGCCAGGGCAAAAGATGGCAGACACATTTAAGACACCTAACATAAAATGGGATGGACCGTAACCTGAAAGTGCCTGTCAGGCTGTGATCTCTACAAAAGATGGTCCTTGTTCATAAGGATTCAGCTGTTTTGGTGATTGATGTCTCAGAGGCTGCTTGCTGCGGTGTTAGAGACATGCCCATGTTCCGTGAGCCCTTCCACTCTTTCTCCCTTTGCAGACTCATGTCTGCAGGTCAGTCCCGTTTCCTTCACTGCTTCCTTGTCCTGATGTCCCATGTGCCAGGATCGCTGTCACTGTGGTTTTCCATCAAGGGCATATGGGCCGGAGATCTGGAAGTGTGGAAGCTCAGGGATTTCTTCTGCTCTGTACCAGTGCCTCAAACCAGCCTATGGGCTTGACTTCCATACCCAAAAACCTGAAAAAAAAATCCTGAGATTTTACGGCTTGCAGTGCAGTATATTAAGGATGCTCCACACATTCAAATACACAGCTTCAAATATCAGGGTGCCATGGAATATGATGGAAATTTAAGGGAAAAAGTGAGTGTTTCAGTGGTCCTGTCCTCTCATGCCCCATCATCACCCAGGCAGTGCGAGCCCAAGCCTGTGCAGCCCTGAAACACCTCAAGCACCTGCTGAAAGCGGTGACACAACTGAGGCATGAAGCTGCTAGCATGCGTGTTTGTGTGATTGGCAACTGCTCCCAACATTTCATGTTTTCTTTACTTATATTCATCCCTATCAGATTAAATTATGCTTGAAAATGCTTTAAAAATATTGAACAAGTTCAGTATATCACTAGGGGGAGATTTATTATGTTTGTAGCGTTATTAAACTTGTATCTCATACCTTTTTAGTACCAGTTTTTCATAAGTCAATTAGCCAGAGCTTTTCTGTACCAGGAACACTAATGAAACCTCTAATGGGCCGCAATCAAACCATTTTTTGTTAATATACAGAAGTGCTGGGATTTATGTTCAAAGAAAAACAAGTGTAGAGCAGTGCCATGTCTTTGAAGAATATGTGTTGTGCTTGCATCTTCAGCCTGCCTCATTCCATGATTGCTGTGTCACAGAGTTACTCCTACAGACGGCGCAAACGTGCTCCTTTTTACCTGTAAATCAGTCAGAAGCAATTGCTTTTTTCCCCCGTGGGCCTCAGAAATGTTTGTGGTCTCAGCTGTTTCTGTGACTTGTCAAGTGCCAAGTCACCATTTCCAAGCCCCACGTCCAGTCCCGTGTGGCAGAGGCAGCTCTCTCAGCACGGCAGCGAGCTGCACTCTGTGTGATCTGCGGGCTAAAGGAGAGCAAATAAAAGTCCACAAGCTCAGTTAGAGAAATGGCAAGAAAAATGGCCCGGTGCTGTTCTTTGACTGGAGCAAAGCAGGAAAGCACTCAGAAACTGGAGATGCTCTCAAAGTACAAGGAGATACGTGTTCTGAGAAGAAAAAAGGTTGTAAATATCAGTGTTTTGGGGAATATATGCAGGAACACAAGGCAGTAAATCCCAGTAAATGCTGGGGATGGTGACATTTTGGAGGCTTCCCCCAGCCAAACCCTCCTTGTGACACTGCAAGGGGACGATGCTCTGCCACCAGGAGCATGGGCAGCAGCTCCTCCAACGTGGATTATTATGGGATGTTGGACAGAAAGAGGCAGTCAGCTTATGGATGCTGTGACATACATTCTCTGAGGACCTGCTAAACTGCAGCAGTATTTACCTAGTCACCCACTTTCTATTTCAGAGGGAAAAAGGGCAGCAAATATTAAGCGAAGTGGTCCTGTGAGAGCTTTCTTTCTCTCACTCCTCCACAACTGCAGGAATTTTAAGAGACGGGGGACAGTAGGAAGGCTGGAAATAAACATGACACCTTTATTGGCTTATATATTTTTAGATGGAGAAACATGCTATCTCGGATATAGGAAGAATTATATAAAAGAAAGGTGCACTGGCACTGCTGTAGAGCTTCACATAAAACAGTGCAAGGAAGCCATGCAAGCATTCAATGAACAATCCTGAGCTTAGCTCCTTTGGTACCTTGGTATAATTTATTGCTTCTTAAGAGGTGGCTCAACCCAAGCCTACCTGAGACTGTGCAGGGGGAGTACACAATGCTGTCATCTAGCAGGAAAAGGTGCAGTGAAATGGGAGCTGAGCCCAGACAGAAGACTGAAAAGACAGCACAAAATGTTAAATAGAGACAATATTTAATAAGCTGCGTACGTACACCAGCTTCCCCCTCTGGAGAGCTTTGCCTCAGGACTGAGGATCCTGAATCCCAGGCATGTTCAGTCAGGAATTATTGGGTGAGATTCAGCAATAAGCTGCAGTCAGCCTTGAAAATCCATTCCCATCACTTGTGGCCAAAAAGTACTTGATTGCATCCTTTCTTTTCAGCTTGGGCAGTGTCGGCACAGGGCAGGAGAGGTCAGGCATCACCCTGCCTACCTGCCCTGCTTGTCTGACCACGCAGGAGTGTTTACTGGCCTGGCACATCCTGCAGAACCATGAAGACTTCTGTGATTCGTCCCTTCTGTGCAGTGACTGCTACGGTCCTGCAGAACGCTGCCAAGCATCACTGGGATCCTGCAGGGAAAAGGCACAGAGCAAAGCCTGCTTGGGGATAGCTTGCCCTGGTGACATGAGTGCTGGCTCCTGTGGGGACTGGGGAATCCGCTGGCAAATTTCTGCAGTTATGTTTTTTATTATTATTTTTTTATTATTATTATTATTTTATTTTATTTTTATTTTTCCAGGGAAGAGCTCCTCACCTCCCACTGCACTGGGAGCCACAGGGCTTTAGCTGATATTAGCCTTTTTTTTTTTCCTCAGTCATTTGAAATCCAGCAAGCAATGCTGCTTTTCTGCTCCCCCCTGCCATTGCTGGCCTCCTTGGGGGAACATTTTGGCTGCTTTTGCATCTGAAGATGTGTTTGGAAATCTGGATGAATCCAGGGAGCAAATTCACTCTTTTTCTCTCCTTGCAAATGCCACTGAAGTCATAGGGATTCACAGCTATTTCCATCTCCGTGTACTGCTGGCAAAATACTGCCCTGCCCTCCCTGGTGGTGCTAACCCTCCTGTGGCTGGTCCTCATTAGAATGAGGAGCTGCTTGTGTTTTTCACATAGTGTTTAGCCAGCCCTGCTTCCATGAATGCTCCAAGAGGCTCGCTGGCCCGTGGTGCACTGTCTGGGCACCCAGCGTGTGCTGCTGTGCGTGTAAGTGCATGGTGCGAGCTGCTCAGCACAGGCACAGCGTGGGACCTGTACAGCACGGTGTGTGTGCATGCAGCACGGTGCACATACAGCCCCGTGTATTAAAATAAAGCTCATGAATGACAAGGTGCAGACATGCAGCGTGCTACCCGTACCGCACGGTGCGCAGACAGCACCAAGTACACCCTGCATGGAGTACACACAGCACAGTCCCCAAGGTCCCCAGCCTCCATCAGCCCCCTTGAGAGCCTGGTGAGGAGGCACCAGAGGGGCTCTGAAGGAGCAGACTTGGTGCTGATGGAGCCAGGCTGCTCAGGGTACTGGGGTGTCTCCACCTCACTCCCAGCTCACCCCAGGGCCGCGTTCCCTGTTGCTCCTTACCCTCCAGCTGCACTGGGATAATGCAGAGCTACTGGAGCCATTTTCTGCTACCTGTGCAGCCTGAAGAGCTGCCAAGGGAGGCATACAGGCCCGGTCCCTCTGCTCTACACGCGGTAAAATGGTTGAAGTAAATCAGCTTGCCAGAGATTATGCCGGAGAGGCCAATAAGGCAAGGAGTGTTCAAACAGCCTCGCAGTCCCACTCTCTGAAACCTGCTGTTTAGAGGAAATAAGCTCTGTCTCGGTAGGCATGATCCTGCTGGAGAAATGAAGCCTGGCTCTGTGAAACTGATGCTGAAATTCAGGACGTGTCCTAAAGCTGTGACTGAGTGATTGAGAGGGCAAAGAGGTCCAGGTGAAGAAACTCCCACTGAGACTGTTGGGGAGCTGGTGGGCATCTGGGTGACCCTGCACCCAAAATGTGTGGTCCCTGGAGCAATACCAGATGGGGAGAAGTGCGTTACCCCTGGGAGAGCAGAGCTGCTGCATCTGCTTGATGGTAAGTCTTTTTTTTATTTTTATTTTTATTTTTTATTTTTTCCTAGTATCACAGACCAGCTGCTGCATGTCACCTGCTGAAATGGGATTTTTGGTGTAGGATAAGCCATGCCCTGGCCACGGATGGTGGTGGAAACAACTCAGCATGTCCAAAATTGCCCTATGGTTTTCCTTATTTCTTAGGAGAAAATTCTGCACCTAACCTGAAAGGTACTGCTCACAACAAGAATATTTGGGGAGTAATGGGAAGTGCTAACACTGCAATAACACTTGGAAGAGATCCAAGCCAGTGCTTTAAAAACTTAGATCAGAACTCGCAGTCCTGTTCCTGCTGCTGTGTGATATCATGTGCGGAGACGTCAAATTACTCAGAAGGCTGAAATCCGTGCAGCTCAGCACTGTTTTTGTCAGTAAATTAGAGAATCAAAGTGGAATCAAACTCTTAAAGAGGATTTTCATGGCATAAAGTGAAATATTTCCCCCTATTAATATGCTTTTAAGAGACAAACTCATCCAGCATGTGTTTTACCATCCTGTAAAATGTGCAGAGCAAGCACAGCCAGCACACAGGCTGTGCAGACCTGCACCTCATGGCTCATGATATCCACTTTCTCCGTGCCAACTTCAGCAGCTATCACTCTGTAACGTCACCAGGGCTCTGCCTCGGGCTGTGTCTCTCCACGAGCCTGGATCAGCAGCTTCTCAACCCGGTGAGCACATGCCCAGCTCAGGGTGGGGGGCTACAAAGGGATATTTAATTGGACAGAGCTTTCTCCTTTTCCCTGTCCGGGAAGCCTGAACCTTCAGTGGGATAGATCAGGTGTCGAGAGAGGGCTGGGCTTTAGGAGAGGCTGAGCTGGAGGTGGCAGCCCCCATCACAGCTGTCTGCCTGCAGCAAATGGAGAGGAAAAAGTCAAACATGGCTCGACGCTGAATTCCCAATGTTGCCCCAGGGCCCCCACACGCAGCAGCCCCTACCAGTGCCACCACTGCCATGGGCTTGTTCTGACTGACATTCCCCAGCGCTGCCTTTCTGAACTCATCCATAAAAACGTGCCCGTGGCTGGGACTTGTCGCGGAGATGTGCGGGCTGGAGGTCTGAGCAGGGGCTGCGGGGCCTGCACTCGGCCCCAGCGGGACAGAGGGAGAGCTCCCCCGCGGCGCGCTGTCCACATGTGAATAACTGAAAAACGATCCCCTGGAGATGTCACCGGGGAAATCCTGTGGGAAAACTCAGCCAAACTGAGCAATTGCTCAGCGGCTCCAGAGGGGACCCACGGGCTCTCCTCTCAGTGTGCATTGGTGGGTCAAGATGTTCACCAGCATGTCCAAAATAACTACAGTAGAGGAGAAACGGCCCCTCTCAGGGTGTGTGAACTTGCAGCTGAAGAACTCCCCTCTACAGCCTTGCCTCCTTGGCTCCAGCCAGCCCCAGCGTGATGGGGCACAAACGGACTGGATGTTACTCGCACCCTGCCTGATGGCAACAGCAAAATCCTTGTGAACAGCACCGAGTCTGCTTGACAAGCCTGAGCCTTTGCTGAATGAATAGCAGAGAAATTTCTGAGTGCTGTGAGCTGTGGCCGTGCCAGTGGCGGGGATGCTCGGCAGCACCAGCGGTGTCTCTGTGCCACACGCGAGCAGCCGGCTGGTATTTGTATCCGACTGTTGATGTGTAAGCAGGGAGCATGCCGTACATTTACATCACTTTCACACTAAATTTGGAACAGAAAGTATTAAATATTTATTGTGAGCCTAAAATACCACCCGAGCGCCCTACTTACTGATATTACATATTAATTCACGTAGATTTTGCCAAACTGATAATGCGTTTATTTAGAAGTGGTGACTCCAAGGCATTCATTACGATTGTGCTGTTTAATAAGAAGCGAGATTCGTGTCCCTAGAGGAACCCCATCCCGTCAGTTCCAGAACTGAGGAAGTGGCTTGTGCAAAGGGAAATTCAAGGGTTTGTAATTACTGAGGGAGAAAAAGCACTAGCAGGAAGTTTTTAGTGATCCATTGCAGACCAGTAAAATCAGCCTTTCCAGAATCAAGGCACTACAAAGCCTAGCAGAAATGACGAGTTATTTCCCTAGCAGTGGGAGGATGTACCTTCAGAGAAGCAATCACTCAGCCGGAGCACAGTTGCTCCAAATCAACGACTACCTTCTCCAGGTGCTTTCCTGAAATGCAAGGAGCAGTGGAAAAACTACCCCAAGGAAGTTTAAAAATAGTTAAAAAAACACCCCTCGACTTGACTTGCAGCAACCCTGGGGATTGCAGCAGCAATCCACCCCGGGTTTTGTAGGATCCCTGTGCGCGCTGGAAGAGCTCAGCTGCAATTATTTCCAGGCTCTGGGCTAGCAGAGTAGGGTGCATTTAATAGAGCTCCTTGTTCCTCCTCCTGCAACAAGACTCAGTCATTTTTAATTATAGCTGACTGGAAAGCTGGGAGCCAGCGCTGATTGGGCAGCAAAATATCGCTACGATCCTCTCGCTGGTGTTTGGAAAGGATTTCAGTGCTGAACCTGCCACGGACGCGATGCTGCCATTCTGGCCAGGGAGTGGAGATGAACGGCTCGTTTGTAGATTTTGCCGAATAGCCGCAGATAGTGGGTCTTCCCTCGCTCAGAGCCTGCTGGGTGAGGCTAATTTGGTGTTATTTATTTTAACACCTGCTGTAACAAACCCTACGGAGAGGCTGCAAAGACCCAAGTCAGTGCCAGGGCTAAGCGCCTCGGATCTGCTTCGTCCCGGCGGGGCAGCACTGGGGCAGGGAGCCAGGGCATGCAGCACATTTCCCACCGTGCAGTGGCCAAACTTCCCTACCTCGTGCCTCGTGCTATCAGAAAACCTCTTCTCCTTGGCCCTGACGCACCTCTCATCGCACTCCGTTTGCTCTCCCAGCACCTCGGAGCAAAACCAGGTGCCTGGGAGAAACCCAGAGGGTGGATCCTCACGAGCCCGTGCCTTCAGGCGCAGGAGGAATGAAAGCCATCATCTTTTGTATTCCTCATGTGAGGATGTGCTTGCTGCTCCAGCTGTCCCTTCCCGCAGGCCAGTGGAAGGAACAGGACTGGGCAGAGCATTGCTGCCTCCAGGGAGCAGCCACCAGCATCCTGCATAGCAGCGGCCACGGCGCCTCCAAAGGCAGTCCCACGGTGGAACAAGCACTCCTACCTCGGCACACGCGGCTGCTTCTGCCTCTGGCTGCTGCAGGAGCACTCATCTCCTTGCAGATGCTCCTCGGGTCTAGAGAGCAGCACGCAGCACCCAAGGGGGAGGTCTCAGTGGGGAGAGGCAAGGGAAAACAGCAGCTCAGCAGGCATTTTGGAGAGACTGACATGCTTTCCCAAAGCATCTTCAAACGCGCTACCCAGAAATAGATTAGGAGGTGACCTCATTGCAAGCCCCAGATTTCTGGCAGCGTGCGGCGTGGGGCACACCACCTCCCCTCCCTGGCGGAGCAGGATGCAGATAACCTCTCCTGCCTCCTTATCGTAGGAAATAGCATTGCCAAGCCATGCTGCTGCCTGGCCTCGCATCCAGAGTCTTTGCAAGGGAAATTTATGATGTCGCTCAAGTGCTTTCAGGCTGCAGGCGTGTTGCAGCATATTGACAGCGTTCGGCATCAGCTAGACCAGAAATCAGGGGCAGGTGGCTTGTGGTGGCCACTCCCTTGCCACCTAGGGCCACTGGTGCTGTCCCCAAGGTCCCCCTCCAGCACAGGGGGCCGGGGGGCTGGCTGCGGTGAAGGAGGTGTCACTGCCCTGCTCCATCGCTGGCCACCTGGGCACACCAGGAAGGAGACCGGAGGCTGACCTTTGAGACGGCAGCTTGCCAAAGGAAGCAACATTTATTGCCTGAGCTGTAAATCAGCGAGCCCTTGGCTGTGACTATTTGTGCAGGGAGGGAGCTGAGCAAACGCAGCAGCAGGAGAAACGCCAAGCCACGGCTGTGGCCGGTGCAAGAGCCGGGAGTGCCACAGCTGCAGCTGGGTCTCGTCCACCACCTTCCCTGTCCCACGTCCCCCACCACATTGCTGAGGGGTTGAGCAAGGCCAGCAGCCCTCCCCGGTCCTCGCTTGCTCCGGAGGCAGCCAGCAGCCCAGTGCAAATATTAGCTGAGCGCGCGTGGATGGGCGGGAAGGGCTTTAAGCCCTTCTGTTCAGAAGACGCAGCAATCTATATCCCGGTGTTACCAAGAGACGGGGATTGTTTGCTGCTCTATTTTAGGAGACCGTGAAACGTTGCACGGAGCCTCGGACACACCGGGATTTCTATTTCCCTTCGGTAAATTAGGGTTATTGCCAAGCGGCACCGTTTCACAGCGGCACTCTGCAGCCGCAGACCAGGCTCTGCTTATGCCTAAAAGTACGGACGTGCTGTTCGAACCTGCCCGTTATTCGGTGCCGTGATGGCTGCTCTTTATCTGGCTGCAAGGTGCAAACCGTCCGGTCCATCGCTGTGTGTGCCCAAGGAGATCACAGTGACTCCCAGGGAGGAGGCAGCATTTACTACTTGTTGCACAGTGAAAGCAAGACTGGCCCTCAGCAGCCCCTCTTTCAGTCGCAGCTGAAATTTCTCCTTTGTACAATCTGGAAGATCTTTCTGGTTTTAAGTGGATTCTTTGCCCCCTATTTTGGCTCTTTGTTTGTCTTCCCATGCCGCCTGTTACTGTACAAAATCCAGACTTGTATTGCAAAGTTGCAGTTCCAAGATGAGAGGTACAGCTGAGCAAACATTTATTTCACATTTTGGCGGCACAGTGCCAAAGGTCCAGGGTTGTGGTAACAGCCAGGAGAACAAATGCTCGCAGATGTTAACTTCTCTTCGTGCGGGGAGCAGCAGCCAGCAGGCAACAGCCGATTGCTCGGCGGCTGGCACCGGGCAACACCGTGCCCATGTCTCCACCACCCGAAACCAGGAGCTGCTCTGCCTGCAGGGCAGCTCCCCCAGCTCGTCTCGAGATGAGGGTGAATCCCAGCCAAAGACAATGTGCACGCTCCAACATTTTCAGATCAGCTGCCGGAGAACTGCAGGCATAAGGCAAAGCTTCGTTTGGTTTTAACCAAAACCAGAGCCAGGCTGAGGGCAGGAGTCAGTGGTGCATTAAGTGACCAGGCTGGGAGAAGCAGCGAGCATCCCCTGCACGAGCAGCCCACCTCGCCTTCTCAACCCCATAGCTATGTGCAGTGAGAGGGACTCCACGTGGCCAAGGAAGAGCTCAGGTGAGGCTAAACAGCACATTCACTTTCCTCTCTTTTCCTTTCCAGGCCATCTCTGTGACTCGCTGTGCAGATTTTACAAAGGCGCTAACTGCTCCCAGCTGCCATAAATATTCCGGTTTAGGCCTTTAACCAGGATTAATAAAAGGAGCGAGGGTTTGTTTGTTTTTCATGCAAATGTGAGCCTCCCTGTGGGAGCTATTCAGTTAAGCTCTCCCAAATGGCTGCTATAAATGGAGTTTACTCTTTCCGAGGGTTTCTTCCACACCATTCGGTCCTGCCAGCCTGCTTGCAGAGGCAGCGCTGCTCCGGTGCCTCGTACTTGGGCACTTTGTTTCCAAAGCTGTGGCCTCAGCTTCAGCTCTGCTTTTCTTTACAGTCATTTCCACAAATCATTACTTACACTGATTTCCCCTGTCTAATGGGAATAATGGAGAGGGATCTGAATATTACAGCAGTGATTTCTTCTAATAGCAGCAGACTCATCCATTTGACACTGTACGAAATGCAAATAAATTCGAAACATTTCATGAAATACCTTGAATATTCCTCAACCTGTGCTGCTTCCAACATCAGAGGCCACCTGAGAGCTCTGTCTCGCTGTGTCCAGCCAGGAGATGTGAGAGGGACAGTGCAAGTGCTCCCAAGGATGTATGCATTTGCTGCTCCTTGTTTGCTGTGTACATACAAGCAGGCACGGAGGTCATGTCATCCCACACAGCATGCCTTTCCTCTTACTGGAACACACGAGAGTTGGAAATGCAGACACTTTGGAACTAATTAGGTAATTATTCTGGAAAGTGTTTTAGAAGAAGCAATTAATTCACGATGCTAGGAATAGGTAGGGGCAGACCTTGAAGCCTCCTGGAGGCTGCTCCAAAGCGCTAAGCCAGAAAGGACGTGGGTTTTGCAGCTCTGTTGCACCTTGAAAAGGAACTGCCCAGCATTCTGCATCCTTTTAACCCAAACAGTATCCCAGGCAAACAGAAATGCACACCGATATAATATCAAAAACGACTTAGCTAATGCTTCCATTTGTCTACATTTACCCACTCATTATAGGTGATTACACAATTACCCATGATGAAATATTACCCCTGGAAGTCGCACACACACAATTTGCACGGCTCCACTCGTGCTGCTTCCCTTCCCACATCACGCAGGGCAGTCGTGCTGCTGTGAGGCTGCTGGGCTGGCTCACCCAGCCATCTTCTGAGCCGTGTTTATCAATGATAAATTCAGGGTTTGCATGATGTTTGTGTTTTTAACATTTGTTAAAGAGTGCATTTGGAAACAGAAAGCAAGAGGCCTGAGAGTTTCTGACTGTTCTTTCCTTTATTCAGGAAAAATCACTGATGTTGTAGCTATACATAACCAGGAAAAGGTAGCTGTGTGATATCAGGAAGGAGAAGGCATCTCACTCTGAGGAGGAGGTGTCCCATCTCCTCTAGACCAGCAACGCTTCCCAATGAACCTTGCTTAATCCTTACCTGAACGTCTAGTCAGGCCCTATCAAGCACACCCAATTTCAAAATTCTCCAGTGAGCAAAATCTCACCCACTGACGGATAAATATACTTCTGAAAGCTCCTAAAGAATAATACTTTTTTTTTTTTTTTTTTTTTTTGGTGATTGTGTGTATCTATTTTGCATCAATTAATTTAAGAAATCTTTTCTGACAATCTGTCAGAGAAGTCAATCTGTCTCTATAGATAGACACGCAATGTCTGTGATGTTCCTACCAGCAAAAGTTGCTTCTGTCATCCCCAGCTGCTTTTTTTATATTATTATTTTTTCGCAGCGAATCCACCTCTGCGGGGTTATCTGTAGCACTTCCAACCACTGAACCAGTTTGCAGCAATCACCGCTGAAAGAAAACCTTTCATAAAAAAATGGCTCAATTTTCTTCTGATCTTCTCAGAGAGTTTTATTGCTGTCATGTCTGGGATGGGGAGGACATAGACATGTAGCCTTCAAATATCTATGGGAGAGAGCACCCACAGAAAGAAATTTCTCCATTCTCCAATACGATAAGCAGCGTTTCTTTCTAGAAAATCCCAAAGGCTTGTTGGGGGATTATGTATAGATAATACCATTATAGACACTGGTGTAATTAATTCTATTTTTTCTGCCTTCACAGCTGGCACAAGTGGACTCAGGGCAATGAGGTTTTTTGATGACTAATATAAGAACAGCGTAATTTTAAAAATAGACAGAGGGAGAGGAAACTTTGCTGAGCGAGGAGGAGATCCTCGAGATGTTCCCACCATCCGTGTGGCAGCCATCATTGCGTTAGTCATGTAAGAGCCTTGGGTCTGGCAAAATGGCACCGGGAGGTGCTCTATGACCTGTCCCACCTGCAAGGGGTGGGCAGCACAACTATGTGAAGTGCCATGTGGATGGGGACGGTTAGTTGTGGCATTGGGCTGGTGGCACCAGACTCCTTGGGAAGAGCCCTGGGAGGCCTTGGGAAGCCTTGGGAAGGAGAACTACCAACAGGGAGCATGCCGACAACTTGGCGTGTAGGAACTTGGTGACTTTTTCCCATTTTTCCATCTGCATCAATTTATCAGCCTCTTTTGGGAGCACAGGGCCCTCAAAGAGCTGCAGAAATTTTTCCAGAGTCTTGTATTGTGCTGAGGTTGTCATCGGGGTGCCACGGGAACCCAAATAATGTGAAAATCCCAAAAGGTGGCCTGTGGCAGCACCCAAACCTTGCCTTGTGCCCCAGCACCAGGAATCGGTGCTTGCCCCCTCCGAAAAATGGAAAAAAAAATAATAAAAGTTCGTAAACACAGCAAACAGGCGACGGTATTTTGACGTTTACAACAGCAGCAGTTAATTAAGCAGAAAGAAACCTTGCAAACAACCACCCACCGCAAATACACCACGTACACACAATCCGATCTGGAAATACCCCCAGATCAGCACACCGAACATGTGGTGTCTTCACCGATTCATCCCCCAAAACCAGCGCATCCAACACGTCTTCCCCGATTCGCCCCTCGGAGCAGCTCATGAAGACGCGGCTCATATGGCCACAGACACACTGTCCCCACAGACTCATTACACACG
>CM021776.1:14014754-14206574 GCA_011076525.1 Nettapus auritus | reverse complement strand
GCGGCGCGGCGGCGCGCGCGGGCGCGGCGGCGAGCGGAGCCGGGCAGAGCCGAGCGGAGCCGAGCCCAGCCCAGGCAGCCCCGGCAGCGGCTCAGCCCCGGCCGAGCCCAGCCCGGCCGCCGCGATGCTGGACCCGTCTTCCAGCGAGGAGGAGTCGGAGGAGCTGGTGGAGGAGGAGAGCGGCAAGGAGACGTTGGCGCCAGCCGCCGCCGCCCGGCTCTCGCCCAGCCGCCCCGGAGAGGGCCCCGGCCCCGGCCCCGGCGGTGGTGGTGGCGGCGGCGGCGGAGGTGGAGGTGGCGGTGGCGGCGGTGGAGGAGGAGGAGGAGGAGGAGGAGGTGGAGGAAGCAGCGGCAGCGGTGGGCTGCAGCCGGGCGGGAGAGCTGGCGGTGCGGCTCGGCCCGCCAGCCCCAGCCCCTCGGTGGCCAGCGAGAAGGAGAAGGACGAGCTGGAGCGGCTGCAGCGCGAGGAGGAGGAGAGGAAGAGGAAGCTGCAGCTCTACGTCTTCGTCATGCGCTGCATCGCCTACCCCTTCAATGCCAAGCAGCCCACCGACATGGCCCGCCGGCAGCAGAAGGTAACGCCGTTACCCCATCACCATCCCCTGGTGCCCCCCTACCTGCCCCCACTGCCCCATCGCCTTCCAGCACCCCGCCAACCTGCCCTCCTGCTCCCCTGCCATCTCCCCGAACTGCCCTCTCGCTCGCACACTCGCCCCCTATCTCCCCAGCCTCTCCTCCTGCCCAGTCGCCACTTGCCGGGCACCCCAAGGGCAACCTGGGCTCAGGGCACCTTGGCCCATCACCGCAGGGGTTGCAGAAGCAGCCCCGACCCGCTGCACGGCCCCGCTGCCGGCCTCGCTCCTCGCCGTGCTGCCGCCCAGGCGGAGCCGGTGCTGGCGTGGGGCATCGTCGCTCCTGGTTATGCAAGGTCGGCGTCGGGGAAGTTTGGGATTTTGGCCGTCTGAAGGAGAGAGATGGGTTGTGCTGCTGGGAAGCAGCAGGCGTGCGCTCTGTCCTCCTGCTAAGGGAGTTTGCAACTTCACGCTCGCTGCAAAGTTCGCTTCGCCGGGAGTGCCAGCGCTGGCTTAGAGAGTTGCTGAGCCTCCTCCCAACTTCTCCCAAACCTTAGCTCACAGCGAGCTCCCCCAGTTCCTCCGCAGAACGTGGCAGCGGCGCTTTGCCACGAAGCAGCTGACACGCTCCTCACTCTTCCTCCCAAATGCGTCACCAGGGCATGGCAGAGAGCTGCTCCAGACACGGGCTGGGGAGCAGCACCTCAGGGTGCTGCGGCGATGCTGGGTCCGGCACTGGGCTGTCTGCCCTCCGCTAAGGCGTGAACTGGCGGCCCGGAGCAGAAATCCACTCCCTCCAGCACAGGTTGCAGGCACGCATCAGCCAAAAGCAGCCAACTCACTCCCTGTGGCACTCAGAGTGGGTCCGTGGTGGGACATGGCTCTCTGGGATGGTCGGCTGCTGTTTTCCCCTGGTTTTAGTTGAGTTGCTCAGATGGTGGTTTTAGCCTTGGTACCGTTCTTTGTTCACAAATGACCTTTATAAGCCAGGAAGGCTTCTGGATGTTCTGCTGCAAACGGCATTCATTCAGTTCTGCTACACCACGGGACTATTATTAGTCATTGCAACATACGGAGGTAGGAAAGTGCATCAATTCTGCGCGCGGTTTAAAGGCAATGTAGGACAATCTGCTGTTGCTGGAAGGCTGAACAGTCTGCTTTTGTGTGAGTGAAGTTCATGGCTGAGGGTTTGGAGAGGATTTTTGTTTTGTTTTGTTTTTTTTAATTGTTCACCTATGAACCTTTTCAGCAGACTGTGGATTTTCAAAGTCATCTTGGCTTTTGTTGCCTCCCTAACTTCTTTGTGTTAGGAAAAGCTAATGGAATTTACATAATTCCTTGGTTTGAAGGAATTCAAGCAAACAAACAGAACAGAAGGGAGTTTTTCCAAAGGCGCAGGCAGCATCTGCGTGGTCTGGAGATGGGTGGCTGGGAAGAAGGGCGATTTACGGTCTGTGATCCAGGTTCTGCCCCGTGATGAGACTGGGGAGGACAAGAAAAGGAGGCAGCAAACTGCAGGTGAAACAAAGAAACAAGGAGTAAAGAGAACAACGACAAACTGGCAGCAGTGCTCGAGGGAATGGGGAAGTTACGCAGGACCTGGGGAGAAAATAATCCCTTCTGTGTGAAATGAGTAATGTTGGGAAATATGCCTGGCTTGTTTATACAAATAGCTAAAATAGGTGTCTGTCGGGGCTTAGCGTCTCCCCACAAAGTTAGCAGTGAAATGGAGTTTGGAAAGCTAAATTTAACCTGACAACGTGTCAAATTGAATTCACCCTTTTAAAGGTGAATTCACTGTGGGTTTTCTTCATCTGTATATTCCCATACTCAGTTGTCACTGAGGTTCCTGGGAGTAAATCCTTGCCCGTTTTCCTCAGCCTAGGCTCCTATTAAAGTTAATTAAAGCCCTGCCAGAGCTTGTTGTTGGACTGCACGTGATCACTGCTTTCCTCTTGGATCACTGTGGGAGAAACCCACCCCTCCTTTCCCGGCTTGTGGGAGACCCACGTGTGATTCCTGTGGGTTTTGCTCCGTCATGGGCACAGAGATGTTGTCACCAAGGCTCTGCTGCATTTAATAATCTTTACGGGAACTCCATGTATTGGTGCGTTTTCTGTGGTGATGAAAATACCAGATGCTTCAAGACTCATCAGGGTGGAGCAAATGCATTTTGGTTCTCAGAGAGAACATGTGCGAAAGCAGAGCTTTGGTCATGCCCCGGTGGGAGCTGTTGCCTCGGTTTCCCCCTGACAGGGGGGTGATAAACCTGATGGGAGGAATGTGAGGCCTGAGAAGCACCCCCTGCCAAGTCTACCTCTGTATCCTCGTTTGATTCTCGGTGATTGCCTCAGTGATGGAGACGAGGGCACTGGGTTGTGCCGCAGGTGCTGCACGATGTGCAGTAGCTGGAGCAGGCAGCCTGCTGTTCCCCTGCGCTCATCAGCACCTTGGGATGAAGGGAGGTGAGCACTCGGGGTAGGGTCACAGCAGAGAGATAATTGTGTGCCATATGATAAGTTTTAACATATGTGAGAGTGAAGAGAAGAGTGGAAATGTGTGAATGGGCAGCTTAGCTGGGGGTGCTGCACATGGGCACAATAGCGCTGCATATTCATGTCAAACTCTGTTTCAAATTTCAAGAACAATTCAAGCTCTTGCCACTCGGAGCTGGTATTTTTCCTCATCCTGACATGCCAGAAATTTCAGAAATGCAGTAAAAAGTGTTCTTTAGATCAGCATGTGCAAGCTTACACCTCTGATACAGATTTATCGTGGTGTTTGGGTGGTAAGGCTTCACTTGAGTAACTGCACATCTGTGATGTCTACCTGTACGTTTTTGTATTTACATCACACTCTCCTCGCTTCCTGAGGAAAAAGGCTTGTTAGATACCTGCCTCTGCTGTCTTACTTCCCTCCTGGATTTCTTTTTTAAGCCACTTATGAATTCTGAGCACACTTGGCAGGCAGACAGTGGTCTGCAAGATGCCAGTCCCTGAGGCTGGGTGAAAGCAAGGAGATCGGCAAAGAAGTACCCCACCGGGGAGGGTTTGGCAGCGGGCACGCAGCCCTACCAGGCGCTGGAGAACCCGGGCACAGGGCCCTGGAGGCTCTGGCCACCGAGGCTCCGGCACTGTGATGTGGATGACGAGGGAAGTGGGCCTGGTTGGCTCTGTGTGCTCAGAGCAATGTGGCTGAATACCACAGACGGCGCTTAGCTCAGTAATTGCTTGCCCGGGATGGTTTTCGTCTCTCCAGCTCGTGGTGGCCTGCTGGAAGTAGAGTTGAGACGACTGACTGTGGTCTGCGTGTCTTCCCGGTGGTGTGAAGGCTGTGAGAGCAGAGCTGTGCTGGAGACGCGGACAGACTGGGCAACGCACCTCTCATTGTACTGAGTCAAACCCAGCGCCCCTTCCCACATATTTATGTCCTTTCTTTTTCCTGTGAAAGCCCCGCTGTCAGGCACGGGCTGTGCAGGATGCGGCCAGGGGATGAAGGCTGTGAGGTGCCCCAGAGGGGCGGGTGGTCTGTGCCTTCCAGGTGGCATCACCTGAGAGATGGGCTCCAGGCCATCGGCACATGTGTGAGCACGGGTCTTGGGAAGGGGTTGGCGTGGAGGACTGCCTAGGTGATGAAATCTGGAGAGCACGTTAGCTGTGGGTTTTCCAGTGCTGCTTCCTTCCCTATGGAAGGAGGGAGCAGGTCCCAGCAGGGTGACTGGGAGGTGAACGTCCAGGGTTGCTGGAGCCAGTCCTGGGAGAAGCAGCTTGGGATTTGGGCCCTTGTGTAAGCCTGCAGGGTGACATCGTGTGTGTTAGCAAAATTCTCGGTCAAATTCAGCAAAGGGCTTAAGCCTGTGCTTTGCTGAATGGTGATTGATTTAAGCACCATGCTTAATGCAGGGCAGGTGTGTGAGATCAGAAACTCTGTTAAATCAGTTACAATGCTTTTTGAAATATAATGTTTCTGCCATTTTGCCATGCGTGCAGATGCTACAACAGTTAGGAACATAGTAAAGCTAGCACAGCCTTCCAAATAGTCACGTATTTCTTCACTACCCAGGGCTGAGCTGCCACTCTCAAACTATATTTCTTTGAGTTCTCTCTTAAAACAACGGGCATGTTCTTCTGGGACTGACTGTGCCTCAGGTGGCGGTGGGACTTTTTGGAGGACGTGTGATTTTTATGGGCAAATTCTGCTCACCTGGACCCAAGAAGCCCTTGGGGCTTTGTGTTTCTCAGCTCCTCAGGCCAGGAGAGGAAAGCAGGCAATGGGCTCTTTTTTCTTCTGTTCCTTGGCTGCTCTCCAGTGCTGCTGAAGAAGGAGACGGGTCTAAAGCACAAGCTGGACCCCACGCGTAGCTCAGTAGCTGCTGGAGAGCTCACCACGATGCAGCGGGGTCAGAATAAACACTGTGCCCACAGAAACCTGGCACAGCAGCTGGGGCTGCCCCAGTGCTCTGCTGGCTCAGTGTGGCCACGGCCACCAGCAGTGAGAGCTGGATGAGTGGCTGGGCTCGGCAAGTACCAGTCCCAGGGCAGAGCTGTGCTGGCCCTGCGGTGGGATCAAGCCTTTCCATGCTGCCCGGGGAGCTTTTCCCCAGGGAAGAAAGTACGGCACGTCCGAGATGCAGCACGGAGGACGGAACATGAGCGTCGTGTTCAGTGAGTTGCCTGGAATCCACAGAAAATGGTTATTTTCAGTTAAAACACTTATCGTTTATTTTGCCAGTGCCTTATCTTAATTTTATTCCAGCAGATATTAAATATTTGTCATAGTTGGGCTATTTATATGCTTGCAGCTTATTGAATTGGGAAGCAGGTAATTAAATAGGCTGTGAGCTTGGTCTTTGGCTGTTGTAAAACTTTGCAGCTCCTGATCTGTACCAATGATTCAGTTATTGTGGGTGGCACCTCTCAGGCCAGAGATGTTACGAACTAACAGTGGGGAAGACTCATCAGATCATGCAGATGCAACCCCTGCTACAGCCCGTCGCTTGCAAAAAGTATTATTTATGGCCTCGCTTTGCGTAGTCTAGACGCTCTCCCCGAAGCACTTTGCCTTTTGCACAACTTCTAATTCTTTCTGATGAGTTATGAGTCACTTGCTCGCAGTTCACCTAAGCGGGAAGCGGTCAGCAAGTCATTTTCCTGTGTAATTTTTTGTTAGCTGAAGAAGTATTTAATTTGTTTTGCAGTGCGGTGTAGCGGTAGGAACCCAGCCATCGCCATGCTGGTACATGCAATGTACACAAACCCCTGCTAGCTCCTGCCAATGCTTTAATCTGGGGGGGTGCAGGGTAAACATCCCGCTTAATTATTTAAATGTGATTAATATGCCAAGTCTGATCAATATAAAGTAATAATCAATACAGCTGTTTGTGAGTATGGGATGCTCGGGCTGCTTTGACTGCCTTTTCTTCTGGATTGGGCGGCCATGATTCTTAAAGCTGGGTGCAAGCACAGTCTGTGGGCTTGATGTGTGTGCACTTGTTGTTTGAAAAGGTGCTTTTAGTGACAATATTTTGCATTATCTGCCTGTGATTCAGGCTGATAAACTGTTAGACCTTTTGCAGAATTTAAACACCTGAGTCAAAATGTCATGGAAATGTTTATTCAGCTTGGGGTATGCTGCTGCAGCATTCAGGCATCATCGTTCAAAACCTGCCCATCTCAGAGTAAGGGTGAGAGCCTGGACTTCAGGATTGTGATGAATACAGAGACCCTTGCAAGAGGGCATCAGCTCAGATAGTGGTGACCCGTCGTTACAGGCTGCACCTGAGCTGCGTAATCTGGCTGGCACACCCAGGTGTGGGTGTCTGGTGGGGGAGCTGAATGAAACCTGGATTCGGTCGTGTTTGGGGGTTATTTTTGCCTAGTCCAAAGGGTGTTGCTTCTTTATTTTGTTGCAGTGTTTATCATATGGAACTGCAGCCTGCAGTAGTTAGAACCCTGTTCCCACCTCTGCTCCCTTTTTGTGTGGGATTTACTCGATGATTTAGGGCAGGCATCTCCTGTCACTGGGTGTGACCTGGATCTGGTCCTGAACAGGCGTGGAGCAGAGCGATCCCATCCCTGCAAGCCCATCATGGGCTTTATTTCTTCTGCCTGGGGGAGGATCTCGGGGTAGAACTTGGTTAAATTCTAGGCAGTAAAGAAGCAGCCCACAAAGCTGTTAGTTAAGAAATGGCTTATTGAAATACACCCAGTCTCTGGCTGTCTGTACTGTTGCCTTGTGAACTGTGTTAGTTTTGGCTGCTGTAGCTTCAGAATTCGATCCCAAGTGCACACTGGGCTGCAAAGTATGGCACTGGGAGCCTGCAGATCCTGTAAGCTGGTAGTAAGTGCAGATGTTTGTTTGGTTTGCAATCAACTAGATGTATAAAGCTGCTGGCTCCTGTAGGAATCTCCCTACCCCAGGGAATTTACCATTGTACAAGTCCAGGTGATGCTAGTCTGAAATTTCTCTAAGATGCTAAATGTCCTTTCCTGGTACAGCAAGAGGGCACAAATATTTTGTGTATTGCAAGCGTGGAGCTCACATTTATTGTCTAGACCTCGAGCTTTACCTTCCATCTTAGCTGACTGCTCCCACCCTTGTAATCAGAGATTACAGACTCATCACTGCCTCGGAAGGAAGCTAATGGGGTGACGCAGCAGGAGCCAGCTGCCTCGCTACCTGCACGGTGACGATGCAAGGATGAAGGAAGGACATGGCGAGCGCTGCTCCAGCCGCGGGCCGGGCTGCGTGACCCGCCGGCGGCTTGTGCTCCGTGCCGCAAAAGGCAGTGCTGAGCCCCCAGCACCGCAGCCCACCCACCCTTTGCCAGCAAGACCCCCGGGCAGGGGCCATCTGCTGCTGTTATCTGGGGACGTGCAGCTGTCAGAGCTGCAAGGGCTCGTTTTGGTGCTCAGCCAAGACCTAGCTGGAGTTAGGACTGCGGAGGCTTCGTGTTCGTGAGGCTCTCGGGTGGGAATCGATGCCTGCGCTCTGCGGGAAGGAGAGGGGAGCTGGGGAGGGCTGGGACGTGGCAGTGTGCCTCCTTGCCTGCCACGGGGCAGGCTTCAGCCCTGGGTGCTCAGGTCTGGGAGTGGTGGAGGTGGCCTGGAATGGAGTGCGGCTGTGATGTTAGAGAGGCTGTGAAACAACCTGGGGTCACAACTGTGCCTTGTACTCCTGAATTGTCCTCTCCAGCTGACTCCAGAGAGAAAAGGAGAGGATTACACACCTCTCCCCTCCCCCAGGCTGAACGGCTATCCTACAAACACCCAGATCGATCGTGCACTCATGGTTTACATTGGCCAGGGTTCTTCCCGGCACAGTGTCTGTGCGTTGGCACGTTCCCTGGCCTTCAGTGCTGCCTTCTTCTCTTAGAGGTGTCGGTCACGATGCTGCAAGGAGGCTGCTGCTGCCTTCAGGAGGGCTCTTGTGGGGTGCTGCCTCTTCCCCAGCTCCCCACACCACATCTGGGGCAGGCTGGGCGCATCAGTGCCTTTGCTCCAGCCCAGCTCACCTCGGGTGCTGGAGAGCAGCATGCTCAGGACATTTATCTCTCCGTGCATCAGTGGCAGCTGCTGCCTGGACTCTGGAGGCTTGCAGGTTTTTGGCTGGCATAAAGTGGATGGTCTTCCTTTCTATTTTTTTTTTTTTAACATCCCTGCTGCTGAACTTTTCTTCGGAGTTCCTCAGGCTCAGACCTCCAGAGCCCCTGTTGCAAAGCTCGTGCTTGGTGCTTGTTTCACACAGAGATGTGTGATAGAAATTCCCTCTGTAATCACATTTCCCTGTAAACTCTCTTCTCTCACAGTGTCTCACACCAGAATATTCCTGTCTGTGCAGAAGTCACCCCAAATGTGAATCAGGCCCTGCTGAGTGGGACAGTCTTCCCACCGCCTATTTTTAGTGCGTGCAATTACCCTCCCTGCAGCTCAGAACTCTAATTGCCTTTTTATTGCCGTGGAGCAGCGTGTTAAAGGTTCCTGAATGCTCGCGCCTTGTTTTCTCATTAGCTCTATTTATTCCTCCTTTGGCTCCCTTCCTCAACCTCATCACATTTAGCATCTTCTCCTTGCCTTCGGGGCCTCGTGCAGCTCTGTCACTTCTTGCTTGTTCCCCCGTGTCCTTTCTCGTGCTGCAGCTCCAGATGCTGCGTGCTCCCGGCCTCTCTCCGGCACGCCATCGGGGCTGTCTCCTGGAAGAGGCCCCGTGCACGGTGCAAACCCTTGCCGGCCTCCCCTGGTTTCTGTGGGATGTTCCTAATATTTATCCCCCAAAAGGCCATGATGGGGTGGGCTTTGTGCTTGTGCAGCACGGGGCACGCTTTGTGTAACTGGGAGCAGGCAGCGGCCTGGCTTTGTCTCATGTGGCCTGCGAGTGCAAAGTCCTCTCCAATGTTATTTGCTTTATGTTTCAGCCTTGTTGTGTGGCATTTCCATAGCTTGAATTAATTTAATTATCCCCCGAGGTGCTTGCTTGCTCACTGTTGTCCGGGACTTTATTGCCCTCCTCTTGTGTATTGAGGAGCCCACACAACTCTGAATCATCAGTAAATGTAATCACCGTGTTTGATGTTTGCTCTTCCGAGTCCATGATATATACAATAAATGAAACCGGCCCTAATACCAATCTGTGCCTCCCCGGTAGGCACCTGTTTTGTTCCTAAACGCTTCCTAGCTGCGTTCAGCCCAGCCGCTCCATCCTAATAGCATTCATATTGACTAGAGAGATTAATATTTCATACAGAATTGTATCACAAGCTCTCGCAGCCTATGGGTACTTCATGTCCAGCACATCTATTAAGCGCGATGCCAGCTCGATGAAGGCTCGGGGGCTGGCCCTGGGTCACCTGGGGTGCTGGCTGGGGACCTGCATTTGGGCTTGATTACAGGTTCTGCTCCCTGCCAGCTCCTTCACAAGCCTGCCCAGTTCTCTGGATCCTTCTCAGGCTGCCATCAGTAACAAGGTGATGAAAACATTTTTCACCTTGAGTGCTGGAAGATGGTGAGGGCTTAATGAGCTGCTGTGTTAATTGTTTAGTGCAGGGTGTGTGGGTCACTGGGAGCACCAGGACTGGACCCAGAGCCGTGGTTCAGACACCGAACGTCCGTGGGCTGCTCCTCCTGTGTCCGTCTGTCCTGCGTCTGTCCTCCCAGCAGCCTCCACTGCTGCTTATTACGAAGGCAGTTAATAGTCCTGCATAATTCATGCTGACAAGTTGTACGCACTTGATGATAAAAGAAGCCAATGTTTAATTTACACACGTGGGCCTTCACATAGACCTTGCGGCTACGCGGGCTGAGATGAAAGGCAGCAGGAGGGGAGACGGCAGCGAGTTGCGAAGGACAGGTCCTGGCACCCCTGTCCCTTGACTTGGGGGTGCTGTGCGTGTCCTGGGGGTGACATCCAAGGGTCCTGAGCTGTCCCACGCACTTCTCCCTGCTCCCAGCCAGCCTGCGGAGCACCCAGCCTGCTTTTACATTGCCAAGAGGCTGCAAAAAGCAAGGCTCCTGCCCCAAAAGGTGCTTTAAACACGTGTGAGCAGGAGAAGAGCAAGAACCCATCAGCTGAGACTCAGTGGCCAGCCAGAAGCAGATGGCTTGCTATTTCTGTGTCCTTTGGTTTTATTACTGCGGGTCTGGGAGGGAGTTACAGCTGCTCCAGTAGTGTGGCAAATCATCTCCATTTGTCTTGTGCTGTTATGGCTCGGTGATGTCAGATGGTCTCCTTACATTTTGTATACGTTCAGACTAAGCAAATCGCAGTGTTTTTTCCATGAAAATTTAATGATGAAAGATGACACTCTAAGTGATTTTTTTTTCTGCTTTAACCAATTGTTTCATTTGCTGCGTAACCTCCACGCTAATGGTCATAATCTTTCCTTGCTCTGTCTCAGGAGAACAGATGTGGCTTTTGGATTATTTTTTATTTTTTACCTAGGCAGAATCTCCTTTTATTTATTTTTTTTTCACAGCTCCGATGATTCGCGTTGCAATGCTGTGACCTATATCCAAGGTGAACCTTCCGATAAATACTTGCTTGGGGAAGGGAGGCACGACCGGGGTTTTGAGAAGATCAGGGCCTGTCAGACAGCGACGCACGTTGCAATTAGATGTCAAAATGCAAATCATTCAGACTTCAGAGCCTGTCAAGGTGAGGCTAGAGGGGACTTCGATCCAGTCAGAGATTAAGTTGAAATCCTTGGGTGCTTTAATTATTCCCAGTCAATTAAGCTCACTAGGAATTGCGTGGCAGCTAGTCAAAGTTGTACAGGAAAGCCTGCCGGTGTTTTTATTGTGCGTTCAAAGGCTTGTAGATCTTGTCCCCGTGCAGAACCCGTTCGTGCTGAGGGCTCTCACCCCTCAAACAGAAAAGAGACTCAGAGACTTGCAGTCACAGTGACAGCCCCCTGATTTTAATGGCTTGGTGATTATTTGTGTTTGCAGGGGTGTTAGCAGGTAAGTCGCTGTGAACTGATGTGATGCAGGGATGCTGGCCTGGGAGAGGCATGCTCTGCCCTTCATCCCTGCCCTGGGTGCTGGGCTGGGGAACCGGGGTGCACAGCACCAGCCTGAGGCTGGAGCATCGCTAAATAGTGGGGCTGAGGTTTTCCCCAGTGCCCCTCGTGCCTTTGGGAGGCAGAGCCTGAAGCCAGAGCACAGCTCGCTGAAAAGGAAAGGAGTGTGTTAGTCCCGAGACTTGGGGAGCTGCAGGGAGGAATCGCTCATGTGGAGTGGGTTTGTGCTTCGGAAGCTGCTCTTCCCTTTGGCTTTGAAAGGTTGAATGAAAGAGCTCAAGTGGTGGGAAGGCTGTGAAACGTTTCCTCACCCTCTGCTCGTGGAGCTAAGTTACAGTTTTAGAAAACACAAGGTAAATGAAAGATGGCATTTCTGCTCTTTGGTCTTTCATGTGTCTGCTGCTCGGCAAACATTAATGAAAAAGTTGGGGGTGTGAACCAGTAAAAAAAACACAACTACTCTTCTTTGTTGAAACCATGTGTACAAGGTCATAGCTGTTTATGTAGCAAATCTCACAGGACTTGAAAAATGTCCTTGGTGTCGTCCTGTGCAATTTGTCAATGGTGTTTGTGGAGTCACAGCACTGCTTTGCACCAGGGATGGCAAGCATACGCTGTGATCATACATCATGCCTCTTTTTTTTCCCCCAGCATGGATGACTAAGATTTGTAGATAAGAGGCTCACAAGCTGAAAGAAAAAATAGCAAGAAAGGGAATTATGCAGCTATTTTTGTAGCAAAACACTTAATTAGGGTCGCATATGGACTCAGCGCTGCGATAACCGCTGTACGTAGATGCTCTGTAAATGTCTGTGTTCCCTGGAGGGTGCTCAGCACCCTGCATAGTCCTGCCCTGTGGTCGGGGTGTCACTGTGGGGCTGGCATCGCAGCTGCTGAAGCACAGGAGCAAGCTGGGGAGGGCAGGGCTGCAAGCAGGGAGGCAGAGCGAGGGCCAACCTTGTGCATCACGCGGGCTGCTGCTGAATCACTGTTTACGCCGGTTCTGAACCTGCTGACTGGATGCATGAAAATAGGATCCTTCTATTTATAGTCCTTACCTTGTGCATTCATGCACACACACACACACACACACACTGAAATTAGGCTTTCTGTGATGGGAGTAGTTCCTTGTCTGCACGGGGGAAGTATTCCAGAGCTGTGGCACAGTGTTTGAGCTTGTGAGCATCACCTGGGCAGAGAGCGTGGTGAGGCTGCGGGAGTGAAGCGGTGAAGAGCTGAGCACCTGAATGCCCCCAGCCCAGCAGAAATCCTGCCCTTGCTGCACCAGAATTGCAGCTGCCAGGCTTTATTCCATGTCTTTCTGCCTTCCTGTCTGTCTGCACTACCCAGGCGTGACCTGAGCAGCCACCGCGGTGCCTCGTAGCTCTGCTTTGGTGCCGGCAGCTCGGGCTCGTCTGCCATCGCCCTCGTCTGTCTCGTTGCGCATCGATGCTGGTAGAGCTGTGTCAAGCAGTATCAGTGAAGGAATAGGTCCCGAGGTGAAGCCAGCACCTTGTTTTTGGCAGGAGCTGTGTGTTGGCTGCTGCCCACTGCTGCAGCTAATGGTGCTGCGAAAGCAGGCGCTGCTTCTGCTGAGGGGCTGGCACGCTCCTGCCCTGGGGGTTGAGCAATGTGGTGCAACCACTTTGTCTCACTGCTCCTTGAAGGCTGTCTCACCTTCCCAGGCTTGTTGGTGTTAAATTCCCATGCAGTTCTGGTCAGATTTATGCCATTTGGATGGGCTGTCCATGTGAAGGAACAACGCACATAGTCTCTCATCCCCAGCTCTGCTGATGCCCTCCTGGGTAGCAGGGTGCATGCAGCAGAAAGGAGGAAGACGGTTGTGGAGGGCTTGGGGTGCCTCCAGGTAAGTCCTCGGGGTCAGAAGTCCTCAGAAAGAGGGAAGCCAGGCAGAAATGGTTGTGAAGCCCATGCTGTGAACACGTGGGTCTGTGTCTTACAGGATCCTTGAGGTCTGTGAAGCCTCAATTTCTCGGCAGTCTGGTGGCCGAGCTGCCATCCTCCAGCAGACCTGCATCTGTCCTGCTTCCCTCACCTCACAGCTCCCCTTCACAGTAACTTTATCACCTTATCTCACCCAGCCTGCTTCCCAAATAACCATTAACCTTGCTATAAGAGTTCAGGCTGGCCAGAGAGAACAACTCAGTCATTCTGGTGTGCTCGTTCTGGCCAAGCGATGCCTGATGTCTTCTGGCTTCCTTTGCCACCCTTTGTCACCACAGTGCACTGGCACATCCAGGTGAGCGCTACATCCCTGTGAAAGCCTCTCTAGGCGAGTTTCTCCCTTTGCCCTCCCCACAGGGATATCTCAAGGAGACAGTCCTCATGTCCCTGCAGGATATGGTTTCCTGCCACGGGCGCTGCGTGGAGCCGTGCTCATTCATCCCTCCCAGCTCGCGTAGCGCCGGCTCTTTCCTCGCATCATCCAGGGCATGCAGAAAGCCTGCCGGATTGTTTTGAAACTTCACAGCAGGAAAGAGCTTTGTTTCTCGTACGCTGTCGTGTTTGCCAGCGCAGCCCGTGAGCTGCGTGCCAGCAGTGCACACGTGGGTCTGAACGCAGCAGCTTCACACGGGCTGGTTTCCCTGAGCTGAGGGCTGCCCTGCGGGGGAAACAGGGGCTGGAAGATGGTGAGGTGCCTGCGGGTAGAGCAGGAATGGGGAGAAGGGGACTGGGGGAGCCACAGCGAGGTGGGAGTGTTGAGGGATGAGCCCTGCTCACTCTGCTTTGCCTGTTTATGGAGATGGGGATGGTGAGGGACCGGCACATCCCATGGATGGGGATGGCGCTGGGGAGCGGTGTCTTGTCCCCAGTGCTCCTGTGCCGTGACGCTGACATGGAAGATGTGGATTGGGAAGGGGAGGCTGCTGTGGTCTTGGCCTGGCAGTAAAACCATAACTCGGGGCACGATGCTGGTGAGTGAGCCCCTCTGGTTTGGTTTGGGAGAGGGCCCTGAGCTTCTGCCGAGGCCACCCAGGAGCTCTCCTCTCCGGAGAGCCCTTGTGCCGCATTGTCCTTGTGGTTTGGGGGTTTGGCTCTTATCTTGGAGAGAAACCAGTCAGGAAAGGAAGTGTTCTTCAGTCCACACTGAAAACAGCACCATAATTGTCTGCCCTCCTTTCTTAGAGAGCACCAGTGATCTTATTAATGCCTCCTTGGAGGAACGGGCTTAGAGGGCTATTACCAAGTTTGTATTTAAAAGCCTATTTGTGAGGTGGGTTTCCCTAAGCCTTTTAGAGATGGATTCACAGCACCTCTATGTATCGGGGGAAGAAATACTGAAGGGTTGGGCACCTTGTGTCCTTATTTTCTGGACCCCAAACTGAGCTGGAGATCTCTCTGAAAGGCTATTTAAAGCCAAGCATTGTGAGGCTACGTGCAGGGAGCCCTGGGCACCTAGCTCTGCAGCTTCTCTCTGCAGGGTGATTTGGAGATGTGTGAATTTGAAGCGTGCTGAAACCAGCTGCTTTGAGCTTCAGTGAAGAAGTATTTGGTGGTGTATGGTCTGGTGCAGACAGCTTCCCAAGTGCTACCGTACACAGCTTGTGTGGGTTATTTTTCCACCGCTGATGCTCTTGGTGGCTCTGCTTGGCTTCCAGCCATCATCTTATTTAAGGCCCAGGGACCAAGGCAGGTGGCAGAGGCTGGGCACAACCCGTACGGGGAACGTGCTGCCGAGGCAATGCTGCACTGCAGCCATCCCTGCTGGGGACGGGGACAGGGCTGTGTGTCCCCACCGTGCTGGGGAGGCGATGCTGGGACCGCAGGCGGCTGCTGCCCTTCTCCCTTCTCCCTGGGGCTCAACACTGATGCTGGGTCAGACACCTGCCCGGAGAGCTCGTGGGTCGATACCCAGTTAGAGCAGATCCATGCGTCTGGCCTGCCTCCTCGCGCTCTAATTGCCTCCTCCCTGCCTCCTATCTGCATCCAGCAAGCAAGCAGCAGCGATAGTTAATTACTCTTCTGAGCTGAGTGCGGGATTACGGTCCGTTCTGTCAATACTAATTGTTTTATAGAAATATGAAGTACCACTTTCCCTTCCCTCCGAGGACTTGGGAGATGCAATGTGGGCATTAATGATAGCATTTGCCCTTCTGTCCGGTGTGAGCAGGAGAAAGTGATCTCCTGTTAGAGCGGGCACTTCGGGTCATCTTCTGGAGAGCCGTGAGTGCTCTGCTCTGCTTCTGTGCCCCTCCAGTACAGCTTTTTCCTTTTCCTCCTTTCCATCCTCTGGTTTTATAAATACATCGCACAAGAGTAAGTAAATGAAGGTGATGTATGTGGGCATCTCCCGGCAGTTCACACGGTAACACGTAAGGATATCACGTAAGGAAAGTCCCCTTTTGATGCATGACAAGTCTCCAAAAGTCTCTCTGCTTGCTTGAGCCAGCCGCAGTGGTTGCTTTCAAGACGGGTGTCCACTGGTGATGTCCCTTTCTAGGGGGATTTCTAATTTTGCCTGGATTTGTTGTTCTGGAATAAATGCCAGATAAAACCATATTTTTTTTATAATTAAAGGTAAATTAAAACATGCCCCGAGTGTGCTCAGGTGGAGGTTACACAGAGTGGTTGTCATGATAGAAGTTTTGGGGCTGTGTTGCGGTTCTCGTTGCCTCGCTGGAGGTTTTGCTGCCAGCTCTGGTCATTAGCAGCCCTGCGCAGAGCAGGATGGGCTCCCGGGTGAGTACCTGGGATCTGTGAGGTGCTGTTGTTGAAACATTACAGCAGGGAAGGTGTCGGTACCCAGCTGGGGAAGGCGCTGCCACTGGGATGCTCTAGCTCTGACTCTGCTTTGCTCAGCGCAAGTTTCCCGCAGAAGCCTCAGAAAGGAAACACAGCTGGTACACGTCCTTGTGTGTCCAGACTTTGTCCTCTCAGCAGGCACTGCAGACCTCCAAGGAGACAGTCAGGGTGTTTATTTTGTGGACATTGTGGCCATCGATGCAAGCCATGCTCTGGGAGGCAGCGTGGCTTTTTTTGCAGGAGGGGTCTTTGCATCTCCCAGGATTTACAAACCACTTACTCCAGCGTGGTCTGAGCTCTCCCTTCATCCCATGAAAATACAGGGGGGATGCAGCCTTTTAGACTTGATCCCTACCCTCATTACATTACCCATGTCGAGGGCTGGGCATTTTTGGCTGCTTAGCAAGCCGAGATGTGCTGTTTGGTTGGAGTTCTCGTACCAGGGCTTCCCGTCCCAGCCGAGCCCTTGCTGACTCCTGAGCTATTTTTCTCTGCGAGCGTTCAGCAGGGTGATGTACTGCTGCTGTCACCTGCAGAAGATCCTGTTCCCTGACCTTAAAATGCATCCCAGCTTCAAACCTGCTCGGTCAGGGGCTCGGAGAAGCCTGCGCTCGTGTCCTTTCCGTTGTGTCACGCAGCCTCGCTGAAGGCTGCATGTAAATTGGTCGCTGGAAACAGTTTTCTGATCTCAGCCGCAAATCTGATTATGGTTACATTAGGGAATGGAAGCATGAGGAGCCAGGTCATTGCTTTAAATTTTAGCATTAAAGGTCAAGTTCCGCTGATTTTTAATCCTTTGACAGCAGCGGCAGCAGCCTCCCATCTTGTGCTCTCGCGTGCGTCTCCACCAAGAAGCAGGCAGGAGCTGAGGAATCCGACATCGGCAAGGCTGGGCTTTGCCTCTGGGATTTTTGGGGGAAAAAAAAGAGGGAGGGCAGCCTCATCCCCAATGAAAAGACTCGTGTGGGGCAGTGCGGATCCGTGCCGTGGGGCTGGGCTCCCCCCGCACCGTGTGTGTGCCACTGGCAAGACATGCAGCGAGGAGCTGGCATCACAGCCATCCCCCGTGTTCCTCAATCTTGGCACCAGCTGCGGATTCCGCTTGTCAGTATTTTGGGGCTATTTCCTTCAGCTCCTTATTAAAATGCATGTGTTTTTCCTCATTTAAAATGATCATCTGTATCAAAAAGCTAATGATCACAATACCTGGCTTACTTTTCCCCAACAAAGATGACAGCAGTGATATAAATCATTATGTTGCTGATTGTAAAATTGCTACCTTCAGGCACATCTTTATTTTAGGGTTGGATTTTTTGGCTGCCACAATTTACGAGAGAGAGACAGTTGGAAATTTTCTCCTTTAATAAGTAGTTTTCATAGCTCTCAAGTTTCTTTATCAAGTCAAGCTGCTTTGGCTGCCAGGCTGGAAAGAGCAGAAGATTAAAGTGCTTTTTATTTTTTGAAGATGCGCAGCTGTGCCTATAAGAATATGGTGGCTTTCCTGAGGTAAGATCAAGTCACAAAGGTTTCCTGGTGGGCTTTTGCCATCGTTCGGCTCCTGCGGTCCTTGCTGCAGCAGACAATGTGTCTTGTCCTCGGGACTCTCTGCTTGGCTGGTACAAGGCACGGGCACCTTTTTGCAGCTGGTCTGGGGACCCTCCTTGCACCGAGGTGCAGAGCTCCAGCGGTGCTGGCACAGGCAGGGTCCTGCCAAGGGTTCGGAGCTACCAGGGTTTTAATTTCCAGTTTTCAGAATGAAATCCCCGTGGGATTATAATGTAGCATCACATGAAAACACGAAGGATTGATTTTTTTTTTTTTTCCATTCACCTATGTGGGGAGACATAAATGCCTGTCTAGGAAAATCAGCAGCTGCAGGGAGTACCCGAAATGCCACCATCTGCACACCTCCCAGCCGTCCGAGCTCTGCGCTCGGTGAATGACGCCAGCAGGCTCTATCAAGGGTATGGCTTGTATTTAATTCTGCGTTACAATCCCTTTAATCTAGGATTATATCCAGTTGTTTTCTTCATGCGGGATGCAGACCGTCAGATAAAAGCAAAAGCAGCTGGGAGGAGAAAAATGTCTTTGAACAGCGGCTGAAAAACCTCGAGCATCTGCAGATGTGTTTGGCAGAGGCACGGACCCGTCTCGCAGAAATGTCCGGGCAGGTGCACAGGGGCTGCCCGGACCCTCCAGCTCTGACGGATGAAGACCCCAGGAAGGCAACGGGTTGCAGATGAAATGGTAATTGCTTTCCCCTTGCTGAATGAAATCTTCTCTGAGGCGATTACGCAGATTAAAGCTTCCCACTGAAATGTACCAGAATAAATACAGCCTGTGCCTCTCGCGGGGCCTGCTGCAGCGCAGCGCCCGGCTGCAGCGTGGCCTCGGTGGGAGAAGTGGTGCTGGCTGCACGCCGCGGCTGACCTCACGATGTCAGGCAATGTCATGACATGGTCACCGAGCTACAGGTCTGCTGGGCAGTTTGCAATATGTCACAGAACCGGGAATGCAAAATAATTCAGTACTGGATAGCGTTTTCTGATGTGCTGGGCTTTGTAAAAGCAGGAGCATCTGCAGCACGACCTCACCATGGCACTGGCTTCTTGTGGGCCCAAGGAGCGAGCTGGCAGGGCAGCCCCTTGCAAGGCAATGAAGGTGTCAGCTCACTTGGAGCAGGAACTCTCCTGGGACACATGGAGAAGGAAGCAGTTTTGAAGCCAAGAACGAGGCCTGAGCTGCCCTGAGGTGGCTGGCCTGGGGTCCAGAGTAGGAGCCCTACAAAAGTAGGGCTGGAGGGACCCACGGCTGCCTGATCATCATCCTCCTGCTCAGCATGGGACTGGGGAGCACCCAGGTCACTCCTGGCCTCTTTGATGTCATGGACATCTTTAATTTCTCACCAGGAATATATTCTCCTCTTTGCAGCAGATTTTCTGTGCTTGGAGGACTTCTGTGGGTGTTCTCAGGCTCCCCAGCCCTTCCCAGTGCCCACATTCCTCGTGCTGCTCCCACTCCCCATCCCAGTGCCCCTTCCCTGCCCCGGGCGGGCAGTGACCCTTCTGCCTGCTCCCCTGTCTACCCGTCTATCTGACGCTTCTGCTTTTTCCTTCTTTTCCCCCTTACGACACAGTACAGCTGCATTTGGTTGTGTTCAGCTTGCATACCCCCCTCCTGACAGCCGAGTAACGCTGTGCAAATGACTTAATGCATCCCCAGCTACGCACTCCGAGTGTGGAGTTAAACCATTACCCTTACTAATGGGGAGTTTGCGCCAACCCGATAATTGGTACTAGATGCCACTCTGACCCAGGTACGAGGGAGAATTTGCCATGCCTACACAAAGTCATTTTCCTTGCTTATCACAGCGTGATTTAACTACCTGGTGCTGTTAATGGGGTTTGATTGGGTTGTGGGCTCTAATTCCACATACTGCGTGTGCGTGGCAGCCGCATAACACAAATAAAAATCTCTGAAGTGCAGAAGTCATACGTGTGAGAGTCTCAGAGAGCCTTTTCCACTCTAATTAGCTCCTTTCTAGGAGGACAGAGAGAGGAAAAAAAAAGGCAGTAAAAAAGGCAGCTGGGTTAAGTGTGTAGTAAAAGATATCGCATGGTGGGCGAGGACAGTGCTTGTATAGGGGCTGCGCGATGCTGGGCTCCCACAGGAAATTACCTGAGCTACAAACACCCAGGGGCACGAGCTGGTGAGGGGTTGTGGTGGAGGGGTTGCTTTTTGGTCAGGGAAGATGTGACAGTCCCGTTATTGACAGCAAAATCAAACGGCTTTAAGGAGTCAGCCTATGAGGAAGGAAGGGGTATTGGAAACGGGGGGAGCTGCAGGGAGCATTCGATGGTGCTTTGTGTCGTGCAAGTGGTCTCAGCGCTGTCTCCTAGTACCAAATGAATTGGGATTGAGAAAGTTTTTCTGGCCCAGGGCTCCTGAGATTGATGAAAGGTCTGCTGCTTTGTCTGAGCCTCCGGCAGCTGAGGCAGAGCTGGATGCAGTCAGCTTCGCCGGCTGTTGAAGTGACGTGATGCTGTTTCGCCTATTTTTCCTCCAGTCTGAATTTCGAAGGCACAGGTAGCAGGATGAAACGATCTGCTGCTGTCTGATGAGAAATGAGTGTTGGGGGTGGTGAGGAGACGCTCGCAGCTGGCAGGGACCTGCTGCAGGACCTGGTATTTGGCTGCAAATTGCACGGGCCAAGGACATGCCAGCGACTCGCCTCGTGTGGCACGCTCGATAAACAGCCACTGCAGGCTCAACACCCGCTTGCTGAACTTTTTTTGAAGAAAATACCTTTGAGACCTGGTTTATCCACTCTTGCAGGACTGTTGTTTTGTTCCTGGCTCTTTCTGCAAAGAATGAAGGCTGTGTTTATATCTTAGGGCTGGATTTTATCTAGGCTTTTGCACGTCCCAAATTATTTCCCTGATAAAGGCACATCTGCAGAAAGCTGACAAGTGAACTTCTATGCGAGACCAGCCTGGTGAGGTTTAAGAAGATGGAGAGGCTGGCAGTGTGTGTCAGAAGAGGCAGTGCTGCATGAAGTGCAGCCTGTTCTTTAAGGATGCTGGAAATCTACAGAAGGCTGTGGTTGTGAGGAGTCTAGTTCTGGAGAAGGAAATGTTTTCACTGCGGAGCTGAGAAATCATGCTGTGCTGTATCTGAAGGATAGAAAATCCTCCCTGACCATGGTCATGATCATCTGATGCTCCAAAACGTGTCACATGAAGAAGGTGCTGTAGCTGCCACACTGCTCTTGTGCGTGCCGATCAGTCTTGGTTTCCATCCCCACTGAGAGAACTCCTGCTGTTGCTGAGGGAAAGTGGCTCGAAGAGACCGGCCTCCTCTCGAGCACTGTTTTATAACCTTTTGAATTAGAAAGGGCAGCTGGGATGAATGCTGGAAGGAAATAAATCCCACAAAGGGCAAGGGTCAACAAGAGGCACGAGTGCTTCAGAGGTGGATCCTTAACCTACAGCGTCAGCAGCAAAGCCAAGACATTCCCCGTGTCCCCTGCAGACCCTACTCTTTACTCCCTGCTCGTAACCAGCTCCTGTATGTGCCAAAGGCCACAGCAGTGGTCTCACCACCACCCTGGTCTCTCTTGTAAGAGGAGACAGAAGGTTGAGACTTGCCTGCTGCTTTCCCTCTGTGGTCAAATAGGGTGCACTGTAGCTTGTACAATCACACCACTGTGGGTGGGAGGCCTGTGTCTGAGCATTTGTTTGTGGGATCAGGAGCTCCAAATGACTGAAGTTAGGGTTGCAATGCTGGGCTTTTCCTTCTCCTTACACTGTGGCTGTTATTTCACTGGCCATTTGCACCGCTCTGGCTCCGAGTGCCCATCGCAGCCCTTCTTCAAAGCCTGCTGAGCTCCCCGGGATCCCTGGGTATCTCCTCACCCCGCAGCATCCAGCATAGCACAGCTGCTGTGCCCAATTAATGTGGTCCTGCCGTTATCGAAGGCGATCATCGAGATGGGAGGCTTTGGGGCTTCCCGGCTGCTGCTGCCATCAGTAGTTCCTATTAACACTAATGCAAATCCCGTTCTGGCACCGGCAGCACGACACCCCCAGCTCGTGAGGCTGCAGGACCCACAGGCACGGCGGCACGGAGCTAATTCTTTGGGCATCACGGTGAGGTTTTACTGCCAGGGGTCTCACTGTCACGCCGTGCTTACTGTGCTGCCGTAACATTCTGCTATTCCCAGTCTCGGGAAGAGCCCATAGAATTGAAGAGTGAGGTAGGGGTCAATCCCTGTTCTGCAGGCACCAAGAATAATGGAAGGAAAGTCTTATTGCTCTTGGATTGTTGTGCTTTGCTCTCACTGACTCCCCTCAGACTCCAGGTTGCTCAAGATAAATGTCTTTATTCTCTCCTGCATTTTCTGCATAGATCTGTTAGCTGTTAGATGCCTTTGCCACATCGCAGGCTGTCTTTCTGATGGCACATAGCTTGGTTTGGTTTTATTTTCCTGATGCCACCTTCAGTTTCTTTGGTTCCCAGGTGTATCTGGATGAGCTGGGACTAGTTTTGCTCATTAAAATCACATTTCTGTGAAAACTGTCTTAGAAATTAATCACAAAGCTTAATGAAGCAGTACATGGCTTGAAAAGAAACGGTCGTAGTGTAGAAGGGGAAATGATAAGTTCTCTCTGAAAATTTCAGAGGAGCTTAGGCATGCCCTGGTGAAATGGGTTTAGGAGTCTGATGCCTGTCACCCCTGGAAGTGAAGCGTGCCTGTGTCTGGGCCTGGCCAGCAAAGATTTTGGCTTTTTCCCTAGCGAAGGAACAAGTCTCTGCACCAGGACGGGGGTTCGCTTCCCCACTGGCAGTGGGACTGAGGTTCCAGGTGCCTTGCAGTGCCACCTGCCCTGCTTTTCTCCCTGCAGCCAGGGTTTGTGCTGGAGCCGACAGCTTTCCCTCTCCCGTGCATGCCAAGCCAGGCGCTGAAGGCTGGTAGGGAACAACCCGGAGGTGGAACAAAAGTTTCGCACCGGTTTGTCCTTCCCCTGGCAGCGTGGGCAGGATGCTTGCCCACTCACCTCGCCATCTTGTGCCGTTCTCTGAGGTCTGGGGCTGCAGGCGAGGAGGGGCTGAGCAGCAAAGCGGGGCTGGCCTCGGTGGAAGAGGCACGGCCCCGTCGTGCTGCTCCGTGCCCGAACCTCTCGGCCGCAGCCGGGTCCTCTCTCAACTGCCATGGGAGTCTGGCACTGCCACCTAAGCCGGCTGAGGAGGCATTTGTCTTGGAGACAGCTGTCAATCAGTGCCGCCTCCTCACGCGGCGCCTGTGTGGGCCACTCCTGCAATACGGCACGGGCAAGGCGATGCTGGCTGCGCACCGCGGCGCTCAGCACCCGCAGCCGGGCTCCCAGCTCGTCCGGAAAGGGCACTCTCAGGTGAGCGGCCCTGCTCTCAGCTCAGTCATCTGAGCAACGTTTAAGATTAGTGTTTTCCCTCCCAGCTTCCACAGGTAACAGTTATCTCTAATTGTTTGGCGTGGGCTGAGCCTTCTATTAGGAGTGTTCAAGCGCAGGGTGAGGTGAGTTGAGCTGAGCTGCCGGGAACCACGCACACACAACGTGGGATCTGTTCTGCTGGCGGTGGGGTCACGGCACACACGGTCATGTCCGGGAGCTACCACCGTGCTCGGGGACCTGCCCCAGCCCGCTTCCAAGGCATAGCCCTTCCTTGTGCTTGCTGGGAGGAGGAAAGCGAGAGAGCAGCGATTTGAAGCGTTGTATTCATTTCTTAGGCTTTGTTTTCCCCCTTTGTCGTGATTTTCTCTCTTCCGGTTTCCAACACCTCTTGCAGGGAACCTGGAAACAGAAGGGCAGCTCGAGGATGGAGAACGCCGTAGGCAAATTCTAGCACAGCTGCCTTTCACGAGGAATAATCCGATTTTGTTTTTTTCCTCCTTCTCTATGCCCACATGTTTTCTGCTCCTACCATCACTCCTCTGAAATTATATGCTTCAAACCCGCAGCAGCTCTGTTGCTTTTTGTGGGGGTTTCAGCTCGTACTCTGGCAATGCAGACACGCTCGTTACCAGATGTAACGACAGGCACTTCTTCCTCCAGCCCCGCAGGGCTGTGCTCCATCAGCTCGGCGTGCAGTCCGCCCTCATTCCTCCTCCTGGGCTCTTCCAGCCATCAACGAGGTGGTAGCAGGGGACAGTAACCTCCCAGGAGAGGTGACCAGAGCTCAAAGCCCTTAGAAATACCCCAACTCAAGCCCAAAGAAGAAAAAAAAATCTCGTTTTTAGGAGGCCCTCATTATACTCCACTGCAGAGGAATCCTTAAAACAGCTTTTGTTGCCTTAACTGGAAGTCTTTAATGCCTAGCTGTGTTTTTATAAAGGATCTTTATGAACAACTACTAGGTTGAAAATTGCCATACTTAAGGTATTCAATGAATAATAATTACACCAAACTTGCTTTTTGCTGGGTTTGTTGGAAAAGCTGGGGTTTTCCAACTAGTATCTCACCTGTGGCCTGAAAAGGCACTGCACGCCACCAAAGTCGCCCCAAAAGGCTCTGTTTGTGGTTTTTGACTTCCAGCTCACCGGGATTGTTTGTCTCTGGGCTGAGCTACGGATGTGGGATGCTGGTTGCACCAGCTCAGCTTAGGATGCATTTACTCATGTAGGTCTTTGTGCCACGGGGCCAGCGTGAAGTATTTTTGCAGTGGGTCTTGCCACATGAGGCTGGATTTCTGGTTCTGGGTCACGGAAAGCAGCGCTGAGGGGTGTTACTTAGCTCTGATTGAGCTGGGCAGGAAGTGAAAGGCAGAAGGAAGCCAGCGTGCCAGCTAGAGGCACCAAAGGAAAGGGATGTTCACTCAGCTGTGACATCCCTCTGGTCCTTGCCAGGTGCCCCCAGGGGTGGCTCAAGCAGGGCTCAGACCGTTGCTGCAAAGCCAGTCGGGCAGCAAATGGCCTTTCTCTTATCTTAAAGACCATTACCGAGCTCCACGCCTGATTGCATGCAGGCAGCTAATTGCCCTCTTTGCAAGCACCAACCTGGGACCTGCATGAGCTGCAAGCACGCTTCCTGTGCACCGCAGTGCCATTTGCCATAGCTGCGTTTCATTCTTATTTACAGCACAAAACTGAGGAGCAGCCACTGCTTCCTCCAGCCTCCCACATTGGGTGAGTGTGCTCTGAGCCTGGAAAGCTGGGAACTTGTTCAAGGTAAACCAGGCGTGGGGGTATATCCCCGTGGGACTCTTGGTCCATCTCTGGGAAGAGTCACAAAACTTGTTCATTTCTCAGCCTCCTGTTACAAATTGCCAAAGACCAGGGCTTGGAAAAGTTGGATAATTTTAACAGTGCCTTTCCTTAAAGTAAATAACAATTATAATAATAAATCTTCCCAGTGGAAGTGATTATTGTTACAAATAATGTATCCTGATGTCTTTGGAGGTGCAGACATTTGCTCAGCTATTAGGGTACACAGCAGCAGCCATGCAAATGTGTGTTCCCGTGCCCCATGTCTCTGCACAGCGATGAGGACATGAAGTTGAAGTGTTCTGTTTTCTAGCAGCAGCTTGCTGCCTCAGAACAAACTACCTTTTACCAAACTTTTTCTTCCAGCTCCAAACAACATGCCCTTGTAAAGTCTGCGATTACTCACTTTAGCAGGAAATGTGAGGAGGAGGAGGAGGTACGCTCCAGTTTCACACCTTTTCTCTTTTTTCATCTAGAAACAAGTTCTGTTCTGGCTTGAGTGATTGACTGAACCTTTTTCAAGTGTTGTCTGAAGGAGACAAGTTTTCTTTTGCTGGATCAGAGATGTTGTTTGGCTTGTAGATTTTCATGAAACCGGGGATGTTTTTTTTCTTTTTGTTTGCTTCCAGGAAATCACAGCACATGCACGGAATAAGGGAAAATTTCAAGCACAACAAGTTGTGCTTAGCCAGAGCCTCAGCATGTAGTATGTCAGGTCTCTCGATGATGTGCTTTGAAAACTGGCTGCCTTTGGGAAAGAAGCTTTGGTCAGTCCTTTTCTGTGTTTTCCCTTCCACCCCAGCAGCCCAGACCCAGGCTGCTTTAGGTGGCTTGGGGGTTGATAGCTTCCCCACCTCTCCATGGGAGCGCAGGCAGCTCTCAGCACTTCAGCCTTGTGTGCCTGGAAGCTTCTTGCCGTTTCTTGCTGTATTGTTCAGTCGCATCAAAGGTATCGCCCCCCCTGCTAGCTGTGCTAGGCTGCAAACGGCACTTCCACAGAGGCTGGGACGCGCCAGGAGTCCTTCAGCCTCCGTTCATTTGTCCGTCTCTTCTGCTCGGCGAGAAGTGGGTTTAAAATAGCTTGTGACACGGAGGAGTCAGAGCTTAATGATGAAAATGGTACGAAAATAACTCTAGTGATGGTGGACGGACATTTTATTTTTTTTAAGGGACAAGACTGTTTTTTGTTTGCAGATCTGAAGTGCCAGTAGGAAATCTTTAGCTCACGTTGTTTAACGTTTTCAAGTCAGCGCGAGCTGCTGTATGCCTTAACCAGGAAGGATGATTAGCTTCTGCGGTACGTGAGGTCTGCCTGGAGTGGGAACATTGAGATGAAAATAGTTCAAATAGTGATTTGAAAGCATCTCTCTAAAAGTAGCCAGCTTTTCTTCTTGCATAGCCATACCTAGTCTGCAAGAGGCTCTCAGTCTTCTCATGCGTGTAGCCACTTCTGGAGGAAAGTGAAGTGCTGCTGTTCCCCCTTCACAAGCGGGAGACGAAGCACAAAAGACACAGTTGGGCTGTTGGAGAGCAAGGACTCGCCTGAGACCTGGGATGCTGCTCGCTCTGAGGGACCTGCCAGCACGGGCCAGGCTGTGTTCCCACCCCATCCTTCCCCCTTTTTTTGGGAAGCTCCTGTAATTTATGGGTATTTAGCTGTCCTGGATCTGCTGGTGGTTGTCAGTCCAAACACTGGTTGTACCAAACCTTGCCTAGTCACTGAAGCAGTCCAAGAAGTGAGATGCTTAGGTGGTAGGGGTTACTGATCTCCTGCACACTGTGTTGCCCGTATAATGCTGCCCAGATGGGGGAAGAGACAGTCCCATGTTAGTTACCCATCAGGAGGGGCTGGCAGGGTGTCCCTGGGCAAAGGGACTCTAGCCACGTTCATCAGCTGAGTAAAACCATTGACTTTTATACAGTTCTTCTCAATGGGCACCCGGGCATCATTTGTGAGTACCTTTGTAGAGCTTGTAGGTTATTTTGCACAAAACTCTTTAAAATAAATACAGTATCTATCTATTGCAAGTGATTGGACTGAAAGATGAAACGCCTTTCTCAGCGAATCAGCACTAGGATTGTGCGACCGTAGGGCAATAAAGTGCAGCATCCATCCAAACTGACTTTTTTCGCTTTCTTTGTCAATAAGGCTGTAAAGCATCCAAGTCCTGCAAGTTGTCCTCAGAGTATTCAGAAAGAAATATAAATTCTAGCAGCTCTGTAGCTCAGCCTGTCCCGGATTTTTTCAAGGGATGCAGCACGGGTAGCTGAGGGGAGATGACCGTGATGTTCTCCAGCTCCACACCATCCCCGTTCAGCGTGCAGCACGCTGTGGTCTCTCGGCACAAAATGCAATGCACTGTCTCAGGAGCCGTCGTGTCAGCACTCATAAGCTTCGGAAGACAGTGTGCTGCTCTACATCCAGAGGAGAAAGAGAAGGAGTGAAAATGTTACTTGGCAAGGCTGCCTGGAAGGCTCCAGAGAGCAAAGATCCTCCCTTCCTGGTCTAAGGTGTTTTGTTTTGCTGAGGTCTCGGAGCAGCAGTGGGCCTCGCCTGCCACGCTCTGTGCTGTAGGAGTAAAAGGGCAGCCTGAACCAGCTCTGCCTGTGTGGAGAGCTCCTGCACCAGCCAAAGCAAGCATGACTTGCCCGGCACCTCTGACCAGGGTCCTTGCGGGCAGGATTTTCCCAAGGATGCTGCATAAACATCCCTTAAACTTGGGGTTAACCAGAGAGAATGGGGCTTGGGAGGGAGCGAGGAAGGGCTTGGGGCAGGAGAGTGGAGGACAAAAGCCAGATGCAGTGTCCAACCTGGAAGAAACCTCACGGGAATAAAGGGATTTGCCTTCTGCCTTTAGGTCACCCGGAGGAACCAGCATGGGGAGCCGTTATGTCTCTGCCCATCCTAGACAGCCATTCTCTTTGCCTCCCAGTTTTATTTGCCAGCTGTATTTCTGTTATTTTTCCTGATTTATTAACAGAGCAGCTACATTTTTACCACGAGCAGGATGAAGCCGGGCTTTCTGCTGAGGACTGACTCGGCGATGATGTGTTTCACCCAGCGGAGCTCACCAGGCGAGGCCCTGTCGCAGCAGGAGTCACCACAGAGGTTCCCTGGAGCAGCAACCGCTCCTCAGCCTGTGCTCAGTCACTGCCCAGTGCTTTATCTTCACTATTTCTTGCTTGTATTTTGTGCTGGCTTCTCAATTCTTCTGAGATCAAAGTCATGTTTTTCTTAATCAGTAAAAAACAGGGGCACGTATCTGTTTGATCGTGTAAAGGAAAATACCCAGCAGGGCTAGTGTGGTCTGCTGGATGCGCTGCAGGCTCGCTCTGCTAATGGCTTGCTGAGGTAAAACATGGTCTGACTGGGAGCAGATCCAGGTTCTCCGTGCTCTGGATGGCTCCAGCTCGGGGTTACTTGCACACCGGGTACAGAGGAGCGCAGCAGGAGAAGGAGTCTTGGAGGCAGGAGCTCCTGAAGCTGCCAGAGCTGCTTTTCCCAATGGGTCTTAATGGAAAAGGGAGCCCTTAGGGGGCTGTTTCAGGGTTTGTTGCAAGTGTTGGACGGGCACACCTGATGGAAACAAAGGTAGGAAATGAAGCAGGCAGTGACAAGGGGCTGCAGGCATCTTCTGGCCGGTCTGCATCCAGCCTTCCCTGTGGCGGCAGGCTGCAGATGGAAGGCGTAGCTTGGGAAGCATCATGGAGAAGGTCATTGGGGCAAGCCCCAAATCCCGGCTTTGCTTTCTCCTTACAACATTGCACATCGTTGTGCTTCAGGAAGTAGGTGCAGCCGCAATAATGTTTTGTGTCATTCATATGGGTCTGAGGAGCATGCCTAGCTGGCATGGTGAATCACAGGAAAGAAATGGCTTTGAGAGAAGGAAAAAGTGTCCACGCGTTTCAAAGATCTGCTCAGAGCCTGTGCTTTATCTCTCTGATAAGCCTTTGTAAGCCGAGGCTGCCTGTGCGGGGGGGGGCACTGCTGCTGGGCGTAGTCTGTGTGATGGAAAGGGGACGGGCGCTGCTCCCTCTGGGGGCTCTGTCTGCAGCTGGCCCAGCCAAAGGGATGGGTCTCCTGCCTGCCCACCGCTTACCCAGCAATACCTCTTCATAAAAAATTATGTTCCAACAAGGGCAGAAATCATTTAGCTCTCTTTGCTTGTGCTGAAGAGCTGCTGGAGTTTGCCTGTAACAGGAGGCAGTGAGAGGTTCTGGGCAAGGATCAAAGCAGACGCTGTGCTAGGGCAGTGGCTGGGTGGTCACTCTGTGGGGCAGCCGGTGGATTTTCTCATGTTGCTGAAGCGGACATTTATGGCTGGGCTGGGAAGTAAGATCTTTATATTGCTGGGCTGCCTAAGTAAGGGGTTGCTCCAATCTCTGGCTGGTGTATCCAGCTGGAGGGATGGAGAGGGCGCAGGCAGCGTGGATGGACCCAGGGTGGGTTCCTGGGGCAGGAGGGGGCACAAGCACACAGTATCCTCCTGGGGTCCTGCCTGCTCCTCTGCCTCCGAGGCTGTGACAAGGGATGCAGCAGCTGGGTGAGCCCTCTCTGCTCTGGAGACCAAGGGTAGCCCACTTGCGGCTTGCTGAGAGGCTGAAGTGGTCTCCTGGGATGCTCCTAGAGGCATATCAGAGTGATTGGAGTAGGCATTTGCAAATGTGAGCGTTTGTGCCCCTCTGGAGGAATGTTTTGGGCCGTTTGAGATGCAATGAGCGGCATCGTGTGGGCACCAAGGGGAGCAGACAGATGCAGTTCCCTCCCGTAGCACCCCTGCCCCACAGCCAGCTCCAGGCACGCATCTCAGAGAAGGGAAAGGGCCCGGAGAAGTGAGTGGGTGTCACTTGGGGTCGGTGCTGCAGAGCGTCTGTATGCCATGGTGTTCGGGAGCCAATACATCAAGCAACCGTGAGCAGGGAATTGTACAGCCAGCCAGGCATATGCACGGCGATCCACGCACAGCCAGCCTGCAAGGGAAGAGGACGTGCCAGCCTGGCGTCCCTGGGAAGATGTATTGTGGCTGTCAGGAGGCAAAGCACAACGAGCTCTCCGGTAACAAATATCAAACTCCTCTGAAACAGCGGGAAAATACATCGTTGGGCAGCTGGGAAAAGTTCCCCGAGACCGACAGTTAATACTGCTCGCTTACGGTGCCAGCAGAAAGCCGGTGACATTCAGCAGTGTGCAGAGCAGCCGCGGCTGCCCAGGAGGGTTTGCAATTAAGGAGACAAATGCTGGGGACGTGAGTCACCCCCCTGGGGTCCCCAGTCGGAGGGGGAGCAGTACCATCGCCAGGAGAACGTGCTGTGTTTTCCTGCTGCAGAGCAGCCTCCTGGGGTTGTTCCTGCGCTGTCGTGCCCATTGCTGGGTCCCTGGGTGCCCTTTGGGGTGCTGGTGGGATTCGGAGTTGGCTGTGCAGAGCTTGGCAAAATTGTAAAGCACCTACAGCTCAGAGCGATGCTTCTGCTCATCGGTGTGCAAGCAGAAATCATTTAGAGAATGTGTTGCTCCTAATAGTGAACTAATTGTAAAGGGATCAGAACTGAAGTGACAATACAGCATGTGGAAAGGGCCTTCTGAGGAGGAAAGGGGCACAGAAACAAGGCTCAGAAGCTGCTCTCCTGGGCTGTGTGGATGTGCTGGCACCATCGGTGCAGGGCAGGTGGAGAGGCTGGAGGCAACGTGTCAGTGGAGGCGTTTGGAGATTTAGTGGCATGTGTAAATGTGATAAAAGAGCAGTGGCAGATGTGTTCTTGAGCATCTTCCTTCTGCTCAGCCAGGGAACTGGCTGGTCTGGCCCCGTGAGGACAGGGCTGCCCCCAGGTGGGTTCCCCCCAGCACCTTCCTTCCTTGCCTGGAGTTCATGCCACTTTTCTGACTGTGGAAACAGCGATGCTGAGGGATGCTCGTTCAAAAGCTTGCTTTAGCTCTTTCCTAAATTACCTGGTGCTGAGGAGTAATAAAATATTTATTAGATGTTACAAAACCAAACCCGGAACAACAGCACGCTGAGCAGCTAACTATTCCTCCTTGCAGTGGTACCCAAACAGCAGGCGTCCTAAGGAGAAAGGGTTTTATGCTGCTCGTGGTCGTGTGCTGCAAGCTGATCTCTCTGAGACAAAAGGCAGAGATGCTTCCAGTGGGAATTACCTGCAGTCTTCAGCTGAGCTGCTTCTCGCGAGGCGCGGGTGATGCCAACCCCGACACTGCCTGCAGCGCACGGGGCTCCCAGGCTCCGGGCTGTAAAACCCTGCGGGTAAATGCAGGAACTGCCAGGTCCACAGGGGCTAGTTCAAGTCCTCGGGGTGATTTGGACTGGCCAGATCTCACCTCACTGACATTAGCGAGGATTTATGCCGTGTGGTTTGGTGCTTACCCCAGCTGGTGTTGAAGCCAGCAGCATGCTGTGGCTGACGGCTCCTTGCTGTGCAGCAGGGCAGCAGCAGGGGCTGTGGTACTGAGTTCATCAGGTAGGTGCCTAGCTTACGGCGTACAGGTCTGGTGGATTTTTATGAATCCTTATTAAACTATCCTTTACATTAGCTTTCAAGGCGTGCTGTGTGTGGTTCTTGGATGCTTTATACTGTTTATCATGCAAAGTCTGGCAAGACAACTGCCCCGTGAGTGCAAGTCACTGTTTCTGTGCACGTGCAGATTTGAAAATCCACTTTAAAAGAGCGAAAATCTGCAGAACTTGTAGTGCACAGCCTTTTCAAAGCACAAAGGCGTCCACCTCTCGGACTGATTCGAACCCATCCTTGACACAGTGTGAGGTACGAAACCAAAATCCAGGTGTAATGTATTACTGTGTTGTAGACCTTCAGTGAGGTGTACCGCTGTGCGCTCAAACAGCAAAGCCTTTTGGAGAGAGTGTGCATTTGCGAGGCATGTTGCCATGTACAACTTCCTTGTCAGGGAACTTTTCTGTTGCAAACAGCTCCTCTTTGCAATGCTTGTGCTCCCACGGTGTAGGCGAAGGAGGCTGGAGACAACGTGCGGCGATGACTGCCAGCTGTTCGCTGGCTGGAACAGCTCTGGAGTAGGTGCCCTGGCTCCCTGCGCTCAGGTCTGTGCTCAGCTCTGAGTCAGATGGAGTATGTGCAAAAATAACACATAGAAAGCAAGCTCCTGCTCGTCGCTTGTCCTGAGGAGGCTGGTGTGCCATTTGCTGAGGTCTGCACCAAATTCAAGCAAGTTGTCTCCGTGATTTGCTTAAGATCATGGTAGGGACACAGCATGTGTCAGAATCTGTTCCATCCCATGTCAGAGGTCACCAGGTCGTGCTGGGCACACCGTGTCTCTTTCTTTAAAGTCAGACCAAGAAGGTCAGAAGCATTTGGGTGCCCCGATCATCTGGTCTCTGATGAGCTCTTCCCAAGAACGGAAGCTGTTACAGGGAACATCTCTGCTGAGCGTTTTCATAAAACCCTGCAATTTCCCGCTGATGCCAGAGCTCCATGGGTGCCCTGCTGGATAGCAGCACCAGGAGTTCACCATCACTGGCTCAGCTCATTGCATTTTTAATATGCACGTGTGTGGCTGGCAACCTAAGTGCTCGTGTGCTTCAGACAGATAAGGGCTGTGAGATCCTGTACTGCATAAACACGCTGCGGTGTAACCTGAGGGAGTTCTCTTGGGTCTGGAGTCAACATATGCAAGCAGGGCATCCTGCAATTTCTGACAAGAGCAGAAATGACTGATATTTCTTCGATGGCTGTCACACGTGTGGGGAAAGCAGCGAGAGCTGGAAAAGAGAGGGAGGGCAATTAGAATAAATCTCTGCTGGCCACTACAGTGCTCCTGCCTACTGCTGACTCTGTCTCTCCTGGGTGAAGGCACGTGGCTTTGGATTTGCTTTGGCTGCAGGGAGGTTCTGTCCTGCACATGTTGAGGCTGCAGCCAAGCAGCGTTTGACCTCGTGGCTCAGGTGGTACAGATGGCTGCAATGTTGTTGTTCTTTGATGAAGATGTTGTTCTGGTGGTTTCTGCTATTTGAAAGCACGCTGTGGAAGTTAATCAGGTGAGAAGGGGTTTGTACTGGCCCCTTTGTGGTCTTACTGGACCTGTGGAAGCTGCTGGCTTCATTTATATGGATTTCTAACTGGTTGTTGGCCTATAATAGTAAGAATTAAAATAATATCCTTCTGAAAAACACTTAAGCCTCAAGGTGAGTGTTCGAGGGACGTGCCCTTGTAAGTCTGCAGATGGGTTGGTGGCACAGCTCGTGCCTGAAGGCCCTGCTCGAGGGCTCTGAGGTGTGGTGCTGGGGCTGTGCCCGTGCAGGGGAGCCTCCAGCCGCAGAGCAGCTCCCCCAGCACCAGATGCATGGTCCAGGCAGGGGGCACTGGCGTGTGTCACCTCTGGAGGACTGCTCAAGGGTTTCCACCAACTCTTGCACAAAGAATCTGCCAGCCCACGCAGGAGGATTTGGGGAGCGTGGGCAGAAAATTGAACATGGAGCATGTCAGACGGCGCTCATTTTCCTGCAGGTCTTAGCCCCATCCACTCCTCTGACTTTCTGCAACAGAAAGTGCTGCAGAAACTAAATTTAGCATGAAAGCAATTTAATTCTGGCTGAAATTGACTTTCTCGCTAACATCCCTAACAGTGACAGGGACACAGATCAATACACAAGTGCTGTTTCAGAGTCTGGCAGGGATGGATGTCCGAGGGTCCCGTTAGCCATGGACTGGTCCATGCTGCATGCAGGGTGTGATCAGAGAGGCTTTTCTTTGCCACGGATGTGGAAAATATCTGCCTAGTGCTTGGGATGAGGAGGAGGCAAATGACACTGATAGAGAAAAACCCGGTGATTCATTTCCACACCCCCGGGAGTTCATGTGCGAAATGAGTACTGGGAGCTTCTAGGAATTTCAAGAAGCATCATTTGTTTTGAAGGTAGCCCATTCAATACTGAGGAAGGAGCAGAAAGTATTGCTGCTGCATATTATTATGGAAACTGAACAAGCAAGGTCTTGTGGAGGTTGTCCTGAGAAATAACCTGGAAAAAAATAATAAAAATGTCATGCACATCGTCTAAAATTCTCTTATGAAAAGCCTTAGCTCAGGAAATCGTTGCTCTTAGTATGTCTTCCCTTGTGTCTCAACACCCTGACTTCAATGTTACCTGCAGTTTTCCTATTTTTCTTAGTTTCTTATGGCCTCTCTTCTTTCATCCTTTCTGCTTGACATTCACAATGGTTGCTAATGCAATATCGTCAATACTTTTAATTAACATTCTGATTATCTCCTCTTCCAGATAATTAAATGCTTAATAAAAACAGACCTAACTCCTTCCCACAGGTATCTCCCACTTGATCACTACATTGTTTATGGCTTGTCTTATTGCTGGCCCGATTTTCTTTTCAGTTCCATCAGCTCAGATGGGTTTGGAGCCTGTTTTACATCTGACGCTGTGTGTATTGCTCAAGAGCTCATGGTGTCTATCGTGCTCCTGGCAAACACCACAAAGGGTTTTAGATGCCTGACATGGCAGGTATGCTCTTCTATACAAAAGTTAAATCCTGCCAGCCTTAAAGCCAATGGCTTTTGGCAGCTTTTTTTCTGCAGGGCTTGTGGCAGACCATGACCAAGACCGAGGTGGGTTGGTTTAGAGGGATGATGCTTGCCAAAGCCCTACTGCTGCTGAGCCTTGTTGCGTGTGTCGGACCCGATGAAGTCCAGGTGCTCCCTGGGCTGCTCTTTTGAGGGTAGGAATGACCCTCAGTACCAGCTCCTACAGGGCAGCAAAGGCTGTCCGGTGTTTTCTGCAGCAGAGCGTAGTGAGTCTTGCTTTATGTCACTTTGATGAACACCTCTCCATAAGCGCCAGGATAAACTAATCCCAGATTATCGCATCAAATTGCCATTGCTCACTAACCCTCCTCAGCGTGGTGTTGCAGAATTAATTATCAGCATTCGTGGTGTTCGTTACCACAGTTCCTAAATGCCTTGCATGGCACATCATCTAGATCTAGTGATATTTATTGTTGCATTTGCCAAGTGGTCCCTCTCCTGCTTTTCATCACTAGTGGTGTTTACCCGGCTTCATTATGCTTTAGTCATTTAGAGCTCTGTAGTTTTAGATACTTTAATCAAAGCCATTTGGACACTTAAAGCCATTATTATTTTTTTTTTCTTTTCATTTAATGGGCTTGTTTCTTCTGCTGGCATACAAGTGAGGAAAAAACCACTCCTTTTACCCTTCTCTAGACCTTTTGGTCATTAGTAAATAATTGTTCTGACTTTAACTGCTCTCCTTTTCCTTTCAGTTTGAAGTTGTCACATATACATACATCTTGTTTGGCTCCTTCTCTTTTGTCTAAATTAATTCTTATTGTCAAACCTGAAGTAGTCAGGTAGTAAAGCTGATGCAACTACAGCTAAATCCCTGCAGCCTTTCAGCACGAGCGTTAGCTGCATCTCAAGAGGTTGTGCTGGGAATGCTGGTACATGGCTTACATACCTGCTGTGACTTTGTGCAACAAGCTGAAAAGGCTTTTTTCTTCCTTTTTTTTAAAGCTATATCTGTTTTTAAACCAACAGATAAATTGGCAAAATAATAGCATGTTATCTTACAAGGCTGGAAAAAAACCTCTGTAAACCTTCTGTTGGTGTCGTTGTGCCAAAATTAGAACTGTCTTGTAAGTTGTACCAGCTGCGTGCTGGACAGAAACTGTTCTGAGCAGCAAAGAAAGTCCTTGCTTGGGTAAGGAGAACAGGTTTGCCCTTGAACTGGTGTTAAATGGCATTAAATTCTGTCACGATTGGTTATGAATGGGGTTTCGTATGTGACAAGCCAATAGAGATGAGCAAACAAAAAAACACAAGAGTAAAGGCCAAGACCCCAGAGTGCTGATGAGTGCTGTTTTTTGCAGCCAAATCGCAGGGCTTCCAGGACAGAGATTAAACCTCATCTTCTGAAAGGGGAGGAGACGGTAACTGGGGAAAATAGTGCACTGAAATATTTATGCTTTTCCAAACATACACACAGAGATCTGCTTTTGACTTCAGAGTACCTGAAGTAGTAAAGGTCTTGCATGCATTTTGTGGTGGCAGAGTTGTTTAGAAATGATGTTCGGGATGATTTTGGTGCTCGTGATTCTTAAATGAACAGGACGAAGAGTACACGCGTGTATGGACACACGGGTGATTCCACACTATTGCTGCTATCCTCAAAGAGCAAAAATGCACATCATAAGCATGCTGATAAGATACTGTAGAAGAACTCATTTGTTGTTTCCTCATACATAAACCGTTCAACTAATTTTGTCATTTTGGCATGTTTTGCAGATAAGTAAGCAGCAGCTCCAGACAATCAAAGATCGTTTCCAGGCCTTTCTCAATGGAGAAACCCAGATCGTGGCAGATGAAGCATTTATAAATGCTGTCCAGAGCTACTATGAGGTAAGGAGAGATGATTTCAGTATTCATGTGAATCACTGGTCTCGCCCCTACTCACAGACTGGGTCAAATGTTGAACTAACGGGTTCTTTGTCAACAAAACACAAATAAAAGGCAAGTGCAAGGCTTCTCCTGTTTGATATCTGATACATCACAAGGTTTGTAAGATTCAGTGTTTGGAGGTGAGTCACCCATAAGGCAACAGTGGCAACCTCATTCTCTGTGTTGTATCCCATAGCGTGATTATGAAGAAGATTGTCCTTCCTTTAAGCTGAAAAATACCTTCCTGATGTTTTAAACAGCCTACTTAAAAACAGGAAAGATAGCGCAATATGAAATAAATCTCGTGTGCTCTCTGTGAAAAACACCAATTAAAAATGGGCAGCGTATTCAGTTCTTGCTGAAGCTTTTGTGTTGTGTCTAATAGATTTTGGGATTCTCAGCAAAAGTCTTTTCTTTTTGGTAAGTCTTTGCATGCACGTACAAGTGCTCTAAAGCAAAGAGGATGTACATCTACAAAAACTAGATGGTACTAAATAATGTGAAACATCCTTCATAATTGTGCAAAAGAGTAATTATGTATGTCTTTCTTTTTTCACCTCTTTGTGTGCAGCCCTTAATGCTGCCTTTCATATCTTTTCTCAGAAGGAAAGAGCTTCTGTTTTTGAAGGAAATCAGTGCTTGTAATTTGTATGAGAAGCGCCGCTTATTTTTTTTTGCTAGCCTTTCTGCAAACCATTTTTCTTTCTCCCTAGAGCTATTCTGTCATAAAAGGTGAAGATTTTGAATTGTCTACATAAAATATTTCTGTGGAAGTGAGATCTAAAAGAGGACCAAATACAGATACTGAAACTGAAGAGAATTTTAACTCTGTAAAACAAATGAAAAAAATGGTAACAGCTGCTTCTGTGTTAGGAAAGCACAGATTATCCCTGGATTAACTCTATTAAACTGGCCTAATAGTTAGTGCTCCATCATTCTCTGTACAGGAAGGAAGCTGCGAGTAATTTACATCTCTTATCAGAAAAGAAATTGCCAAGGGATCATCATTTTATCACGGCTTCACTGAGCAGATGCTCTTAGAGAAAGTTTTCAAGATGGCGTGAGCTGCACTTTAGGATATAAGAGCAGCATAATCTGTTTAGATAAGATTATTGAGCAGGAAAATGAAACTGCTTAAAAACAGACAAAATACGTTCCATTTCCCTGGTGGCTCTGGCTAAAAGCATGTCCTGACCAGCTCCAGAAGTCCTATGCTATGTAATTACATCAAGTAATCAAACTTAAAAAGAACAGCTGATCAGAACTAGATGTCTGCAAATTGTCCATTTTCAGCTCAACAGGACACTTCACTGGCATTGTCCAGTGTCCAGTGACTTAATGCAGGCCACAGAAAGCATGATGCATCACTGTCCCTTAGTGCAACTTTCTTTTACTTCTTTTTAACTGTCAGTTTCCTTTCATTTACAACAGTTTACTTCCAGCTTCCGTGCAGTTGCAGCATGGCTGCATATGTCTTCCTCAGCACCATCTGCGGCGGCACAAGGAAAGCCTGGCAGCAGAAAGCCTTTGCCCTCTCTGGCTGCAGGAGCAGCGTTTCCTGATGGTGCCCTCCTTCCTTTGCATGCAGAGGTGCCCACCCTTGATCAAGCCATGGCACAGTCAGAGCAGATCTTGCTTCACCTTAACTCCTGCAGGTCTCAGGGCTCTGTGCAAATAGCTGTCCCTGGGATGGATGCTATCTAGAAATCTGCGTTTAGGTACAGACTTACAAAGCTGCGTGATGAGTCTTGGACTTGGAAAAGACTAGAATTTGGTTTTGTTTTTGTTTTTTTCTCAGCTGAAACTGAACATCTCTGTTCAGGATATCAGTGTAGAATAGGATCTCTTCTCTTCAAATATTGCCTAGGGAATTCTTTTTCTTTCTTTTTTTTTTTTTGTTGGAGAAAGAAAGAGGTAAAGGTGACATGCTAGGTCAGGGATGTGTTTGACGCTCTTGCTCTGAACGTGTTTGCAAGGCCATGCTCCCTGGTTAAGTCTCCTATCAAGGGGTAAACGTGAGATTGTTGGTCTTAGACAAGTTCTCAGAAAGCATCTGGGAACACGGAGTGCCATGTTGCTGAATGGTATAAAAATCTACCATGTCCTTAGGTCATCCTTGAACTCTTTAATTATTGAGAGCCGACAGATCCACCTCTGTGCTGGCACAGCTTCTTCCAGCCGGCCGCATTCATCAGTTCTCAGCATCATTAATAAAACAGCGCTTCTTGCTAGGCATTGATTGCTCTTCTCTGTTCAGGGCTTGGGAGAGGAGAGCCAACACAATATCCCCCTGTCCCTCTCTCATCCTTTGGCTCTCTGTTGTTCCCGTGGGATCACCTGCTGTGCAGGGCCCTTTTATGTCTCGACCCTTGTGCTGTTCTCGCAGCAGAAAGAGCACCTCCATCAAATGCCTTCTCCCTCCCTCCTGCTGTCAGCATCCTGTGCCTGGCAGACTGTTCGCTCTGCACAGCCTCCCCAGGGAGCCTGCAGCTGCCCTGACCCTTCCTGTGCTGCTTCAGCAGCGCTGGGATGGATTTGGCCTCCACCTGTGGCCGTGCCACATGCTGTGTGCCTTGTGATGATCTGAGTTGTCTTGATGTTCACCTGCAGCGTGCAGAGACCGGGCAGTTCATCCCTGTCCTTCTGTGGGCTTGTTGGTGCTCTTCCAGTGCTGATTGCCTGGCTTGGAAGGACCAGGGAATGTGAGAAGCTTTGGGACACATTATTTAACTGAAGGTAACGTTGACATTAGACTAATTAATTTATTCCTCTCACCTTGTAACAGCCAGGCAGTCTGCAAAGGTCTCCTCCAGTTGACTAGTTAAATAGAAGTCTGATCCTTATGTCAGATGTTCCTCCAGTGCCTGGCTCCGTGGATCAATGCGATGCTGTTAGCTTGAGTAGGATGACGGGGCTCGCTCTGACAAGGCAGCATTTGGCCAGGTGGTTGTTGTTATACAGTAACTTTCTTATTAAAACATTTGATAGAACAAAATATAATCCTGCTTTCCCAAAGGGCATTTATGTATCTGGCAAAGTGTGACTGTAATGTTGTGCGAAGTCTTAATTGCATCACAGTGTGTCCATTTTAGCAGACACAAAGCAGAAGCTTCACCTGATTTCATTACACTTCCCAAAGTGCAGATGAAACCTCTGTCAGCCTGGCAACATCTGGTTGCTGACTGGGAAAGCACACTGGCAATGAGGTAGTGCTTTTCCCGGCAGTGAAACCCTGTTTGTGCTGCTTCTGGAGTGAGGAGGGGGATTTATTTTAAGTGACACCATTTTAAGTCACCCTTTTGTCGCAGGTGTTCTTGAAAAGTGACCGCGTTGCAAGGATGGTGCAGAGCGGAGGGTGCTCAGCGAACGACTCCCGAGAGGTCTTCAAGAAGCACATCGAGAAGAGAGTGCGCAGCCTGCCCGAAATTGATGGCCTCAGCAAGGAGACGGTCCTGAGCTCCTGGATGGCCAAGTTTGATGCCATTTACCGTGGCGAGGAGGATCCCCGCAAGCAGCAGGCCAGGATGACAGCAAGCGCGGCCTCTGAACTCATTCTCAGCAAGGAGCAGCTCTACGAGATGTTCCAGAACATCCTGGGGATCAAGAAATTTGAGCATCAGCTGCTCTACAACGCTTGTCAGGTAAGGTCCTCCCCCAGGCTGGGTGGGAATGGAAGGGGCCTTCCTGAGGCAGTTGCTGCTGGAAAATACTGCTGTTACAGACTGGAAACTCTGGGTCTGACCTGGTGGTGTTTGAGAGAACTTCCCCAAGGTCTATCAAAGAGAAGAGGGATTTGGTTCACAGAGGGATTTTTGTGCACTCTCAGTTCTGGCTACCCAAGCGAGCTTCCTTCTCTTGGGTTCTTCTCTTGGTTGGTTACTTAGGGTTCTCTGTAGCTATTTCAGAGAGTCTTTTTATAAAGTTTTCTTTCCTGAAATCCCATAGAGTTGAGATGGGAGAGTTTCATTCCCTTAGCTCTGTGTCTGCTTGAGCAGGTGCCGAGGGGCACCATTTTGTTGTGCTTTGGTGCCTTCTTGCTGTCACATCACACGCTTAAAGGACAAAAGCACTTTGCAGGCTGCAGTAATAACCTTACCAGTGTTCCAAGCCCAGATGCCCTGAAGGTGAATGTCTTATGCAAACTTGCTTATTTAGGGGAGAGGGGAAGCAGAGAGGGCCTGCAGGCCGGCACCTCAATTCCCATGGCTGTCACTTCTCAAAGCGGAGAGAATTCCAAATCTCGATTGCCTCAGTTCTGCTCTGGTTGCAGAGCTCCCAGACCGATGAAAACCTCTCCCGTTCCTCTCTTCTTTTTCCCCGCTGAGACCCAGTTCCCCAGGGCCACTGGGCTGGGGCACTTTGCGGTGCCAGCAGCTCCGGCCGAGGCTGCCTGTGACTGCCCGTGACCCAGATCTCAGTCCTCTGCTCTTGGTTATAAATATCGCAGGAGGGATAAAGGATGCTGGAGTTGCAGGGAGCGTGAGGTAATGCTGGGGAAAGTCTTCTGAGGAGGAGCAGCCTTCAATCTCTTCCCCTTAATTAAGGGGTTCAGCTTCTTATTGGAATTAATACATTTGAGACCAATTCTGTCTTTCTTCTGTCTAGACATTTCCATTTTTTTCAAGAGATACACAGTTATTTTGGATTTGTTTTTTATCCTGTAAAGAGCTTCATTATCTTGTATTTGTTCTTCGTCATGGCAGTCCTTTATGGCAGAGCGGGGAGAGGATAATAAACGTCCCTGACTAAGGCATCTTCGTGGCAAAGGCGGCAGCGAGGACTGCATCAGTCCTCATAAATTCTGTTTACAAACCAGATTTCGTGCCTCCATCCCATGATGGAGGACTTCTTTAAAACCCAAAGCGTGGATTGAGGGCTGAGTCAGTTCTGCAGTTGTTGTTTCCTTTTAACTGATACCCACCTGAGCCCTCGGTCTCTCATCCTCCCTTGACCTATGCTCAGCTAAGGAACTTGGGCGGTTTTGTATGAGCCCGTGTGATCCTACCCTCTCGCTTTATGGTTCCCAGGGATGCAGAAACCAGTGTCTAATCATTGCTGTGCTGCTCTGTAGATGATCTCTGCTTATGAAAGCCTTTCTGGCTGCCACCCTGAACCCAGTGGCAATTTGCACTGGCTGCTCCCCACAGATTGCCCTGTTGCATCAAGCAACACGTTCCCTGCCGTAGGTCCTAGTTGTACTCCGGTAGCAAAGGATTTAATTCTGGGGCTTTTCTAATGCTCAGAGACAGCAAACCTGTAATTTAAGCTTCTGGAGAATGACATAATTTCTGTTGGGAGTGAGTATTAGCACGGAAGTCACTCTGTTTTCAATACCTGGCTAGCAGGATTAGCTATGCACAAGGGGAAGCTCTTTGCAGAAGGCAGGGCTCAGCACACCTCCCCCTCGCTCTCCGTAAGGTTGCAGGGGAGGCAGTGCCAGCGGATGGAGGAGGCGTTTTTTGGGATGGGGGCCCCCGGGGCCTCGCTCCCCACGCACAGCTTGGACCTCATCCTGCTCTCCGTGTGGGAATGCGGTGCTCGACCTCTGCGTGCACCACCAGGGAGAAAAGTCCTTCAAAACCTCATGTGGAGCCTTTTTAGAGGCCAGGCTGGTTTGCACAGCTGTTCAGCCTGGGGAGAACTGGGGCATTTCCCTTTGGTGAAATAAAAGCAAATGCAGGAGCAGTGAGCACACAGGGAAAATGCAGGCTCTGCCATGGGGAGCCTTATTTCAGTGCTACCTGTGGCTGTGTCACCTGGGCCAGCTATACCCATCAGGGGAAGCTCCTGGTGTTGTAAAATCCCCTTGCCCCTGAGCAGAGGAACAGGTCCAGGTTTTGCACCGTGTGTGCTGTGTGTGTAGTAGGACTGGGAAATGCTTCTGTCTGGCTCCCTTCCAGCTTCTCTCCGTCTCCCAGCCAGCTTTGAATTTTCATAAATTTTCATTTGCCGTATCTGTGTGACAAGCACTCTTCTATAAGCACCTCTGCCAGCCCATCAGCCTGTCCTGAAAATCAGCAGCGAGCTCCCTTTCCAGGTGGGTTTGCAAACACCTCTCAGCCTAAGCTTACAGCGGTACTCGCAGCACAGAACCCACGCTTTGCCCTTCGTGGCACTGGCCCACAACACCTGAAAACAGCATTGATTTCCAGCATGATGTTCTGCTTCAGTCCGGGCTGTTTCAGCCCGTCAGCGTTCGTTTGCTTCCCCGTGAAGACACGCTGACACTGGCTGGGTAAAACTGTTGGGCTAATGAGTTAAATTACTGTGGTCTGACTCTTGTCTCATCAGAGTTAATTAGAAGTAAAACTTAAATTCTTGTCTCAATAACTTGATTGATGTTTCCGTCATCTGTTCCCTAAGAACAAAATATGTTGTATATTCTGTTTGTGGATAAACTATAACTAAAAGGAAGACATTGGCTGGTGTTTTCCTGGACATGCTGGCATTATAACATCCCCAGCCATGTTGCATGTTGCACACACCTTGGGATGGATGCATTCGCTTTCCTCCCCCCGAGCAGGGCACCAGCAGCTCCCACTGCAGCCCCCTCCAGCCACAGGCTTTGCACCCAGGTTGAGCAAACTTTGCAGACGAATCTGGGGGCAATAACAAACTTTTCCACAGTGGTTCAGTGCAGTGTAAGCTGTGCTTCTTTTTGACTTCTGCTTGTCTGCTGTCTACGGGAAGAATTAGGAGAGGGCGTGTTTCCCCTGACAGGCTGTCTGCTGCTCGTTGCAGGTGTTGGCGTGGCGCTGTGAGTGCAGTTTATCAATCCTGGGCCTGGAAAGCAAAGCAGATCGGCCTCGTGTTGCTCCGGCCATCTGGGAGCAGAGGGGCTGCAGCCAGAGCTCCTCACTATTGGATTTGAGGCTCAGCAAAACCCCTGCTCTGTGCCATTATCCTGCTGATGGGTGCTGGCTTTGGGGCCATGAAGAGCACAGCTCCCAGGCAGGAGCTGCCAAGGGTGAGCCCCAGTGCACACCATCCAGCAGCAGCTTTGGGTGTTGGCTCCAGACTGTTGGCTGCTGGGGTGCAGCTTTTATAGGGATATGGAAAAGTATGTTTTCCTCAGACTGTGCAGTACAAAGGGTGCCCTTGATGGACCTGGAGACCCTCGGCAGCATGTACACCAGAGGAAGGTGGGAGCTGGCTGCCCCAGGGGCTGAGCAAGAAGGCAAAGGATAAGAATACGTTGCCCAGTCATTTTTCTTGCAAAGCACGAGCAGGAATGGAGTACTGAACACTTGCTTGAACTTCTGCAGCCTGGAGGAGGGAGCTTTTCTCCCTCCCATTACATCACAGCCAGTAATTGCATAACGATTGCATCACCGGGGCTGTGTTCTCATTCGCTTCTGAAATAATATTTTACTTTTGCAGGAGGATGATGACTTCTAAAGGGATTTTTTTTTTTTTTTTTTAATACAATATCCTCAGGTGGAGTGAGATAAGTGTATCGTTAATGCGATAGTGGTGATGCAGCAGGATCTGAGATAGCAGAAGGAATTGATGTGCTTGAAAGACCTTTAGGAAACAAAGATGGGACTGGTGCTGTACTAGGTGTGGGAGATTACGGTGCTATTAAGCACAGTCTATGACTGGAGCATTTTAAATAATGCAGAGATACTAACGTGGTTTTAGTTGTTGTTGTGGTTTTGACTTGTGCATAATACACGCTGTGTGGATGGCTGTTTCTGCTCCGCTGGAGGCAGCGAGGGAGCTGAGCATCCCTGGCTGTGCCCTCCAGCCCCTCTGCTGTGCGAGAGGCATCCTTGGAGGGAGAAGGGTGTTGAGAATTTGTTTTCTGGTCCCAGAACCCATTGACAAGGCTTGGGTTTAGCCTTTCTGCTCCACAACGAGCATGTGACTGTGGAAGAGTAATGCAGGAGAGATTTTTTTTTTAAGGTGCTGGTCAATTCCTGACTTGAGTCCTTGCAATCACCTTTTCCCTGGGCACAGCCCTCTATTTCCCACTGATGGCTTAATTGCAGCAGCGTCTCTGAAAGTCAGGCTGTGGTCTCATTATTCCCCATCTGTGTGGCAGGGATGCACTTTTCTATCTCATACCATGTTTGAAAGTCACTTTTAGGCTTACTGTGAAGACGCAGTGAGTTGACCCACCTGCAGCAGCTGTGTCTGCTCCCCCACCTGGGAGGAAGCGCTGCACCCTGAGGCTGTCCCTGCAGGGTTTGTCTCAATTCACAGCCTGCAAATTCAGCTTTCTCTCTTCCTGGGCCTAAAGCGTCCCACGTACTGTGGCATTCCTGTTAAGTGAGAAAAATGTCTGTGCTAAACTCCCAATTTCATCTAATTCCCTTAGATTTAGCTACTTGTTTTTAAATTTAAGCGTGTCAAACCTGCTGAATAGTATGTAGGAATACATGGCTGAAGGTCACATTTTTCAGCATCTATTCCTGTCCACCTGGGTTGTAGGTAACAGATCCAAAACGTAGGCACGTGTGTGATACAGTACAGATCAAAGACACCGATTGCTGCGATTGGTTTTGTAAGTTTTGAGGACCTGTGCTTTTAGCTAGGAAACTTTTCAACTCAAATCTCACCAACCAGAGCTGGTTTAAAACTGGAATTTACTGTATTGACATTTACTTTTGCAGCTGACTTAGGATGCTGTGTCCAAAGGCTGACATTTCTCACAAAGGGGAAAGCTTCCTTGCCAAAAAAAAAAAAAAAAAGGTTTCAGAGCTGCTAAGAGAGAAGATATTTACAATTTTTGCCCTGAATCAAGTGTTTGATTTTAGCTCAGTTCAGTATTAAAGGTAATTCATTGTGGTGGTATCTCACCTGCTGCCCCTCTTTCATCTCTGCAGTTCAGGTGGCTTTCCTGAACCCAATTCCTGTGGTGGGCTGAGACCCAAAGGCTGTAATTGTTTGCAGAGATGCTCTGGTGGTACTTGGGGGTTGCGGTCCGGTTTGGTCCAGGGCTGGGACAAGGAAGGACAGAAAGTCCCGTGAGGCACCGTAACGGCTCGGACAGCGGGACAAAGGTTAAGCTGACCTCAGAATCAAAGTTTGGTTTGTGTGGATCCTCCCAAAACCAAGGCTGAGTTTTTTTTTTTCTCTGATGAAAAATTCCCAGCTGTGCCTTGCGATGAGAACCGAGCCCAGGGTCATCGCCCCCAGCATGGAGGTACCTGTCCCCATGCTGCTGCCTCTTTAGTTCGGGGATTTTTAGAATCAGATCATTCTCTTCTGCTCCCTGTGCATCATTTTTGAAGAACAAAAAGTGATTCTGTTTGATTCCAGCTTCATCCTGAAGCTCCAAGCCAGTGAAATGGCCACGAGCAGTTGTGGGCATTTAAACGCTAATGCAAGGCCACCAGGCCCCGAGGGCTGCCCGGGTTGGGACCTGGGTGCTGCGGGTGAAGGGAGGCTTTGTCCAGCACCATCGTGCTCTGTGCCAGCCCCAGAGCATCGTCTGGAGCTCCTTGCTCTTTCATTTCCCACCCTTTCTCTCCTCCAGAACACCTTTTGGTCTCTCCACCAATTTCCACTCTGAGAACGCTACCCACCCCTCCCCTAGAACAAAGCCACTGCCAACAAAAAGGTGGTTTCGGGATGATCAAAAGCCTCCAAATCCATAAAGCATCATACTCTGTTTTCAGTAATTCAGTATTTATTTCCATGGAAACGGAAATGGCAGCCCGGAGCCTTCTGCAGGGTTGTAATTACTCTTGTAGCAGCCCGTGGCAGCCGCAGCATGCCTGTCAGCGCTCGAGTGTCTCCTAAAGACGGCCGTGATTTAGCGCCGGGTGGGAAATTGAGGAAGGGAAAAGGGCTGGGAAGTGAGTGCTATTTCCCCCCTTCACAATAACACCGTGCAGATAAACTCCGAGATTCAGGGAGAGGGGAATTGCCCTTCATTGGCTCAGCCGTATTTTGAACTACGTTTGCACAGGAGGGAGGAGATGCTGGGCGGAAGGGGTAATGCAGACTGGGGAGGCACGTGGTGGCAGCAGGGGCTACGCTGCCAGCCCGCTGGTGTGTGCCACATTGCCCCTGCGATTTGGGGAGGAAAATGCAGGAATCAGTCTTTGTCAGGGTGGAACCACGCCATCGAGCTTTCGGCACCAGGTGTCGGGTTTGTGCCGGACGTGTAGGGACGCTTGTGTGCGTTCACTCGCTGTAGGACCAGCTTATGTGCTGTGCTGGTATGGACTTAGAGAGCAGTCTTGGCCCCTGTAATTAAATTTAAAGCAAATTAGCTCTTCTATTAAACAAAATAAATCTGATGCAGCCGAATGCTGGATTCTGTGGCTATGGCTGATCAATCGCTCCTGCAAAGAGCAGGCAAATGCTGCTGAGCAGATGGTCTTGGCTGAGGCATGGTCAATTAAACTAATTAAAGATGCTTTCATTTAATCAGAGGGTGTTTTAACCCTGTTAGCTGCCAGTTGGGAATGTATGTTTTCGTGCACTAGGAACTTCAAGTTCTGGCCCTACTACGGCCATCTTCTGGTTTTACAGCCCCTTTACTGAAGCCAAACTAGAGTGTGCATCCAAAGAGCAGATGTTTAGCAGAGAAATTATCACGTCATGCAACAACAGAGAAGACATGCAGACGAGGAATAAGTCACTCACTTCTAACACTGACCAGAGATGTGTATCGGACTGGAGACTCACTCCTGCACCCCATCCTTGCCACGCTACCTCCTGCCAGCCATCCCTCCGGGCTTTGCGGAGAAGATGCCCCTTTGCAGCCTAGCCAGTGGCTCCACCAAAACAGCAGCAGTCAGGGGTGGCTTGCTAGGGCATATTGCTTAAGGGAAGGGGAAGGTTTCAGCATCCAGGCAGGTTCAGGGCTGGAGGAACAGCCTCTCGTTTCTGCTCTCTGCTGTCATGCAAAATGTTTTGGCTGCTGGGAACCCCTCCACTGTGGGGTTCTGGTGGCGAATTTAATTCCTGATTTGCTGAAGAAACCCACAGAGACTCAGCCCAAGTACTCTTTAGCCTTGCTTAATAGAGCACTCAGTTAATTGGGCATCCTTGCCATTTCCCATTCCTCCCACCAAGGGGCTGCGGCAGGCCACGACCAGTGGTGTTCTGCATTTCCTGCAGCCTCTACAAATTAAATTAGAATCTGTTGTGCTTTATCCAGAGGGCTGCGCGGGCAGCTTCACGCATCAGACCAGATCTATCTCGCTCAGCAATATTGATCCCTGCAGGTACGTTAGGGCTAAAGCCAGGATGATTTTCAAGATGTTCATCCTTTGTGAAATGGTTCTTACTCTTCTGTTCAGTGAGGGGGTTTTGTGGTGCAGTGTCAGCTGAGTGCTCTTCATTGTCTTTGTGGACTGATTAATTTCCACATTTTAAGGTTTAAATTACCATCAAGATATCTCTTCAGTTTTTTCTTTCAGTTGGCCCAAGAATACTTTTCATCATCTGCATTCAAGCTGCAAAGGAATGAGTAAAAAATAACCATGGTTACCTTATAAAATATCAATGACTTGACATTTTCAATCTACCTTAACCCCTCTGTTTAGGCACTGCTAATTCTCTTCTTTCATGGAAAATCTAGTTGTTGGCATGACTTTCCTGCTTCTCAGCCAGATTTATTTATCTCATCGGATCAGGAGCCTCATTTCTAATGGATATTTGTTAATACAATTCTGAGTCCCTGCCACCACCTTGCACTTGGGAAGGAGCAAGCTGAGCGGCAGATTCCTGGCACCAGGTAGGGCCAAGTGGGAAAAAGCCCAAAGGGCTGAACCGAGAGCACCCGGTAGCTGACGGGGTGCTGATCTGCTGATGCTGGCGTTGGCAGACTAGCAGAGGGCTCTGGGAAGGGAAACACTTTTGTCCTCAGATTTTAAACTGGGAGAGCCGTTCTGGTGTCTTCTGCCTCTGCTGGTGCCTGGCTGCTTCCACCCAGCTTTGTTACGGGAGCAGACCAGAGCCCGCCAGCGGTCGGGGAGATGGACCATCCCTGGCACATCCCTGGCAGACGGCAATGCTGCCGTCTGGGGAATGTTCTGCAGGAGCTAATGAAATAAGAGAAGTTCTTGAGCATCGTTAAATGCGGCAATGTAAGGGAAATATAGCTTGAAAGCATTTAATTGGAGAGGAGATTTGCACAGAATAGAAATTGCAGAGGTGTTCCCTTTGTATAGGCAGAGAGGAAACTACTGATGAGAAGTGGGGAAGAAAATGGAGAAATTCAGAATTCAGGGAAGGCTCTTTGCAATTAAAGCCCCAACAATCTCACGGGACACGTTGCCACTGCACAGCCTTGAAACACGTGGTGGGTCTGCCCACAGTGAAGCCAAACCAAATGCTGTCCGTTGTTGGGGTATGGTAGCCAAAAATTATTAATAAAAAGTAGGCTTTTTATTGCTGATCTCTCAGAAAGCAAACTAAACTTTAACTGAGAGGAGCTGTAGGGCAGATTCTGAGCTAGGCTTCCATGTGGTTCCCGGAGGTGGGATTCAACTCTCAAAATACCACATTTATTTCAAGCAATCTCTTGTTGCCCTAACTCTGAATTCAGTGCAAGCCATCAGAAATAAATCCAGTTCCTCAGCAAGTCCTGTGTTTTATTAGGAAAGGAAAAAGTCACCCCTCCTCTTTGTCTTTCCCTCCACCAGAGATGGCGAGCAGAAGACGTGACAAAGAAGTGACCCCACTGGCCCCCTTCAGAGAAAGTAATCTCGTTTTTTATTTTAGCAGTATTTGTTGCCTGCGGTACATGTTGCTGTCAATCAGCCCAGGAGGCCCTCGGAGACAGAAGGGGTGTTATCCAGACCTATCTCTCTTGAAGCAACTAACAGCTAACTGCAAAAGAACCCATATGTGATGCTTATCTCGAGGAAGGCAGGAATACTTAATAAGACATAACTGGTGCACGACCCTGCTCCGTGTTAATGCCTCTTTCTCTTCCCTTCAACTGAAACACAATGCAGCGGCTGGAATTTAATTTTGCTCACAGGACTTTAATTTGAATTCCCCATGAAAACCTGAGTGCTTTGCAGCTCTTTCAGCCCTCACATTGTGTATTTTTATCACTGAAATCCTGTTCCTTTCACGAAGAACTTTAAATACCTTTCTCTTGAGCAGGAGGAATGTGTAGCAGTGGTTCTACGTGGCCGCCTTGGAGGCTGGCACCACAACTGCCGGGTCTTTGTTTCCACCGGGAATATCTTCTCTGAGATTCAAGCCTGGTTTTCTCTGAGCTGCGCTAGCCTAATGTCGCACGCTACTCTTAATTCTCTTTTTATTGTCTTAAACAGAGCGATCATTCTTGTGACATACATCATCTCCTAAGTGAATATTTTGAAAGTTCTGTATTAATATTTTACTGAGTTTTCTCTCATCCGCATTTCTGAAAAGAAATAGTTTCTCCATGGCTGCGTCTTCCACTTGGCAATCCATACTGTGTTCAGTATTGCAGACAAGAGGACTATTAAAAACCAGTTAGTCACCAGTCCTTTCCTCCCCTCTCTGCATTTCGGTCTTCAGACTACCAGTGTGCCCGTGTTACTTGATAAACACTTGATGACACAACTTGGGATGTGACAGTCAATGTCATTTTAATGCAAAGGAAACTTTGGAAATCAGACAGATCCGGCCAGAGAAAGAACTGCGTGAATATAAAGCACTGCAAGGTGAATCTGCCCCTCTGCATCCAACAAAAGCAGCGAGTTAAAAATAGAGGATAGGTGTATTTCTTAAGAGAAATGAGATGCCAAGGATTTCTTCAAAAAGATATCTAAATAGGCTTATATTTGTTCCCACTGAGCTGACTACAAATTGGGAAATGATCAACAAACTAGATTTCATGCATTTCAAAGGCTCACTGTCAATATCCCTACCCACGGGGAACACAACTTATGTAAGCTTTTCTTTACCTCTCTTTCAGTGCTGAGTTTTCAAATACTATGTTTTCAATATACTATGTTTTTCTGGAACATCTGATTCTGCTCATTTTGTGAGAAAATAGAGTGCGAGCTCAATGGGGAATTGGATGCGAGACATTAAAATACAGCCTCTCATGCATTGAAAACACGGCCCTAATAATGCCCTATAAAACTCTGCAGGCCTCCATGGCGCAGACTTTGCTGCATAATGCAGGGCAGTGATGCCTCCTAGCCGGCATGGTCGTGGGTTTTTTTGTGTGCTGTAGCCTTTGGTCCAGTTCTTTCATCTCGGAAATAGGTGGCAATAAGGGGCTGGGGAGGGCCATGGTGATGGCACAATCTTCTTCGTCATTCAGCTGTGAAGCCTTTGTACAAAAGTCACCGCAGTCGGCTGTGGAAGAGGGAAAGCGATTGCATCCTGCGTGTCACAGAGGTATGATGGCACAGCATCTGCTCCTCCCAGAGTGCTGTGCTGTTACAGGCAGCACTGAACTGGCTTTTGTGCATCACAGGAAGAGTCAGAAGGCAAGAGAGATGCGTGCATCTCTCAGGGTTAAGCAGCCAGCCCAAAGCTGGACGTCAGGGGCCTGTGTGTTTTGTCTGTGCCACGGATGCTGTAAAACTGGGGGCTGTGGGTGCTGGGCAGGGAAGCAAGCTGAGTTTTCCAGCGTGGCTGTACATGAGCCCTAAGCATTGGTGGCACAGAAGAGCACAGTGTGACACCTTGTGTCAGGCCCTCTGGTGCCTCTAGGTGACCGAGCTCCCACCACAAAGTCTGGTAAAACGTGCCTGCTTGTTCTGGCGTGTGCTGAGCTTGTCCCATGCTCTTTTTTTCTGCATGCTGACCGACTACTGCCTTGCTTGCAGCTGTGCTGGGAACAGCAGCAATTCTGCAGACCGGTGGTCTCCAATCGTCGCTGGTCCTTAGGAAAGGAAACCAGGCAAGATCCATGGTATCAGTATTTTGCTCAGAGCATCAACATGATGAAGGTAAAACACAGGGCACAGAAAGCAAAACACAGGGTCATGAGCAAGGCTGGGGGATCTTGGCAGGTAGCGGCTTGCCGGCAGGATGCCGGAGGGAGGCATTAACCGCAGGCTGTGTGTGTGCCTTGGCTGTTGTTCCACTGCAGGGGAGCATCAGTGAAGAGGTTCCTTCTTCCCAGGCTAGGGACTGTGAGCCCTTGCTTTTGGGGAAGTTTTTTTCAAACCTAACCAGCTTCGTTAGTGATCTCACTAAGTTCAGAGCCAGCAGCGAGTCTTGTGCATGGTTTAACATACAAAGTTGTAGCAGTGGAGCAATGAAATGGTCTCTTTTTTGTTCTTGACACCAGTCATTTATCCTGCTGGTATTTCTGCCTGTTTGCCGGCAGGCTCACGCTTTGTAACACTGGTGAAATAACTGTAGGCAGTGAGCTTGACTTCCATTTCCAGGAGTCTTGCATGCCTGTGTGCAGAGCTGAGACCAGAACTGATGAAAAATAGCTGCAAAACTGAGATGCAGTTTCATAGAGAAATTATTGACACGTTCATTAAATCAGCAAGGGCTGTTGGATGAGAATATTATTTGCCAATCACAGCATTTTGTTGCGTTTTAAAATCAGTTTAAAACACGGTCTTCCTTATTTCTGATATGTGGAGCATATCGGCAATGCTTCTTCATCACTGTGCCTGCTGTGTCCTTGCGGCTTGGAGTCTCGTTCCCTACGTTTCTTCTCTGTGCACATCCAGGTTCTCAAAAATGCCAAAAACGAAGTGGCCTTTCCTGTCACTTTGTAACTCAGTTCCTCATTCACCTTTCCTCTTGTGTATTTTCTCTTCCACTGGCCTTTTTCTTCATAACAGTAGATTTTGGCTGGTGACAGTCGTGCTCAGATGGTTAAATAGCAATCTAGTGTAAATTAGCTGAGGGAGCTGTGCCTGCCACTGCCTGAATGAATCCAGAATAACTTCGTGGAGGAGCGTGGCTCTAAGGGCAGGGGAGAGAGAGCAGCATGTTTAGGATCTGCTTGGGGTCAACAGAGCTGGAGAGGGCAGTACAGGTTAGATTAGCAGAAGAGCAAAACACTATTAGTATGGGGTTATATGCTATCAAAGATCCATAATAAATTATGGCGACGGCTTGCAAGTACACAGCAGCATCTGGTGCCGTTAACATCTGCAGCATTACAAGGAAGCCTGCGCAGTTTCATCAAGGTGGGTACAATGGCTTCCCTCGGGAAGTCCTGCTGGCAGCATGATACTCGAAAGGGATGGATGTGCTGGGGCTGTCCCCTGTGCACCTCCAGAGTATGCTGCCGGCACACAGCCCTGCCCCTTCCCGCCTTCCCTTTTGCCAGCCCTGCGCCTCCCGGAGCCCTGTGCCTCCCGGTCTTCTTCCTTACCACTGACATCGGCGGCTGTTCAGGGTCACTGCCTGGTCAGTCTGTTCCATCGTCATGTATGGCGATTGCAAAACAGCCGGGAGTGCCTGGCAGCTGGTAGAAATTTTATTTTCATGGCTGCAAAGAGCCAAAGATACATTCAAGGAGATAATTGAGATCATTAAACTTGCCTATCGTAATGCCAGTTGCAGTTTCATCCCTTGGATGTCAAAAATGGTAAGCAGCAACAATGAGCAACAACAAAAAAAATATTTTTATCCCAAATATACCAGCAAAAACTTCATAATTGTAATGTGCAGGCCCACAGTGAGGCTGTAGCCCTCCAGTGAGTGGCCTTGGGGAACTGGGGTAGTGATGGACTCTCTGGCTCAGGGCAGGGTGGCACAGGGTGCAAGGGCAGCCGGGCAAGCACAACTATCTCCGGTAGGCTTTGTGCTGCACCAGCCTGCCACAGCAGAAGGGGATCTCTCTCCATTGTTGCATGAAATTGCTGGATGGCAGACATGAATCAGAAGTAAATCGCTGCTGTTCAGAGATGGAGAGTTCATAAGAATAGTTAATGATAAAACTGTTGGTGTGGGTCAAGTCCTGGGCAGACTCGAGGAGGCTGCTCAGAAGGGTTATGTGGGGCTGCTGGCAGGGTGAGCAGAGGAAAAATAAATGGGTCAAATAAAGTCCTGCTGGAAAAGGAGTAAATGCCCACAGATAGCATTAAATCAGTTGTAACTGGAAACCAACAGGGACAAACTCTGGCAGGGGATTGGAACTAGGTGACCTTTGAGGTCCCTTCCAACCTGAGCCGTTCCGTGATTGTGATTGTAATCTCTGCTGCACGGGAATTGGCTTGTGCCCAGCACATCCCTGCAGAAGGCAGCAGCAAATGCAAGGGCAGGGCTCAGAGAAGTTCACCACGCAATAAAGGTTCAGCGTGAAATGAGAAGATTGCTTTTCAAAAACGACATGAACTGTCTGCTGGAAAGCTGTCCTAAGGGTGTCCAGGAGGGAGGCAGGGCCAAGGATGAAAAGACTGAACAACTTGTTGGAAGAGAATATGTCTTTGGAGATGGGGAAGCATGCTGAAGGAGGGGATGAGTTTGAAGAGGATGTTTTGGGGTCTGGTGAGTGTAAGGTATTGACCACATGTGGGTTGCTGGATGGACCAGAGAGAATTTAACTTTCAGAGCAGCACCTGAAAAGCCTGTGAGGATAACTGTGCATGAAGAGGATTGAACTCGTGGGCAGTGCTGCAGCTGTGATAGCTGCTCACTTCTTGGCTAGATATGCAGAGGAGCCTTAGGTAACAATGGGGATACCGTTGTCTGTCAGGCAGAAAAAAGACCTCTACTGCATCCAGGTATGGGATCCACGCTATAGAAATGTGTTGGAAAGATCTTAGCAGTTACATGGAAGGACAAGGAAGGATGAATTGGCTTACCTAGGGAAATGGTTGAAGGTGATTTGGCCTGTTTGCAGATGTGTTGGAGCAATCTTTCACTGCCTGTACGAGTGCGGTAACACCCAGCAGTGATGCTGCAGGGTGAAGGCAGGCAGGTGCCAGCCATGCTCCTGATACAGCAGTGCAGGGGGAACCAGGCTAAGGTTGTCACAGCGTTCCCCTCTCCTTAGGCACACGCCGTATGTTTTTCTAGCAGATAAGCTCACATTTGAATGAAAGGTGGGCTCTGAGAACTGGCCCTGCAGCCAGGCAGGTTTGTGCCATTCCCCAGTCACCTGCAGCCTTTGGCAGGGGGACACGCAGGGGACCATGCAGCTCCACAGGGCACACACAGCCTCGCGTGGTGCAGCTGAGGTGACGGCACATGAGGGGACCCTGCTTTGCCAAAGTTTGTTGCAAATACCCATCTGCTCGGAAGCAGAAACTATACGGTTTGTGCTGCGCAAATAATTAGTTGTTATACATTTTAAAACACGCGATCCAGTCCAAGCACACACATTTCTAGCGTGTGTCGCTGTGCAGCTGAGGAAGCTGGCAGCAGTTCTGCGCGATGTGCGGGGTACGGACAGGAGGTGCTTACCAGCACAGCCACGGTGTGACGCGTGTCCCTGTGCTGGTCTTGGAGGAATGTCTTGCATCTCTCTGCTTTCAGCAGCACATCCTGCATCCAGGCACACGAGTGGTTTGTAAGGTAGGCAGCCTCCATTCCCTGCCAGCCCTGGGGCGTTTCTGTGCCCCTGGGGACTGCTGGTGCCCAGGGACACCTCTGCAGCATTGCAAGCCTGTTGGCTCTCCATCGCTCACCTGCATCCCCAGGGCGGGTTGCCCATGCAGGAACAGCCTGTGTAGACCTTTCAGCAGCTTAGCAGGGAAAGCAGGAGGAGAATAGGGGAAAGCCACACATCCAGAGACATTAAAATGCAGAGGGCAGAGCTGGGAGGAATGGTCCCTGGAGGCATGGTTTCTTTGTAGCAGCTCATGCAGACTTAGGATGAATTAAGCACTTCGCAGATTCTCAAGAACTGGTTGATTTTTTTCAGGAATATTTCACCGCCACTCTAAAGACAAAAAAAAAAAAAAAAGAAAAAAAAAAAAAGTGAACCAGGGACTGATCTAAACATTTTAGGAACAGACCAGATTAGTGTTTTTAGATTGCAGAAAATATAGTAAGGAAAACTGTCTGAAAACGAATGCATTTTGAGGGGGTGGGAACGGTTTTGGATTTTGCTCAGCCTGTAAGCCAAATGATTCAGTCCTTCCCTCGGCTTTCATGCGGGGTCACGAGGTGAGCCTCACTTTGTTCCCTTGCATCCGAGGGGTAGCAGGGGAGGTGCCAGAGCCTTTCCCAGCTGTGCCAGCTCTCAGAGTTCTCTCCCTGCCCTTAGCCCTTAACAGCTCGCAGCATTTGGGCTGTCAGTCCCCTCTGAGGCTGCTTTTTCCAGTTGCTTTTCCCCACAACTCCAGCTGGAGGGAGAGAAGGACACCAAGGGAGCTGATTTTCTGCATGGCTATGTGGCATGGGGAGCAAGCTGACCCCACAGATCCTTGCACACACTCAATATTTTTTTCCAGTGCCCCAGGCACCAGTTGCATTCCCTTGGTTTCCATAAACCTGCTATTGCAAACAACTTAATTAATAGTGAGAAGTGGAGGGAAGGGATTTCAGCTGCAGGCTGTGTGTGTGTATGTTCCCCTAGCTTCAGAGCCTGTAGCAGCCGATGACACCTTCAGCTGGAGGAGCAGGTTGGCTCTAGCAGCACAATTTTGACACGGTTACGGAGCAGAATGCAAAAAGCGCTGAATCCCCTGAGAGTGCTCCAAGCATTTCTCTTTAATCTCTTCATGGGTGATTTTTTTTTTCTTTTCTTTCTGAGAAGAGCTGCATCTGCCACTGGAGATGGGCAGGTACAAATGCCGTGCACGGATCAGCAGCCATGTTCGCACTCGTACCTCCAGGCTCCAGCTGCATGGTCTGCACTCCTGCACGCCCTCTGTGCATGTGAAGTGCACTGCCCTCGGTGGAAGCTTACAGGGGAAGACTGAGGGTGGAATACAGATGAGGTGGGATCGGAGAGCAGGTTATCACCTTAGTTTTGCCATGCACTGCCATTCGGAAGCTATCAGGAGACCTCAACAGCAGCAGGGACTATCATGCCGTACTCTCAGTGTCCAATATATTTTCCCTAACTCTGTAAGCAAAGAGCCTCCTGCCCTGGTAACATTTTCAAAGGGAAGAGGTCACGCCTTGCTGAATGTAGTTTGAAATAAGTGGCATTGCCTCAAAAAGCAGGAGATAAGTGTTCCTTGCAGACAAGATATCTGGAAGAGTTAAGGTGAGGCGTGACCCACCACCCAGCTCATGTCCTATCCTTAAATCAATCATCTTCTGTTCATGGAGCTCTCTTCGGTGAGGAGGGGATCTGGAGTGTCTCCCGAGCCTGCCTGCCTGCAAAGACGCGCCATTCAGGATGGCACCGCTCAGTAAAACCTGGAGGTGGGCTCCAGGGCTTGTGTGAGGTGGGTGCTTCTGCCTTTTCCCCAGCGCCGTTGCATCCTGGCACGTCCCGACGTCCAACCTTGAAGGTGTTGAACATCTAGTATTTGGTTTTGTTTTCCTTGCAAAGGATAATTCATGTAACAATGTGCAAAACAGCTCTCCACCCTGCAGGGATGGAAAGGCTTTGCCTGGAGGCTCTGTCCATGCTAAGTTAGGGAAAAATAATTTACTGACAGTGGGGGAATCTGGATGGGGAGCCAGGGCAGAATTAACAGTGCGATCATGAGCATTGGAAGTTCCTCGGGGAGGCACCGGTCTCTTTTCCACCATGGTCCTCCCATCTGCAGGAGGGAGCGACAGGGTCCATGCCACCCCCCGTCTGTGTTGCACGGCATCTGCAAAGAGCCTCGGAGGGGGCTGCGGGACTCGCAGACAATATTTTGCAGTGCTGCCCAATACTTTCTGGTGCTGACTCCATCCGCCATCCTGTAGCAGTGAGGTGAGCCCGGGGGCCATGAGAGGGCAGGCGGTGGTCCCTGGTCCCTGGTTCCTGCTGCAGCACCCAGTCCTGTGCCCCCTGGGAGCTGCCCAGGGGCTTCACGTGGGGATGGCCCACGTGGGGATGGATGCTAATGATGGGGAACGCGATTGCCTGCCTGGTGCTGCTGCATCATCTCGATTTAAATTAGCTTGCATTAACCGCAGTTATATTTAACGCTGTCTACATGGCTGAATTTTTAGGTTGTTAATTTTCAATTGCGAATCACTTAATCGCATCTCACTTTTTATAAATATTTGTAACGGGAGTTAATACTTTCTATTAGGCGAGGCATACAAAAAGCCCAGGCCCCGGCGCCCCCTTATCTCGGGGCCTCTGCCTTTGATGGCGGGTGCGTCAGAAACCAAGGTCGGCCCTGCGCCTGTGTGCAGCGCCGTGTGGAGCTGGAGCTGCCTGCGTGCTCCAGCCAGGGAAGCCATTAGGATGCACTTGGCTGCCTGACAAACAGGAAAGCAGACATTTATCATCTGCTGCGTGCTAACGCAGCGAAGGCTCAGCGCTCGCGACGCTGCTGTATTGCCCGCTCCTGCCACACGCTCTGAACATAAACACGAGGTGTGGAGGGTAACCTAGGGCTCCTAGCCCGGGAGGAATTTTAGAGGAGATGCTGAAATCTTCCGTGCTGCTCGCTGGGGTGTTGAAGCCTGGGACCCTGAAGCCCATCTCCTGTTCCCACAGGGGGGTGCCCAGTGCCCAGGCGGGGCTGCGGGCAGGCCGTGCCCCACAGTAGGGATATTTGTCTTGGCAGGGCTCCTGCAGGGTTTACGTAGTGAAGGATAAAGACTGAACATCTCAGCAAGCTCTCTGACCAGCCAAGTGCTCTGTAGCTGCTTGGCTTGGTCCATAGGGTGCTCCCACAGCCCTCGGGGCTCCGCTCAGCCCTTCTCACAGGTGCTGTCATCCATTTTGTTCATCCACCGGTTCTTTGGGGCTGGAACAGGCTCTGCTGCGGGTGATCAGGCAGAGAGGGCTGGTCGCTGTTTCTGGCTTGTGACTTGGATCAGCCCTAGTTTTGGTCAGATGGGGTTTTCTATGTTTTCATTTTTATTTATGGTTCTCAGTATCTTTCTTTGCCACCAAGAGTAATATAGCCTGCCTTTATTAAGAAGTGTTGGCTTTTTTTTCCGTGTTTATTTTTTAAACGTTACATGCTTTGACGTCAGTGTTTGCATAGCAGGAGGTGATTTGTCCAAACCACTGCTCTTGTTGCAGTGCTGGCTTCCCAAGGATGGGTGTATTTCCTGCATAAGTACAGTCTTAGCACCCCCACTAGGGTGTTTCCAGAGAGGTGGAAGGGGAGCATCTGTATCACAGGCATTTTTCATCATGTTGTTGAGTACTAATTATTTCTAAGAGGTGGCTTTTCTGGAGTGTAATACTAATTTAGAGATTATTGCATAGCTAATAGTGTTGCTTCTGTTTAAGAAGAGGAAATTCCCCCAGATGCAAATTTCCCTGGAACCTTTGAATGAGTCAGAGCACAGCATGTCAGGGCAAGTAAGTGAACTTTTTATTACCTTGGTAATAATAATTTAGCATAGTGATGCTTAGTATATTAATCATTAATAACTATTAGTCTTGTTGTTATCGTTATTATTATATACTGACTGAAGGGTCTTATAAATGTGGTGTTTCTGCTTTGGACTTTGATAAATTGGCACAATTTCGTGGACTCTTAGATTTAAGCTACCCTGAGGAACTAAAAATAGGTGAGTGCCATGGAAGTCACCTCCCTTCTGATACATGGGGATCCCCCCTCCCTATAGGAAGGATGTCTGAAGGCAACACGCACACAGGTTTCTGGTGGTCCAAGTCACAGGTGCAACCAGCAACTCGTTGTCAGAAAGATGTCTGATGTCTCCATCAGTGCCCTTGAAGCAATTGGTTTGTTCTGTCAAACCAATGTGGAAGACGTCAGCTTGTTCAGCAGGACGATCTCTGACTGTAATAATTTAAACTTAATGGGTACCAAAACAAACTATAACGGGCACCATGGCATTTCTTGCTAATCTTAGTCCTTGTAAAAGCAGGAGATGTAACCTTCCCTTTACATTTCCTTCCTTTCTTTTCTGCTGATACACAGTTGTTTGGCCCTGAAAGGGAACCAAAACCTTGCTCTCAATGAACAAATTCTGTGCTTTGCTCTGAGCTTCTGCAGAAGAGAACGGCACTCAGTCATTGTCGTGCTACTTCAGGATCTGGTGTCATAATTCACATTGCAAGGCATGTACCCACAGACTGCGAGCATTATTTTGAAGAATGGCTGCCCAGTTCCAAACTGTACCTCTGTGGCAGGCAACTTTCTGTTCTGAATATGGTTTTTCTTTCCATTTTATTTTAATTATTTTCAAAGACTAAAAATGATCCTCATTGGTGCGATTTGTAGCTGTTGATGTGTTGGTTGGTCCTACCACCACCCCTAGCAAGCTCTGTGCTGGTTGCACTCTCCAGGGAGAGGCCTGGTCCCAGCCTCTGCAGGATGTCTGATTTCATGTCCATAGGGAGGCCAGCTTGAGAATGTAAAAGTCATAGCTCAGGCTTGATCACTGAGCCATCACGACAGAGCCCAGAAGCCTGCCAGAGCTGGGCACAAAGGGTTTTTGCTTGGGGGAAACAGCAGTGCAAAGATCTCCAGAGTCAGGGAAACAGAGACCTGTGCTTCAGAAAGGCTTCTCCCATGGGAGCAGTGCTCCTGCCAGGACACCTTTCTGTCCCCACATCCCCACCTCTCCCAAGCATCCGCAAATAGAGGTTTTGGCTTGAAATACATAAATGTGCTGTGACTGGAAAAAGCCTGTCAGCAACTGCCTCCTCCTGTGTGTGGAAGGCTTTAGCTGCCTCAGTCCCACAGCTGAGTCTAAATTCTCTCAGTCGATGATGAAGGAACAGGAAAACTTGGAGGTCTCTGCTTGAATCAATAGGAGTTGAAACCCTTGAATCAATAGGAATTGAAACCCAGGGCTCAAGCACATTGCAGCAGGGAGGGAGAAACTTTTGAAGGAGGCCTGAATTCCTTTGCAGGGCCCATGGCCTGGCCTTGCAGCTTATGTAGACACCTCTGGAAATGTTCCCATGTCTTACTCTGCCACTTGTAATCCCATAGAGTGACAACATACTGCGGCTTTGCTGGAGCAGTTCCTTATGCCAGTTGGATATGGACTGAAGCCCATTTCAAGTTATGTGACTGATGTATTTACCATTAAGCTTTTAATCAAGGGATTGGGATTTGAGGTTATGTAGATCTTTCTTCCATGTAGTTTGGGATGAGCTAATGCAGCTAATTGTAGCCATAAAAATTATTTGGAAGTACTGTGTCATGCGTTGGAAATACGGGTGATTTACTTCCCAATTGAAGATTGGGATATGATAAACTCTAAAGAAACAGGAGCAAGCTAAGCGTAGTGAGCTGCCTGGGGCCACATGAACTAGTCAGAGCCCTGGTTTCTTTCATGGTGCTGTAGCTCAGTGTATGCTGCACGCACACCTCAAAGCATCCTTATGCAATGCCATAAGCAGCAAGTGTGAAGGCGTGCTCAGAGATCAGGAGATTGTGGACAGCTTAGTTTTTAAGCCCTTTTGGTGTCGCACATCTCTCATGGATGATCTTGCAGAGGGATTTGTGGGGTTCAGGAGTTCTCCGGAGACAAATTGAAAGAAAGTGCCTTTTGAATTAAGTGTTTCGCCGTCCTTTTTGTAGCCTGCAAAGCATTTGCAAAGGCAGATGACGCTTTTTCTTCCCCCTCTCCGTTCTGCTTCATCTGTTTTTCATTTATGTTGATTTATCACCACTCATAAATCTGTAGGTATCTCTGCACAACCTGCTGGAAAGCTGCACGGTGGGTATGCTTGCCTCAGCTCTCCCCAGTCCTGCAGCTCAGTGCATCCTTGCAAAGCTGTGAGCAGGGTGTGCTGGTACATGGATCAGTAGCTGAGACAGCAGGGGGGGATTTCCACATTTCAAACCCCCACCGTGTGGGTAGCCTGGCTGTCACCCCCCCTTACATGGCCACAAGGACTGATTCATCCTGCAGAGCTCTGCAGGTGAGCAGCGGGCACCCATGGGTGCTGCTGCCAGCATGATGGAGGGCATGAGAAATCTCTACTTGGGTGCCAGCAGCTCTTCACATGTGGGCATGCAGCAATTCTGTACTCCCCCTAAATATATTGGAAACCCGCTCAGCCCCTGGGGTAAGCATTTACCAACGAGGCAGCATTTAGGCTGGGGTTAGTCGGAGGGCAGACCTCTTGATCTCACTGGGTGAAGCACGCTTGGCCCCGGTCGTTGTGTGCTCATGTGATGTATGAGAGCCCAAGCAGCTGGGCAGCTGCTAAAATACAGCAATTTACGGCTCTGTTAGGAGAGACAGCACTCGGGCAGGGAGGGGCCACTCGTACATCCCAGGGAATATTTTTACCGACAGATCTAGCGCAGCCCCAAAGCTTATGAACTGTGAAATAAGATTTCTCGTAGAGAAGGAAGCGCCAGCCCTAACCGAATTGTCCAAGTCCTTTGTGCAGTTTTAAATCACTCCCCCCCAGGACACTCTGACTGCTGTCTTATGGCAGCGGAGGCTCATTGGGTAAAGCAGGAGCTTGCTGGGATGAAGGGAGCAGGCACTGATCCGCAGCTGCTCAGCAAATGCCCGCAGATTTGGACACGATGGGCATCCTGCCGAAGATCAGGTTTTGCATACGTAAGAGCAAAATGGTGCAGAGCTCTTTTTCAGCAAAGACAAGGGCGTTTGTCACTTGTGGGAGCCTGCGTGCTGGATTGCTTGATGAATTTTATAACATTTACAAATAGAGAAAAACCGACGCTGAATGGCTTTTGCCCAGCATAAGGCCAGTTAGGCACTTGGCAGTTACATCGCCACACAGCCTGGCCGAGAATTAAATCAATGTTAAGCCTCTCCTGCTCTCAGATATCCAATGAGTTTATTGGAATTTTTCACGGGGTTGATGGATTTTTTCACCTTTCCCAAAGTTTTTGAAAATTGCTTTCTAGCTGATAAGAAAACGTGCATGTTCTTAACAGAGCTGTTATACCTTTGTGTTTTTTTTAAAAAAAAGGTACAGCACCGAGGAAACTTTAGCTGCTTGAAATCTTGTTTCTGCTACTGTTGCTGATCAAAAATACTGTGTCTTAGAAGAGGAAAATTTTGGCACAGTAATAGGTACAGAGAGTAATTCATTGAATTAATGGAAATTTTACATTGGACTAGAAATATTCAGCGTGACTCTTAGACTGAAGGACTGATTTTAGGAAGTCTGCCTGGCCAGAGGAGAGGTGGCCCTGAGCATCTCTGTCATATAGTGGCACTTGGAGCACCCTGCTGCTGGGATGTGTGCTGATATGCAATCACATCCTTCTTAAAACAGCTTGCAGCAGGCTGCTGCTTTGTTAAAAGCCTCTCCCCCTTGGCAGCAGCCGTGTCCAGCTCCTCCTTCTGTCCATTTAACAGTCAGGGTCACACGGAGCGATTTGAAGAGAAACCCCTCATCAGGCATTCCTTGCAACCAGCCTTGTTCGTGTTGCACCTGGCCTCTGCTTTCAGTGGAGGGGTTTGCTGCAGGGAAAGGTGGCTCTGGCTCTGCCCCCTGATTTCTTCCCTTCTGGATGACGATCATTTGACATCCCTGGAGCTGTCCCAGTGGGCCAGGGAGGGCTTGGACATGTTGGAGCGAGCACGGATGCCTGAGCATCCTCCCTGAGCATCCCCCCTTGAGCATCCTGCCCGAGCGAGCTGCAGGGAAGGCCAGCATCTCGTTTGCTGTTAAATTGGCACATCCAGAGGGTTTTGGAGAGGCCCCACCACAAAAACCTCTCTTTTCATTTTAATCCATCGGCCTGGAGAGGGTAAGTGAGGCTCAGCTGCTTTCTGGCAATCTGTTTTTTGGCTGCAGTCCCTGAAAGCAGGGATTGACTGTGCGCATCAAGTGCCCCCCCCCCTTGCAGTAGGAGCATGCAGTGAGCTGGGCAGAGCAAGGCACGGCCATTGCAGAGCCCTTCCAAACAGGAGGCAGCACTGTAATGATCCCCCTGCCTCACCACAAGCTGGAAATCAACAGCAATGTAAAACTAACAAAATTGCAGGAAGGAAAACGTGTTCCACGCTCCTGGGGCTGTGCTCATGCTGCCCAGCCCCTTACAAGCTGCCCCAAGAGGTGGGCACCCCCTGGGACTCTGTCCTTGCTTCCTTTTCCTCTCTCATCTCAAATCCCAAGACAGCTGGCGGTCCTCGAGTTGTAATTTGCTGCACAGAGGATTAGCATGATGCCTGGAGTATTAGTGACTTAAGCTACACAGACAGCTTAATGTCCTTCACGTTCCCAATTGAACAGGGAGCTCGGCATCCTTTGTGCAGGGACAGAGCCTTCAGCTCTGGTTCAGAGACATCACCAGAGCTGGGGGCTTTCAGGACCTGCTTCCCTTCTTTGCTCGTACAGAATATTTCCTCAAGCATCAGCATTGTGGGAAAAGGATGCTATGGGTCAATCACGACTGTTCAGGGTGCGGGTTTGTCCTGGCTCGTGTCACTTTATCTCCTAGAGCGGCGGTTTTCTGATAAGAAGTGGAGGGCCTCCATGCAGTGAGTCACTTTGGGGGCCATGTGTTTTCCAGCTGGAGCACTCGTTGGTGCCGGATGCCACAGTTACTAGCATGCCCTGACTGAGAGATTAATTATTAATTGAGGGGGTCTTATGAATTTTTCAGTATTTTCTCTGATTGTGCATTACAAAGTGAAACCATCTTTCTTTAGACAAAGATCTCTTCTAAAGCCCTACATCAAAGCTGCAAAATTGTCACCTGTATTGTGATCTTGTTCAGCCTTCACATCCAGCGTGTTTGCTTTGAAATATTTAATCTACTGTTTGCTGAGCTACATAGCTCCCAGCATGTCAAAGGACGAGAGCCCTGAAGCTTTCTCCTGGTGGCTTTTGGCACCAGTAGCCATGCACAACACAGCTATCGGGCTGTGTTTTGGGCGAGTGGGTGACCACACCAGTGCTTCAGAGACTTTCCAGGAGGTAGCATCTCAGGGGAAGCATTTCTGGGGTTATTAAATCAACACACTGGAAAATCAGTGCGACCACTGAGCCAGTTCCAGTTAATGATTTTAGGAGGACTTAAGCTGCAGGTTCAGCTCTCTGTGTCAGTAGCCTTCACTCAGTTCAGCTGGACAGGGTTTGGCAAAGCACAGCTCAGCACCAGCACCAGGGCAGCGCCGGGTGCCAGCAGGGCTTGGCCAGGATGCAGGGGGGTCAGGCACCTAGAAAACTGAAGTGGATTTCTTTCTGATCCCCAGGTGGCACAAAGCAGGTTCCTGTAACATAGCGTATGCGTTGCCAGTGGATTTAAAGCGTGGTTTTCCATCACCGATGCAACTGGTTTGTGCTCTGCAGAGGCAGCGTAACCATCCTCAAAGGGAGGGGAAATGATTTCCAATAAGCCCCAGCATTCGGGACTTGGAGACATTTGCTCCCAGTTCCAGGAAGCAGTGTTAGCTTTAGCTAACACAGGGAAGGATTAGACCGTTAAATGGTCCCAGTGGTTTCTGGCTTCTCTCCCGTGGCTGGTGACAATGACGCCCACGATACCTGTCACTTGGGTGGTGCAGTGTAAATGCCAGGCTAATCGCTGCGCGTTGTGCCTGCACATTGCGTCCCGTCGTTATCAGTCCTTGTAGCTTACAACAAAGTTCTTCCCGTCGGCGCTGTTCACTGTGATAGCTTGAAACTCGGAAGCTTCATGGTGCTGAGGGCTCAGTATTTTGGTCTGCTCCCCTAACGCTTATAAAAATCACATGTAAATATCGGTCCCCATTAAACTGTTAATGCCCTTGGAGTGCCCGTGGCTTTTTTCAGGCCAAGCCAGGGCTGCAGCTTTAAAACTTCCAGGGACTGGCACTCTAGGGAGGTGAGGGGAAGCACACAGTTCAGGCAGGGATGGGGTAGGGGTGGTGCATCTTACTGCATCTCTTACGGCTTCATTAGGTTGTTTGGTTTACCTTCTCCTCCACCTTTAAAAGGCACAGAGATTACCTGCCGTCCCTTCGGAATACCATGAGGAGAAGTCTTTGTTTCAGAGCGGAGGAAGCCAGGGTACATACAGGCGCCTGGTTTTACTGCCATGCATTCAAAATCACATCATGAGCATCTTCAACTCCTTTTATGCTTCTAGTGCCCATTAAAATTTATTCCCGATTAGCAGTTTATATGTAAGAAATTGTCTTTTGCAACATCTTTTTCTTGCAGTTGAGCAGTCACCATGTGGTTAAAAGCAGGCATATGCCCTGCGATGCATTTGGTGACAGACTAGCTGTGATTCTGGGAGGTTTTGGGCTCCGCTCAGAATCTAATCTGCATAATTTTATTTTATTTTTATTGTTTTACTTTAACAACTGTTACACCAACGTAGATAATCTCTGCAGGGCAAGCAGAGAGAAATAATATTGTGTGCGGGTAGACGTATGAAAACATCTAATTTACCAGCAGGCAGTTGGGTAATGATCAGTTGAGAATTGCAAATTATATACGTCATATACTTGTGACATGCTGCTGAAGAAAAGCCCAGTGCATATGACAAATCATATATATGCTGAAATTTATAATACTTTTCACATCTAATTGACTGGGGCAACCTTATGATTTATATCTTTGCTTTATTCATAGCATACCCATAACATAGTCATAATGCAGAACGAAACTAATTCAATTTCTCCTTGACTTTGTAAATCATTTATATATTTGGCTGTCAAGTATTTGAACATAAAGTGGGCATGCATATGGCAGAAAATAAATAGCTGATTCTCTAGTTAAGAAATTGAGTTTTAATGATGTTAGGGTCTACGCTGCCCTCCGTGGATGTTTGGTGTTGCTTAGACAGCATGGATTACATTTGCCCCTTGCCTTATTTTGCAAGCAGAGCATGTTTTATGGGCACCAGCCCCGCTCTCTTAATGGCCCTGTATAGTGTTATGACTGTGTGAAACCTCCTCAGCTTGCTTTGATGTCAGCAGGAGCGGCGAGTGACTGAGCTGCTGGCTCTGCTGCTCCTCGTCACAAGAGCTCTGCTTGGACTTGCCAGGACCATACACGCCGACTGCAGGCGGGGGCTGTCTCGTTAGCCCCGCTCGTTGTGTAACAAGGAGGAGATGCTCTGATGAGTTTTTGCCATGGAGCTGTTAGGCAGTCATTGAAAACACAGCCTGGCAATGCTCTTTGTTTCTTTTAAGCACTGGGTTATCGGGCTTGGCTGTGTCGCTGCGTTGAGAAGCTCAGCAGCGTGCAGCTCTGCAGAGGAACGCCTTGTCCGCTGGACCACCGCTGAGCAGGTGCCAGGCGTGTTTGTTGCCTTCCAGGAGGCAATAATCTTCCGCAGTCAGATCTCTCCATGACACAGTTTTTGACACCTGTAGCATTGCTAGAAAACATCTGCAAGACCAAGATAGTGCGGGAAGTGTGAGACAGTGTGCTGGCTCATTATCATACCGCAACAGCATCTCTCCTCCAGCAGCATCCTTGGTTTCTAAATTTAGCCTGGGAGTTATTTTGGGTAATGTGTGATTAGCCTCAATTACTGCAGCTCGGATGGAATTCAAATAGTGCCCCCTTTTTCAGAGCTGCAAAGCCATGGAAATCTGGGATTGTGCATTTCCTACCCTTCATTAAGCAGCTCTGAGATGCTCACACATCAGGGGAAGTCAGTTGCGTGATGCTTTTGGTCATGGAGGAATTACTGGTGGAACTAATCCCAAAAGGTGCTGGTAGTTCCTGGCTCCATGCTGCTCTTGGGATCAGGGGTATAAAGATGAAGGCAGCAGGTTAGGAAGTGCACACAGTGCAGCTGGAGTGAGTGAAATCTGGGTGGCCAAGCCAGAGATCATTGAAGCTTCAGTGGAATTTGGATCAGAGTCTAAAACCGTGTAGCTTTCCAGCTTGAATTAAACCTGTAGCAGAGGCTTTCAGCAACTAATCAGAAATATATTTTCCCTCAATCTCAGCCATAACGAATGTCAGCTCTCTGGAAAATCAGAGTGAAGCAGTACATGAATGTCCTCCTGCAGGCATGCAGGTCTCCGCAGACAGCCGAGAAGTGCCGTGGACAGCTGTGGGTCTGGGGGGAATCGATGTGTTTTGGCACATGCTTGGCAACCTCGGACAGAAGAGCTCGTAACTCGCCAGGCTGAGAACCAAAATTCCTGTCATTGCCGTGGCTGGAACTTTGCAGACTGCACTGCAGCAGCCCGGTGTCTGTTCTCTCAAGCAGTTTATCTCCAGAGGAGGATAAAACACCAGGAGGTGGTGAGAGCGGCCCCAGGCCAGCGTATAAACCTCATGGATGTGTGGCTGTCGCTGGAGAGCTGACACACAGCAGCCTGTAGCTGTTTTGTGTGCTGTAGCCAGAAGGGGTCAGTCCTTTGAAACCACGGGGGATCCCCTCAAAGCCCACGGCTGCTCCAGGCGCAGGGCAGGAGGCCGCTGTCTGTAGGCAGGATTTTAAAAAGGGGCAAAGACGAACTTGGAGCTTTCAGAAAGTGATTCGTGAGCACTGACCTTGGGTCTGTGAGAGGCCTGTCTCCTCCAGAAGGAGCCAGGAAGAAGCACTTGGCTTTGGGAGCGCTTGGCCTAGTGGAATTGTGTTTGCAAGAAGAGGTGAACCAAATCAGTGAGGGTTCGCACCAGGCTGAGCGTGGTTCCACTGCTCTCGAGTGGAGCAGCGCCATGACCGCCCTGCTGCCAGCTGCTGCTGCGCTTTTCTAGCCCTGTGCTGTGGCCTAAATGACCCTGAAGGGGTCTAGAGACTGCTTGGAGCAGAAAGCTGCTATAAAATTGCTGCCTCATTACAACAGCTCTCGGCTTTTTGGGGGTCTGGTTTTGATTTTGTGTTTTTTGTTGTTGTTGTTGTTGTTCAGTAATATATGTCTGTGCATTCCCACTAAAAATAACGTATCTATCAGTGAGTCCTACCAGTGGCAAGCTGCTTGCCGCAGTCACCTGTGCCTTACCCGTGTGCTGCAATTGTTAGCGAAATGGGCAGAAACTACTTCTTGCCCTCAGAGGATGTTTCAGGGTCAGGCAGATGCCAAGCACTAAACCACGGGGATGTGGGCAGCGTTGCGAAGGTCTCTGCTGAAGGCTGGGTGCATGCATCGGGTGCTGGCACGTGGCTGTAGTAACGTGGAGGAAAGGGGAAGGAAATTAAGCAAATGCTGTTCATTTCTGCTGAGTCCTTTCTGGCTGCTTCTGTCTTTTTCTGGATGCCAGGCAGGGGCAGGAGGGTGTCTGGTTGTTGTGGTGTGTCCTGTCCACAGGGGCTGCATCTGCCCCAGCGCCAGGGCATTGCTGCTGAGTCGCTGTGAGACTGCTCCTCAGTCCAAATTCCTAGCCAGAGTACTTTATCACAATTGCTTCGTGTAATTCTTAGTAAGAAAGGGAAGAAATTAGGGGAATTAACCTTGAAGAAGAAAAGAAGGCAGGTCCTCACCCAGGTAGGCTGGGGGCTTCCCAGATGCAGGGCTGGTCTTGTGGTCAAGGGCTTCCACCCCTCGGTCACCACTGTGTAATTCCCAGCTCTGGTGAACCAGCTCACAGGGGGCACCTCGAGGCATTCACAGCACCACAAGTAACAGGAGGCACTGAGCAGCTTCTGGAGGTGCTGCACGGTTTGACTTTTTAACCTTGATATGTTTTTTGTTTTTATACAGCTGGACAACCCGGACGAGCAAGCGGCACAGATCAGACGTGAGTTAGATGGGCGTCTTCAAATGGCAGAGCAAATTGCCAAGGTAAAATAAAAAATCTTCTGTATTAACAAGCATACAAGTTGTTTGTTGCTGTTCCCAGGTCCTGTCATTCCCTCATGTTTCTTTTCCCAATAATCACCAGTTGAAACCGAGCAGTTCTTTAACTGCACAGAAAGAACAATTGCAGATGCTGCTGTTCTGTGACTTTCCTGGAATGTCCTTGATGGGCTGGGACGGTTCAGGTGCCTGCAAAATGTTTAGGTGCCTGATGAGTCCTCAGCAGTGGGGAAGAAAACGTCCTTAACTGTGGCGGCTAGATCTGCAAGTGCACAGCTGAGCCCTGTTTGTCGAATTTATATGCTGAGCAACAAGGCGGGTGATGGCATGCAACAGGAAGCCAGGAACTGCACTAAAGGGGTTTGTGCCATTCACTGGGCTGCTGGGAGCCACAGTTCCCTGCCTGCAGGTAGATACCGCCTCACGTCAGGTTTGCTGTCCCAGACGTGTTCACGTTTTGCATGAGAACAGTTAGGCCAGCATTGCCCCCCTATGGGCATCACTGCCACCTAGAGCAGCAGATGTGGGAGCTCCAAACAGTTTTTGTAACCAAACACTCCGCAAACTGCCCAAGGACCCTTTTGTAAGGAGACATCTCCCTTGTAGCAAATTGCACCCTCATGTGGTGCAGATTTACTTGGCCTCTGATAGACCACACACAGGGAGAAATCCTGGATCCTGTTGACATCAGCATGGCCAAGATTTTATCCTCGCCTCTAATCAGATGCTCTGAGTCACAGATAAAGCCCTAATGGGGTGAAGACATTGGGAGTGATCTATCTGGCTTCTTGATAATTGGGAAACTATTCCCAGAAGGAAAACAAAAAAGGTCTAAACCAGGCTGGGGACCGGCTCTCCAGCAGGCAGCCTCCCTGCACGGCCTGTGAGGAGCTGAGCCCAAGTGCTGAGGCTTTTATGGGCAAAGTAATATCAGAGCTGTTTGTGACCTCAATGAAATCACCGAGTGTAAAAAGCACAGCACATTCATTTACGGCCAGGTGTTAGCAAGGATGCCCATGGCACCTGCTTGCTCACTCCCCACTGACTCTTAGAGAGCTGCTGGGGAGGCAGGTTCTGGTTTTCCCCACCTCACTGATAAACGCAGCAAGGCAGCCAAATGATGGCACGGCAAAGAAGCAGAGTAACTGCAGCTCCTTTCCTTTGTTTGGCACTTGGCCATCTGCCATTTTATTTTCAAGAAAATCTACAGGACTTTTCATTTGCAGTGAAATGTAAAGCCCCCGCGTGGTGCACTACTGCTCTGATTCTGAGACAGGCAGCCAGGCACCGGGTACCAAAATGAGACCTCCTGATTTTGTTGTGTGATTTTCTCTTTACGGCATGTGGAACAGTACGTATGGTTCAGCAACAGCCAGCAAAGGCTGCAGCTTCGTGAATTATTTTTGCAAACAAGGATTTGCCATTTCCACTCTCCCCCAAGGATACTGAGAACAAACCATGCCACTGCTGGCCTTGCGAGAGGCAGTCACGAGAAAGTCCTGAACACAACCTGACATTTCCCAGTGCAGAACTCAACCTTCAGAATACAGCGGTGCCGCTTGGGGGGAGGTTTGAGGTAAACACAGCCTACCTCTCATCCATTTGGCAGGTATTGGTATTTATTCTCATTCACATTGCTGCTGCAGGCCTTCTCTCCCGAATGTCAGATCCCGCCAGCACCTGCCTACAAGAATCCTTGTTCTTTCAGACCCACGGACGCTGCCTTTCAGAGGCATCCAAATGACCTTTGGGTCCTTCTCTGTATCCTCCTCCCTGGGCTGGGCTGCTTTCTCTCTAGCAAAGGGTAGGCTCTCAGTTTGGTTCTGCGAAAGGACAGCATTTACAATTTTATCTCCACTTAGCAGCTTTTACTGCAGGTTTGCTGCACGGGGAGACTTGCAGGGCTCACTGAACCGACACTGAGGTGGTCCTCACACCCACACACCCACACACACAAAGCCTTCAGCCTGAGAGCTTGTGGATCACGTTCGAAGCTGAACAGATGTTGTAAAGCTGAATCCGGACAGGCTTTTCACTCTGCGCGTTGTACTTTTCCAGTGGCTAAACAGAAGCAGACTTGCAGCTGACAGCTCGGTGATGCCAAGGACGAGGTTTCTTTTTCTCTGCAGCCGTACGTGTGCCAATGTCCTGTGGTGTCTTTCCCACCCAGCCACCTGGCCTCGAGGGCAAGAAGGAGCACATGTTGGGGCAACTAAATGAGACCTTGTGATGGCACATGAGCAATACGTCCATCTGTGGCTGGACCCTCCCTGCTGTAGCCTGCTGGACTGGTTATTCCTTGCACTATCTTAACTCTTTCACCCACATTTGTCCCCATTTCTGGGCCTTTCCCTTCTCCAAATATGCGTGGAGGTGACTGATGTTCTTTTTTGCTGTTGTCTCTGTCCCTTGATCCTATATTCTTTCAGACTGCCCTCAGCTCTACCCGCAGTTAGCTGAGTAACTTGGTACCACCCCTGCATCTCTGCATTTCCCTCATCAGACCCAATCCCCGGTGAACTGTTAGGCATCACTTCAAGCTACCTGGTTTTAGCCTCAGTACGAGAAGCTGCTGGTAGCACGCAGAGAAATGTGCCAGTCCTTGCTGCATTGTTGAAGAGGTTTGTGGGGGCCGTGCCAAAACTGAGTCCCTGGAGAGACTGGCAGCAGCAGGGTGAGAAAGCAATCATGGTTGAACATCATTGCTTCAGCAGTAGTTCTCAAAATCTAAACCAGTTGTGTTTGTTTTTTCTTTTCCTAGAAGTGGCTTGCACCTTTTGTAATGCATATGCAGTAGCACAGACCGATCAGGTAGCTTCTTACACAAGGTCTTATTTACATGAGAGAATTGCTTTCTGAGACTGAGGCTTGAAGCAGAAGACTTTATTTTAACTGCTTGGGGAGAGTGCAGCCGTGAGTGGGGCTTGTAACAGGTAAGCTGCTGAGGATTGATGCAAGGACTAGTGCTGTGGAGTCTTTTTTTCAGCAGCCGTATGACGGTCTTGTAGAAGAAACATGACCTTGTTTTCTTCTCCAGCATACACTTTACGAACTGCTTTTTTTATGAATTGCCACTGAGAAGATAACTTTGCATGTCAGCATCAAGTTCTCAGGCTGCAGATGCTGCTTTGCTGTCATACACCTGGTGCAGTCTCTCGTGTGAGGTGTTCAGAGTCTGGGGAGGTTCAGGGATGGGCAGACCTGTCAGAAGACGTAGGGCTCAGACCAGTGTTCCCAAAGGAGCTGGAGTGTGGGAAGCAATTCAAAGCTGAGAACATGTTTTGGGGAACATCACATTTTGCTCTGTGTCAGCTTGGTTCTGATCTTTAAACATCCAGTGTAGTCCAATTAGTGACGTTTAGAGGGTGTTTCACCTCTCCTTGCAGTTGGGACTATGCCTTCCAGCCCACGCATTGTCAGTTTTGCCTTCTTAGGCTCCTCTCACCTCTAGAAAACCAATGGAACAACTGCTCAGAAATGTTTTCACATAGAGCTGGCACATCTCAGAGACTGGGAAACGAGTCCCAGAATGCCAGCACCCTTCGACTCGTTAGTAAATTGCTGTCGGTCACAAAGCTCAGCTGAGATCAGGCCCGGAGTTTTGTGTCTGTGAATTAACTTATATGAAGGAGGCCACATGCAGACAGAAAAGGAACGAAATGCAAGTGCATGCAAGAAACAGTAAAGTTGGATAAGTACCAAGCAGTAATTCTTTGGGAAGCTAACAATAATGGTTCTGCATTACACAGGGGGAGGCTGCAATTTGTTGGCTGGTTTGTGGGTGTTCCCTGCCCGCAGACCTCTCTGCAGATGCTCCTGGGGGATTATCCCAGTGCAGCAAGTGGTTGCTGCTCATCACCACAACTCATTCTCTTGCTTTTGTTTTTGAATCCAAGGAGCGCAAGTTTCCGAAGTTTGTGTCCAAAGAAATGGAGAACATGTACATTGAGGAGCTGAAGTCGTCTGTCAATCTCCTGATGGCAAACTTAGAGAGCATGCCTGTGTCTAAAGGAGGCTCCGAGTTCAAGCTGCAGAAGCTGAAACGTAGCCACAACACCTCAATAATTGACATGGGAGAAGAAAACGAGAACCAGCTTTCCAAGTCGGACGTGGTGTTGTCGTTCTCCCTGGAGGTAAGCTTCCTGCTGTCTCTGCTCTAGCAGACAGCATGCGGAGCTGGAAATAAAAATCTGAGCAGCAAGCTTCTGCTGGGTTCAAGTGTAACAGTTAGGTGGAGAGAGGTCTGTAGAAGTCACCTTCTGATCTCCATGAGGAACAGCTCCTCTTTGAGTTACCAGAAGCTTTGCCTGTGGTCAAGCACTGTGTCCTTTCTGTTTTCCTACCATCTTGTTGGAAAAAACAGTGTAATATAAACCATCTGGAATTTCCTACCGATGTATATGAGATGGCTTGGAAATCTGTGTATATGACCAGCCTCTTCTTAAGGCTTGATTCTGAGTGTTCCCCAGTAACCCTGGGCAAAACCCATCTCCCTGTATTGCCTCTGAAACCACCACAATAACGTAAGCTTTGATCCAGACTCTAATTTTTATGTGTTCACACTTGCCTGGCTACTTCACAGTTTGTTTTCTGCAGCACTAAGGGAACAAAACCAGAACTTCAGGCTGGCAAGTCTGCCTGCATAACATTACAGAGGTTCCTCATCGGCACTTCTAGTTCCCGATGTACTGAAACGCACTGTAAATGTCAGTGTTTAATTATTGCCACTTAGAGGTGTCACTTTATTTCTCTGCATGCCGTACTTAGGAGAATTGTTAAAAATTGCTGGGCTTTGAATGCACCCAACAGATTGTGGGGAAGTGCTGGGCTTTGCTGGCTCGCTGTTTGCTTTGTGTTGAGCACTGAATTCCTGCATTCAGGGGTTTGTCCGTGCAGCCAGGGGAAGGCAGGGTGCTGCAGGGACCCACGTTACATCCAAACGGGCTGTCCGTCCTGGAAGCCCTGCTGCTGCCGTGGCTGTTTTCAGTTGGTTGTTCTCTGCAAACATCTTGGTAGTCTAGGAAAGCCATTTACTCCACGGAGTCATCAGCATTTCAGACACACCCATACAGAGCTGTTGACTGTCAAAGAGTGGGTTTGTTACGTTGTCAAAACAACTATTAGGATGGGGTCAAAAATGTAGGCTGCAGAGAAACCAGAAAAAATCTATTTTTGTATAATTTCCTGCTTATTTCTCTCCCTAAGAAGTCTCTTCTGCCAATGCAAAACTTACAGTGGTAGTTGTCCAGATTCAGTTTAACTCAGTAGATGTCTGAAACCATCTCTCTAATATTCTGCTCATTCTCACTAAAAATAGAGCTGTGGACCCAGAGACAGTGCCTTCAGTGGCAGCATCAAATAAAGCCTGACTTCTGAGTGTCTCCATACAGAGGGAATGATCACAAAGCCATAGCCCTCTCTGTACGAAAAGCCTGTGCAGTGCGTATAGCCATACAAAGAGGGACTTGTCCTTGCAATGGGATGTCTGAAGCGCTTTGCTCCAGCTGAACCCCATCTGGTGGGAAGCAGGAGCTCGGTGAGGCACTGACTTCAGGAGCTGGCACGTCTCTTCACTGCTCTGTGCACAAAACTCTTGCTGCAAGAGTTTTTGCTCATCAGAGGGTTTGCGGAGTTCTGCATTTGAGAGAAGGGCTCCTCGGTGCCAAGGCACATCAGACGACCCAAGGAGAGGAGTTTTAAATCATGTGTATGTATTTCAAAGATAGCTGTAATAAAGCATGAACAGCAACTCCCACAGTGTTTCCTGAAGAAATGTTTAAGGTACGTGGTTAACAGGGTTAACCAACTTTAAAGTAGAGAAGGTAATTTCCTGCAAGAACTTTGATGGCAATTTCTTAATCTTGAAAGTAAGCTTTTGGCACAGAGCGGGTGGCTGTATGTATGACCCCTCGGGATCAGCAGAGCGGGGTCTAAAGGAGGCTGCTCCTCTTCCACCACCTCTCTGTGCCCTGCAGGTCGTCATCATGGAGGTGCAGGGGCTGAAGTCGCTGGCCCCCAACCGTATCGTGTACTGCACCATGGAAGTGGAAGGTGGGGAGAAGCTGCAGACTGACCAGGCTGAAGCCTCGAAGCCGACGTAAGTCTCGTTTTGCCGTTTGCTCTCTCCACCATGCTCTTCTCAACCAAGTTGCTGCTGCTCTGAGTAGCTGCAGGTAACTGGCTCCTGCCTGGTGAGGCCAGAGGGGACTGTGAGAACTTGTGGTGAGGGCTTCCTTCTGCAGAGGAGAAACGCCTTCCACGTACACGGAGCATCACCCGGCGACTAAGAATGGCACATAAGCCCTGACTGAGAGAGAAAAAAAGTGTTAATGACAGGCTTATGTCTCCTTGTAGCCATAGAGATATAAATTTGTGCCTATACGTAAGTACTTTGCTAAATAGGGATGGAGTTAAGCAGCTGCTTAGATAAATACTTGTCTGAGTGTCCATCTAAACTGGTGCCGTCAGGTGTGGGTACATAATCTCCTGCTCCCTGGCAGGGTTTTAGCAGTCCTGCAAGGAAGGGGAACGGCTGGCGGAGACATGCTCTGGTAGCCCAGCCAGAGGTGGGACAGAAGAGGAGGGGAAGGCTCCAAGTTGCTTGGTCAAAGCTTTATCTGAGGCCATGTTGTCTGGGTTCGGTACAAGGGTAGAGTGTTGTTCTGTCCTCTTTGACCTGGACCCCAAATGCCCTTCTGCAGCCCAATACTTTGCTTCTTCTGTTGTTGCATTAGACTGCTAGTGGTCATTAATCTTTGTTAGTTTGGAAGGAGAAGATCATGAACAGTATTTCCTTTCTGATTCGGTAGATTAGTGACTTGCAGTACTCTTCGCATGGATATGAGACCATTTTCCTCTGGTTCACTGCAAAGATTTCACACCCTAATGAAATTCTCAGTGCACATCCTCACAGTGTATTACTCCTGGGGTGAAATAAAGCCTCTTCCAGAGATGCCGAGTGGTGCAGAGGGGCTGCTGTTGGGATGTTCCCTCTTTGGTCCCGTGTCCCATCTCCTCCGAGGGACAAGCCTCAAGTGGCGTTTCCCCAGGAGCTTCCCAAGCTTGTGGAAGGGAAGCTGAAACCAGCTGAACCTGCACAGTTGCATCATGTGCAAGTGCACGAGTGCTGCATGCGAATGGCTCAAGACCAGTGCTCTCGAGGAGGTGTCAGCTAACGTCTTCCATCAGCTGCTGTCCTCCCGCAGAGGCACAGAAAATGCTGATGCCTTGCACCCTGCACTGCACCGGCAGAATAGGAATCCGCTGTAAGCGATTTAAAAACAATATTCCCAATCAGGGGAAGTGCTGCAGCCTGCCTTACTTTTCAAAATGCTCTAAAATCTGCTTCGGAGAAGGAAGTAAGAGAGCTGTACATGGAAGAAATTTTCCATAAGAACCTGCAGTCGTCACTATTTTAGGTATTTTTATTGCTTCAGTAGGGAAAGTTGGGCTCTATTTAGGGGAAATTACTGTTACCCATATTGAATAGTGTACTTCTGCTGGGTTACGTGCACTTGTTTAGCCTGGTCGGCTCATTCTACTTTTGCTCAGAGGATCTGTCCTTACTTACTCAGGCCTTCTTGCTGTAAGCGATAGATGTGTGTATACAAGTGTTGTTTGGAAAATAAAGGATGCAGGAGTGAACTCTTTAATTGAATGGCTCTTTTTATCATAATGAAATGTACAGTGTCTGGGCAGAAAGCCATCAGCCCTGAGGAACATACAGCCAACATACTACGGCGTGGTACGAGTTACGTAAGTGCATCACACTCATCCTCTCTGTGCTGGCTTCCCACAGAGGTGCAAGTCAGGTCTGAAGTCTTCTAGGTTGCTCCACGCTTGGGCCAGTATATAAGAAAAAGCCTTGAAAAGGGCCTGACGGTTCCATTCCCTGAAGGTCTTGGGATGTTTTACTTCCAAAATTAAAGGCCACCCAAGCCAAAACTCTGGAAAAACCTTCCACAGAAACCAGAGACCATCACAGAAAACTTTGCCTTTTTTCTTGTCTGCATCAGAAGTACATTGTTCACCTTGCTTCCTCTGCCAGACACGACAGCCCAGATGGGAGCACCAAGGCCTCATGAAAGCAATTTACTGCACTTACCTTCTCCTCTTCTGACAAGAAGGAAAGAGAGAACGAACAAGATGTGACGTGTTTGTCATGTTGCTTAATATGTGACTTGGAGGCCCTCAGGTATTGCAGTGATGAGGCAGTGATAGAAGCAGCTCAGAAAAGTCCTTGGTGCATTTTGGAGCTGCGCTGTGTTGCAGGCTTGGGAAGTCTCTCTCAGATGCCAACGTCGCTCTCAGTGAGGTCATTCACACCACAGCTGCTCGGGTACTTTTTGTTGTAAGAAAAACACCCATGGGTAAAGGAACTAGGTCAGCCAAAGCATGCTAAGATTGCTCCTCAGAGTGTCCCCCAGACCTGAAGTTTTTGGGTGCTTTTGCACTGGGTGCTGCCGAGCGACCCTGGAGTATGCTGAGCCTCAGCGCTACAAAAGTGTGAGTGTTGTGGCAGGGAGGTTTACCCCTGTGTATCCTAACACTTCTGTATCTCAGAGGCTCTAAAAATAGAACTGCAGCTCTGAGTGTCTGCGGTCAGTGAAGAAGCTGAATGCAGTTCTGAAAACAGACAGTATTGTCTCAGGTTAAATTGTAACTCTTCAAACTGCTCCAAATTCTGGTTTGACATCATTCTGGAGGCTGTCTGAGGTACAGCAGACTAAATTTCTCATACTTACTGTCAAGGGAAAACAAAACAAAACAAACAAACAACAACAACAACAAAAAAAAACATTACATTTGAATAGCAAGATTCACTGGAAAACTTCCATTCTTTGTGACAACCCTATGTCCTGGGGAGCTGGAAAGGAGAGCATCGCAGGGCTGGGGAGCCATGTCAGACATCTCCTTTTTGCTTAAAAGTGACTCCTGGAGTTGTTCCCTGTATTTCCCTGTGTGCCCGAAGTGCCAGCCCTCAGCTAAGACACCCAGGCTGCAGACACCGGTGGCAGGGGCAGCTCTCTACCTCTCTGCTGGGCTCCTTGCCTCGGGCTGGCACTCACACACCTCGTGGAGAAGGACAATCTTCCAACCAGGGAAGCATTTCCAAAAGCTCCAGTCCAGCTCATCTGCCATCTAGTTCTGTGAGAGATTTGCCTTCGCTGCTGCAAAACCAGCAGTTTTTGAGAATAAGATGTTCAAAAGCACCTTAGTGCCTTTGGAGCTCGAATCGTGTTTATGGATCTTGAAAGAGGCAGGGTGGGCAGTGAAGTGTGCCAAGCGGTCAGATCAGCCGTGTGTGAGGGGTTTGGCTCTCGGGCTGGCATTAACTACTTGTCCTTTTTTCCTTCTTAGACTCCACGTTGGATTCCTGACATTTTAAGCACAATCCCTTCATGTAAGGATTATCTGCCTCAGCACGGGTACTGAGGATGGCACAGTTCTAGAGAGAGCCAGACCTGAAATAGCAAGGGTTATTTCAGATCAGGCTTGCAGAGTATTATTAGTAGTGCTTTTAATAAGTTGTGTAAGAAAAAGCCTTTGTATTATGCCCTAACCCACAAATGCCTCTACATAATATCCGAAATCCCAGGCCAAGCAGGATTTTATTGCTTTTTGTGCTGGATCTTTATTCTTGCAGATATTAGAGGGTTTTACTTCCCTGCCCGTTATCTCGATGGCTGCCCTCTGCAAAGCCCAGAGGGTGAAGAGGCTCCTGCACATCTCCAGCAGCGATTTTAAGGCCGCTGTTTCTGCGGCCAGAGAGCGAGGTGGCTGAGGGGCTGGGAATTGCACACAAGGTCTGGTGACAGCACCCCTGTCCTGTGGTCCCAGCAAGACTGCTGGATATATTTAACCACTAACCTGTGCCCGTAGCAGTGCTCACGGGCTGTACCAGTGATTCATCTTCTTACAGCACTGCAATTCTCTGACGTGAGCAGCACGAAAGAAAACAGAGACACAACAACAACAAGGTCCTACGTGCCTTGTAAATAAATGCTGCGTGGTCACCTGGGCATACTTCAGCACGGAGATGTCTCCTTCTCCCCATGTTTACAGTGGTGAAAATCAGGTGCACCTGCTTGGAACTCAGCTGAACTGTTTGGGTTAGAAGCAAAGTGGTTGGGAGAAACCTGTCTGTGCCTGTTGGCATGCCCAGGAAGGGGCTGAGGTGGGTGCTGCTCCCCTGGCTCTGGAAGTGATCTCATTTTGAGCTTAAATCTTCCTCCTTGCTGAGTAGCCTCTTTGGGACTAGTGCAAGTGTTGTGTTCAGAGCGTGAGAAGCTCTTTATTTTGTGCGGAGTTTAGTATTTTGCGAGGAAAAGAAGATCACTATTGCCTCGTGTTTATTTTATGCATTTTTCTTCTGCATGTACTGTGGGGCAGTTCTGGAGAGATGACACAGCTCTCAGAGCTGACTGCACGTCTGCTCTTACGTGTGTTCATCACGACCAAGGGCTTGGGCCTCATTCCCTCTTTCAAAATTCACTCTTGATAAAGCAATGTCTTTGGTAAATTTTTAAACCTCTCTTTCTCTGACCCCTTCCCTTCTCTTGGTTATTTCGCCAGGAGACAGGAGCCCTGCTTTATCTTTGTCCTTGTTCTTGATCCCACTCCCTGATTTGCTTTTAGGGTGCCCTGATGGCTTCGCTGCTTACCTCTGCTGCAGCAGGCTGCCTTGGTTTGGGTCCCTATACCAAGCTCATCACTTGGTCAGTGTCTTAGCCTCAGCTCGGTGTACAGCACCCAGCAGTGTTTGCTGTCTGACAGTGAGCAGGGGCAGGACCACAGCGCATCTCCTGCAGTGCCCTTTGGAGCTGGTCCCCTTCTGGGGACCAAGTGAGAAATCCTGCAGGGAGGGAGGCTGCAGAGCAGGGATGCCCTCTCTCTCTGCAGCAGGGGAAAATTGGGGCTTTTCTTTCAGGAATCCCCTGCCTCAGGCCTCGCCGTTTGAAGTGAGGCTCAGCGGCTTGTGTGGAGTAGGAGCGTGATAAGAGCATTGTGCTGCAGTCCGTGTTTTGTCGTCACGGCTAACTGGGAGATGCCATGAGCACTTCCCCATGGTGAAATCAGAATAGTTCTTTTGAGATGAGCTCTCATGTATAAATGACAAATAAACATTCCATGTGCTGTAGAACAAATTTAACTCTTCTAGACTAAAGGGGTTTATACCAATGTGAGCAGGAGCAGAGCCCCTAATTCCCATTGTGCATCCCCCATGCAGTGGGTGGCTCTCAGACGGGTGTAGTCCTGCAGCCCGGGGGCTGTGCAGCTCACAGCTTCAGTGCCTTGCTGCTGGGATGGCATGGCCAGGCAGGAGGATCAGCTGCGGAACACTCAGCTGCATAACCCGTGTGCTCCCAGCCCATGCTACATCCACATCTGTCACGGTGTTGCAGAGGTATCGCCAACGCTCAGGAGGACCTGTGTGGCTACGTGGGTTTAAGCAGTTATCCACATTTAGGTTTTCATCCTTAGCTAAGCCCTGTGTAAGCAAAATTCATGATGCTGGGTTAAAAAACAAACAAACAAAAAAAAGCAATAGGAAAATTTAGAAGGAGGCTGTGTTGCTATTTTTCTTCTCCCCTCTATCTTTGAGTTTGCTTCAGCATTAAATATAAGCTGCTGTAATTACCCAGACTGATTGACTTCCCTTTCCACTTGCATGGCTTTGTTCATAGCTGTGCAGATGTTTACAGCTCTTTTTCCCTCAGGAAACCTCCAGGAGCTTTACGAATGTGTAAAAGTAGGTGATGGAGCCCTGGGTACCGCTAACATCAGACACCACCACTTCTGAGCCACACACCTGGCCCCGTGGGTGAGGCGCTGAGCACAGTCAGTCTGCCCCAGGGGGAAATGTCTTCCATCTTCAGCTTTGCTCAGTGCAGATGCTCTGAGCCCATGCTGCTGGGCTAAGAGGTGACAGTGGCAGGGACACAGACGCCATCAGGTGGTTTGTTTTTAAGCCACCTCCATCTAGGACAGAAGTGTATAAAGTAACATCCAAGTCCCTGCACATGGTTTCTTTACATACAATTATTTAGGATGCCTAGGAGCCCAATTTTTTGTTGTTGTTGTTTTCCAGTGAGACCGTGCATGGCTTTGCTCCTGTAGGATCCTGCTGTTAGTTCTGCGTGAGCTGCTTTTCAAACACCCGTGTGTGTGATGGTATTTCCATGATGCTCCCGAGATTTGTTATCACGTTCCCAGTTTAGAAAATGGAGGCTGTGGACAAGTCATTAAACACAGCAAAAAAAAAAAAAAAATACGCTAAGAGGTTATTAGCCAGGTAAATTTACCAAGCTGTTGTTTTGGGGAATTGTTTCCATCTGCCTGAGCCTCCTACAGGAAGCGCTGCCACTTCCCACAAGCTCTGGATGGGGAAATTCCTTTTCTCTCCTAGGCATTTGAGGAGCCAGTGGTATTTATATGGCTCATGGGAGGATGGAAAAAACTGGATTAGTTTAAGCACTTTAGTTTTTCCCTGGAATAAACACGAGGCTTCACTGCAATTCCCCTACACTGAGCATCGCTCAGACAGACGCAGTGGTGTGGTGTAAGCCCCAGGCAGTTTTCCTTCCCTCTGCCTCCCCTCCCGGTGCCCCCACGTTGTTAACCACTGCTCCTTCTCATGTGCTTCCTCCCTCCATGCAGGTTTTTTGAGAGGAGCGTGGGGGTGTTCACTATGTGGGAAGAGCTCAAAGGCTTAGTCCTGCCTGTGTCTCCGTCCTCCCTCACAACAGCAGCTGGATGTGAGGCAGGCGTGCAGGTGGCCTTCATGATTTAGCTCTGGTTGCAGTTTGGGTTTGGTTATTTTCTGGGGCAACCAAGGGAAGTCATTCGCACACCAGGCACCACCCATAAGACATCCATCTCTCTTCCATGGCTGTTTTCTGCGAAGTGAATTTGCGGTCTCACCTGTGTGCTATCAGTAGCTGTTACACTAGAATCTGTGTTGAAGAATAATGAAGGCTTGTTCCTCCAGACTTACTTCTTGTAGTTATTTCTATACACTTACCTGTGGTAGCAAGTCAGTGCAGGCTCTGGCTGTTTTCCCTGACCTTTGGGATGTACGTAGCATTGATTGTACATGGATGCTCGGGTGTCTGCTAAGGGTTGAGCTCCTGCACCTTTTCTTTCTCAGAAGAATGTCTCCCTTTTTTTTTTGCCAACTGTCTGAATTCTCAAGTGTTCTATGCATTGGGGAATTATGTATTCCTGTGATAGCACATACATTCAAATTTAAGTAGTCCAGAAGGTGTGATGATGCCCAAGGCAATTTTCATCTACACCCGTCTGCTGCATCACTCCCATGTGTGCAACCAACCTTAAGATGGGCCAGCAAAGACCAAAAGGACATTGAAATGAGACTGCGATCCAGTGAGGTGAAATAATTGCTAAATTAAGAAGAGGGCTGCGTAACAAAAGTCCTGGAGTACATGCAGTCTTCTTATTTAACATCCGTGGTTGGTGTTCTAAAAAAAAATAAAACCTCAAGCCATGCCTTCGCCCAAGTTCTGCACGTCACCCACCAGGCAAAAGGCAGGGAGCAGACATGTGGAAGTGCCCAGTTGTTGGTTTATTTATTAAGTGCTGTGTACAAGTAGAGCACATTATCGTTTAATGAGGGGGGCTGCTACTGCTGTTGCAGAGATTGTAGGGAGATACAGAGCATTTTTGTTACTGGGCCCACTCTGGCATGGACAGATCTCTAGATGAGGGAATGGTATCATGGGCCGGCTAACCTTGGCTTTCATTTCTCAACATTTTTGTTGTTTTTTTTTTCTGTGAAATTAAGGTAGAGTCTCATTCTCTTTATGAACATGCTGAGGTTTCCTGATGAACAGCAAGCACACAAAGGGAGCAGTACACTATTGTTGCTACATGGGCAAAGACTGCAAGATGTGCTCAAGGAAAGAGGAGCTTGCAAAGGAGGCCAGAAGGATGCAGCAGCATTTTCTTGAACCCTTTCCACAGCAAGTCCAAGGTGTTTGAGACTGAAGAAGTCCATGAAGAGCAAGATGCAGCACACAGGAGCATCTTGCCTGGCTCGCTGGTATTTCTCACCTTTCCCAAAAGATCTTGTGGACAAACAGAACTGAGAGCATCTGGAAGAACTTTCTCTCCCTGGCTTAGAGAAGAGGATCCCAGCAGCTGTGGGACCCCTCCAGAGGTGGAAAGAGGGCTCAACAGCCCCTCGTAGTGGGTGCAGAAGGACAAACTCCTGCAGCCAGGGGTTGCTAAGCCCTCCTGTCTGTCTGACCAGACAAGCAAAATGCTTGTCTTGGGACAGATCTCACAGGGAAGTGAAGGATGCGGTGTTAGCATGTTTGCTCTAGCTATTCCTAGTGGCTGTGTATCCTTACCTTGGGTTTCTCTCCATAAAACTAGGGCAAACACTTGTGTTTCACAGCAGAGAAAATGCTCACCTAACAGCTGCCTAATGAGACACCTCCAGCAGCATCCCTTAGAAAAGAGCTGCTTACGGACAAGCCAGTTGCTCAAGAAAGTTCCTCAATAATCAATGTAGAGAAAGGGCTCACCTTTAAGGGCATCTCATCTCATCACAGGGGGATGACCGAGATGTCCGGGTGGGCATCAGTCATCTCCCCTCTGAGCCCCGAGGTGCCTGGGTCTGGGCCTCCTGTCCTGGAGCCTGGCGTGGAGGAACATAGGAGAGCAAAAATGTGAGTGGTAGCACAGAAACAAGGGACAGCATCACACCTCTTGTTCTGCTCTGCAGCTGATTTTGGAAAGGTACCTTGTTTGTGCTTGTGACACACCCAGTTTCTGCAGAGCTGGCAGTGGAAATCCTCACCAGGCCTAAACTACCTGCAGGGCTTCCCTCTGCAGTTTGGTTTTCTTTGGGGTGGTGAGATCAGATAGAAGCGATTAACCACATCTCGATTAAGTAGTTGTTGTGTGAGAAGGGTGGTGGTTTTGTGGGTGATTCAGTGGGGCATCTTTGCTCTGGTTTGGCACAAGGAATCTTTGGTTAGGAGGTGTGTGGCACTGCAGCCAGACCATGAGTGGCGCTGCAATGGACTTCCACAAGCAGTGCTAATAACAGCTGGCAGTAAACGCACACAGGCTGATTTCATCAATGAACTTTCATTCCTGCTGTATCCGTAGCTGACATACTGATGAAGTATTGTAAAGTACATATGCTAGGCAACCCTCGTAAAGCAATTACTCTTTCACTTCAGACCTCCCAGTGAAAGGTTGCTGGGCTTACATTTCCATGTCCTCCTGCTGAGCAGTTTGCCTCTAATTGTAAAATCATAGTATTAAGTGAAAGCGCAGGGCATGTTAAAAGCAGTCATCATTTAAATCACGCTAAGTAATCATGCTGCTTATTTTTCCTGTAAATACCCCGAAGATTGTGGTGAATAGCCTTGCTGTAAATCCTCCTCCAAACCAGCCACAGCGTTCCTGCAGCAAAGCAGAGCCTGGGGTGAAGCCGGCTGCAGGACGGCAAGGTCCTGGGCACGCCGGGTGATGCTGTGCTGTGCATAGGCATGTCAGAGGGACATCTCTGGGGCAGGAATGCCATCTCGTGGCCGTAAATAGCTATTATGTGATTCAATCCATCTCCCATCCCTTCTTACAGCTTCCCCATAACTGTGCCTATCAGCTGCGCTCAGGAAGCACTTCGTGCTGAAACCAAGCACTTTATTTTCTGTATAATGAAGACCATCCTTTCCTGGGCTGCTGAAGTTGTGCCATCAACCCCGTCAGCTCCCCTTGGCTGCAGTGCCCCAGCAGCTGTCTGATGCAGCGCTGGCACAGGAGCATGGTCTGTGGGACCTGCTGGTGAGCCCCCAGCAGGCTGAGAGCAGAGCAGACCTTCCCAGGCTTCTCTGCCTTGCTACACTCTCCATCAGCTTTATCCTATCCCTTGTGCACCTTGCACACTGAGATGCAGACGTGGTGCTCTCGTGGATGCATTTCTCAGCCAGCAGCAGCAGCATTGTGGTACCCAGTGGTGGGAGCTGCAGCTCCCGGAGGGAGAGGTGGTGCCTTTTATCAGCTTCCCGGTGCTGCTGGCTGCAGGATGTTCTGCGGGATGGTGTCTGTGTGTGTGATGCTTTAATCGTGTCTCAGAGCTGTGGGAACAAAAACTGGACTGTCCCTGAAGTGCTGGAATTAGGATGTCCCAGGAAACTGTGGATTCCCTCACTGAGCCATTGAGTTGTCGGGCAGAGCAGGTCTCAGTGCTCCGGGCAGAGAATTGGTCCTGCTTGGCCTGACACAGCACAGCTCCGCAGGCACGGCCCCAGCCTCTGGGCATACCGGGGTGTTCACTTTGTTGCTTGCAGAGGCAGAAGGTTTCGGCTCATCAGGAAAGCTCAGGTGTTCGTAGCTTATTCCCTGGCAAGGGGGCTGGAAGGCTGCTCTATCAGAGTGCCTGAGTTCTTTTTATCACTTCTTCGTGAGCCAGCTGCTGAAGGTGTGGGCGCCAGCCTCTGCCACGTGTTGTAGACGCGTCCACTCTGCCACATCCCCTGCCCTGTCCCGCTGACGCCTCTCCCGAAGAGGAGTGAGCTCTCCTCTCCCCCGGTGTTGCTGGGCACTGCTGGCTGATCTCCCTCGTTCCTAGAAATTCACAAAGACTCATTTCTGAAAATGAAATTAGCGTTTTCAGCCTGGTGGAATTAATGCCGTCCCTGCGCCAGGTTTTCCTGCTGAGCTGAGTAAATCTGTGCTATAACGAGCTGCTGCTTTGGAGAGACGTGGGAGGGGAGCTCAGGGAGATCTCCAATAGCCATAACCTTGGTCACTGGCCTCTACTTGCTGTTTTCAAACAACTAGTATATGTAATGCATTAGAGAATGTAACAAAAAGCTTTACTGCAGGCTTCTTCACATACAGGTAACAGCTAAACAACGTTAAAAACTTCTAAAAACTGTTCATTTTATTTCTTGCTGCTATCTCAAGAAATATGTAAAAACAAACCTTAGCATCACAGGTAGGGAAGCGGGTGTTGCCTGTTCCATCAGCCACATGAAAGCAGGTTAGCTCTGCCTGGTGGGCTCTTCTCTAGCATTGCTCTCCCAGTGCTGGAGCTGCGGACACAGGTGATTTATGGCCCCAGAGTTAAGGCTGCTGCCCGGAAAGGTTTCTTCTGGGAGGTGAGGAGCAGGCTGAAGAAGGAAAACCATAATTTGTTAGGTAGGGTTTTTGGAAGAAGTAAATCTGCCTGTAACATTTCAGTGACGCGTGATCAGACCTCTTCGTTCTCGGAGTGAGATGGGCTCCAGCAAGCTCCCTGTCCAGGCACAACAGTAAACAGCGAAACAGCTTAAAAACATCCCATCGCACAGCTGGCCTTGCAGATTTTTTCCCAGACACAGCCACAGCTGTGGAAGGCCTTTCAGAGGGACCTCTGCCCATAAAGCACCTCTGGAGCAAACACAGAGGGGAGAGTGCATTTTTTCTTTTATATGTTTCATGTTTTCTTCATGCAAGCTGCCAGGCAAACTTCTTTCAGTGACTATATCTGGAGAGAAAGAAAAGGTGTCCTCTGGCAGTTTGAAGACTATGAAAACTGGTTGTAGATCATATTTAAATGTCAGCCCCGTCTAAAGCAAATCACTCTCCAGCTGCTCCCATGTTAGCCTACTGACAGGCCGAGCTACTTATCAGGGCTGATTCATGGCCCGGTGATATAATTCAGTTGCACTTGTTCATTGTTTAGAGAAATCACAGGCATCGATGTTCTGCTAGATCTAGTTACAAGGCCAAGGAAGGAGGAAGGCTCTCTCTTTTAAATTAGGCAGGGGCTAAGTGGGCTTGCTGGAGACAACAGGACATGAATGAAAGAATTGAATGGGAAACAACTCTCCCCAACAAACCACTTACGTGGCCTAATCTAGAAATTTCTCAGCTGAAGAATTGAATACCCTGGGTATTTGTATGTATGTTCAGTGCTTCTAAGGTCATTGGTACAAGGATGAAGTCAGTGTCTCTCAAAAACAGCTGAGAAATGATGGTGCCTTTCAGTAAATTTCTGTCCCTAAAGCTTATACACAGCCAACAGTGCTGATCTACTTATTTTATTTGTAAAAAGTAAAACAAGTTAAGTTAAACTCACAGGAGGTAAAACAAGTTCTCAGGTTAGCACCTGGGGCACGTGTCATCCTCTGGCTCTTTGCAGCCAGAAGAGTTTGATCCTGAGTTTGATGCCTAACGAGAAACCCTGGAGACACGGCAGATCCAAATTATATTACTGGAGCAGCAGAGATGGCATAAATCGGGCTGTAATTCTAGCAGAGTTCTGAGGCATGGTATGATTTCCTGGCTAGCTCCAGGCTTTGGGATGCATTAGGCAGTAAGAAATGCTGGGCTGAGGGTTTCAGGTGGGATTCGGATAATGAATATGGTCCTAACTGAAAGTACTGTCAGGATTTTCTGCTTGTAATACTTCTTTTCTGTGGTGTGTGCATATATACAAACATCTATATATCCTTTTGGCTATAATGATATTATTTCTCCTGGTTTGCAGGTGAATTATTGCTTTGAAGTGTGAGCATGGACTGTGTGACATGGGGACAAGATGGTGTGGCTAGTTCATGAGAGGATTTGCCCAGGATGGATCCCAGGGCACTTTCCCAACAAATCAACTCCTGCAGTGATAATGTGCTTAATTATTAAACGCAGAAATGAAACCGCTACTTTGCTACTCCCTCAAAAGATCTGAATACCTGACTACTGTCCAGAGCTAATTTTATGGCCGATAATTTAATACGCAGCACAGATAAACTGCCTACTTAGATTGAATACAAATGATGTTTCAGTGCCATGAATTATGGCCTTATGCTGAGCATCTCTATGGCAACTAATGACATCACCACAGGCTCCAACCTGCACAAAACCCAACTTTGGAGGGTCTCTGCTCGTTGGCATGGATCTTTTTGTGGCTTTTGGGGGGATAGACAAGCAAGCACCACGGTGTTGTCAAGGGTTTGCTATGTATGTTTACTGTCATTTGAAACATTTATTCCCTTTGTGGCTAATGTTGTTCTCATGAAGGAAACCTAATGAAAATTACTGTTTGTATTTGGTTAGTAACATTTGTTGATAACATATGGTCTGGGAATGCTTCAGCAAATAAGAGCTTTTTAATAGTAAACAGAGATATGAGTTCTATAAAGCAGATGCTGTCAAAATACACAGCGTAAGGTTCGATATTTTCTTACTTTCTCCTCTGATCCAAAGCAAGATTATCTTTCTAATTTTCCCTGCTGGTGACAATGCAGTTTTTTTTTAAGAGAGAAAACATAATCTGTGACCTGAATCTGTAATTAGAAAATAAGGCTGTTTCTTGGTTCTCATGTTTAAAACATTTATTAGGAAGCTGAGGGATCAGGCATGAAAAAGATGTAACACTGGGGCATCTGACTGAACTGCAGGGCTGTAGGTAATTCATGCCAAACCTCTGCTCCCTGCGCTGGTGGCAGTTGGATGCATGATCATAAAAGATGAAACGTGGAATAGGGACATGGGAAGAGAGGATATCGGAGCAAAGCTGATGAAGAAACCCAGTTTGTTAATCGGCTCCGTGCTGAACGTGCTCATCTGCTAAGCTCAGTTGGACTAGATTTGCTCAGAGAGCAAAGCATAAACCATAATCCTCGTGCAAGGGTGAAGTATTTTTCCCAATAAACTTCCAAACACAAAAGCTGCTTTTTGGTATTTATGTTTGAAGAACATGCATGTTCTGGACACGTGTAGTCTGACCCTTTCCCAGTCACTTCAAGGGAACTGCCCTTCTTCAGCAGAGGATCTGCTTTGAGGTCAGTGTGAAACAGAAAGTCATTTACAAAGAGAGGAGGGAATACAGTGGTTAGCGAGACGGCATAACCTCTCATCTGACTTGCAGTATTTTGGATTGCATTGTGTATTCTGTCATGTTGCCCTGCTATGTTGCTCATGGCATGCTGTTTGTTTCTTTTAGTTTGTAGAAAGCACCTTCTCTGTGATTATCCTTCAAGCTTGCATGTACACTTTGCATGAGCTTTGAAGTGTGATGAATATTCAGGGTCTCCAGAAACAACATGGAAATCTAGTTGACAGTGAATTAAAAAACAACAACAACAACAACAAAACCAAGCAGATGTTATCTACTAGCTTCACAGCAGGCTTCTGCATGGTCAAATGTTCAGCAGTGTCCTCCTTGCAGCCGTGCCTTCTTCCTCAGTCCTCTGTATGCCCTTCATCTTCAGCTGAGCTGCTGCCTGCTAACGAGAGCAAGTGCCACTTTAGGAGTGCTTTGCTCAGCTTTGTCTGGAAGTTTGTGTCTCACTTTATTTTAATAAGTTTCTAGCTCTCTAAGTAGAAACAAATCTTGAAACATAACTGCAAACTTTCAAACATAAAAGCACCGTGTTATTTTACCTCTTAGTGTAGAAGGTGTTGTTTGTTTTTTTTCCTTTCTGCACTACTTTCAAACTTGTTTAAAGCTTGCAAATAGACATTAGTTCAAGTTCCACTTAATTTTTGTTCCATGACCCTCTTCAGTCTGTTCCTGTTTGCCAGGGGGGAGTTTTCCTGTATCTCAAAAGCCTTAGCACAGGTGAATAATTTGACTTGTTGGTGTGAGTGGTACCACTAGTGAGCCTATTTGAAAAGCTACGGCCTTTAGGATGTTGAAGAGACTTGGCGTTTCACAGATTTCCTTTGCCTATGATCTTTGTAAATCAAAGCTGACTGTTCTGGGTACCTTTAAAAGAAAAGTCCTCTTGTAACTGAAATAGAGCAGAACTGGGGGTGGTAACGAATAGAAGCAACCCGAGAGTAAATTAATATATTGCTTCGTGAGAGGAGGGGACGAGGCCTCTGAAGTTCACTCACTGTTCGTGTTCTGCAGGTCTGGGGGAGTGCAGGGCACACAGAAACCCCAGAAGTTGCGAGACGGACCCTCCATGTCCCCAGCACAAGTGACTCCTCCGTCCCACAGTGTGTGCAGGCTTGTTTGCTGAGCATTTGAGGAAGGTCAGCTGCAGGGGGGGCTCCCCGTTCAAGGCTCAAAATGGCAAATTCGGCCATCCGTGTCTGCAGGCTGCGGGTTGGGCCCTGTGCCTGCAGCCCCACTGGAGCTCATGGGATTGTACTCCCCAAGGAGCTGCTGGCTGCTAACATCTTCCTACCGTACTGCAGCAAAGAGCCTGAAGTGTACCAGACTTTTCAGGAATGGGTCTTAGGCTGGTGCTATGCTTCCATAGCACTGCTTTCCAAGTCACGCTACCAGCCAGGGAGATAACTCATGGAGTACAAATAGTAGATGGCAGTTCCAGTTCATTGGGAGGCTGGAGAGGTGGACATTTCCTGGCCACTGCCATCCATCCCATCCCCAAGAAGCCGGTGTCCTGCTCTGCAGGCACACCTAACTAGGCTTACTCCAAACATCATGGCTTGAACCTCAGCCTGGGCTGGAGGACTGGGTTGGGACTCAGAAGAGGGCCCAGGTTAAATGTGGGGTTTCTTTAGAGAAAGCAAGCCTCACTGTAAACCTGGAAAGGAGAGGTTAACTAGCCAGGAGAAGAGCAGAGGCATGAGAGATCATAGATGTCCTAGGTGCAGGTGTTCCTGATCCTCCGATTCTGTTGTAACTACACAGGCTGTCACTGCCAGAGATGTATTGTTCTTTCTTTCTAAATAAGTTCCCTTAAATTTGGTTTCATGCTGCTCCCAAAAATCCTCTTTTCTCCCCAAAGAGACATCATGGTTTTTCCAAACATCTGTCCTGCATTTCCCTAAGAAGATAATTAATGCCCTTGTCACTCAACCCAGCCACTTCAGCCTGTGCCAGGCACGACATTTTCTGTTAACCATTGCTGGCCCGAGCAGTAGCGCTGCTGAGCTGCTGCTGGAGCTGAGCATGTCTCTCTCTTTGCAGCTGGGGCACCCAAGGAGACTTCACGACAACACATGCGCTTCCTGCAGTGAAGGTGAAGCTGTTCACGGAGAGCACGGGCGTGCTGGCGCTGGAGGACAAAGAGCTTGGGAGGGTAAGGATATTTTGAGTTCAGTAATTTTTTCCTTCTGGCCCTGCTTTTTTAGAGAAATCTCTCCTGTACGGAAATATCTTTGGAGCACAATGTGCTCCGCTTTTTTGCCAAGCTTCAGGAGGGAAAGAAAGCAAGCTCTCCACTGCTGGAAAGTAATGCACCTCGCATGCTGTCTTTGTTGTTAGTTTTTAATGGCAGCATTTCAGCTGGCTGTGCCTGCACTGAGCAAAGGCAGAGGATCTTGTGTGCAATATTGGCAGTCCGGAAAGCTTTAGAAGTTGCTTACGGAAATGGACATTCCTGAGACAGAAAAGGGGATTATGCTGAAGCAAAAAGAGAGGATTTAAGTTTGGCAGGAGTGTGTTAAGCTGCTCTCATATCTGCTGAACAGCCAGTGCACGGCTTGAGCATTTGAAAGCGCTGACAGCAGTTCTCATGGCAAAAGGCTTGAAATCCTGGCTCCCCCAGGAACTGTGCTGTGGCTTCAGTGGGGCTGGGCTAGGGGGTGAAGTGGGGGCTTCCACTGCCCGCAGCAGTGGTGTTAATAGCAAAGAGCTCAGATTGCCCTCAGACTGGCCATGGAGCATCAGAGCCAACCTTCCTGCCCCATCCCTGCCCCTTGCCTGTAGTCTTAGGAACCCGTGGCTGACAGAAACCACACCAAGCCTCATCGAGGTTTCCCAGGGCTGGCATTATGAGGGAGGCTCCACAGCCACCTTGTGGCTTTGTGACATTATCAAAGAGACCAGGAACCAGCAAAATGAAGAGCAAATGATGTTTAATCAGCAAGGGAGTAGACAGCAGATCTATTCTTCTGAACTACATGGTAAAGACCCCGTAAAGTGCAAGTGAGATGTTTCCAGTTACAGACTAACCTCTTGCTGGGATGTTTTGTGCTGACCCCTACAGTCCATGGCTTTTTGGGCCTTGACACAGAAGAGTCTGTCTTTGTAAAACAAAGTTTGTCCTAATTAACATGATTTTTTAACTCATGTTGTTCATGCAAATGCCAAAAATTCTTTCAGGTTCTACTGAGTTGCTGATCTAATTTATATGTTTATGGTGGAGAGCACCACAGTTGTTTTTGTCTCATGTAATTTGCGTTCATTTTGACTGTTTGTCTTTTCACATTCGCGTAATATCCTTTGTTCTTGCACTTGAGAGAGAGAAAAGCAGAGTTACCCCTCCTTTCCTCATCTCAGTTTTCTCTTCAAAGAGAGTCACAGCCCCTCCAGACTTCCCTCATCCACAGCACGATCCTGCCTTTCTCCCTATCCCGTTTCTTTTTCAAGAGGAGGGTGACCCCACCAGGCTGCAGCACTCCAGCTGAAGGCCTCCATTTGCTTTGCCGCACAGCATCATAATATTTTCAGGATTATTTTCAACCCACATTCTTCAAACGGCCCAGTACCTCCCTTTATCCACTGCAGCATGCTGAGCGGAGCTTTTCACCCAGCCATCCACAATGCCATTCAGGCCTTTTTCCCCTGAGTGGTTACGCTCGCTGGAGGACCCACTTGCTTTGTAGGCCTTGTTCCCACTGGCAGCCATGAGCAGCGCTGACTTTGCTGCTCTGGGGAAGCAATTAGCCTCGTGCCTTGTTCTGAGAAAGATGTCAGGCCCCAACGCAACCCCCCTTGCCCTGAGATGCCAAAGAGCCGGCCATGCCAACGCGCTTGGATTCCCGGTCCAGCGGGAAGCCATCACCCAGGGTAAGCTCCTGAAATCCCAGGAATGTGGGCCTGCAGCAGCGGGCACGGGGCGGCAATTTCCTCTGGCCGGCCGCCACCAGTGCTTTGAGGCGGCTGGACTTCAAAGGGACGCTCAGGTTGCCTGGAGCGGCCGAGATGACGCGTGTCCGATCAGGCCGCATTGGGATTTCTTTTTAACGAAATAAAGAAATCAAGAGTGCGTTAAGCCCCTGATTTAGCTGTTCAAATGGGTGCAAACCTGTCTGCGGAGAGAGAAGTAAGTCTCTGAGGAGCATTTCTACATAAAAACACCCATGCTTAGCCGCCCTTTTGAGAAGCAGCTTTGTGTGCTGCCAGGCGTGCACAATGCTCACTTTCTATTGCAAGTGTTGAGCTGGCAGCCAGCCGGCGCTCCTCATTGCACCACTTGTGTCGAAGGGAGAGCTGGAAATCGCTCCCAAGCCCCAAACTGCTGGATGGGCAGCTGAAGCCATGGGAATCCATCCTGGCCCTATTGAGGCCAGTGGCAAAGTGCCCGTGGACTTCAGCCAAGCCAAGGCTTCATCCACTGAGAGCAAGGAGGGGAAGAGCCATGAATTACAACAGCACCGCACGAAGTTTATGCGCCTTTTGATGAAAAAGAGTTAGAAATCAAAGTACAAAGTATCCCAAACACCCTGAGTGGCTGCTGCCTCGCAGAGAGGTGCAGTTTAATGCAAGGCCATGATCTGTATGCTTGCCCGGCCTGCCTTGCAGTGGGGATGCCTTTATGATGCCCAGCGTTTGGGCATCCAACTTCATCCAACTTCATCCAACTTCATCCACTTCTCTAACAACACCCTGTGTGCAGGACTTGCTTCTTTTCTTCAGGTTTTGCTTAAATACATTTTTTTCCAAGAGTTAGAGACCAGCATTGCTCAGTTAATTTAGGTAACTAATAACAGGTTCCTGCCAGAGAAAGCATGAATGTAATTCAATAAAGGATGTGTTAAATATTGTTGATGAATTAGGACAAACTCCCAAATCTACTGATGTTAACCTCAGGCTTTGGATAAGACAATGAAATAATGTTTAAAATCCTTTATCAGAGGGTAATAGTGTCAAGAATATTTTGGTGGCAGGAAAAAAAAAAAAAAAAAAACACCTACTTTGTTGACTCTGCAGTGAAGTTGAGTATCTGGAATATAACATTATAGTCTGGCTGGCGTTTGGCAGGAGCACGGAGCAATGGAGGCACAGCAAATAACAAGGATGAATGCTGCCATTTGTAAAAGAGTGTGCTTGCATAAAGGTTAATGTATTTAAAGGAGATTCATCTCACTGCAGGACAGTGGAGACTAATAAATTTGCTCCAGGCAAAGTCACCTCTGAGAGAGAAAGTGTTGGAAGAGGACTGGGCATAGGAGGGAGAGGGCATCATTCTGGTGTGAAGACAGTTACGGCTCTGCTGTGCTTTCCTTCACACATGGACACACGTCCTACAGTCCCAGGGATGAGCCACATCAGAGGACACATGAGGAAGCACAAGGAGAAAACTGAATGCTGTGTAGTTCTCGAAGAATGTTCTTTGGCCCGCTGGCTGAGGGGGATGCCCTGCTTTGGGGGGTAATGAGTGAGTGGAAAAGCACAGCTATGATCGGAAGGGATTAGTTGCCTCTTGGAACCTTTTAGTTTCTTTGATTTGCCAAGCATTTCCACTGGTATTCATCTGCACAGCTCCACTGAAGTCACTGCTGTCGCATTGATTTACCCCGGCTGGAGACTGCCCCATCATTTCCTCTCTGCACGAAATGGAAGTAGAAAGTCCTGCAACGACCACTGTCGTGATATGTGATGCATGTTTGGTTTGTTGTCTTAGCACAATCGGACAAACTGACATATCTACAGTGCTGCCTACTGCATACAGTCTCACAAGTAAGCAAAAAATCAGGGCATCTTTACCACAGCTTGATGGTAGCAATTGATGAACCATTTTAGGTAAAGCTTTCTGAAGCCTTCAAACAGCACACCTCACGTGGAAATGTCAGGAAGCCTAGCGGCTGACGGTATGGCTCTGACTGTGGAGTATTGTAGGGGGTAACCTCCGCAAAAACTTGTTGCCTGTTTGCTCATCAGATCAGTCCACCATCAGTTTTAAGCTGGTTTACCTGCACAGCTGCAAACTCGTTTATTGTTCTCTTTCCTTAAATGACTGCAAGATGGGAACTGATAATGCAGTTCTGTTCTGCACAACCCCATGAACAACAGCACGGCAGACAGAGGAGCCAGAGAATATATGAACTCTTCTCAAAATAATAAGCTGAACTTTAAAACAATAAAGAAAAGCTAATCTCAGTGATGTGTGTAGTCATTTCCACACTGACTTTTAGGAGAAAGGTAGCTTATGGGCTCTGCTTTTGTTACCCAGTAAAACCCACTTTATGAACAATTTTTAACATTGTTACTTTGATGCTTGCAGGTTGTTCTCCACCCTACTCCCAACAGCCCAAAGCAATCAGAGTGGCACAAAATGACAGTTTCCAAAAACTGCCCGGATCAGGATCTGAAGATCAAGCTTGCTGTACGGATGGATAAACCTCAAAACATGAAGCACTCTGGGTAAGTGTCTTGATCTGAACTCAATTTGTTTTGCATGTGCATTAGAAAATTTATCTTTTTTTTAAGATTCTAGAAGAGGAACTATTTTTTTCTCAAGATCACAGGAGGTCAAAAGAAATTTAAATATAGAATCGGCTTTAGTTCAGTCATTTATAATGCATTTTCCATATTTTTAGCTAGTCTTTTTAATGCTTGTCAGTCAAACAATTTAAATTTTAAACAGCATTCCCCAGGAAATTGCTGGGTTGTTTTCTTCCTGTAAGGAAATAAGAAGCAAACTGCCTCCCTCTCTTATTGATAGGTTGGTATAATTTCCTGAGTTATTCTGCGTTTCCCTGTATTGACTTCTCAGAACTATAAAATCAGTGCACCTTCCACTTGAAATAAACTCCAAAGTGATCATCATTATTTATACAGGGATGCACAGTACAACTGAACAGCGGTTGCCTGCAGCAGATCAAGAGAGTGTAAGTAGGACTAATGAAGTGGGATGTTAAAAGGGAAACCTCTCCCCTCCATATGTCAGTATCAAAGGATTCGGAGTCAGGGGATCCTGAACTGCCTCCCCTGGCTTCTTCCTTCATTCCATGCAGGGGCAGAAGAGGTTGTGACATTGTAGAGCAGAAAGGAATTTTTTAAATTCAGGATTATGTAATTCCTGTGCACTTTAACATGTCCTGAGTTGGCCAAAAGGGAATAATTACTATCTTTTCCTGGTGCCCAGAAGCAAGCACTGATATATACTTTTCACTGGTAATGCAATTACAAATTAGATCATCCTTGGGAAGATCTAGCTAATGCCATTGGCAAGGCTTTTCTCTGTTTACTCTTCAGAGCTGAGGATGTGATAAAAAATAGAAACTATCTAGGAAAGTCACTGCTTTGATTAACTCTTTCTCCAGTATGTTTTGGTGCTGTAAAAGTAACTGCTTCATTTTTGTTTTCAGAATGTTTTGTTAGGTTCAATCCATTATTAGATGGATTAAATCACTCATCTTTCTTTTAGTTCCTTTTTCTCATCTTCCTGTCCTCTCTGCTAAGGAGATCAGAGCCAAGAGCCAGATTTGGCCAGTTTAATTTTTCCACCGTGAACACATGCACCAAAAGCAAAAAAGAACAGTTCACCTGTCATACCTGTTTCTTTGACCACATCTGATAGCAATAGCCTGAGCACTCCTGACTTTTCTCACATTATTTTAGACTAACATTTAATTAACAAGATGGTGTTGAAAGCCATGTGGGTTGTACTATTAGCTTGCTTTTGTAACTGAAGTTATTTTTCTGCTGGGTTTAGTGGAAATAGTAAGACAAACAATTGTTTCTCTGTTCTTGAACTCTAAGCCAAGGACTCAGTGCCCACATTAGCACAATACTTGGAGTTTTGTGGCTTGAACATTCACTAAAACTATGTACATATGTTGGATCTCTTCCTGCATAAAAAACACTAACATAACCAAAAAGGAATTGTTTTTCTATTTATTGAGCCAGGACCAAAGTAATTATAATGATACATAAAACATATTAGTGTTGAACAATGTCTTTGTAATTACTATTAGTCTGGTGCTGCTGCTGTTTTTGCCAGTGTTTGTATTACAGTGTCACAGCAGCTGCTTCATCACAGAGATTAAATGCTAATTTTGACATTAATTTTAAAAGTTAATTCTTCCTTTGTAAAACACAGTAAATTCACTGCTCCTTAGAAATTATTCAGTTTGCTCATAGCCAAGCGATTTCAAGGAATTCATCTTCAGCTGTTCAGCGAAGTGACCTGCTTTAGGCAGTCTGGTGTGTGCTGGGGTCCTTGGCGCTGGTTTTGCTGCAGTAAGGTGCCCTCTGCTTGACACCTCCCCTCAGCCAAATGGTTTTGTGAAGGCTTAAAGCAACACTTGGGCTCCCTTCACTCAATTCTTCCGTTGCAAATGTATTCTGCGCCCATCTGACCACATAGTGGCTATTCACTGGCATTAAAGGGCTTCTGAATTCTGCGCAAGCTGTAAGAGACAAAAAAGAAGAGAAAAATAATACTGTGTAACATCAAGACTCTGGGAGTTTTTTATGTCTCTTTCTTTACAGGTTATTCGTTCAGGCTAGAAGTAAACACATTCAGTAATGCTGCCAAGCTTGAGAGTCTTGTAATTACTCCTGCTTCTGCATTAACTTCAGTTTCGAGCTATAAAGAAAAGATACCATAAACAACATCTTGTCACTTGTGTACTGAATTCACCGATTCTTTTCTCCTAGATATTTATGGGCCATTGGTAAAAACGTTTGGAAGAGGTGGAAGAAACGCTTCTTTGTCCTGGTCCAGGTAACAAATTTAACTAGAAGTGATCTTAAATTACAACAAGAAATATTTAATTCTTATTTGTTTGTTATTTGTTTATCCTGACCATTTTCACTGCTGTGTAACTGATGCAGAACTGTGGTTCAGTGTAGGTTCTTTGTTAATTCGTAGATCTTCTTTTAAATATGTACATCTCAAGGACAACCCAGTTGCAATTTCTATTTAGGAGTGTCTTGATGCAACGCAACACTCAGTGAAATGGAGAAACAATTTTAGTGAGAAATTTAGTGAGATGAGGAGGAAACTATGTCTTGGCTGGAGGTACTTGGGTGTGAATGATCTCTTTTGAGCCTCCAGGTAAAATTTCAAATCCCTTGAAGTCTTATTGCTGAAGTTTTATTACTGACTACGTCAGAAGTCAGTATTTCATTCTTGATGGTTATCTTGTCCTCATATTCATGCATTCATTGATGCCTCTCGTTGTCTACAGCTGTCATTGATCATTTTGCAATGTCTTTCTCCCTTTTTTCTCTCTTCTCCATTTTTTGGGGATTTTCAGTATGGCTTTTTTTGAATTTTACTGTCTTCCCTCCCAGTTCCAGTGGACCTGTATATTTGACCCTGGTTAATAATTTCAAGTAAACAGGCAGAAGATGTCTTATACGAGCTAAAAGCATCTGGTCAATACTTGGCATGTTGGATCTTCTCTCACCTTCCCAAGGACAGCTGAAAGCACTGCATAAATCACAGAAGTGCAGGGTCTTGGTTTGGGTGGCTCTTTCTTCACAGCAGCCTGAAAAACCATGCACAGGGTACTCTGGGGTCCTTCTCTCCCTCCCTCTTCTCTGAATTCCCCAGGGCCCGTTGTCTCCAAGTATGTGAAATAAAAACTTTGTGCAGGGTCCTGTGGTGCAAGTACCACAGAGATGCTGAGATGTAGTAACATGGGATTTGTGCATAAGATCAGGGAAGGTGCAAACCTGAGGCACCAGGCTCCACGTTTTGGATGAAGCATGCTTGTGTGCTGATTTTCCTGTGCTGATAAAGGCAGGAATCCACAAAGTCCATCTTCCCCCTTACGTAGCTGGCTTCTCACTTCTCTGGTCCTGCATCACCTAGTGCAAACTGGTGAGTTTGGTTGAATTAGTTATAACTCCAAGTCCAGCTGTCTCAGTAGGAAGCTCAGTTGCAGTTTCTCCATGGCTGCTGGCTTCCATAGCCCTAATCCATGTGGCAGATAAGGAAATCCATCCTGGGGTGGCAAAAGGGATTTATGATTGCATGACCCATGCAAACAGAAGCCCTCTTGGACCGACCAGCTGCGTACCTAGTCCAACAACCAAGTTCAATCAGCAGGGACAGTTGAAGGGCTTGATTTGTACTCCAGGTGGGGTTGAGATGGCCACAAAAGGGAGGGAGTTAGTGCAGAGAGCCACAGGAGATGCCTATATCTGCCCAGGAAGTAGTTACATTTAGTTAAAAATGATGGGTGTAGGGTTGTTGTAATCCATTCCCAGTGACACCTGGTTTGTAAAGGGTCTCCATGCAGGGTCCGGCTAGGTCCTGGGTGGGTGCTTGGCACCTCATGGGGGAACCCAGCATCGCACAGGGCTAGGCTGCTGAAAGGGGATCCCAAAGAGCCAGCAGAAGCCATAATTTAGGAGAAGCTTTTGGGGAGTGTTGTACAACGACCCTGTTCTGGTGCAGGAGTTGAGGGATTGCTTGTCTCTATTAAGGTCTATACTGAAGTGAAAAGTGCTGTGACAGTGTGTGATCAGCTGTAAAGCAGCTGGTATGGCTTGTACTTGAGAGATAACTCACCTCCTTTAAAACAGGCTCTCATGGCCTTTTCCCCATGAGCAGGGGTTCTCCAGGGCAGGGCCCTTCTTCAGAGAGGGCCTGTGTGTGACAGGACAATTCCTCTTTCCTCAAATAGCATCTCCCATAAATAAATATGTCAGTATTCTTGTGTGTGAGGGTTTGCAGGTTTGGGCATTAATGCCCATGTCTCTCTCAGGAGCCTTTTGTCCAGCCTTTCTGTGGGGCTGCAGTTACAGCTCTCATTTTTAGCTGCCATATATTTCTCAGCTTGCTGTGAAATTTAACTGCTCAGTTATTCCATGTTTTCTCCTGTTACTAGGTCTGTATTCGTCAGTTGGCATATACGAGCAGAATTTGGCCAGAAAAGCAGTTCATTTGAATAAGATGAGCAGACTTTTGCCCCCAGAGAGTCTCTGTAGCCCACCTCAGAAATTCCAGCTGCCGCTGCAGCTTCTCTGTTATGTTACCGTTTGCTCAACATTTGGTGCAATGTAAAGTGTTCTGCCGTACATCAAATATAAACAAGAAACACTCTCTATGCAGTCCCTCAGATGTAGTTTGAGCATATTGAACATGTCAGCAGGCAATAAAGATGGAATAAAAATACTTTGCTGTCCGTATGTTTGTCATTTGCTTTTCATGCAATGCAAAGGATGGGTGCTGATATGAACAGGGATTGGCAGCAAAGGTGTTGATGTCCAGAATGCTCTGAACTCTGCAGAAGCACAGACAGGGAATAACCCTGGCAGGAAGGTGAGCTGGCGTACTTACAGAAAGAAAGGACGAGGAGCAGCCTGCGTTTCAGGAGCTCAGGCATCAACACCAGGCTCCTCCTGGCACCGGAGCCAAGAGTTAGAGCCCATAAAGTCCCTGTGGGATGTTGTGGTCAGTGCGTGACACGGCCAAGAGAACAGGGATGTAAGTCTGGATGAATAAATGTTTTCTTTCCTATCCCTTGTCTCTGTCCCTTACCTGTAGCATCTTCTGCTGCAACTCCACCTCCTCTCCCCTCCCTCGCAGAGTAACCTCATCCTCCAGGTCCTGTGTCCTCTCCTGCCCGCTTCCCCATTTCAGATGGAGGCAGCTGGTCCAGCCTCAGTTCCTTCAGTGCTGTGCAGTGGTGTCTTGTGCCAGAGGTTAAGAAATTCATGGTAATAAATGCTCAGACTCTTCCTAGCCATCTAAACAAGGCTCAAAGGTGCCAAGCTGCATAGGCGGCACCATGGAGGAAGGTGTTGATGGCAGTTTGGCTCTTTTCTGTCAGCGATGCCTCACCGGGATGAACGGGGGCTTTGCACACGTACATGGAAAAAGGAGCTCTACAGGGAGCGTTCCCACTGCAACTTGGCTTCTGTAAGCCCTGGAGAGAAGGGGAAAGGAGCAATAACTCACTTGTAATTTGGGTGGAATAATCCCTCGCACCTTCTGTGTCTGTGTAACTGCGAAGGCAGCACAGGAGATGGTTTGTTTGGGTGTAGCAGGTGAGAGCAGTTCCTTTGTGCCTCTCCTGGAGCTGGGCCCTACCTCTTCAGCACATGCCTTGCTGGGTGGGCTTCGTTCGCCCCCCAGTAAGGGTGGGCAGCATGGAGCAGCTGGCAGGGCCAGTGCATGCGCTCCTGCAGCCTGCACCCATGCGACGGAGGGGATAGTTTCCTCTTTCGAATGAATCGCAGTCCTCTCTGCACGCTGCCCACCCTTCTCGTAGACACCCTTTGAGATGAGCAGCAGAAGAGCAGAATACTGATTAGATGTAAATTACATGGCAGAGACTCGTTACTTGCCTAATTTTAAATCCTGAGATATGCAGCGTGAAAGCGATGGCAGAATATGGCCCTGAGCTTGGATGGAAATGGTCCGCAGCATCGCAAGTGAGGAAAATGCTTCGTAAATGCAGCAGTCATGCCAGTGGCGGTGGTAAGCAAAAGCAGTGGGACAATTTAGGGCAGCGTTCTCTGTGACTGGTTAGGAAAGAAAATGTGCATCCAGCACAGATGTTATGATTGTTTCCTAAGTTGCTATATCAGCTGCCTGAGCACAAGATACAATTTTCAGCCAGTTTGTCAATTGGACCCTTGATCACACAGAAGCTGGGATTTCTGGGAGCTGACAGAGCCTGTATTAATTCTTTGCAAGGTCTAATGTCCTCTACTGGCAACAACACTATTGCTGCATTTGGTGGTCTTGCCAGCTCTGCAATAGGAAATCTTTAATGATTCTTAAGGGCAAATGAATTAATTACATCAAGATTTCAGACTGAATCTGTTTTACTCTTGTCATAACCCTATTTCTGTGCTCTGGCGGCATATGGGAAGTAACACTCCATGGTACCTGGATGACATGTCTGCTGAGTAGCTTGAAGCAGTTTTCAGCTGATTGTGTCTGATGGTGTTTGCAGAATGCTGTTGGATTCAGATCAGCTCTCTGCAGATTAAAACCAGTTGCAGTGTCTTCGCCTGGATCTATTGTTCTGGTGACAGACTCCCTGCGCTCATTATAATTTAGACTAATGGTGACAGCTCCTGCTTTTAGCAAAACTCAGCTGACTCGGGATAAAATGAAATGAAGTAAGTATTCAGTATCCAGATAACCAGCAGAACTGGAAAATAATTTGGCAGAATTCCAGTATGCTACACCAGCAGTCCTAGATGGTAGTCCTCAGGTCAAGGTGAATGACCCATAGCTGGTCCTCGTCATCGCATTAAATCATGTTTTCAGTAAGACCCTCACTGAGAACTGGGTGTAGGTAGTGATTCCTGAGAAACCCTTGAGTGCTGATGATAGAAAACATTTGGGAACTGCTGGTTGAACAGCCACACAGCTGGCTATACCTGGCTGAAGCAGAGCCTGCTGTCCCATCTGCACAGGGTGAGCTGCTGTAGCGGGCACGGCTTCCCATCCCGCAGACCTGCCTGAGGAGAAAACACACACCTCCCGCTTGGAGGCTAGGACAACTGCTATGTGCAATTGTTTAGGGATGAACAGATGTGCTGAGATGTGAAAACTGTTGTTTTCACATTTGTTTCTTTAAGCTAGATCATTTCCTCTGCTCATTTGTGTCAGTAAAGGGCTCGGGAGGCAACATACAGCTGCAACCAGAGGACAAGAGCCTCCCATCAAAGTGGAAAGCTGTATTACAACTGGCAGTATCTTAGCACAGTTTCTCTCCCTTGGGACAAAATGCATGCTGTTAATCTAGGAAAGGTCCATTTAAGAATTTAACCCAAGCGGGGCGGTGTTATGTCAACACGGGGAAAACGGGAAGCAAATGACTGAGCTGTGGTGCTCGGAGTGCGAGGGATGACAATTAACAGGTTTGAGCAGGATTCTCGGGCACGTGGTGCTGGCTAGGGCAGGAGTACTTGGTGGAAAAACAGGGATGAAGTCAGTACTGGTTAATACATATCTACTGTATGTATTAATCAGTCGGGTTATATAGCTGGTGACAGAATATGGTCAAGTGCCAAGAAAGTCAGATCTAATTTAGCAGTCTGGGAATAGTGAACTTTGGCATTTGTCTCCAGCTGTCTGTTTCCCCTTTTCTCAATTTCTTTGTCTTTTTCTCTTTTTTTCCCCTACTTTGTTACTTCTGTTCTTCTGTCTTAAATTATTTTTCAAAGCATTTTCCCTTTTTTGTAAGGAACCAGCCAGGGCAGCCTTGGATTAATTCCCTTCTTTTAGTTTCACTCAGTTCAGCTTCCCTAGATGCTCCTTTCCTGGCCCTCATCTAGTCCCTGGATGAAATCCCAGTTGCTTTGAGAGTTTTTCCCTCCCTGGGCAGAGATTTCTCCTCTGTCTTCCTTCGGTTTCCTCTCTACCCGTGTTTTTTTCAATTACTCAAACCATTCATCTCGCCCATCCCATCTGCTTGCTCTCATACTCAGCTATGTTCAGTGTGAACTCAGCAGGCTGTAAGATTAATTTCTGCTATTAACTGTTTCACTTGTCTGGCCACTTTTAAGCTGCTGCAGAAGGCAGGCTCTGTAACGCGCGGTATTTTAGAGGACTGATGAGAGGTGAGCTGCAATCTCCACTTGACCCTGCAGAACGGCTCAGCGGCAAAGCGAGACTGCGACATACACCATGCTTCCTAGGATCTCATTTTGTAGGATTTTTCATTAACATCACTCATAACTGGAAGGAGCCACATCTCACTGGTAGCCAGGGCATCAGTTTGTTTCTGACCCCAAGCAGTAAAGCTCTAGGCTGCAAGATGTGGCGTGTCAGCCCTTGAAATGTCTAGCTCGAGTTGTTTCGGTGCAGGCACTCTGCATGGCACAGTTGGCTCCTTTTCCAGAGGACATCAGCAGCAAAGAGCTGTCTCCTCCCTCCAGCCTGATCCGAGCTTGCCTATTGCCAGGCTCATGAGCGGCCTCTTGGGCAACCTGGGGCTTGGGCTTTGGGCTTGAGCTGCATTAGTGGAGCAGCAGTTGGACATGATCCCAGGGGAGCCCTGGCCCAACACATATTGTAGACTGGCCTGTAGGTTTCTGTTGGAGATTTCCTGTAGCAGTGGTGTAGAGCAGCTTCTTCCAAGGAAACCTTGTGAATGCTAGCAGGAGAGAATGCTAGCTTGCTTTGCACCTATCCCAGCTTGGCTCTGCCGAAGTCTTCCATCCACATCTCTCTTCTGTAACTTCAACACGAGAGGTGTAAGCTTTGAAAAGCCTGTGTGTGTTGCTGTCCATTACGGTTGTGTTGGTATGATTGCCATATCGATAGAGATGAATAATATTTGCTGGATCCAAAGATGAGATGAGTTATTTGTACTTGAGGAGGAGCCTGAAACTCAGACCTCATCTTCAGAACCAGAGCAGAAGAAACTGAACTGCTGAAAGGATTTTACCTGTTGCTAAAAGTTTATAGGATTAAAAAAGTATTACTTTTGTCGATGTTTTCCATCAGTATCAGCATAGATTAGCAGCGATTCGTTTCAGGAATTGAATTTATCTTGCAGTCCCTAAGTTCAGGCTAAGGCAGAGAAACCAAACCCCTGCCATTCAGACGAAAGCAGCAGGATCTTGTCGTAAATAAAGCTCATTCAGGAGTTTGTCCAGGAGATGGCAGCAATATACTGCAAGTCTGACTGAACGAGCAGGAATCGCCTGAATGTTGTGCTGAGGGGCACTAGGTTATTTTTAGATTTCTTCGCTGTAATCTTTTTAATTTTTGTGGTGCCGGTACGAGGGTACGTATTCAGGGTTCAGAGCATGCAATGTGCACCGGTGTGCTCCTGCTCTTGGTCTGTTACGTGTCAATCCTTCATCCGAGCTGGTAGCTCTGAGGAAGATGCAAGATGCTGAAAGCATCACTTTTAGTCCTACTCCCACAAACGTGTTAATGATAGGGTTTATTCTTAGGTGGTTTCTGGAGCTGTTCCTGGAGGAAGGCTCGGCGCAGGCAGGGGCTGCCGAGAGCAGGCTGGCAGCTAGCGGAGGCCCGCAGAGGGCAGCAAGATACCGAGCGCCGGCTGGGGACGCTGAGCCAATAGACGGCTCCCCCAATTTAAATAAATGACATTTTATTAGCGATAGATGCCACCAAAATATATGCTGGGTGTGTATTTATAACAGAACGGTTTCTCGGGAGTTTGGAGGCTAAATCCCCCGGCTGCTTGCTTGATGCAGAGGGAGCAGCTGCTCACGTGAAGCCCATCTTTCAGGATCTTTCCCGACTCCCAAAAAATGATGAGTACGATCCTCTGCCACCCACCAGAGTTTTAAAGATCCCTCGAAAGTCAAAGTTTCCTCCAGAGGTCAAGAAGATGTCCACCCTAATAAAATTACGTAAGGCACCCGAGATGTGACACAACCTTCCCAAAGTCACTTGAAATCATTTGACAGTAAATTCCCCCGTGAGTTCCTAGCCCGGAGCACGGAGAATCCTCTCCTCCCCTCTCCACTCCGGCCGGGCTCCTCGCCGCCCATCCAGATCGCGGCGCGGGGAGCGCGAGCGGGGCCTTGATGCGGGCTGATGGCCTCCCGACGGCGATGGGAGGGCCTGGCAGAGCCCCCGCAGCCGAGTCGGCTTCCGTCAAGAGCTTGACATTGAATGCATCGTGTCATGCAGATGGTACCTCAGAGGAGTGAGAGCTGCCATTTACAGCACTGATGACAACAACTGCCGAGATCAGTGGGATCTTAAGATTGCTTTAATATGACTGGCACCTAGCAATTTAGCTCGCATTGTTTGTGACAGGGTGTCACTCTTGCACTTGTCTGGGGATGAGTGATAGAGTTTTTTAAAGCGTGGCGCTCCCTTGTTGGGAGGAAATTAAACCCCTGTATGTACCGATGCGGGGAATTAGGTGCCTGCCTCGGCAGGAGATGTTAAGAGAGTGCTTTGAGAAAGCATGCCAAAAGTTTAATGTGTCTCATAAGCAATGGCCATCAAAATGACCCCACACACCCCAGTCCCTGTAAAGGCACCGTCAGCGCGCCGCGTCCGTAAGCAGTGTGGATTGCCTTGCCGTGGTCACCCGGTGCCATCTTAGCTTTGTGATTTCCTTCAGGTTAGTCAATATACATTTGCTATGTGCAGCTACCGGGAGAAAAAAGCCGAACCTCAAGAGCTGCTGCAGCTCGACGGATACACTGTGGACTACACCGACCCGCAGCCAGGTAGGGCAGCCGGCCGCTTGCTGCCGCTCGCGCTCGCGGCGCTGAACGCAGCTCCCCAGCTGGGATCCTCCCTCCCTGCTTGCAGCTGAACTGTGATCAGCATTTATTGTAAATATGTTTGTGTTTAGACTGATCATTAGCTATGCATGACTTTACTATAAATAGATGGAAGGAGTTGCACAAGAGGAGGGAAAGACTCGTCTTTTCTGGGGAGCCTAAGTGAATTAGATGCGTACATCCCAGTGCAATTTAGCTGGGAACTGAATGCACAGATTGAGTGAAAATCCTAACCTCTGCCTTCAGACTGTATTCCCTAAATAAAAGGTTATCAATTATGCCTGTCCTTATAATAGAAAATATTTATGGGACTGACCCAGCATTTTTGCCTGTCCCATTTTCACTCTGGTAGATGTATGTGAGGGGAAGGGGCAGGAAGGCCCCTGGTACCTGGAGATGCCTGCTTGTGTACATGGTGCTGGGACACTTCTTCAAGTGGAGGAGCACTACATTTCTTTATTTCGGTGGGGCAACACACTGAGCGTGTTGATCCTCCCCATGCCCTGGATAATGGTGTCCCCCAGAGGAGACGACAATAGACAGAGTAGGTGTACAGTCAAGACCTTGATTCCAACTTTATTCTGGTGGTGGGAAGATGGGAAGAAGGGCACTGAGTTAGGGCAGAGATGGAAATGATCACCCAGCCAAGCAGCTCTTGTGCAGGGTGAGCACTGGGTTCGCTGAGAGGCACCCAGAGTGGTGGGGCTGTGGGTGGCCAGGGAATGCCCATTGCCAGCCTCAAAGTCTGGGGAAATCTGGTACCACTTTCAAAGCCTGCCTTCCTCTCCTGGCAGGTTTGGAAGGTGGCAGAGCATTCTTCAACGCTGTGAAGGAAGGAGACACGGTGATTTTTGCAAGTGACGATGAGCAGGACCGCATCCTGTGGGTCCAAGCCATGTACCGAGCCACCGGCCAGTCTCACAAACCTGTGCCACCTACCCAAGTGCAAAAGCTAAATGCTAAAGGAGGAAATGTTCCCCAGCTAGACGCCCCAATCTCTCAATTTTGTAAGTAAATAAGCTCTCCTAGAAGGCAGAAGTCTTTGATGGAAAGATTTTCTGCACTGATATAAATCAATATTCACGCACGTGTTTTTGATTCCAAAACAGTTCTTTTTCATTATCATTAAGCTGCTTTTTACATCAGTGGATCCAGAACCAGTTAACATGTGTGTTTAACACAACCAAGCCCAAGAAACAAAAATTCCTTGGGGAAATTGTCAATGATGATTTGAAAGTGCAATACTTGATAAATATGAGACTGGGATCTATGAGCCCAAGACCCAACTTCTTTTCTGCAGACACCTATTTTACCCCCACACAATAAACTGCAGACCGAGATCAGAGCAATTCATTAGTGCCATTAGTTGTCTATCAGATGCATCACGTGCTCAGAACTACAGGTGCAAATCTTGCAAGTATGAAATGCACACAAAAAAAAAGAGGTCTACTGTTGAATATTCAACTGTAGGAAAACATATGGTATTTTTAACAGGTTGCTTTGCAGGCCAGTTAGATGTGAATTTAAAGCAATCATCTTTTAAGTTGTAGTTATGCAGCATGTCCTGTGCAGTTATATCCAGTTCTGTTAATTTCAAATTTAGAGCAATTTCTTTTGTCTTGAAAATGTAGTTTGATTCTGAACCAGACAAATTCTCTTTGCTCATTTTTTTTTTTTTTGATGGTACCTCAGTAGCACATCTCAGATCCCTTTGTGGTGTAACATACAGCAGTTCTCATTCATTTCAGAAAAAGCAAGAAATCAGTATGATAAAATAGAACTGAAATAAGGAGAAGTGTAAATATTAGTAAATTCTAATTAGATCAGATTTTAACAGTTAAAGTAGTCTCTAGGAGGCTGTTATGATTCTTAATCTCTTGTTATAAGGAACTCAGAAAATCTACCACTGGCTTACAAATATTAGAGCATCTTTTTATGGGTTTAACTTCATGTCAATATTTATAAAAAATAACAATGCAAGACATGCATCTGTACAATCAATTTTAGAGCAGAAAAGAGCTGTTTGCCCTTTTTGTGTGTGTCCTCCACATGCCTGCTTATTTTGGACTCCTGCCTGCCTTGCGTTGCTTTTGCTGTGAATGAGGATGTAACATGATGCAGTTTGGTAGACACATAGGCAGTATTTCCATTTCAGTGCCCCTCATCCTGTTCTGATAACTGATCTGGGGGGCAAAAAGTGTAAAGGATTGGGGTATGGAGGGAAGAACGCCTCTCAGAAAGCCAAGATGGGAGGTAGGCATTGGCTTCCTACAAGTGGGTTGTGTTTACCTCTACCCAAAATGTTGAGTCAAAAAGTTGTAGGAAATACCAGGCACTTTCTGCAGGAGTTCATGGAATTTTCATTTTGCCAGACCCATACGTAGGGTCTCCTGGGTGAAGAGGCAAGGCCCCTTTCCCAGTCACATGGTAATTGCCTGGCAGCATCTGCAGCAAAAAGCCTGCCAGGATTTTGGGGAAGGAAAGGAGGTGCTCAGGGCCATGAGATGTTGTCACCCTGCACAGCCAACTGCTGTGTGAGTGAGGAGAGCCAAACCCATACTTAGGTTCCCTGGGAGATTTCACCCCTGGACCTACAAGGCATGTGGGGATCAGGATATGACCTGTTTCCCTCTCTCTATACCAGCTCCAAATCCAGATCATTCAGCCTCTTCATTAACTCTTTCCATCAGCAATATGTCATCCTCACAAGCTGGGTGGCTTCAGGCTCCCCTTTTTGCTGGGAAACCCTTCCAGCTGTGTTGTGCCAAAGCATGGAAACCACTCAGCTCCTCACTCTGGTCATGACTTCCTTATTCAGCATCCCCCAGGCTGTGCATATAGTGCATTTGTTCCTCAGTATTCCTTCCTCCACCTGCCTTGGATGAGGATCCCTGTGGAACCTCTTGGTGCACCAAGTCTTCATCCTGCAGGAGGAGGGATGCATGCCGCAGTATCCCTGCATCTCAACAGCAAGGCCTGCCCATTTTTCATATTTTAATGTATGTATGCAGCGATGCTCATTGAAAAAAGTCATTGGGCACAGCAGTTTAATAAGAAGCAGCAGAAGTGAATCATGCATGCCACACATGATGGCTTATCACGAGTCCTAAATACACAAATACACATCTCAGCTCCTTCAGTCTAGAAATTCAATCATATCAAGTATTGCATTTTTAAAGGGTCTTGGTTTGTTACTGTTTTTTTGTTGTTGTTTTTGTTTTTAATTATTTTTTGACCTGCAGAAAGGTAAGGACTTTTGCAAGACATTTTATTTCTCTTTATACGTGTCATATTTTTCTGCTTATTAGAGGCTATGATAAATGAAGGATTTGCAAAGAAGTAAATGTTAAGCAGTTTGATGAGTAACCGTCGTTATAGCATTCATGTTGTAGCAGTCCGAGATGGCACATGCGCATGCATGCACATGCAGAGAAAATCCAGCCTTCCACTCCTGTAATGGAGCTGTCTGTTAAACAAACTCGAGAAGAACGTATTTTGCTGTTTGAGAAACTTGGGAGCAATAGTGAATTCATTTGATTCCCACCTCATTTGAATTAGTAAATACAAACTCAGAGCACTGCTGAAATTCTCATCAGGCGTTCGATAGCAACACTTGTCTTGGAAGTACGCAGACAGCTCCGAACAAGGGTGGAATATATTTTATTTGCATTTGAAGTACTGAAAAAATAGATCCTGCTATTCATTAATTTTTGTATGACTACAGTCCTTTTCATGTGGGTGAACAATCCCTGTTAGAGTGAAAAGTTTTGCTTTTTATTTTGCTACAATTTGAAAGAAAAAATCCATTACCACAAAGTTGTGCTTTTCTCCAATATTTGCATTATAAAAGAAAAAAAAAAAACCTGTTCTTGTTTACTGTTGAAATCATGCACAGTATTATGGTCAATAATGCTGCCAATACATACTACACCTTTTGGCAATATTTAAGCTTCATAAAAGTGGTCACTTGTCTGAAAGCACCAATCTTTGTTCGTTCTGTGTTAGTGATGCATTGAACAAAATTCCCAAACATGCTCAACATCCATTTTTTTTTAAACCGTTTTCTTTTTAACGTGAAAGATTGGTCAGTAATTGTCTTACATATCACTTGTGGTTATATTTCATTTTTAATGTCTGTTTATATTTAATGACCTTTAATCACACCATATACAAAAAGTTGGTTGTTTTGCTAATTTGTAATGATTTGTTCCCCCATAATAAGTAGCTAGGTTTACTGAGCTTCATAAGAAATTTTCAGCTGTGTTTTATTTTTGGTTGGTTTGGTTTTATTTAAGTTTCTTTTTCATTCTTTGCTTGAACCCAAATATTTAGCTGCTAGGTTAGGGCTCCTGTCTGCTTTCCTGAGCCTTGTTGCTAGTCTTTATGTTATTCTGGTTTGTTCCTTCTTACCCTGCTAACTTCTAGCTGGACTCAAGGGTAAGTGCTTCCCTGTAGCTAGCACAGCTCAGATAATCAGACTAGATTATCTGACATATGCAATGTGCTTTTTCTTCTCTTAAATCTTTCTCATGTTTAGATTTTGTAGTACAAACTTTCCATGTTATTTTCCTGAATTTAGGTTTGAAATGTAAGTTTCCATACTGAAATTAGGATGCATGTGATGTTTGCATAATTGCCTTCTCTCCCTGGCTTTCACATTGGCATCAAGTGATCCTCTTAGTAAAGCCAATCATTAACATTTCTATTTTTCATTCCAAGATGTAAATATTAATTAACATCACAATAAAACTGTAAATAATACCTTCTTTTGTTTCATGGAATTTACATCTAGTTGACTGCTTACTGCCTGAAAACAGATCATTTTGCACTCTCACAATATCCTTTCCTTCCGTTCCAATGCCAAGCTTGGTGCAGTGCACCAGCGTGCGGGGCTAACCACGGACTCCTCAAAGCCTAGCAAGGTAGGGCAGGAGGCCCGACGAGGTCTAGACAAGGTGCAGGACTCCGCAGAAGCCAAAAAATGCCCCTCCACCTGCACGGGTGCCTTGTGAGAGCAAGCCTGAGTCATTCAGGTTTGGTGGTTTCCTCTCAGGTCAACACAGCAGGGGATGATTCTGGCAGCGAAATACATCAGGCACAGAGGGGCTGCTGCTGTTCCCCCCAAATAATTGTAAAAACATCTTTTAGTGGGGGTCTCAGCCACCAATCAAAGCAACGATTGCTAAAGGATAAGGCAGAGGAATTATTATCTTGTCCTGTATCGTTACCTTTTCCTACTGGGACATCTGCTTTCAAAAAGATAAAAGCACAAACTCGTGCTGTAAAAGAGCTTCCCTTTAGTCTTTGTTCAGGCGTAAACACATACTTAAATACACAAATCCTCTATTGGTGCCAAAAGCTTGCTTCTCTTAACACCTGGTGAGTGCCTGCTTTCCTTAGGAGGGAATAGCATCAGTGGGTCATGAGAGCTGGCAAATATGTATCCAGAGTATCTGAATGCAATTATGAGAAGGAACAGGTGGTGTCATCCCTCCTGGCCATCAGTCCAGACTCCTTTTCTCTCCTTTTGCCTTTTGTTTCTTTTTCTTCTTTTTTTTCTGTGTGTATGTGCGTGTGTGTAACTATACCCCTGGGTAGCAGGCAGAATTCCTTCTCAGCAGACACTTCCTTTTTTCTTTCTTTTTTCTTTTCCTAAATGTTTGGATTTCCAAAGAGGATTCTTACCAGACTTTACCACAAAAAGTTTAATTTGACGGAAATACAGATTTTTGCCACTTTGAAAGAAAGAAAGAAAGAGTGAACGAATGAATGAACTTGGGTCTGGCAACATTACATGTATTTGCACTACAATGCATTGCTATCCTGTTAGATTTTTTTATTGGTTTTGTGCTTTAATTGCTTTATTTTTGTTAGATAGATAGAGATATCATGAGAACGCTGCTGTGTCTTCTGTATTGTCAACTTGCAGATGCTTCATTGCAGGAATGCAGAATTAAAATGTTAATTCAGTTCTCACACAACTTGCATGAATTTGAAATATAGCCTGTAAATCACTTCAACATGCTGTAAGAAGCATGGGGCTCTAACTTTTGAAATATAAATTCGCAGGGTTCCACAGTCATCCAATTCAAAATATTTTTAAATAGTTATAAAAAAGCTGCAAAACAATGCTCTCAATTATAAATAGCTGTTCTAAAAATGTGTTCTAAAAATTACATAAGAGCGTAGTACAAATTTTTATTCATTTAACTACCAAACGTCAGGTAATGTAGGTTTCAATTCAGTGCACAGTGTGTCTGGTGATGTACAGGAAAATTCTTAATTGTTTCTCAAAATTGCAACTCGAGCAGGAAGGAATTTGTTTGCAGCAGGGGAAAAAGCAATAAAACAAAGGAACAAGCAGCCGATTAAATTTCAAGCTACCTTCTAAGATGGAACAAAATGAAAGTGGAGGCCGTAGGCACGCAGCTGAGGGGTGAGCTGAGCCGGCTGAGAGCCGGGGCTGCTGGCAGGGCGGCGGCGGTGGGATGAAGCTCACTGCAATGCTGCTCGCCGCGATGCTGCTTGCTGCAAAGCTGCTCGCTGTGCTGTGCGCAGGGGGCGCAGCCCGGGACCCGCACGGTCCCCTTTTGGCAGTGGCAGTGCCACGGTGCACCCGAGGAGGGGATGGGTAAGTCACCAGCCATCATTGCCAGCAGCTCGCTTGTAAGCAACGCTCTTGGCATTTTTAAGCCCGACATGTTATCTTTTCCCCAGAACACCAAGATCTGCTCATAGAGCCTCTCACTCCACACGGCCAAGCAAAATGAGCTTTCAGGCTCTTCCCCTCCGTACGTCTTTCACAAGTTGCAGCTCGAGCATGTAGCTAGCCCTGCGCAGTCAGCCACAGCACGAGGGGACCTCGCCACCCCTTAAAGCACCAGGTCAAGGGTGGGCACGCTGTCACCCCTCGCCCCCCGGATGGGAGAACTTCTCCCACTTGCCTGACTATGCCAGTGAAGACTTTTCTAGACGTATCTGTAAATGAATAGCTGCCATCAATCATTGTCATTCCTTTATTTCATGTCTCCTGATGAGGTTGACTAGTGTCATTGTTTGTTACTGTCCAAACCACATCTTCATTCTTGTAATGTCAAGCAGATATGACAAGCACACATTTTCCAGATGAGTAAGATACAAAGTCACCTTTTAATTTACACTTGTTTGGTTTTGTTTTTTTATTATTATTTTTTATTATTTTTTTAAATAAACATGTCGTAGAATTTACTGGATTTTTAAGTTGCCTTTGGTACTAAAAGTCATTCATTAATGAAAAGAAAGAAATCTGGAGTAAAAAATTCTTACAATAAAATGGCTACCTACAGCCTTTTATAACAAGAATTCTTTTATGGAGCTTGTCCCCCAATATTAACTTCATCACTCGCAGAGCAAAATCTGCCAAAATTATTACTCTAGCCAAAGAAATGCAGAGAGCAGTGAAATACGTTTAAAAAACAAACTAGCAAACAAACAAAAAAACAAACAAAAAAAAAAAAAAAAAGAATGAGATATTTGACCGTTTTGTCTCTTCCTTTTTAAACAACAGCTAGATAAAGAGGAAGAGAGGACGTAGGACAAAATGGTGGGACAGTCCTTTGTTGTTCATTGTTGTTGTTGTTGTTGAAGTCTTTGTGTTCCCGACACTGGCAAACCTTGAAGGGTCTGATTTCAAACACTTGCACAGGGTGCGTGTTTGACGGAGGGCTAGTTAATGGAGTCAGTGGAAAATGCAAACTGGATAAAGATGAACAAAATGAAAAAGGCAGTAGTTAAGAGCAGACAATAATGTAAGCCCCTGAGTGTAGCACAAAAGGCCGGAGTCTGTAGTTTTCAAGAAGAAAGGTTTGTGGAGTCTGTGCTGCCAATTTACCTCTCCTCGCAGCCTCCCTTCTGAGACCACCATCGAACACCTTTCAGCTGCACTTGTGTGCAGCTTGTCTAAATATGTAAGATAACTTCTGGAGGCCTGCAGCAGCATTTTGTCTGGGGCCTGAACAAAGAAGCACCAGCTAGCTTGGCATGGCACCTTGGAAAGGGATTGTAAGTTACTGGAGCATCATATAACTTTCTTTCTTTAGTCTCTCCTTTCTTTTTGACTGGAATAACAGAACAGGGTCAAAAAAGCAGCTGTATTTGACTGAAACAATTAATTTAAAGTACATACAAATTAGCTGTACAGTTTGGGTACGAATATTAGCCACTCGCACTTTGTACTATATTTAAAATCTCATCAGACTGGGCAAACCATTTTTAAAGAGGAAGATTATATATAAAACTTTATATGCAGATGTCGGGATTATTTTAAATCACAGATCAGCTGTCTGGAGTGGAGGAACAATATATTTAGATCTATCCTTATCTTTTTATATTTTCTAGGAAGTTTAATGTTTTTGATACCTAAATTGATACCTATTTGTGGTACCTAATTTGGTACCTACTTGATAGCTAAATTTCATTTTAAAAAGTGAGTCCCTTAGAAAAATCAAAATGCAAAAATAAATTACAAATTGCATGTTTATCTTCTGATAATTAAGGGAAGCTAAGTTTAGCATAGGACTGTCATTTTTAACCTGCTCCTCGTTATTTTTAAGAATTTTAAGTCTCTACACCAGTGCAGGTGTGACATTTAAGAAAAATACATGTGTATGTCGTCATCCCACAGGGACAGTTCTGGTTCCATCCACACCTGCTTTATCCCAGTTGATTTGGAAGCACAGGATCTGCAGCACTGGACCGATGTGGGGGGAACTGCAGCTGTTAGTCTTCCTTCCCATGTCAGAAAACCACACTTTAAATCACCAACTGAGCAGAACTCAGCTCATATTTCCTTTAAAAGCATTTTGGTCTTGCAAGCTCATGCGGTGCCATGCCTGGTTCTTCCCTCTTCTGTGGTTGTTCTGAGATGGGGAGGTTTGGGGAAATGGGTTTTCCAGCAGGCGCCCAACACGCTGATGCCCACAAGTAAGATTTCCCCTGGGCATGTGCAGTCATGCAGGCCAGTCAAGTGCCCTGCCAGTTCTCAGCAATTGCCAGAAATTTTCTGTTCACCTGCCATGGGCAGAGAGATTTTAGCAAGCACGAGCCAGAGCCTCTGCTTCACCGGCACCACAGAGCTTCAGCCTACTCACAGCACCCAGAGGTGTGCTCCGTGTCTGCCTTCTTCTGAGGACACAAAGTGGGGAAAGTTGATCAGTTTGGAGTAAAAAAAAATAATTTCCAACATGCTTTCTCACACATCTGCTCAGAGAAGTTCACCAGCTAAAGGGCTAGGGGACTCTTCACGTTTCCAGCTGATTTACTCAAATTGTAGAGCCTTGCTTGCAGAGCAAGAGGATTGACAGTGTATCAGGGCTCCTAATTGAAAAGTAATAAAATCTCTGAGTGAAGCTGGCAAATTAAGGCCTCCAGCCAATTTGTCAGCTTGCAGTCAACTCAGAGGAACCCGGGAGAGCAACAATCCATTATCAGACTATTTTTAATATCTGCTAAAGCATTTTGTGGACGCTAGGGTTGGAGTCACGAGCAGCAGAGATGAACTCTTTGGGAGCAAGCTCTATCAGATCGATCCTGGCCCAAAGGGACAGAGATAACAGAGCAGAGAGCTATCTAAATGGGCAGGATCCGGCCTGCTGCTGTGAGACCCGGGGCTGGGTGGGCTTCATGCCTTCCACCCAAGGGTTCCAGAGACTGTCTGTGCTGTAGAGGTGATGCTATGGCCAGGGAGCTTGTCCCCGTCCCCAGAGCAGCCCTGGTGCTGCCGTCACGCTCTGCACCGCCGGCTGCTTTCCTGTCCCCGCACTGAATGCACAGAGCTGCTGACGGAGGCAGAGGGGGGGATTTGGGACCGGAGAGAGAGGCAGAGGGGAGGGCGAGCAGGAGCCAGTGCATGAAGGGGAACGGACCCTCGGAAAGTGTAGAACTTGCTTAAAAAAATAAAATACACAGCGTTTATTCAGCAGGGTTTTAATGAGGAAAATTGCCAGCCACTGCTGAATTAAGTATTGCTAGCAGCTAATTGAAATGTTACATGTTTTAATTTGTCTGATTTCCTTCCAGTGGGTGATGTTATTTATATGGTTTGTATATAGCTAATGACAGACTATACAGAAAATGCAAAGATTGCTTTCAATGATCAGCAATATGTGAGAGCACAGACATGAACGAGGTATTTAGCAAGCCATGCCATCCTTCACAGATTAATATAAATAGTTAAATAAAACATACATAAAAGAATGCTACTCATTATCATTTAAAGCTCCTTTTATTCTTTTCTTTTTAATTAAGGATTTCTGTTTCTTCTGGTAAAGAGCGATTTTGTTTTAAAACAAATACAGTTACCTTTTAGTACTACTGCGGAAAACTGCATTTTTGTGTCCTTTCAGCCACATTGTTTCAAGGCCACCCAGTTCCCCTAGGAGGCTATAAACAGGGGAAGGATTTAAATCCCATTCTATTTGTCGAGGATTTGGCAAGAACCCATATAGTAGGAAGCTGAGCACGGACAAAACCGAGTGAAAGGTGTCTTTTAATTCCCCGGTCGCTGGTGGAACAAAGCCTGCTCCCAGCGGGGTCCCGGCTGGCCGCACCCAGGCTGCATCGGCAGCTTCATTTCAACCGGTGAATTTGGTGTATTTTTAGTTAACCATGTTGAGATTAATTAATTAGCCCCTAGGAGTTAGTGCCTGTAAACGTCACCCAAAGCAGAGATGTGTGAATACGGTGAGGCTGTTAATTCACAAAAAAAAATGGCAGCTCGTAATCCAAGCAGAGGAAATTGTGTCCCTGTCAGGATGACTGGCAGCTCCAGCATGCTATCAGGTTACGTCCTCAGTGATAACGAACTACACATCAATTTAACTTATTAGCAATGCTTAAAAGAGCGTCTTTTTATTTCTTGGAGGTAGCGTTTAAAGTTGCCGTTAAAAAAATTGCCCTGGGAGGCAAACATTGGCATTTGGATAAAGAACAATGTAAATGGTTTGATACCTAGAAAACCTAGTAAATTTAGAGAAAAAATGCTACAGCTATAACTTCATTAGAATGGCAGAATCTATTATAATTAACCACAACTAACTAAATAGGAGCTAATTTACTTCCGTGAGCCAAAACTCTGTTAATTGGTAGCGTATTGTAAGATACAGAGTAAGTTATTTGGTTTGTGTTCTGGTTTTAAGTACAGAATAAATGCACTATAACGAGCCGTTGACACGATGTTAATTCTAAAATCTTTTGCCTAAATGCAATAAGATCGTCCATAACTGATGCAAGTTGACAATGGGAGGTGAAGATTGTATATGTAGCCTGCAAAGAGAAAAGTTAATGGCAATGTAGGGAAGAGGAGATATTTAGCTTTCATGCTTCGTACTGTATATTTTTCTGTTGTATTTGTCAACTAAAATATGTTATATCTCTCTAAATGGTGTCTTTCTCTATATGTATAAATGAACAGATGCAGATAGAGCTCAAAAGCATGGCATGGATGAATTTATCTCTTCCAATCCCTGTAACTTTGACCACGCTTCACTCTTTGAGATGGTTCAGCGCCTCACTTTGGACCACAGACTTAATGATTCCTATTCTTGTCTGGCAAGTATATTCTTTGGTCTCTAGTGATATAAACACCAAGCAGCAAAGTCAAAGCTAGTGCGAGTGGGGGCTAATCCCCCTGTTGCTGGAAGATTGACTTCTGTTTACACCAGGTTTGAATTTGGGCCAGAGGTATTTTCTTTTTGAGAGGCTACCTCCAATGATCTGACTGCTGTTCTTCTCCAGTAGCACTGTCTTTATCGTTTCTGTTTGCAATGTTTAAAATGTTTCTTCCTGCAAAGACCAACTCTTGTGTGGGGATGTGCAGTAGAGAGCAGAAGCAGTGTTTTGCAGCTACCCACGCTGCATTCCAGAGTCATTTGGATGAAATTGCAGGGGAAAGATGAAGGTCTGGTACCACCAGTGGAGTCACAACAGGAAAAAGCATGGCCCAGCTTTCTGTCTCTGTGTGGGCAGGGATCCCGAGCAGGTAACAGGTGGGACTAGATGGATAACTGCAGGGATCCTGCGGTCAGTCCTTGCTCACACAGTCGCATGCCCATCCTAATTATTCCATGAGCACAGGTCGCAGCTCTCAGGCCACTGCCATACAACATGCTCTGTATGGCGGTGGCACCGAGGTGCTCCAGCTTGTAGTCTTTGGCTGGGGTGCAGTGCTTGGGAGCTGCAAGGCAGTTTGAGGATTTATATGACAAATAACCTTTACCAGTACAGTTTGAACAATGAATTTCCAGCAGTTTTGGTGAGAAGGATGAAGAAACTTTTAGTTTTTTTAGAAAATAACAGGATGAAACCTTTCTAGAGGGGTTGAATGAGGCCTGAAATATACATCCTGTCCTGGAACGCACAGGACAGATCCCGACCTGCTGCCCTCCTCATGCTGCGCAGAAATCTCCACATTGGGGTGTCATCACTGGCTTCTTCAGCAGAAGGACCACCCTGTGCCAATAGTCTCCACCTTTAGCCAGCTGTGCAGTTCCTGGAGCTGGCCCTGTTGAATGGCTTTCTGTTAAAAGTGGCAAAATGAGAACACAGCTGAGCCAGTAAGCCTGTCAGGCTCCAACCTTGTCCTCCAAGTGCCGCTCCATTAGGGTGCTACTTCCATCTGCCCAGCTCCTTGCACCGCACACAAGGGTTGATCTCAGAAAGACCAAGATCCCGTAAGTGCCAGCAGCAGCAGTGAGTTTCCACCTTCCTAGTGAGAGCCAGGGCTAGGAGGAGCAGTTGTGGACGTCCCCTGAGGTAAGGATGGGCTGGGGGAAGGCTGCAGTGTGCACCTGACCTGCAGATCCCCAGGTGGTACAAGTAGGCACAGTGGGAGCATTGGCTGACCTGCTGCAGGTGTCTCACCAATTCCATCGAGGTCTTTGCTCCGGCAGACAGTGGGTTTGGCTTGCGGCTTCTGCTCCCCACGCATGGCTGGCACTAGGAAGACCATCCCCATCCATGCATGTCTGACAGGTTGGCTTGCAGCTGGTGTGTCTCTGTGCAGCCTCGGGCCTGGTGGGAGAGCTGAGGCCTTTGAATTAAAGTCATGGCTGAAGGAGAGTCATGAGGCCATCACTGGAAATTATTAATAATGTTTCTCTTCAAGACACCCACCAGCCATACTTCTGCTTGTTATCAAGATGTTTATAACCTTGCTAGATACTACTGGAGTGATGGAGCTCCCCTCAGCAGCAAGACTTGTGCCTCCTCAGAGCAGAGCATCACCAATTAACCATCTTCTTTCAAATCACTCATTACAGAGTGTTGTGAAGAAGAGAATAATGGGCTGTGTTCACCTACTCTTGGATCTCAACTGCTTCTTTATTTTAGTATGGTTTTGTCCTAATGTTGAAGTTAAATCAGACTGACCACAAAACTTGAGTTGAACTGCAAGGAGCTCCCTTTGTTCTTGAGGTGTTTGTGGGAAGCTGGTGATACCATTATGATGACTTGCCTGTAGGAGCTGTGAGCCTGTGGTAAGCCTGCTCTGACCACTCTGTGTGCTGCTGGGCGATTTTTATTCTTCCTACAGGACATTCACGTGCAAGATCCCGAAGAGTTCTGTCTTGTCGCACGTCTTGTTCTCTGCTGTGGACACTGAGGTACCAGGGAAGACTTAGCAAGACATGGTGGCTTACCCTGAGAATAGCTCAGCTTTGCCTCCTTTCCGTGGAACCAGGTTAAACAAAGTTATTGTGAGCCCACTCGCTGGCTGAGCCAGGCATCCCTATGAAAACAAACAGGCTGTCTGACTAATCTCAGCTATTGCAGAAGTGATGTTTTCTGGCAGAGAGCACCGTGCTGGGAAAGGGGAAGAGCGTCGTCGGCATTGCTTTCCGAGGCTCTTGCCCATCATCCTCAAGCTGAATGCACAATTGCTTTCACAGCTCTTCCTGGACTTTCTGATAGGGAAAGAGTCTGCAGCTCTTCCAGATTAATATCAATCCCACGCTTGTGTGGATCTTCATTCCTTTCTGCTTGGACACTCGTATTATTTCTGAGGCTGCCCTTCAACTCTTCCCAAGACATCCCAACCTACTGCCAGCATTTGGCTTGTGCAACGAGATGCCAACTGGAGCAGTATTTCCCACATTGTGTCAGCATTCGTGGGATTCACATCACTCCGCACCGCATTTACCAAGAGGTGGTCTTCTAAAGGGCCCAGTCTAGCAGAAGTGATGCGTGAAGGGGTCACATGAAAAGGCCCAGAAACCAGACCACCAAAATTACATTGTCTGTTTTGTTTTTGTTTTTGTTTTTTTCCATGGTAAATGAGAAAATACAGGTATTGACAAGTGAAAATTTTCCCTCAGAAATCCTGGTTTTCACAGAAACTGTATTTTGCATTGGAAAAATCTCCAGTGATTGACCAAGCCTTGCTTTACCTAGCTGAAAAGCTCCCATCGCACTCCCCACTGGGGCCAGGAACATGCGGCATTGTCTCAATGCAGATCAGCTTCTCAAACAGTCAGTTGAGTTCCCTGCACTCTACAGCCTTCTTCCAATGTCCCCTCTACATTTCTCCATGCCACTGAAGACCATCTGGGAGACCAAACTGAGCTACACCTAGCTGTGTTGGGTTGAAACACCCCGTGCGTCACTATCAGTTGCGTTTGCCAGACTGGCTGGTTGTCAGTTGGTTGTGCCAGGCAAATCTTAATCAAGAGCCAGGATCTGCCTAAAGATGTGGGGGATTTGTCTGAATGCAGCCTTTTATTCAAACCTTAGATTTTTTTCTGGGGCCATGGGGAGCAGCATTTACGGCCCCTTTGTAGCTTTGTTCAGGATTTTTATTTCCTACCTCTGCCATGCAAAAGGAAACCTTCTGGTATTCCTGGGCTCCAGATCTCTCTACCTGTAGTTTCCTTGGGCATGCTCTCATGAGGTATCAAGGTATGAGGCTCTTTAGTGAACCTCTGAGCTTCTGCTCAGGCTTCCCTTTTTTGAGCCATGGGAGTGATCTTAAGTGTTTGCCCTTGTCCCTTCTGTCCGATCAGGGAGCAACATTCTCAGGGAGCAACATTGACATGATGCACTCCTGCTCACCAGGTCTAGCCTCCTGCTTCCTTCACCCCAAACTCCAGGCTTGATACCTGACTCCAGGGAAATTAGTGCCAGCCTTCCCACTGATGTCAGCGGTGCCAAGATTTCACCCCGTAGGAAGGACTAAGTCCTTTGAATATATATGAATATAAGAATTTAAGCCTCATTTCTACCCCTGTAACCAAATGCACACATCTTTTTATTTCAGAGCAGTTGCAGCATTTCTATATTTTTATCATACCAAATCACCAAAGACTTGTGTGAAAAGACACAAGGTGAAGAGAAGGTCCAAGGATGTAGCAAACAGGCAACATAAAGAAGTCCAGAATCAAGCACAATACCACTAACCAAAAAGCAAACAAAAATATCACTAACAGCAGTGAAAGCAAATATACCCCTCCCAAAAAAATAGCCTTCCAGAGTGCTGTCCCATCTGCATTGTTCTGTGTCTTCATTTTGAAATGTGCACTTCCAGTGATCCCAGAACTGTAGCTACTCCCTATATCTATCATTTTCCCCTCATTATTTTAATTCTTTTCTCAATCTGTTTTGGAGTTGGCCCAATAAGGATGAGCAAATCCTTCTCTATGTCTTTGAGCTCTTAATTGATATTTCTTCAACTCTTTTCAAAGCAGCTATTTTGGCATCTAGAAAAGATTTGGTGTCATCTGAGTGGTAGAAAATATATTTTAATCTTTCACAGCAGTGTTGTTTCTAAGATGTAGCATTTGGGGTAACAGATGGGGTGGCAAAGAAGTTGCCTATAGGGGCAGTGCTCTGCCTCAACTACTCTCCCGCCCGCTGCAGGAACTTTTCAATTAAACGATGAAAGATTTTGCAGCTTGATGCATTCCAGAGCTGCGTCTTAGCAATTGTTTAGCACCCAAATTTCCATGTAAATATTGACGGTTTTGCAGCATTTTGAAAATCTACGATCTACAAGAATATTCTCGTTCTCACTAGCGCCTTCGCTGAAGGCAGAGGCGTGCTTGGCTCCGGCTGTCCTGGGACGCTCACCGGAGCGCTGTGCCCTCCCCTAACAGGGCACCATGTCCTCCTTGGAAGCATGGACATTGCACTGTGTGTCACCAGGCCTTTAGAACTCACAGACAGCAGTCGTTGGAGGCTTCTGGACGTGTAAAGAAACTGTGCCCATGAGCCGAGCTCATGTTTGCTGCGATGCCGAGGAGCGCTGGCCTGCCGGCTGGTGGGCGATCTCAGAGCACATCGCTGAGGGTACACAACAAGAACGACGTGAAACGTCCCCATGTGATGCTGGGGAGCTGCCTTCCTCCGTCTTCAGGATGTTCCTACGTGCCAGATGCAAGAGAAGCCGTTGTTCAGTGTAATCCTCCCTGTTCTCCCCCCAGATCACTCTTCTCGCTCCTGGCCAAATGTGCAGTCCCTTCCCCAGAATGAGATCACTGTTTCATGTTGCTTAAATAATCAAATCTTTGTCATCTCTTTAAGGGTGTGAATCTTTTTTTTTTTTTTTTTTTTTTTTTTTTTTTTTTCTTTTTTTTTTTTCTTTTGCTAGACACTGACATGAACTGGCCTCACTTTTCAGCATTTTAAATGACATTTTCTGTTAATGGTAGCATAATGTATTTTGTTTAACAGTTGCACTGAGTATATGCTGTGATTAGGTGATGATATGCAGACTGTATTGTTTGAGTGACCTCTCTCCTTTTTTCTTAATGTAGCTTTAGGTTTGTATTTCTTTAGTAGAACAGTTGACCACTACACCTCCAAATCTGATAGCGTTTGTATTTAATAACCTATATTTAAAATCAAGTCTCTTTATTTCTAAACAGGGCTGGTTTAGTCCTGGCCAGGTCTTTGTGCTAGATGAGTATTGTGCACGTAATGGAGTGAGAGGCTGTCACAGACATCTCTGCTACCTCAGAGATTTGCTAGAGCGCGCAGAAAATGGAGCTATGATTGACCCCACCTTACTTCACTACAGCTTTGCCTTTTGTGCATCACATGTTCATGGCAACAGGTAAGGAATTATTTTTGGCTAGCAGCTCCCTGCCAGCAAGGGATGACTTTGTCAGATATAGGTTTCCTTGGATAATGCACAACAGTCCCCAATTTGTTTTCACATTGGATGTTTGGCAGCAGCGCTTCTAGTGGCATAGTCGGTTTGTTTGTTTGTTTCGTTGCTTGTTTAATGTAAGCAATAAAAATGCACGTAGAGGATCCAGAAATCGAGGTTTTTAACTTTCTTACCCAGGCACCTGCTAGATGCAGTTCTGGGCAAACTAGAGTTGACGTACATGTGACTGGGTTGAATATAATGGAAGTAAACAATATACTGCGCTGATTTAATTGCTGTGTGAGAGGAGCTGACAAGTTGCAGCAGTGAAATTTTCAGCAGTATCAAACTTCAGTGCACAGAAGTGCTCGAAGCCCTCGGGCACCTCTGTCTCTTCGGCAGGCGGCGTGACGTCAGCCTTGGAATTGCTTAGGCATAATTGGAAATTTTGTCTTGCTGCTGTTGCAAAGGAATTCCAGTTCCAGAAGCAGCCCATTCCTTTCTCTCAAATGTGGCAAATCTTTGATGGTAGGGAGCGGAGCTATGCTTTTTCCTTTTCTATTTATTTCGTTGACAGCTGTGGTATGTATTGCAGCTTCTTTTTCTGGTTTGGTTTTCTTGTCTTTCCTGTTAAGTTGCATTGTATACTTGGAGATTCTGCTCTCTATCCTGCCAATGCTGCAGAAGAAAGGAGTGTTATAAAATAATTACATGTTTTCATAAGCCCTCTGGTAAATAGCATCCTGAATTATGACACACATTGCCCAGGTTTCACGTTGCAAGGCTGCCGCTTGCTTTGCAGTTAGTTTCATACATCTTGTCATGGAAACCGAGTCCTTGCTTCCTTAGTTTCTTTTTTAGTTATGACTTTCTTTTGCTCGTTTGTTCCTTCTTTGCCAATTGTTCTTTGATTTCAGTTGTTTGCCTTTGGTTTAGTTTCCTTTTGTCTTGTTTTGTGCTTTTTATTTCATGCTTTTTTCTGTTTCTTCCACGTTTGCTGCTGGCCTCCCCCCGCGTGTCCCAATCACTCCCCAAAGCCACCACATGGCAGAGTTGCTTGGCGGGTCACAGCCAAGTGCAGACGGCGAGGGGGGCAAAGTGTCTCATGCCTCTGCCGCTGAAGTGGAGACAAAAAAGGATTCCAAAAAGGAGTCCAAAAAAAGGAAAGATTCCAAATCCCAGCCGAATCCAGAGCCGAAAAGGTAAGCGAAGCGCGCAGTGCACAGCAGTGCGTTGTAGCTGGCGCCGGGCTCCTCGGTCACCGAGCACACTGGGCAGGCTGTGGGGCTGCGGCAACAGGGGCTGGCCTCTGCTGGGACAACTTTGGGTGCCTGTGTCCCCTGGGCATCAGGGACTGGTGTGTTCCCGGTGTGTTCAGGAGACTGCGTGCAGACCTGGCCACCCATAAAGCTCACATCCGTAGTCAGGAGGGAGGCTGCTTTGGTGATGCCACCTGGCGTCATTCCCTCCCGCTGGGGCTGGACAGCTGAGAGCTTGGCAAATTCATCCTGTCTTGAGCCCTGTGGGATGTGCAGAGCCCAGTGCTGTGCCTGTGCTGGTCCCTGGAGCTGCAGGTGGCTACTGCTCCTCACTGGGACACAGCCAGGTGCTTCCGAACAGGCAGCTGGGCTGTTAAATTTGGTTAAAATGTTCCAAAAAAAAACAATGTGCTTCACCCTGACTTAGCTGTCTTTAACTGATGGCTGTCTCCAGACCAGAAAGCTGAAGGGACATGCTCCCTCTTGGTCAGGACCTGGGCATTGCAGGGCTGTAGCATCGCGCTTCTCCCCGGGACTGCGGGTGCACACGGCAAGAGTTTGGTGCAGAGACTGCGGGGTGCTGCATTTCCTGGCCTCTGCCATCAGGAAGCCATAATGAACCGCAGGGGGTCTGCGGGAGAAAATGTGACTCGGTGTCTTTCGTTTCTACTAATAGAAATCTGAATAGCGAAGTGGAAGAGTCGTGATTTCTTTTCGGAAAGCTGCTTAGGCCACTTGCATCATGCACTGGAGAGCTGGCTGGCAGAGCGCGCAGGGAAGCCAATGTTTATCCATGCGGTGCTCACTGGCAATCGCGGGCTGTGCGTAAAGCTGGGTTCGCTTCCTCCCACATCCATACATTGCTCATCACCTTACGGCTATCCGGGGGTCATACTCTGCCCCGCAGACCTGTAGCTCACTGCAGAGCAGAAAATTCCCATGTGTGTTTTGTAGAGGCAGGACTGTGCCTGTGATTGTGACGGCACAGCACCCAGCACCACACCCGACAGCATCTTCCAGCAGATTCAAGTCAGGAGATGTCTTTCTGTTTAACAAAGCCTTCTTTTTTTTTCTGTCCAACCCAAGAAAGTGTTGATTTGATTTTCTCTATAAGAGGAAGTTACTCCACTTTTCGACAGCAAAAAACAAAACCCTCAAACGTCGGGTAGTTTAGCTTTCTCCAGAAGGAGGTTGGCTGTCAGTCAGAATATGCCACCCAGTAACGAAGGTCGAGCAGGGAGATGACTCCATGTGGCTATCAATCTCCGGTATTAGCGGCAGACAGTGATGGAGCTGAGGTGGGCTGTCTGTTTGCATCGCGTTTGTGTAAGGTCAGGCGGCCAGACACCAGTCGCTCGCAGTCAGCAGGGAGGTGCGGGGAGGCTGCGCTCGGATGCCGGGGACAGCCCGGAGGTCGGGGCTGACAGGATGACAGGCGTCAGTGCGGGGACGCTGCCTCGCCTGTCCAGCACCGCGGCTCCCGGGACGGCAGCGGGGCGGCTGCTGGTGGAAATGCACCTCCAGCTTTGGGCTGACCCCGCTGCCGAGGCAGGTGACATGGTCAAAGCAAGATTTTGGGGCTGGTTTGGAGCCCTGGTGCTTTAGATTTAAGGGTTTCTTTTTTTCTTTCCCTCCCTTTGGGCTCCTGTAGCTTATTCAGACCCCTGAAAGCCTGACAATCTCTCCAAAAAAAAAAAAAAAAGGTTGTAAATCACTGCCATTTGCATCACAGACCCCTTATTTTTTCTGTTCATTTCATCCTTTTTGGAGTAAAAAACGTGGTTAAATGGAAATTGCTTGTCCTGAGCCTTACCTCCTGCAGGTACCTGCATGTGCTATGCACAGGCTGTCGGAAGGGCAGGGGCAAGCAGTGAGCAAGCCAAGACTGTTAAATACCTGAACAATTTGCTGGTCCCAATTCCTTGCTATTTACCAAAGCTGAAGAACTGGAGGCTTCTCGCTATTGTGGCCACCAGCGATTTCATAGAAGGGTTTTCTCAACTAGGTATCACTGGCTGCCTTTTTTAAAGTTCTGCTGTTATGCTGTTAGAATTTCTGATGTCTGTACCTACACGAAAGGCAAGAAACACGTAGCATTCAGACACCCGACAACACCGGCTGTGTGTTTATTGATGTCTGTGTGCTTCTGGTACCATTGCGACAGTATTGAGGCTGTCGCTTGCCTTTATCAACAGTCCTCAAAAAAGTAGCGGAGGCAAAAACAGGCATGGTTTTAAGAAGACATAGCTTTAGCTAAAACAATGAAAGGGTTTACATGACCCCCAGGTCTTTTCCTGCTTTCTGTTTCCATGTTCGTCTCCTCCCTGACTTTCGAGGGGGACAGCAGTGCTCCTGCACTGTCTGACATGCAGGGAACTGGTGTGGTGGAGGAGCCTTATTCCTCCCCGTCTGTGCACGAGAGGCATTGCAGAGCAGAGAACTGAGCTCAGCTTTCCCAGGCCCAAGGTTGGTGCTGAGCCCTCCAACCTCCATTTCTGTCCCTCTGGAAGCAATGTCTCCTGGGGGTGACCTTGGTTCCGCATGTGGCTTGTTTGGATGTAGCCAATTTGCTTTCTCTTTAAATGTTCAGGTTGGCACCAAAAGAGACTCTTTCCATCTTTGCTAATCCCAATCTTTTAAAAATAAATCTAAAATATTGAATGTGCACATACTAAGTATTAGCAGACAGAGCTTATCAAAATCAGGATGCCAGCCTGGATCCCCTGTAGTCTGATAGCATTATTCTCTGTGAGATGTTCAGTGACTTTTGCCCAAAGTGCAAACACCTACAGTCTCTGTTAAGTGTCTTGGTATGTCAGTGACGTGCCCTTTGCCCTGCGAGCTGTTTTATGCTTTATAGCATAAAACTTGTTTTAAAGAAATAACTCTCTCATTAGCGAGCATTAGCATTGGCTCCCCTTAGTTTTTATCAGCCATAAGCCACCAGAAATAATATTATTGTCATAGACTTCGAGGAACTGAAAAAAGTCTGCATAACATATTCATAATGTTTTCTTTTATATTCTAATTGCATATCTGGCTTTTCCACATAAAGGCAAGGTTTCCGTACAGCTAGTTAAAAAAAAAAAAAAAAAAAAAAGAAGGGGGGGGGTATTTTGGTCCTATAAAAGTGATAAATCCATCAACACATCCCTGCGCTCAGATGAGCAGCCCTGACTGCAGACCTTGCGGGGCGTAGCGCCATAACCCCTCGTTAGGTGCCGGCTCCGTATCGCAGCCAGACCCGTGATGACACGGCATGCGTTGCGGCCGTCTGTCGGATACAATCCAGCATCGCCTGCGACCGGCAGACAACCGGCTCGGGCTGACGTGATTCGTTGCAATAGGTGTAGGATGGCAGTGCTCAGAAGCCATTCGGTTCAGCCGTGCGGCGTCAGGGCTGTGGATCGCACATGAGGAGCGATGAGCCGTGACTCGGCACTGGTGTGGAGGGGAGCGGGAGCGGGATGAAGGCAGGGCTGGCAGGACGAAGCGGCTCACACCTTGGGCAGCGTCAAGGGAAGCCCCAAGGAGAGCAGGCGGAGGGCTGAGCCAAACAAAGGGCTTTCAACCAGCGCTGGGCACGTGGTGTGAATTCCCTGAAGAAAGGGACGTCGGGCAAAACTGGTGTTCACTGAATAAGCTTTTTCAAGGGGTCTAACCAGGTGGATTCTTTCAGATCAGCTTTGCACGGGGTGATGAAGGAGAGCAGGACAGGCAGGGTGCTCCCACCCGCATCCCAGTGCGGCTGGTGCTGTGGCTGGACTGGTCCCCGTGTGGCCGGTGGGGCTGGCGCGGGCGAGTCCTCCCGCAAGGCAGCCTCCGAAAGCCATTCCTGACACACGCCGTCCAAGGCACTAATCATCCATGTTTACTGTATAGCTCATATGTGCTGCACCTGGCAAGCAGCAAGGGAGCTGAAGGCAGCACGTGTTTTATATTTGAGTTGTTACTTAAAAAATCAAATTATTTGCATCAGTTTTTGACATTGTTTTTTTTTCGTTGGCTCTGAATGCCAGGGCTCACAGTGCATGCAAAGATCTGTTTGCTACGTGTAAGCAATATTTTCCCCAGTAGAAAAAGTGTAGACAAGTTAAACATAAAAGGTGTAAAAGATGATCTGTCTTTTCAGTTGTAAGCCGCCATGGTATTTCATGCAGGCTTATGTCAAAGAGATTAACCCACTGGAGCTATACTGTATATTTATAATTGCATACAAATGCATGCTATTGCTTCATAGATTAGTCTTTGTTAAAAATCATTTTGATATATTTGTTTTAGCAGCATAACTAGCCCTGGGGGCACTGGGTATAATTAGAAAAGGGCATGGGGGGAGGCGGGGCTTGTAGGATAAAGCAGTGGCCTTAGGATCACAGGTCCCAATTATAATTTATAATTAACCCTGGAATTTGCACAAACCATCCAAGCTAAACAAGGACTATCGTTTTCGCTGTTTAAATTGCAACCCCTTTTCTAATTTCACCACCTGCTTTGTTGATGTTGTTGTTTTCGTGGCTTAGAACTTAAAAACAAGGAGGGATTAGGAAAGCAGCATTTAAAACTTTTCATATGAAATATTTACGTTGTGAGTTGACTAGGTTTGAGCCAACATAATGAATCTGCAGCAGAAGGAGTGATCTGAAACTTGTTTACTTATAATTAAAATTTTCCTTATTTATTTTTCTTGCCTTTTTTGCTCTTGTGCTTTTCTCTTTGCCCACAACTTATGCCGTGCACCTCGAGTGTCCGTGAACAGGAGCTGTAGATAACCAGACGAAATGGTGTCTCCACTCAGAGACATTTGTGCTGTTTGTGGACCTGAACTCACAAATTCAGACCCATTTGTGCCTCTGCACATACCATGTACACGCAGAGCTATTTTTCACCATTTTGCTCTTCTCTCAGTGCCCGTCACTGCTTAGCCCAGTGTTAGGAGGACGTGCTTGTGCACTGTGTGTGAGCACATTCGTTTCCTGTGGCTGCGTTCAAGCTAGCCTTGCTGCAGAAATGCTGCCTGCTGGAGGAGTTGGTGAGGCTGTCCACCCGATAAAGTATCAAATATAAAAGTTGAGCTGGAGGTCTTTGTTAAAAAGAAAATCACCAGTAAGCATCAGGACGAGCTGGTGAGACCTAAACTTCTCTTGCAGATTTTTTTCAGCCCCATCAGCCATGTACTCGAATTGTCTAGAGCACAGAAGTGAATCTTAAATTATCGCAATGCTAAGCTATATACCCTTTGTGTTCTTGCGAAGGGAAAATAAATATGTTCCCTCAAAAAAGATTGCATTTTCAAAGTATATTTGACTTGCATATTTAATTAGGTTTCAAAATTATCCAGCTAATAAATTAAGTGCAAGGCTTTTGGTGGTGTTTTTCCAGTTCTATGTATATCTTGCATTTGTCACTAATTAATGAGTCCCTAATGCTTCAGCTTCTGGGAAGATGAGCAACAAAGATTAACATAACTAGTAAATCCGAAGATGTGCAGCTGGGTTATAGTATTTGAAATTTGACAAAAACATGGGAAGTATTATTATTTGTGACATGGCTCAAGATGGGGGATTGTGAGGAAAGCAAAGATGACAGAACTGGTGCTAACCACTGTGACAACAACTTGAAAAGCAGCCGACATGACATCTTTCCTATCATGCTGCCGAAAATGTCAACTTTGTGAAGGACAGTGAGAAAATGGTTTGCCGAAAATTTGAAAGGTAGATTCAAGAGATGCTCATCATGTCAGATGCAATATAGTCCACAGCTGGGTGAGAAAGGGAGTCCTTGCAGTGGTGATGGCTCTCGGTTGGCAGGCCCTTCCAGACATCCGTGCTGCTCCAAAAATGGCTACAGCTGACCTGTAGATTGTCTCAAGTTTTCAGGAGCATGATACAGGAGGGCAGCGTGCCACTTACACCACACGGCAGGCCCTGTGTGACAGAGCAGTGGCCAGGGCCACCGGGCTGGACATCTCACTGCCTCACGGCGAGCCGGCGGCCATGGGCTGAGCACGGGGGGAGCAGCCTGCTCGCGTGCCTGGGCTGGGTTTGCATCTCTGTGAAGGTGAAGGGACATGGTGACAGAGCTGTTTTGGCCAGGACTTCATTCTCCAAACCCTTCCTTCCTCTTCCTGTGGGTCAGTGCTTTAAAATCAGTGCTTCCAGAGCTACGCTGCTCAACCCGGACGTGGCCAATGGTGGTATGTCAGCAGGCGTCAGGTGCCCCACACCACTCGTTATGTGCTAATAGCTGGTTCTGACAAAACTGAAGCCCTGTGAGAAGCTATGATTTGTGTGGACGGGCTGCAACCCAACCTGAGCTGTCAGACATGGGCCTGATCCTCCCTTCACCAGCATCAGCAGTGAGTCGCCCAGATCTTTGCATACAGAGCTGGCTTTTTTTTTTCACATGCCACTGCACTCTGCTTTCAATTAAATTCCTTGAATATATATGTTTAAAGCTGACGATTATTTTAAAGGCAGCCTGGATGCTTACTGTCCTCTCTGGGAGAAGACTTCACCCAGACCCACGTAGGTAACCTCAGCTCCCTCCAGCCTGTCCATAAATCTCGCCGTCGGAGGTTAATGACCCTGCAAAGGGTAACACAACTTTCAGACCATTTCCAGTCCACCAGCAAATCACTGCCAGGGCAGGCAGCTTTCACTGCCTCGTTTGTCAGTGCTGACACAATTAACCCAGTGACACCGCGAGTTGTTACGGGTACAGGGCGAGAACTGGGTGCCAAAAGTCAAATGAGGGTTTCAACCTTGCCCCTTCGTGTACAGGATTTATTTCTGTCTGTCCTGAATTACCTGCTCCTCTGCTTGGCAGCAAACCCGGCACTACGAGGTGCACAGCATAACAAAAGGCAGGGATGTATCTATCTGTTAAATATTTTATAGAATTTTGGACTAAATATATATTAAGCATCTTCAGACATTAATTTTTCTCAATATCTAATTTTTTTCTTTTTTTTTTTTCTTCTTTTTTTTGTGGCTTGCTCATTTCTTCAAAATAACCAGTCCTAATTAGGTACTAATGAGACCAGATCCATACTTCCAAAAATGTTTATGAAATGTATTCCCCAGATAAGACATTTTGTCTAAGTTTTAGCCTAAATCTTTTTTCTTTTTTTTTCCTTAATACACAACTGAATTTGGCAAACAGTCAAATAACAATTTCTGATGAAATGCTATTTAAATTTAAATACATTCCCTGATATTCAAGTATTTTTTATGTCCATATTGTAAGTTTTATTTAATGTATATTTAGATTTAAGAATATGCTGTGAATATCATGTAAGGTTTGCTAGTTACTCTCCTGAAATGTTTTAATTATTTATTCACCTGTACTGGAATATCAGAGTTTGTATTTATGACATTGAGAGCTTACTAAATACAGGGTCAAGGAGAAGAGATTGTACAGATTTTATTGCTTTTCATTTTTATCGTTTTTTTTTTTTTTCTCTCTCCTAAGTTTAGGGCCTTTGATTCTTTAAGAGGAAAATAAAGCCAACCAATTAACCCCTGACAGGAGGTTCATTAGAAGCTTTGTAATCCCTTGCCAAGTCTTTTGTATAACCAAACCAGTCTAGTGCTGAGGATTTATGCAGCTTAGGCTGAACACTGGAGGAGGCCTTTAAGTAAGAACATTTGTTCAATTTTAAGACGCCTTACGTTACCTACAGAAAGCCTGTGCCAGCAGAGTTGCCCAGGAGTACACAAATCCGTAGACTTTGCTCGTCGGTAATGGGGAGCGGCGCTGCCGATTGTCTGGCTCGCCGATCCCTTTGGCGGCTGGATTAGGCGCACTCCTCTCCCTGCCTTCCTCTGCAGCGAGCTTTGCCGTGGGGCTGCGGGGGGAAGGAAGGCACGGCTGCTTTCGGCTCCCGGCTGGGGATTCATCGGCAGAGGGACGGGGTGCAGGAGCTCGGGGACACCCGTCACGGCCGCAGCAGCGCCCGCTGCACACTGTGCTCGGTGACGGACGAGGAGCACCCGAGGCAGCGGAGCCTGGGGTCTTACAATGCACTCCTGTGCACGCACCAAATGCCAGAGAGTAGTATCTCATACTCCCTGAAATTCGGTGGTAACGCGTGTTGATTTTTATCCCTCGAACTGAAATGAATGAAAAGGCATTGCGTTTGCAGGTGTAAAATACTTAACACTCTCTAGGTACATTTCAGCAGGGTGTGTTGAAGATGGTTCACTTCGAGAAATTATTGTAATAACATGATTCAGTGGTTCTGAAGGAGTGCAGGATTTTACATTCTGTTCATATATAAGGCTGTTGTCGATACTCTTAACGCTGCGAATTGTGTTAAATTAGCAGCTAAATTTTTCTGCAGAAATTAAGTCCATATTTTGCCAGCAGTGGACCCAATCCTGCGGTGAAAGCTGGCATTGTGCTCCTTGTTATATACCTACATTTAAGAGGGGATTCTGTTTTTTAAGGTTTTCCTGTCACAGAAAAAAAAAAAAAGAAAAAAAAAAAGAAAAAAAGGGGCGGGTGTGGGGGGGAGTTCATGTACAAATTATGATTCTGAGAGGGGGGATATTTCTTGCTTTCTTGCTTTCTGGTACCTTTGCGGTCGTGCTGCTGTGACCGCCGTGTCTCAGCTTGGCACATGCCCTGTCCTGGGTCTAATGGCTGGTGACATCTGTGTCCCAACCTGCAGCATGTGCTTTGCTGTGCAGATGATTTCCCAGGGTCGTGAGGTGGAGCCTGAGTCATTCACGGCATTTCTCCTTCAGGCCGGACGGGATAGGAACGGTAACCGTAGATGAGAAAGAGCGATTTGAAGAGATCAAGGAGCGGCTGCGTTTGCTTCTGGAGAATCAGATCACGCATTTTAGGTAAAGGCAGAGACCTCAGGCTGAAGGGGAGAGGACTGATTTCCTCCAGACTCCCTCCTATAAACAGCAAAGCCAAAAGGCAGGTTTTGAATGCATGTGGGAATCCTGCATGAGTGGCACAGACCTAAGCAGGGCAGTGTTTGTAGCTGGAGAGGGATTTGAAAGAAATAACCTTTAAAGGGTATTTCAGAACTCTTGCTTCCATACTCACAGTAGTGCTGTGATTTTTTTCTGAAATTTAACTCCCCCCCCACCCCCAGACACACAAAAATCCCTTATTCTTTCTCTGCTCAGTTATTACCCATTTATGTTTAATGCTTCCTAGCATACAGATAGGCAGTGTTTTCTGGGGGGATGTCATAACTACAGAAATGATGGATATTGCCCCCATAAAAAGGGACAAGCTGCTCACAGCACACCAGCCTGGCCCTGCATGGATCATGCACACATGCACACAAGTGGGTGACATGGCTTTGTACGTAGGGTCTGTGCCAGAGCCCCTCGGACCTGCACCCTGCTGGGACAGTGGCTACTTCAGCCCTGTGCATCACCACGTCCCCGGCTGGAGGTAACTGGTGCTGTCCTCTCCATGGGCCTTTGTTTCATTTTTGAGAGGAGATGATTGTTAATTCTTTCCCAGGAGACCTAAAAACTCCCCAGGTGACACCCACATTCAGTAAGCTCAAACTGGCTGACCTTCCCAACTGCCCCTTATTCTGTTCTGCTGTCTCAGCATCCACACCATCAGAGCCTTTCTGAAAAATTACCCTATGAGAAATGCTAATACCAGACAGAGGGAACAGAGAATTGCTTGGTCCTGTTCAGGAAAGGATCTCTATAGCACTGGAAAGTCATATTGATCAGCACCTGATTTTAACAGGATGTTTTTTTTCTAGGTACTGCTTTCCATTTGGCCGTCCAGAAGGTGCTCTAAAAGCTACTCTCTCACTGCTGGAAAGGGTAAGCATAAGAATAACAAAGAGCTGTTAAAATTACCTGCATTCATGTACCTCTCCATCCAGAAGAGCTTAAAGAACTACTGTTTTATATAGGACATGTAGTTAGTGGTAGTTAATATCAGAATATTAAGTGGGGCTGTTGATTTCTCCTGCTTCAGTCTGGAGGCCAGGTGCAACCTGGCACAAACAACAGCACAGCCTATCTCTGTGTCGATAGTTATGGGCCAGCGACCTCGCTGACATGCATTGGCACTGCAGACCCTTCCTGAAGTGATACCTTGCTGCTAACCTGCAGCACAGCACAGCCCAGACACAAACCCAAGTCATCAGCAGAGCCTGAGAATGGCATAACTTTGCCCAACCCCAGGGAATTTGCAGTAGGTCTTAATGTCTTGCCCTAAGGAACAGGAAGCACAGATTTTGGGGCATGCCGGAGGGTATGGATACAGACAGAGAACACTAGGGAAGGGGTAGGTCCCACGTCTCAGGCTGGCCAAGGTGACCCTGTTGTGAATCCTGCCTATTACATGCTTACCCCGAGAGCCATGCAGCATTAGAGTAGGAATGGATGTGTTTGTTGGGCTTGGAGAAAAAAAACTGTTCTGTGCGCCTGATGCCACAACAAATCAGATTTTCTTGTGTCAAGGTCCTGATGAAAGACATAGTTACTCCAGTCCCTCAAGAGGAGGTAAAAACAGTCATCCGTAAATGCTTGGAGCAAGCAGCTCTAGTCAATTATACTCGACTATCAGAGTATGCTAAAATTGAAGGTAAGGCTCTTTCTTTGTGAAATTACAATTTTGTTATATTTCTAGGTGGCAACTGTGGCTGGGAGCTATTTGAGAGAAATTCATTTACTATTTATTCACTTGTCAATAAAATTGATGTGATTATGAATCATTTTTGTAGTGTTGGCTTTTGAAACAGTGAAGAGTGGAAGCTATGTAAAACGTTTCTTTTTCTGGAAAAGAGAGAGGAAACAGTTAAAAAGAACTGTAGCTTTTCTTTCTTTTTTTTTTTCTCTCTCTTTTTTTTTTTCTTTGATCGTTAGTGCATTTGGCCAGTGGTGCAGTATTCAGACTCATGTCGTGGTTTTACAAAATAAATTGAGAAATGCTTGGGATGTCATCTTTGCAGCTGAAGGTATAGTGCAGCTAATTGCTTGTGACAGTGGAGTTAAGGAAACAAATGAAAAATAAGAAGCTGAAAAACTTCAATCTATGCTTAATCATTTGTAACCAATTTAAAATGTCTTTTTCTGGGAGTGTTTCATTGTCTTTGCACTTTGCATAGCAGGCATTGATCAGTCGGTCCCATACTTGCATCATATTTCTTTCTTGTCACTCTAAATCCGGCACAGCTGATATTATTGACCTTTTAAGTTATGGGAGAATAATAACCAGTGACCAGAGACACATGTAGCCATCAAAAAGACATTTTAAAGCTTGCTGGAGGATACGTGTTAGCTGAAGCTCTCTGATCCAGTAGCTCTTTACATGTTGATCAGTTTACGTTGCTACCTTGTGGGCTGCTGTTCCCAACTTGAAACTCCCACCCAACTGTATCCAAGTTTGCAATTGCTTAAACCCATATGTTCCAGATGAATGGTATGTTCTGCTCCAGAGTTTGGGTTTCTGTCATGTGTGATGTGAAGCTTTCCTACAGCTGAGATTATCACTGTATGCCTCTAGGACAATATTGAGAGGAGAAAAAAGAAAAACAGCTCCCTCTGATCTTTTTTAGTTCTTGTTTACATGAAAAATTGGGTTGTTATATGACAAATTGTCCAGGTTCTGTACATGACATGTCCTCTCTTTTTCCATTTTTTTCTGTCTAACGATGCAAATTGTGTACCAGTGGTAATGAATTCATTGTTATGCATCCAGTGAGAAACACTTAAGAATTGGGCACTAAAAGGATGTTTATCAACTCTTGACTTGGTAATGAGTGACAAAAATAGAGAAGGAACGAAGGTTTCATAAGCACTGTATTATCAGGCAATTTATCGAAGTACTCAACTTCACAGGATATTTTAATTGGTGTATTCTGTAAAATGCAATGTTTAAATATACTTGACAAGGCTGGAGAAGGACTGAGAATCAAAAGCAGCTTTTCTGTGATGGATGCTTCTACCCAGTGCTGGCTCCCTTAGGTTCTCTGTGTAAATATCACTAACTCGTTGGTAAGATTTGCTCTCTTCTTTCAGATAAATCTATGCAAAAACAAACTTTATGATCTGTAAGTAAAAATGCATTCATTTCCAAAGTAGAACAGTTAGTGTGTACTTTTCCTTTTGTGCCTCAATTCTTCTTGGTTGTGTTAATTATCTGCCCTCTTTTTGCACTGTGACTTGTAGGTCTGGGAATACTTTGAAGCAACAAACTTTTTTTCCAGCTACCTTTTCAGAGAAATAGTTCATTCCACACTACCTGCTCTCTTCTGCTTTTCTCCTCCTTTATCCGTGATTGGCCACAGCCACTTTTTTATCCTGTCTTTGTAAAAGTGGTTGTAACACCAATTTCGAAGCATGCTGGGCTTGTTAGTTCAAACAACCCAACATCCGCCAGCTGCATGCATCAGGTTTTCTCTCATGAGCATAGTCCACTACGTGTTCAAATAGCTCCTTAGAAGAGCAAAGGACAAATTTGCCTTGGCGAGGTGCATCTCTGTGTGCCGTGCATGGTTTTGAAATCTTGCTCTCAAACGCTGACATCTGAATAGCCATGTTTAAAGGAGTTTTCTCAGAAATACAAAACAGAATCAGTGGCAGCAGTGCTTGCGGCTATGTTTATGAAGAAATACCTGCGAGAGCCTTAGATACTGAAGGCTGAAACCCTTAGTATCTTGGAGCCTTAAACTAATGAAAATCTATTTTCCTCTATTCATGACGTTTTGACCATATTCTTGCAAACAGTTCCGAACAAACCTCTAGAGTCATGGTCACAACCTCTCTTGTGACTCATGGGCATGCTGAATGGTTAATCCAGTAGACCTCCGATTTGAACCCTCCTTTCCCCCCCCTTTTTTTTTTCCTTTTATCCTGTGTTTATCCCAAAATACTCTACGGCTATTTTCCTTTTAACCTAATATAAAGTTTTCCTCTGACCTATAACCTATAACCTCTTTACCTCTGACCTAAGCCTCTTGCATGCCCAAATCCTCTTTTATAGGGAAAAAGAGAGAAATGTATGAGCATCCTGTCTTCTGCTTGGCCTCTCAAGTGATGGATTTAACCATTCGTGAGTACCTACCACCCTCCTCTCCATGCTGTCCTCACTCTTTCTGTTCTCATTACCTCAAGAAAGTCCAGATCCAAACCAACTCACTCTCCTTGCTTCAAGTCTTTTAGCATTGGCTTGTCTGTTGCTTCTGTCTGTGAAACCCAGTGTGAGAAGTCCAGTCACTTTTTATCAGCCTAAAACAGGTTAGACAATTTAGCCATTTGTTTGTGATAAACTCAGACTGTCTGTAAGTTTTTTCAGTTACTCTTTATGTCTGTGACCTGAATGCATTTTTACTTTGCTTCTGTGTAACCCCAATTTGTAAAGTGCTTGTCACTGGTACACAATCAAAGGGCAGCAGCTACACCGGGGAGAAATGAGCTAGCGGTCAGATAAAGGACGTGGGGAAAAGCCATCCCTTCTCCTGCGTACACGATCTGTAACCAATCCTGTGTATAAGACCCTGTGAGGCTGTCCTTCCTCTGTACATCAGATCTTAAATGTCTCCTGTCCGTTCTCTCGAGCGGAAGCGCTGTACTTGCTCTCCTCCTGGATTTTTTGGTTTGCTCCTCTCTGCCGAGCTCCGGAGGGGACACACGAGCCCAGGTGCCGCTTGGGGAGCCCCTGCACGTTCGCAGAGCTCGCGCTCTCCGATTTCCTATTTGTGCAGCATTTTCTTTCACCTCTTTGAAAGGAGCTTCTTTTGGTAACACCATGCTGCTGGGCGGGGGGGCGAGACGGGGCAACTTTTCTTCTTTTCAAATGTCATATATCACGCATAACTGGGGGGCTGTGCGGTCCACTTGCTCATTAATCCTGCCTATCTGTTCTTGTTTCTCTCTTTTCTCTCCTTGTCGCTTTCTCTCTTTCATATAGAGAATCAAAAGGATGCAGGTGAACTATTGTATATGCATTATAAATTACTAGGACTGTTGAGTTATATTTATTTTGTTTATTTTTTTTCATAGCTCCTTAAGATATGTACTCCTTCAGGCTGAAAATGGAGATGCATTGATACTTAAGGAGTTAATTTGTGCTGTCTACGTAACTTCTTTTGCCTCCTTCCTTAGAATAGAGTGTAGATTAGAAATACCTCATAGAAATTGAGTGTCTTCTTAAGAGACAGTTTTAATGGAGAACCTGGCCTTTGTAAAGAGAAAGTTTCTTGTTTTCCAAAAGAACTGCAGCTCATTTTTGGCGCAGAAATGTTGGTGATCTGGCCATTAATTTAACACACCCAACAAGCACATTAATGACGAAACTAACGTTCATTTTTGGTTTTTACATCTTCTGTTTTATGCCCTATTGGGAGGACTGGTTTTTTAATTTTTGTTATTTTCAATTTTTTCGTTAATGTGTGACAAACAATCTGGTCAGACAGAAGTCGTGTTTGTCTCTCGTTTATAACCTGTGGTGACATGTGATGAGGCAAAGGTTCAGCGCAGACCAAAATGCCCGAAGTGCCTGTCTCTTCAGAAGGGGTTTTGGAGGTCTGCAGCCCCCTGTTCTTGTTTCTGTTGTACACCAGAGTCCTGGTTTGAAAGTCCTTGAAACCTGAACTGTTCATCTCTTTTTGTGAGTAGATTGTTATGTTTTGTGGAAAAAAAAATAATAATAATAATAACAGGATTTGGTTGATTTCAGCTGTTTGCAAAGGGAAATTGCTTTTTAAAAGCAGAAAAGGGACTGGGCTTGTTCTGCCCAGGCTTCCCCAGGCTCCCATTGCTCAAATTTGGCCCAGGATCTAGAACGTGGCACTAAAATCAATTTTGACTAGCAATATTTGGGCAACAGAGATTAATTCTTCCCTACATCTGTGAGAGGTGCAGGTACACAAATTGCAGATATAACTGTGGCAAGTGCAGCTATTTCCGATGGCCACAGTGGGCTGTTGCGTGTTAAGCACAACACAAGCACTGGGCATCACTCTTGCTGGCAAAGGCTTGTCACGTGCTGCGAGTTTGGTAATTCAGAAGGACGTTTCTTTGGCCCAGCTCATTTAAAAATAAAACTGCTTCTTGATGCTTGGAGCAAGTGAGAGGACACAGCGAGCTGCAACTGCCCTGCTTCGTGGCCACAACTCTACCAGTGTCTTAAATGAAAAATTTTCAGGCAAGGTCAGCAGGACTCAACTTGAAATCAGTTCCTCAGCTTAAGTGGAGTCAAAAGTGACTGGGTTTTGGCCTGACTTTTTATTTATTTTTGCCAAAAGCAAGAATAAAAAGAAGATATTGAAAACAACTTAAACACACAAATGTCACCCCTCGTTCTCCTTTCCCCTGAAAAGCTTGTAGTCTCATAAAAATATGGACTTAAAATAGAACGCTAAACAGAACATTACAATAATTAAAGATTAATGGCTTGTTTTAATTATTAATCAGACAAAACTACTAACACTCACATTAGTAAGTGCAACCTTTTAATAAGGGTTTGAAGGCATATTTATATAAGTTGGGAGTCCCTCCTTCCTTTAGAAAATAATTTCTCCATCCCTTATGCAGAGGGTTTGAGAAACGCACTGCACTGCGCTGGAGTGCGGTGGCATTAAGGGATCCCATTCCAATGAACACAAATGCCACTTTGCTCTGCTGGAGCTGAGTACAGGCAGCTTTAGAGCTGGTGCCAGTCACAGTGATAACTGTCAGTTCGGCCATTCTTTGTGCTTAGTGTAAGAGTTTTGGTCTTCAGGTTTTAGATTATATCTCATGTACTGAAATGTAGTGAATTTGTTTTTGGCTCCTGTAAAAAAAAGAGGCTTCCCATGGTCCCCCTGAGCTGCTGCATGAAGATGAGACGTGAAGGAGATGTAGGGCTGGGGACAGCTGGTGCCTCGGTGCACGGGGCAAGGACCACCGGCAGGGCAGCTCTGCAGGCAGAAAGCAACTTGAGAGCAGATAGACCCAGTGACATCCCATTGCTCTGTCCCTAGGGGAAATCAGCTTGTTTTGGGCCATTTGGGGACCAAAAAAGCAATTATTTCTCATCCCCTGCCCAAGGAGCAGCAGCACCCCTGGGTGTACTGTCCAACCCTGAGCTGCCCGTCCTGGCCATGGCGGGTGCAGTGCCCAGCCCCTTCCCACATCAGGCTGGGGACCTGGGCACGCCGGCAGGAGAGGCACCGAGCACAGCGGTCTCAGCTGCGTCAGCCTCGGCTGGCACTGGCCACGGAGCATCTTGAGCAAGGCACTCACCCCGGCAGGCGCAGAAAGCGAGTGCGGGAGAGGTCGGTGTGTGAGTGGAGCGATGCAGCAGGTTGCTGACAAGCAGTGGTATTTGTCAAGGCACTCGTACTGGCCCTTGTCGCAGTCCCCGCGCTCACTTTACGTCACTCGCGTTGCCTATTTCTGGATTTCAGCCTGGGAAGCTCCGTGCATGTACCCGTAATCTTTAGAGAGCGCACTGAAGCTGTAGGGGCTCAGCTGCTTGTTTATTAACCCAACCTGAGACAAGAAGAGGTCCTGTGGGATTTATTAGCCCAGCCACCACTAGGCAATCACCCCCAGCATCTGTGATAAAGCACAGAGCTCATCAAGAAAATCAAATGACATTCCCCAAATAAATAGGGGTGCAAAATATACAAAACCATCAGTCTTTGAGGCAGAAACGGAGACTGAAGTCATTAATAAATCATAGTTTACTATGACTGTAACTCAGACGTAAATGCAACCTGAAAGCAAGCAAAAAAAAGTGTTTGTTTGCTTGCTGAACTGCTGCTTTACTTGTTTTGTTCCTTGAAGTGGCATTCAGTTGCGTTTGACGAAGAGTCATTACGCAGCTTCCTAGATTTCCTGTTGTCCTTTAAAAGCCCGTGTTTAGAGCAGTGTTGAGGTTGTTACACAATGCTCTGCACTGTGGCATTATCCTTCCACAGACCTCTTACCAAAGCCACTTGCTGCATGAGGTGTGAGATATAATTCAGATGTGCAAAAATTCTTCACGAGGCTAAATAACCACCAGAAAGTCAGGAGATCCCTTTTCTTTGCAGAATATTGAATTTTTGAGAGCTGGAGTTGAGTCTCCTGAGTTGAAAAAAAAAAAAAAAAAAAAAAGTGAATTTTTCTTAGTTTGAAGATAATGCATCTTGGTTTGGGAGAAAAAGTGTTACCCTCACTGAAATCTCTTCCAGATGCACATAAATCTCAAGTAAGCACTGCAGCACTGGGCAGGATGGGGTGTGCTGCCCACAGCTCTCAGCATCGCACCCATCACACCTCTGTCTGCCCCATCCCCATTTGAATTTTGAAGTTACGGAGGTGCTGCATCTCTTGCTGCTTCCTCCTCATCCTTCTCTGCTCACGGCTTTTCCCCAGGACACTGCAGGAGCTGGATGTCAGCGAGGTCTGAAATCTGCTTTCTGCAGGGATCTGCGTGGGCACCCCCCTCCTTAGCACGAGTATTTCTGTAGTTGGCGATGCAGAGGCTGGGCTCGCATTTAGGGGTGATTTAGGGTCGCAGCGCTCAGAGCCGCGATGGGGTGCAGATTTCCTTTCTCTGGCACTGCTAGGAGAAGCTCTCCCTCTCGGACTTCCCAACGTTGGAGTCAGGAGGACTGACATTCCTGTGGCAAGGCATTCCTGTCACTTGGCTGCCAAACACAGGTGGGAGATGTGCCACAACACCTACCCGTGCCGGGACCATGGCACAAACTACTCGTCCTAGTGGTGAGCAGTAAAATATCCTTCCTAACCGTTACACGCTGGGCTCAGGAGCCATCAGCGAGTAGCCAAATTGAATTCTTGCTTATGTTTTAAATGAGACTGAAAGTCATTAGGCCAATGCCCAAAAAGCTGGTGTTTTTGTCACTTGAGGCTGAGAGGTACGATTTCTGGGGACAAAGCCACCCTGGGTAAACATTGAACAAGGATCAGGGCGACTCCAGAGATAAGCAAATAGATTTGTTTTTCTTGTTAGCAGACAACAAAACAAAACAAACGAAAAAAGAAAGCCGGAAGCCAGTGGCTCGAATCTAAGAGTCTGAATTAAATCATTACAGCTTAAAAGACTAAAAATGTGTGTGTGTGTGTGCGTGTGTGTGCACAGTTGTGCATTGTGTGTGTGTTCGTGTACGTGTGTACCTCTGTGTATGGAGAGAGGGAACAAACCTAACTCATGCTCTTTAACTAAGGGTTTACTCGAATATTCTCTATTATAAGCTGATAAGTGTTGTAATTCTGTGAGAATTAAAAGCAATCAGAAATCTACTTTGCACAAGCCAACCGATTTTTTTTTCCACTGGAAAATGCAATCAAAATGGCAAGGACTTTTGGCAATAGAATGTCCAGATAAATATGCCAGAATCCTTGCAAATGGCATTATTAAAAATAGTCACAATGCTGCTAAAAACTGTTATTAAATGTAAGAGAAACTATTGTGTTAATATATGCACAGTATATAATTTATTCTCTGAGTGTATGTAAAAGGAAAGGCTATTTTCTTTGAATTTTTCCTATGCTGATATTGTAAACTATATGACAGATGGGTCAAGTCCTGATTGCAGTATTCTAACATTTGGAATAGCAAGTAACATATTTGATAGAGCTGGCAAGTTTTTATATATGATTCAACCCAGAATATAAAAGCCACTAGAATTCCAAGTTGAAAATAATTAAATGAGCTGGAAACGATCAGGAACCACACATTTTTAAGTGACAGATTTTTTTACATGTTTAAATTGCACAAGAATATTTTATAGCTCCCTTTAACCAACAGTGACGTTTAATTCTAAAATGTGTAATTGATATTTGTAAAGCAATTAATTCATGTGGCTCATTATTCTATTGCTAAATGTACCTAAGCACTGGAGCGCTGGCTTAAAGCAATGGTTTTTAGTCACCTGCTCTGAATTCCGGAGTTTTAGTTGAATTACCCAAAGTCAGGTCTGTCACGTGGCTGTGTGGAAGGCAGTTCCGTACTTGTGTTGAATTTTTAGCTTTCTGATTGCACGCTGCCATAGGATGTAAGAACCTTCTGACTTCTAGAATATTTGTTGTTAAACGGTGTCATTCCCATGTAATACCTCGAGTACCAATGAGCAAAAACCCAGCAGCTTATTCCATTTGTATTTGACCATTCCTGCTTATGTTCCTGTCAAAAGTTTTCATCTTTTTGTCACTGTTTATGACGTCCCTTGTCTCTTTACTTTTGGCGTCTCTCCGTCACGCACAAGCAGCCCGTCCATCCAAGCCTAAGCCACCGGCTGGGCCACCGTCATCTCCTCAAACGCAGACTAACATGATAAATCATATGCTCAAAGGCATGGCCAAACAGACGCCAAGTACTGTAATAGTCTTCCTTCCTTTTATTCAGTGCTTTCCTAGTCTAGCAGTTGCTTGTTTAGTATTAAGCAGTTGCTTGTTTAGCATTAGGGAGCTAGTTCTCATGTGCAGCTTTACGAAACACCTAGCGCGACGTGGTAGGTTTTTAGAGATTTAGAGGTAGCGTTTATTTCAAAATGTCCACATTTTTTTGTCTAGCAATGTCTGACATATGCAACATTTTCAAATATCAACGTCAGCACAAAATAACATTGTTGTTGCATAACATTTTGCATGAAAACTATAAATATGTATGAGCTTTACATGATGTTGGATGAAATGTTTGATAAGTATATCGTATACGTTTGATGTAACTGTCAGTGCTCCAGCTATCTTAGCAGAATATTCTGATGTATAGTAACTTAACCAGGGAAATATTTAAAATAAGAAGAAAAAAAATTAAGATTGACATCTGCTGGCTGCCAAAGTTGTATAAGCATCAATATTTTCTTTAAAGACAGCATCTCTGAGCAGTTGTTCTTATTAACACTTTTGTCTTTTAGTTGTATTTGAGAGCAGATCAGTGTTGCAAATGAGAATGGGTCTGATGCTGCTCTGATCAATGGAAAAGCTTCCCCCTGGCTTTGGAGGTGCCGAAGCAACCAGAGCTTACTGAGGGACACTCCTCTAGACTCTCTTTGCATAAAAGGAACAAGTTTCTTTTTGTTGTAGCCAGCGGGGTGCTGGTTTTAATAGGAGAAGGAAGGACGAGTTAACCAGTATCAGTATTTGCCCAATAAAGTAGAATAAGGGGAACCTGGATTTCTTTTTGTTTCCAGTGATACAAGAGATGAAAGGGAAACTAGAGAAGAAACCTTGAAGCCCCTGTCCATGGTATCAGTCAGGAAAAATGTAGAAAGAATTTGCCATGTTGCATCTCTCCGCTGAGCCAAGTACCTGCAGTACCAGATTTCAGCTGGCCTGGCTGCTCAGCTCCTCCAAAAACAGCACCGTGTGCCCTCACACAGCCACCCGAGTGTGGCTGTTCTGAAAAACATGCCTTTCCTTTTTGTGGGAAATTTCACTGCCTGCAGAAGTACATTCAGAGAAAAGTAGGAGCGTAGTGTTGAGGTGGACAGCTGAGTCCTCAAAGTTCATGAGCCTTCAGCAAGGCAGGGATTTCTGCCCCAGTACTCAGCATGGGACCCAGCAGAGCAGAGTGGTGGCATCTGTGTGCAACCCCAAGATCCTGCTCCATGAGAAAATAAAACCTAAGCACTAACAGAATGCTAATGAATTCAGGAGCCTGGAGCAAGACACGCAGCTGCCTTGCGTCACAGCACAACACAAGTTGCTGGGCTTAGCTCTGGGCATCACAAGGTGAATGCCTTGCTAGTAAAGGAGCTTTAATTCATGCACATCTAACATTTTGCTTTGTTGAGCTCAAACAGTCTGTTGTATACTGTATAATTGCAGCAGACTGATTTGGCTTTTGTGTTTTTTTTTGTGGGGGGGGGAGGGGGGGGTTGTTTTTTTTTTTTTTGGTACTTCACCTATTTGCAAAGTCTCCAGCTTTAATATCAGGGAGAGACCAAAATCCATGTAGGAGGAGAGGTATGAAGCAGCTGATGTAGCACCGAAGTGTGATCCTGTCCTTCTCCCTAGCTACACTAGAGCCAGGTTTGGCACCCATTCGTTATCCCCAGTGAGCAGGGCTGCTGCTCTGCTTCTCCCCAGGGTGACCAGCACAGGTGAGCCACGGGGTCAGGTCACTGGAGCCTCCTTGGTTTCATCTAGCCAGCTCTGCGGAAGCTGCCATTTGATGAAAATGTGGCTATTTTTTTTTTTTTTCTATTATTCCTATCGAAATACTCTAAATGGTCCAGATTGTTCGCAGCTCAGATGTTTAATACGCTAATAGTAATATGTTACCTGGAAGAATATGATTTGATTGTTTTGAAAAATCTTCAGAAAAATGCTGCAAAATAACTCAATATAGCTAAACAGCAAGCTCCAGGATTTAAACTCCTTGGTTTGTTTGCGGGGTTTTTGCTGTAAAGTTGCATCTCTTTTCCCATATAAATCTTACGTATGAACACCTAGTGGGATTTACCACTTTCCATTCCCTCCAGCATGCGTAACTCCTTGACCCTTGTGAAGTTAAATCCTGGAGCAGGTCAGACCTGCAGTCTTTGCTTTCAGTAGCAGGTGATGTTTAAATTGCTCAAGTTTGACAATTTATTAAAAATGCAGAGAGATTGTTTAAATTGATCTTAAAAGAACGTTAAAATCATACAGACATGATTTGTAATACATCGTCTACGTTGAAGGACACAAATTGTTCATACATTACAGGCCAGATGCTGTCTTTAGGGAAGGTAATGTTCCTATTTGAGCTAATAATGTGCCACCACCTCACCATAAAGCAAAACAACTCTGACAGTATTGTGAGATTTGGAGCTGGAGCACTGTATTTTCATAGTATTATAACGAATGTGGCTTCCTGGTTTGCTCAGTACTAATTATATAAGCATTTAACATATGCATGAAAAGATCTTTAAAGCTATAGAATATTATGGGATTTCTTAAACCTCTAAAATTACTTACTGTGCATCTAGCTTTTTCACTCTGCCTGCCTTTTAACTCGAGTTCTTGTACTACAGAAAATGTAGGCCGGTTAGTCACACCAGCTAAAAAGTTAGAAGACACAATACGTCTGGCAGAATTGGTAATTGAAGTCCTCCAACAAAACGAAGAACACCATGCAGAGGTGAGCAGCGGTGCCCTGCGAGCTTGTGGCCGCAAGTCTTGAGCAGGGTCTGGTCGGTTGCTGGTGGCTCTGTGTACTTATGGGATGTCTTCCGAACAGGTGCTGGGTTATCTTTTTTAGAAGCCAATAATGGTGGTAAAAGTGTTGGTGAAGGCACGGGACAGGTCAGGAAGACTGCTTTTCAGAGGGGAGGGAGGGCTAAAGGAGGAATGAATTAAATCCTGCTGTCGTCTACATCAGTCTGCAGCCTTTCATGCAGTGCCAGCAAGAGCCCAATATATTCACCACCAGCTACGTGCAAGACTGAGCCCGTCCACTTTTGAGAAAGGTCGTGTTGCCCCAGATGTCCCATGTTTGTACCTCCAGACAGCATTAGCAGTGGTCACTGTCAGCAGCAAACCGCTCCTGCTGTTGAGAGCTGTGGCAAGTAAAACCACCACAAAAGAAAGCAAGGATTTTTGGTCCCTTCCTGAGCATTCAGGTTGTTTCCAGGGGTTTCCCTTAGCCCCTGCAGTACATGATAAACTGCTGTTTTAGCTCACTTGGTTTTCTGTTGGCCGCTTCTGTCTTGTTTTATTGGGAATACTTCAATTACTAGCGTGGAGATCAGAATGAATTATTCTCTGTGACTAATAATTTGAGGTTCCTAATGCCTAATAAACTACTCTTAACTCTTCAAAGCACTTTAATGGAAAGATTCATGCTTTAAAAACACTGAAACTGTGTCGGAGTCAGGTATATTTCAGAAAATCCTGAGGCTCAGTCCTGGAAACACTTGAGCCCCGAGGCCACTGGCAGTGCTGAGTGTATCCCAGCTGTCAGCATGCCCGGATGGGGGGGACTTGGGGACTTGGGGACTTGCCTACCCGTGTAAGTGTTTGCAGGATTGAGCCCGGTGTTCTCTGTAAATCTGGTGCTCTTGGCTAAGTGTTGGAAAGTGAATCATTTTTAAAAATCAGAGCGAACAGTTATTGTTTATGACTGTAGGTATTGTAACACTCATGCACTCTTTTCTCTTTTCCTTCCCATTTTTATATATACTCACTATATTTTGCATTAAAAGAATTTGATAAATAATTTCACAGTCACCTAAAAATCATTCCAGTGTATATTAAACTTGCAGTATAACTTAACTTATTGATAATACACAACAATCCACGACACCCAACTAATGCCTGCTTGCATATTTAAATTTCCTCCCTGTTTTTCTACTGTTCATTCAATCTTGGATGATCCTGGCAGGGGAAAGAGGTATGTGACTAAACTGAATGACACGAGTCACTCCTGTCATATTTCGTGCATGCCCTCTCAGTGCCATGTTTCCTCCTGGGATTTTACCTGGGTTGCCCTCGCTTCCGTAACTTTAACCGAGGAATGTAACAGCAACTCCCAGTCGGCTGCTTGTGGAGCTGGTAGCCTTACACAGGAGGGTCAATGTGGCGTAGCAGTCCAGTCCATGCATGTAGCAATGGGTATCTTTTACAAGCGCTGCAGTTACATCCCAACACAACCCTACCTGCCTGGAATCTCTCCTCAGCCTGTTGTTACCTCTGTTGTTTTGCATTCACCCGATCTATAGTACACTGTGGTGGAGATGGACTGAGTTCTACACAAGTGACTAGAATGGTAGTGTTCTTCCTATGGTTTTGTCTGTATGTGCCTTGTACTGGATATACAGTATTTATATGTAGAGAGAGAATATACGTGGTGAAGAGTGAAATAAACTTCATTTTTTTCACAAAAGTGAGGTGGTGCCTGGGAGCACTGCGATAACTTGCCCAAGGATAACGATATTTTATTCCACTCATCACCAGCACAGGCTGTTTGTGCAACCAGCCTGGAAAGAGCTGATTTTAAAGTACAAGTAATTCTGAAAATAGTAGACTTCTGAAGCAGGCAGTTACAGGGCCCGTGGTGTTCAGCCAGCTGTGCTGCTCCTCACAAGGATGAATGTTAAAGCTGTTCTTCAGCATCTTCTGTGTCACAAGGCTGTGATTAGAGACAGAAGGTTAATGCCAACAGGGATAGGAGGCTTCCTGGTCCTTTGTTCTGAAGGGTGACCTGGAAGGGTGAAATTCATCTCTGTCCAGAAGCCCAGGACACTGTCAGAACATTGCTGAATTCCTGTCCTGAGGGTTTCTGTGGCACTTCAGCAGTGCTCAGGCAGTTGGCCAGCACTCTGCACATTTGGAATTGCACCCAAAGGAGCAGAGAGGCAAGAGGCTGACGGATTTAGCACATCATTTTTATTATGCATCATAGCCACATTATTCTGCTCCTGTGCAATGAGAATCACTGAGGTACTGCACATTTTTTTCAAATTATTCCAGGTGAGATTTTTTTGTCTTCTTGTCCATTCACCTGGAGGTGAGAAAGTTCAGCTTGCAAGGTGCGACTCTTCGGTCTGCTTTGGGTGTTCAGCAGAATTAAATGGCATCAGTTACTGAAGGAATGCCTTATTTTCTGAAAAACAACAGTTTTTGCGATTAAAACACACCCCTTTTTTCCCAACATGGCCATCCGGACAGACACACAAATGGGAACCCAGAAACCAAAACTCAGAGCACGGAGTATGTTCAAAAACCATTAGAGAGGAAGCATCATGCCTTGTCAGCTGGGTTTGCCTTACCTGTCAGAAAGAAGCAAAGCAGCAGAGACAAAAATGCAGGAGAATCAGTGGTGCTTGGTAGGTACTGTGTACAGCAGGAGGTCTCTGCCATGCGTCACCTCACTCCTCAGATGTCTCCCAGCTCTGATTTCCTTCCCCTGGATGACTGATGGCACACGCCAGAGACCGTGGCCTTCGAGTCTTTTGGAACCCATGTTCTCTCTCTATGTATACGTATGTGTATATGTATATATGTATTTTAACTCCTTGAGGTCATACATATATACATGTGTATCCATGTGTAAAACATACACTAATAGGTGTGTTTGGCTAGAAAGAACACTTTGTTTTGCCTTTACTTCGTGTTCTGAGTGAAACAGGTAAGTGGATGGTAAATAAGGGAAATGTTACCATCTTGAAGGGGTTCCTCAAAGTGTGGTGTTATGCTCCCACTGCAGGAAGGTCCTGTTCCCTGAGAGTAGGGAGGAAGAGGTTGAGGAGTCTGGCATTAAGTTACAGACTTGTGGAGCTAAAATTTTACTTCCAGCAAAAGGGAAACTATGACTGGTTTGGGCTGTTTTTTTTTTTTTTTTTTTTTTTTTTTTTTTTTTTTTTTTTTTTCAACAAACGATCATATGCTTTTCTTCCTCATTCTTTTAAAATAGCTTTTTTTTTTTTTTTTCCCTTTTTCATGGAAGCAGGTTTTTATTGCAGGACTCTGCAGTGATTATGTGGGATTTGTTGCAGAAGATACTCTTTGGCCTCCCCTTTCCCATTTCCCCAAACAGTGGCTGCTGCTGGCCCTTTGTAGCGATCAATTTTTGGGCACAAATGTGGGGAGGCAGCATGGCAAGCTCTTGGCAGGCAGAGGAGCAGCCAGAGAACCACATCTATGCAAGGACAGCCTCATCACCCTCCTTGAAAAACATGGACAAGAGCTGCTAATTTTCAGAGAACCCTCAACAGCCACATTTCTCAACATCCACTTGTTTCCCAACAATTTTTGTGAGGAGGTTTGGGCAGGCATCTGAAGCAGACCTGATTCTTGATGGTTTTGGTTCCTGCATGATTTCGCAGAGGCACCACACCTCTCGTCGCAGCACTCGCAGTGTCCGTGGGCTGGGCTGGACACAGAAGGAAGCACTGAAGAGCATTGCCATGTCCTCAGCCCTGTCAGACTCCCTTGCTTCTATTTTGGCTTTTTCAGAATAACAAACTCGCCATCATAGCTGCCCCTGGGCTGTCCAAGCGTCCCAGGGGACATGTTGCTGCAGTGATGCCTGACGGTTTCTTCCATGTGCATGGGGCTGGGGATGGTTTGCAGATGAAGGAGCCCAACATGTCCACCTCCTCGTCCCCATGCCATGACCACAGGGATGCTGTAACCTGCTGGCATTGGCACTATCCTGCCCTGGCACCCCTGCACCTCCATGGTTGGGCACTCCAAACCTGTGCCTTCTTGGGGGTTATTTGGTTATTTTGGTTATTTTACATCTTGGACGTGCTTTGGATGCATAATGTCCTATGTCACATACAACCTTTGTGTATACAATCAGTTTATATCAACTCATGGAATAAAAGCAGGGTAATGTCAGTCTGCTTTACATTTTGGGGGAGCAAAGGAGTGGAAATAGTCCCAAAGTGCTCCTGCCAGCATCCCTCTCCATGGCCAGAACCAAGAGCTGGAGTTGTTCTCTGCAGCCATCTAGAACAGGATTCATCAAAGGCATCCTGCTTTGTCGTCAGCGTCAGCAAGAAAACATCAGTGAATCAAAACTGAACCCTAAGAAAATGAAAGTCCGTTTTGCTTATTCAAGTCTGCTAAAAGCTTCCTTCCAGGAGGCAAAAAATACCCCTCCCTGACCGGCAATTCCTCTTTGAACTGATTTCTTTATTCTCAGTCTTTTCCGTTCCATCTCTAGTCCCGTCCCTGTGCTAGAGGTTTCCTTCTCTTGCAGAATGCTGGAAAGACATTTCTCAGATCCTTTAAGTCACTGAGTAATTTCCTCTCCCTTACAAATTACAGCACATGGTCCTAACGGCAGCACTTCTCACATTGCATGTGCCCAGCCAGAAGTGATTACTAAACACGCATGCATGCGTCGGGAACATTCACATCTGAGCCATGTACGATGTGAATGTCACGTCACAGGGCCTGGCCAGTGAATTTTAAGGACCCGTGTGCATGAGAATGAGTTACTTCACTGATATTTTTTGGCTTTCAAGATTAGATATATTTTTTTTCCTGCCTCTGTGAAAATACAGGCTTGTCGTAGATTTTTTTTATCTTGGCATGTTGATGATAGAGCTTTGTTTCCTGATAAGTAGTGTTAACGAAGGTGGTAGTGTGTTTAGATGGATGTGTGTAGCTGACCATGTAAAATGAACAGTGCTCTACTAAATGAACTCTTACAGGTGATGCTTGAAACATTTCTAAATAAGAGTGTGAAAGATTTAGGACAGATTCTAATGTCTTAGGCTTCTAGTTTTTCAAGACAAATAGAAGTAGAGAATCCAAAAAAAAATTAAACTGTTGAAAAATACAGCAGAAAACCCACAAATAGTGAAGAAAGTCCCCAATTTCTGTACTTCAGAATAATGATTAGTTGATCTTTCTGATAATTAACATAACTAAAGATGAGTGAAGTCATTTATTGTAAATTGAACAGACAAAACCTTCTCTGCCATGTTACAACTGCCTGCCTTTACGGTGGACCTTTGAATAGATCCTCTTCAAGAAACCTTTGTATGAAAACAGCAGTGCCTAATTCCCGTGATTAGCGCTGTACGTGCAGCCAGCACTTCAAAGCACTGTTCTCTTTACAATAAAGGTAGTTTCCAGGGGATGCACATTTTTTTAAGGTATGTGGCCTAGCATCTTTGACTGTGCTTTATCAGAACTAACATACTGCTCTGTTATCTTTTTCTACCAACCCTGAAGGCCTTTGCTTGGTGGTCAGATTTAATGGTCGAGCACGCGGAGACCTTCCTGTCACTGTTTGCAGTGGATATGGATGCTGCGTTAGAGGTGCAACCCCCAGACACATGGGACAGCTTTCCGCTCTTTCAGCTTCTAAACGATTTCCTCCGTAGTGACTGTATGTATTGTATTTTGGTCGTTTCTTTTCAGTGGGCGGCTCAGGTTACTGCTAACACTTTCAGCCTCTCTGCACTGCACAGAGAACTGAGATGGGTAGAAATGCACAGTACAGATTCTTGTAGCATCGGTTTGATTTTGTCCCATTTCCACTAGAAAAAAAAAAAAAAAAAAGCAATTCTCTGATGCACACACAGACACCCCTTAAATCAAATGCCCCGGCTGAAGGGGAGAAGTTGAACTTTTATTTTGCTTCACCTTCTCAAGTCTCTTGGTAATGGCTGCCTGACAAGCAGGGAATTTTGTACCCTATCTCACTGTCATTAAATGTGTGTGTTGTTTTATATGTGTGTACTGCATTTATTTAGCATGGAGTAAAACAGTCCCTGCTTTAAAATACTTTATTAAAGGGAGGAAAAGATTTAAAGTAAATGAGAGCAAGAGTAATTCAGAAGCCCAGTGCTTTGTGAAATAAGGTTCTTCTCCAAAGCACACATGGGCTCACACCTTCAAAACCCTTGGGGACTTGGCACTCCCCAAGGTGGTGTGACTGCTGCCGGGGAGCTAGTGGCTGAGCTGGCTCACTTATGCCCCCAACCAGGGCCCCGCCAGCTTTCTGACACCACACAAAAAAGCCAGGGACTCATATTCCAAGAGCAATTTCCAGTGTCGTGGTAGTGAGTAACTGAATAAGAAACGATCCTCCTACCTGCCAAAGTCCTAATGTTTGCCATGCTGTATTTCTTACACCCATTTTATTCACAGGAAGTAATAATGTATTTGTAACCTGTAAGCTTGACATTAATGGAAAAGAAGATTCATTGTTTGTTTATCTGTTTTGATTAAGAAGCCATTCCTGTCTTTGTCGTGAGCATCAGTGCCTGATGCCAGCTCCTGTTTTGTTCTCGGAGTTTCTTTCTGTGCGCTGACAAATTCATTGTGTAATGAAGTGCCACGCTGTGGTTTGTTACAGAGCTTTTAGTAACAGTAGTTTCTTACTATACTTTTATTTATCTATTCTAGATAATTTGTGCAATGGAAAGTTCCACAAACACCTCCAAGACCTGTTTGCTCCACTTGTTGTTAGATATGTCGATCTGATGGAGTCCTCAATTGCACAGTCAATTCACAGGGGCTTTGAGCGGGAGTCATGGGAGCCAGTAAAGTAAGGAAACCTCCTTTGATACAATCGGAATTTGGGTGCAAATGGATGGAGATTCATGCAGAGATGAATTAGCAAACATTAGATTGGACGTGCAGAAAGTGCTTTATATTTTCTAGTTGAATGCTAAAAATAGAAGGCCTGATCTCTTCAGGGTTTTCAAGTTAATGAAGGAAATGGTATTTGCTTTTTGAAATGCATTGCTGCCTCAGTTCAAACCGTGTGCCTTTGGACATGGAAGCGTGAAAATGTGAAAACCTTCTTAGCTGGCATGGCTTTTTGGATCCCATCCTAAAAGGCCTTCCCCAGTGCTGCTTTTGAACTCAAACAGCTCCTTTTCAGAACAAAACCCTTGCTTTCCTGCGTTCAGTCCAGCCCTGTAACCTGAGTGAGTCATTGTTGTATTTATTCTTCCCCTTACTCATTTTTTTCCCATTAAGGGTAGCATACCATCCCCACGGGTGGTGGCTGTGGGCTGTGTCCCCTGGCAGCCCGGAGGGGTCCCAGCCCCGACCAGCTCAAGGAGATGCAGAAGGGACCGGCCCAGAGGGGATGTGGTAAGCCAGCAGGCCACAGGCACGCAGAAACCTGAGTGAGACCTAGGCAAGGTGATTGAAGCAGAATCTGTTACAGACGTGGAGGTCTAGGGGTTGGCCAGCAAGAAATAAGGAGCCTGAGAGAAACCCAAACTGAACCCAAGAGCTAGTGAATGGTGAAAACATGACATTTGATTTAGATTGCTGTTGTTATTTGACAGGTTTTGAAGCACTGCTGAACCCTGCTGTGCTTGCTGTAAAAGCCCAAGTCAGTTCCTGTGAAGGGAAAGAACTGACTTTTCCTTCTAATAAAGGACTTAAAAGAGAAGGGTTGACTCTGTGCAAGCACCGTGAGCCTGACAGTGCCTCAGACCAGGGATTTTGACCAGATGACATCTACAGAGACTACTTTCCCTGCTTTTTCCTCATTCTCTAAGCAAAGTTAAGTGGCACTGCGCTCCGAGATTGCTGTGTAAAAGAACGTGTGGTCTTTCAGGGCTTTTCACACCAAATATGTTCAATTTACAAGGAAAAGAGAATTTGTTCAGCAGCCAGCCTCCCATATGCAACCTGGAATCTGATTACCCAGGTTTTCTCCTTTCTTTCTTGTGCATCCTCAGCATCCATAAGGATTGTGCCTGCCAAATCGCGGGCCTTTTCTTGACACCTGATCATCCCCTCTGTTCTGAGTGGGGTTAAGTGGCTGGCATTCAGGAGTCTCTCTCACTTTCCATTTGCTGTCTGTGGTCTGCAGGCTAACAGGATTAAAAATCCTAAAAAATCTTGTTTCAAATAAGCAGATGTGACCCAGAAAACATAGAAGAAATAGATCTTTCGAGTAGGAGAATGCCATTTTTACAGCCACTCCTTCAAGCAGAATTGCACTTCGAAGTTAGCATTAACTCGAGTTTCATAGCTCTGCTTTAGCAATGAATCTGTTTGTATTTTCTTGTCTGTTATGAAACAGAGGCAGTGAACTCAGTGCAACTGCCTACCTCAGTCGAGCAGTCAATAATCAATTCATTCTGATTTTTCTTATTGCAGAAGCTGATATTATTTTGGCATTCATTGACTTCCATGGCATAACTATAGATGTACATGAGTACTTGGCTGTGGTACTTGCCTGTAAAAATGCTTTATCCCTGGGTATGCCAAAATCTATCATTTTCAAGTTATCTTTGATACTTTTTAAGTCTTTTCTTAGTTATCATGTAGTCGCTTTGCCCTTTGGGGAGCTTCAGTTGCAGAACACTTTGAGCATCACAGATTCAAGCGAAAGCCTGGGGTGGGTTCTGATTAGATGATTAGATGTCATACAGACCCAAGTATTTAAAAAAATAGTTCCAGCAGGAAAGTGGGTGCTTCTCACAAGAAGTTTGTGTCCATCTGGTGAAAAGATGCACTCTGGGTTTTTTTTTCACTAGTCGGCATTTTGTTCTTGTGTCTCGCACACAAAAGTGTGAGTTGCAAATGCTGGCTTCACTTGATCAGACCCAGCACAGGGAGGTACCGGCGAATGCACAGAGGGTGGCACATGCTGTGTGAAGGAGAAGAGGGGAGTCGTTCGTATGACAGTGTTGATGCACTGTTCAGAACTAAATGTTAAGGCGTCTTCATCTTTTGCCTCCTGGGCAGACCACCTGCTGTTCCTTGGCTGATCTACAGTGAACTTGCAGAAAAGCTCAGGTCAGAGGCGTATTTGGTTTGATCTGCCCTCCTGTATCTACTCCCTTCTTCCCCTACGTGTCCGACTGCAGCACAGTTGAGTTTTTAGACGATTGATCCTCAAATATCTTGGACCAGCCAATTCCTATCCAAGTCACGGCCTTCTGCAGGCTCTCCAGCAGAGCTTTTCTGGAACTGGGCACACTGCAGCATGTCACTCCACGGCTTTCCTCTGCTTTAAAGAAAGGCCTTCGGGTTGGCCCGAAAAGCCAGAACATCATGGATGTCTGTTCCACTGAGCCTGCTGCTTTCCCACTGTGGATCATTACAGTCAACTGCAAGAAGGAAGAAGTCTCATTATCTCCTCTAAGGCAGGAAATTATTCCACAGCACAGTCTTTTGAAAGGGTTTCTCTACACTCGTGCTTGCAATCAAGGCTGAAATACGTAGCCCTCCATAACCTGACCAGATGGCAGTTTGCAAGCATGTATTTCTTCTATTTTCATTGCTGAATACTCTGCACCTTATGCTACGAGGAGTTAGGTATAGGAATCGCAAACAGTGAGGGAGATACTGTTAAGTATTGAAAACATGGGGGAAAAAGCACCGAGGTAATGTGCTCATGAGGGCTCTGTAAGCTGCCTCTGCAGAGCTGCTGAATTTGCAGGGGGTCCTTGCCCTATCGCTAGAGCAGCTGGTGTGCTCGCATGAATCCACGCCGAGAAGCGTGGAACACTTGTCCCTCGCACAGTCATCCAAGTACGGAGGCTACAGAGCAGGTCTGTTCTCTGGTGAGTTGAGAGGTCTTGGAAAAGTAGAGTTGTGCAATGGGTGGTGGTTTTTTTTTTCGTGCTAGCTTCTCAGAGAACGCTGATTTATCTCGCAGCCAGCAGACACGTACGTGTGTGTGTGCGTCTCTCTGTGTGTGTCTGTGTTGAAAGATCTTTCTGAGCAAATGCTAAAGCCGGTGCAGAGACAACCAGTCTCAATTGCTTGACTAGGAAGTTACTCACTGACCTATAGTTGACTCCACCACACTGTAGTCCTGGCTTTAACATCGATTGATTGCTCACTAACCCCTTGCAAACTATTTATAAATATATCATTCATTTAAGATGTAAGAAATTGAACAGTGTGATTGTATTAATGATTTGAAGAGTTTGCACGGCTATAAGATGCTAGTGAAAAATGTTTCCCCTTGCAAGAAGCACTGCTGTAGTGAACATGAATATTTTTGTTACTATTCTGGGTGTCAGTCAGAGGAAGAACACAGATTTGACTGCCTAGTTCACTATCAAGCTCTCTGCTTCCCATCAAGGCTTTTATGAAAAGATTTGCTCTTGAGCATTTTTTCAGCCCAGGCAGTAAGGTAGCGAGCATTTCTAGTGATGGAGGAGACAGGCGCCTGCCTCTCCCATCAGTAAATCATCTCAGGGATCACACAGGAACCAAGCACTTCAGTATAGACAAGGCTCTCAGTTAGTTCTATCCTGAAACCGGAGACTTCCCAGTAAAAACACGGTGATTTTTCTGCCCTCCTTCCCGTACTGGGCCAACTCTGACCAGTACCACGGTACAGCATGAGCGCTGGGATGTTGCCGGTCTGCTTGCACTAAGAATTTCCTAGCAGGCAGTACAGGTGAGAGCCACTTGCATCACCAGCAGACACAAATGGGGGTGAATGAGAAGAAACCAAGAAACCAAGCAGTAAAGCTCCAGAGCGTGTGCCTTTTATCAAGCATATCAGGAGCTAGTCCCAAAGCTTCTTAAATCAGACAGCCCTCATCTTGTTGATCCAAATGCCCACATTCCCTGCCTGATGGCTGAGGTTATATTTAGCCGTCTATATTAAATAGGCATGGCTGGCTTTTAGAAACAGTTTCTCATCTTGGACCTGTAGTTTTTATGGTCTGAGCAACTGCAGGCTGGAACATTTGTTGGTAATATTAATCATTTTTTACAGGTCTCACTGCAACTGTTAGTCAGATAATTAGATCAGTTGAACCTGCAAAACTGTGCATGTCAATTCAGGAGAATATTTTTAAAATTAGTTACTGTATGTTAACATATTATACTCCATTATTTTGCTGTTTTGTTTTCTTTTAAGAGTACTAACTTATTCTTGCAACATATCCTTGCATCAGCAAAATAATGTGTTGTATAAAAGAAATATGTTTCCGTGTGAATATAGTATACTGTTTACTCTAGAAGTCATATTTTATTAATACAGTGTTTTTATTAATATAACACTGTCACTTCTTGAATTTTAATATTAAAACCAAAGGTCCTCTGATTTATGTATTTACCATCTGGCTAAGTTATTTAAGTTGCTTTTCCTTATACATTTATATGTTGTCCACCTCTTGCTATTTCTTTATTTATTCCATATCAGTATTTAACCACATGCACTGCCATTTCTGAAGATTTAACACTCTCTCAATCACTGTGGAGTCTGTGTCTCATTCAGTAATCATATCATCTTAATAGGCAGATACCGTATGAATGGAAACAATGGATGGCTTTGTTACATTAGTAAATTCTCCTATCTCCTTGCTGCCTAACAAAGACAACGAGCAGATAAAGTGAAGTCAAATCTACTAAGAGGCATAGAAACAAAAGAAAACAAGAACATTTTTTTTTTCACTAGGAAAAGTATATATATATATATATATATTTTCCTCCAGACAAGGGATTTTGTTCACGAAGAGAGAATGAGGTTCCAAGTCCCAATCTATTCCCTAAGAGTTGCCACTAATGACGAACAGCTCTTGTGGAGATGGAGTTCGCATCTTCTATTGCATTAGGAAACACTTATTCAGTATAGCCTGCTCAATTCCATTACTTTGGATTTTTATACATAAGACTTACAGTAAGAAATACAGTTCAAAATATGACTCAAAAAAAGTTGCTAAAATTTTAACATTCCTTGAAACACAAAATGTGCAATTTGATAGTTTTCCAAGACTCTTGATAAAGCAGCCTGTACAGCACCTTCAAATTTCATCCAGAGGAACGGGGGAGACCTTTTAAGGTGGCATCTTCTGGTATGGTCACCAGGACCAGAGAAGTTTGAATGCTGAAGCTCAGTCCTTGCACATCAACAGAGAAGGTTCCAGGAAATTCAGCAGTACAGGATGAAGCTAAAATCCCGAAGTCCTGATTCTGTTTTTACTGAGCCCAAACAATGATCTGGTAAAGACGGTGTTTTGAAAACTTCAGGCATGCGGTGTTGCTATACTGCACATTATTTCAGGAGAAACAATATTTTGGATTAAATTAATACACTAGCCCATTTTTAAGAGATCTATTTCTGTATAACAGTTGCATATCTGAAAATGTTTATTAACATCATGATGCACAAGTACACCTGCTTCATAAATTAATGTTTGAATATCTTAATCACTCCACAGCCCATTTCCAGATAAGCAGCATTCATATACCAGTCCTGGATTTACTAAATGCAACTCATTCACAATGCACATATGTAGACCTGGGACACATTTTTTCTCCATACAGAGACACAAGGGTAGGCTCAGGGCACAAGTCTTCATTTAGGAAGAACCCAGCAGTTGATCCAGATTAGTACATCTTTATTATTTGTACAATACAAGATAAATGGAGTTTTTGGAGTAAAATCCTGACTCCATTGAATTTGGTGGCAAATACTGCTATGGACTTGAGCAGAGCTAGAATTTCACCCCATGTGTATTATTTTGAGTCCTGATTCCAAGAAAAGCTCCCTGATTTTTCCAATAGCTGGCTTAGCTTAGCGATTTCATGTATCCCTCCAACCTGAGTATGCTGAACCAAAACTCGCTTCCTTATGAGGTAGATTTTTCCAGGCAAAGGCTGCTCTCTGCACTTTGAAATGGTATCAGGACTTGAAGGTTAACTTATTTTGTGTGGGTGTTTGAGTACTCTGCTAATTTGCTACTTTGTGATTCTTCTTCTTCCATTCTGTTTTTTTAAGTAACTTGCTTTTTATTGCAGACTGCAAAACAGTACACTTAAGCTTCCATACCATGCTTCTTTCTGAAATGTTTTGCTTTAGTTTTTTAACTGTTGTCGTGCTGTGAACTCTGCAGATTTGTTTATGAGTGTCATGTGCTTCTGCTACATCTGCATTGTCACTGTTATGGTATTTTTTCTTTCTGTCTGTTTCTTCCACAGGAGTTTAACAAGTAATCTGCCCAATGTGAATCTACCAAATGTGAATCTCCCTAAAGTACCAAATCTACCAGTTAACATCCCGCTAGGCATCCCACAAATGCCTAGCTTTTCTGCACCGTCATGGATGGCTGCTATTTATGATTCTGAGTGTGTATTCAGTTCAAATTAGATCTCATTTAAATTTAAAGTCATCTTGGCATGGATATGTATTGTTTGTTTCTGCATTATATAAAACTTTAAAGAGTGGCACAGTTAATTAGACATTTTCTGAATGAGACGCTAGTGAATTTCTGGCACGTGCATTTTGAGGGTGTCTTGTATAAATCTTGAAAAAATTTCTTTCTCCCACTGAGAATTTGAGCAAGTATATTGCTTTACAAAGTAGCCGTCACCAACGGGACATGGTCTGGCCAACATACGAACCACAGAGTGTTTAATGTGAGCTGATGTGTCTCAGCAAAGAGTTCTGTCCAAAAGAGAAGGTGAACCAATTTCAGTGCCAGTCAACCAATTTCTGTGGACCAGATGTAGATCTAAAAGTAAATTTTCTTTAAAGTAAGCTCCGCATTCCCCAGATAATAATTTTGTCTTGATTTTTTGAACCAGCTTAACACAGAGAAACACCCTGCAAGGATTCTTATTTGGGTTGTGGGAGGCCCACTTGAAACTCCACATCCATCTTTACAGCCTGGATAATCCCATGACCAGCTAAAGAAAGATCTTTTCAGCATGAGCTTTTGATTGTGGCTGGAGAAATCAGACACTGTGTCAACACAGTCACTCTGTAGGAGCCTCGGGCTCTTATCTCAGGCTCCCTGTGCGAGACCAAGATGTGTGGTCAGGAGGGTGGAATTGCACATCCCCGGCTGAGCACACATCAGGCAACTTCGGCTCTTAGAGCAGATTTCCCCTACAAGTCCCAGCCACCAAGCAATGCAGAGAGAGGTAGAGGTGGCTAAAGCCAAATCTGCATTGGAGGCAGCAGGTCTCACAAGATGTCCTAGCACAGGACCTGAGATCTTCCCAGTTCCCCTGGGCCATTTAAGCTTACGCTGTCCTGGGATGGTCTCAGCCAGTTCTGCACATTTGTGTTGCTTTTTCCCTACCACCTCCTCTCTCGTAAAGATATAACTGAAGAAGCCTCCCACATTTTTTTCTTCCCATTGCTGTTACTGAAACACCCTCAATTTCATCTACACCTGGGGTCCACCAAAATGCCTCTGCCATGCACAGGCTTTATTGCAGAGCAATGGTAATGCACCAGAAATAAAGCAAACACCAATGTTTAATTTTTTTAATAGAGTTTTAAAACATTTTAACTATTATCACGGTCATTTATGTTTCAAAGCTATACAACTCATATTCATGCTAAGATAACTATATTAAAGGCTAGATTAGGCAGTTGCCTGTAAAGAGTACTTGAAAGTTTTAATCTTCTTCTCTGTGCATGCTTTGTGGTATTACCCTTGAAAAGATAAGAATCATGTCATGACAGAAAATTGGATAATCCCTCTGAAAACTAGAACATAAATGGTGTATTGCAAGCTGCCTGGTGATTAGAGTTAAGTGCAGTGCTCACAAGCAAAATATTAACAGTGCAACTTGGAAATAAATCTAATATATTGTTTACTCGCCTGAAGCCCTAATCAAAAGTGAGAAAAAGGCCAAAAATAATAATTCTGAAATTTTGAAACCAAATGGGTGTCATAATGTTGCTGTAGTAAATACCAATTACTGTATTTGCACGTATTTAATTATTTCAGACATAAATTCTTGCATTTCTAAAACTGGGTCTAGACTGTTAAAGCTTACTTACTTATACCCAAGCACAGGCTTGAACCAGGAGAAGCTACAAACTGGTGGCTAGAGCAGCACTGGAGACTTCTGCCAACTTGTCCCCTGCTCAGAGGAAATGCCTGATTCTTTATCTTTTCACTTTCCTGGTTTCCTTTTCCTCACCCTTCCCCTCCATCGAGGACATGTTACCTGTCGCTTAGTGTCAGACTCGTTTCTCTTACAATGGAGATGACCCATCCTTGGTATCGTCCTCCCCGTTGGCACAGGACCCACAGGGCCCCTGGCATGTTGGGGACACAGTTTTCACCTTGCAGTAGCCCACGTGTGTGCATTTAGCTCCGGTCTCCTCTAGCATTAACTCAATGCAGCTGGCATCTGTCACAATAGAAACACCCTCCCTCACCTGTTTCTATAGATGATGTCGGCACAAGTGGTAATGCATGGTGTGTTAAATATCTTCTAAATTACCGTGTTAGCATTAGTGGTACGCGAGGAGGGGGTTGGAACTCTTGAAGCTCCCTTGGTAATTGTTCTGAAAAAAAAAAAGTGAGGGAGAAGGGGAGAGGGAGAGAAAAGGGTTATGGATGCATAAATTTCTCTGCACAAGCAGAGCACAATCGAGTTCTGTATTTTTATTCCGTCAGTGGAGGTTTGGGATATAATTATACTGTGAAAAGAGCCGGTGTAGCTACACACTGCAGGACCAAAGGCTTCCATCTGGGCAAGGGTGTGGGTTCGAGAACACAAGCTTTGGAGAGAAAATCAGAGTTTTGTGACAGACCAAAGAATTTGCAAAATAAATTTTTTGAAAAACGGAAATCTGTCATCCTCTAGATGCCTTCGCAAGAGGCAGACCTGTGGAAAGGTGCAGCAGTCAATCCAGCCAGAAGGTCTGGATGTGAGAAGCCCAGTGCCCTTAGCTCAATTGACTTACCCCCATTTTTTTTCCAGCTGTTCAAGAGCTAACGCGTGTCCTCGCTCACCACTTGTTAGCACTGTCCCTTTCCTGGAACCGGGGCCTCGGTGGGAGGGACAAGGCCACCTAAAGACACAATTCGGAGGGGGGACAATTGCATGAAACCAAAACTTAATAACTGCATACATTCCAGTATGGTAGTTATTACCGATCGAGGATTTTCTACCACGATTCCTGGCCTTAATTTTTAATAACCACATACGTTAATGTGGTTATTAACTAAGGCTGATTTTTACCATACACACGTTCTTCCTGTTAATATGTGTAACTCATAATGTTGTCTTACTCATCTGGTCTGGAGAGTTTCGTGGGTTATGACAGCAAGGTAGATTAGGCAACTGTATGGTAAAACTCAAAATCCTGATGGTGGAGATTGCCAGCGTTGTCCTGTGTATGAAACTACTGTCTGCTCCACACTTGTTGCAGGAATGGTCTCCACATCAGGTGGCAAAGAGTCTGATGCCACTTATGACTTGTGTTCTCATTCTGCCCTGCCAGCAATGGATCAGGCACCTCAGAAGATCTGTTTTGGAAACTGGACGCCCTACAGACTTTCATTCGGGATTTGCACTGGCCTGAGGAGGAATTTGGGAAACACTTGGAGCAGCGCTTGAAGCTGATGGCAAGTGACATGATCGAGTCTTGTGTGAAGAGGTACGTGTGCGCGAGCAAGGCAGGAGCTCACCAGGGGCAGCAGTGGTCTATCTCGGTATCAGTGCTGTGCTTTGCCTTTCAGCATCACTCCCACCATCATTTATTCATGGCCCCAGCTCAGCACAGGCTGGGTGGAAAGCCACCTCATTGCTGTGAGTTGTGGGCTCCCCACACAAGGGTTTACCTGTTGAGACTGAGGAGTGCCTATTCACAGAAAGGCAATAAATCATCCACTATTTCAAGCTTTATGGACTGTTAACTTATTGCTGGTGCTGCACCTGAGGTCGAATCTTTGTAAAATCAGTTTCTTGTCAGCGAGGCCAAGTGCTGAAGGCACAGCCCCGAGGCAGATCCCAGCAAGCACCCAGAAAACACAGATCCAGGGAAAAAATAAACAAGCAAAAAAGTGATTCCAAAAAGGTCAATAGTGTAGCTTGGCACACAGGCTTCACATCTGCTGTTGAAAGAGAAAAGGCACCATATCATCACAGGATACTCACCTGCAGATCTCACAAAAGAGAGAGGTTTCTTTAAAAACTTGCAAACATACAGGCAGCCGTCACTTTGAAAACAAAATGTTACGGTTAAATTGTCAAATTTCCCACAGCAATTCATGTTCATTTGGTGTCAGAGCTGTTCAGGCAGGAGGCAGAAATGAACTTTGCATTCCATCGTGCAAAAATTAATAGACAAAGAGACAGACCAAAGGAAAAATGAGTGCCAAATACAGCTGGTACATGCTAATAATAGCCGCAATGTGCGATGTGGCTGTTCTGTACCAAGTTGCCTGGCCGCTCTGCAAGCGCGAGCTGGGATTTGTTGTTCGCACGTCCTCACAGGCTGGATATTCAACGTCACTGCACGAGGAGGCACGTTCGGTCCCAGAGATGGAGGCAGTAGGCTCGCCTGCTGGCAGCGGGCACCTCGAGGCTTGCTCTCACACCCTTCTGAGGTAAAACCCTGGGCACTAGAAGTACAATGATATGGCCGTGATGTCCTTGGTTGGCACGGCAGCTGAGCTCCAGTTGCCAGGCCATTCTTTAAAAACAAATGCAGCGCTGTAAGCTGCAAATGCTCCAGGAGAGTCAGTGCAGGGATCCTCCCGCAGCAGTGTAGGTGTTACTTTGCAATCTGAAGTGATCAATGGAGTCCTTGGGCTCTGCTCCTCTGTGCTTTGCCTCCACCGGCCTCTCTGAAGGCCAGCAGCATGCTCAGTGGAGCTCTGCTCTCCACTGTGCCCCAACCACCACCAGCAAAATACTGATTTTTCTCTGTTTTTTTAAACACTTGAAACTGGACACTGGTACTGCACCTGCGGTGCAGTTGTAGCTGCGATGATCTGCAGAAAGAAGACTGGGTTAGGTTGGCTGAGATAACAAGGAAAATAAGCCATTTTCCAGGTGCATCTGAAGAAGGGTTTTTGTGCCTGGAAGCTGGCTTTTTTTTCCCAACTGCTCCAACCTTTCTACAAATATATTGCCCCCCTACAAAAACCTGGCCTAGCTTGCGATGGTGTGACTATATATAATGGTTCTGAGCATAAGTAAGTAGGAACATGCTCATCTCTGCGAGGAGATGGAAAATCCCAGTCACTTTTGGTCCTTTCAGTAATTATCAAGATTCTAGTCCCCGAGTCCAGGCTAAATCTGGCACTGGTAATTAAATCAGTTCAAATGCCACTGCTGATGTAAACCAATATGCTGCTTTCCCTATTTATATCACCTGCAAACAGGGCCTGGCTAAGGTTTCTTTAGCAATTTCAGTTTGACACAACATTTTTCTTCGCGTCTGTCTCTGAACCGTTGAATGCCATGGAGGAGCCACGCCGCCTTCCACACTTGGTTGTATTTCGGGGCTGTCAGGAAAGCAGCCCTTGCAAGGCAGGCCTGTTCTGCTAATACATCCAGGCAGGAAGACCTCTGTACAAGCCCTGATCTGAGCCCAAGAACAGGAGTTTCACATTTGTAAATTAGTTTCCATTTGCATAACCCTTGGGGGATCTTTCAAGATCAGAGTTATTCCTGAGCTGCAGCTGATATTATTTGTTATTTCTAAATTGAAGCTCCTATGTTAATTTGTTGGCGGGTTCTGTCAGATGTGATAATTGTTCTGTGCTAGGTTAGGTTAGAGAAGTACCTCAGGAATCTGCAGAGGGGCTCAAGAGAAAGGCAAGGCGGTGCCCACTGCACTGCAAGGCTTCCCAATGCTAGAGTTACAAACATCTCAGGGTTTTAAAATACGACACGGGATCACATTCTGTAGCCTTTTCTCCAAAAAAGCTCTGTGTGGGCTTGTGTAACGTGTGTGTTCATCCAAGCACGACTGTGCGTGTGCTCATGGTATTGTGGGGAGTGTGTGTGCTTTGGACAAACCGCTCCTGTGAGCTTACGAGACAATCAGAAAGTTTTGGCAAGCAAAGAAAGTCGTGCAGTCCTAAACCCCCAATGGTCTGGCAGTGTCCTTTCAGTGGATCAGTGAAGGAGTTCCTGGCTTTTGTAGTGGATATTATGGAGTAATAGGAGCTTCCTTGAACGCACCAGGGTTGCTATTTGACTGTGGTTACAAATCAGCTAATGCAACCAAATTATAGGTGTACATTGACACTGCTGTTTGCAACATCATCACACTGTTTATCAAGCATGAGAAAGTCATAGTTTCTCTGAAACCGTTGCACACTTTATAAATAGTGTGTATTCTGGGGAGCGCGTTTCCTTTTAAACTGGGAAATCATTTTTAGTAAGAGCACGTTTGTAACAATTGTACTGGAACGCTCCCAGTAGCACTCAGCTTTCTGTTTTGTTGAACTTCGAAGCCGTGTGTTTCACATTATTATTAGCTTCAGTATTTTAAAAAGTAACTGAAGCATCTTTTCTACTTCCCTTAACAGAACCAGGATTGCGTTTGAAGTAAAACTGCAAAAAACCAGCCGATCAACAGATTTCCGAGTCCCTCAATCAATATGCACCATGTTTAATGTCATGGTAGATGCCAAAGCTCAGTCAACAAAGCTTTGCAGCATGGAAATGGGCCAAGAGGTAAAAATGCAGGTTCTTCCTTTCACAGCTTTTAAAGGCAATGTAATGAAATTTCCTATCTTGCTCTGTGCTAAGTTAAGAGGCATGTTAGCACTTGTGGATTTAGCCTTCCATATAGAGCGTGCAGATGAATATGCAGGGTGTTGCTCTCAAATAAACCCAATGAATATGAACATTTAGAATCCCAGCCACTTGGAGTGATTTTTTGCAAGGGCTGTGGTGTGCATAAGCTACCTCTAGAGCTTGCTTGATGGGTTCTGACCACATATATTATGTCATTAACTGCATTTTGGAGCCAGGTGTAGGCAACAGACTTCTTGTATATGACTGTTTTCTGGAGACAAACACATGGAAAACAGAAGTGCCAAGTTGTTGCTGAGATTCTTGTAAGGAAAAGAAAAGACTTACAAAAGTAGATTGAAGTTCGACTTCCTCGAATGTGGGCTAAAATCAGCAAGCCTGATGATCCTGACTTTCCAGGTTCTTAATGACTCGAGTTTCCACACAACAAACCTGTTTTAATTAACCACTGCTGTGGTTTTTCTTCCAAAGCCATAGCTGCAGGTTGAAGTTTCTGTGAATTAGAAAGACATGCTAAATTGGATTTGATTAAATGCATCATAATGATCATTTTGTTATAGTGGCTCAAAGCCAAATTAAATATTCATAAACCAGCCTAGAATAAATTCACAAATACTGTCTGGCTCTCCTATCCTGCTGCTTGTCAGCATTTCCTAGGTAAGCCCTCTCATACAACTTCAAGTGGTCAGGTTTTACAGTCAGCCCTTGCAAGTTACTTGTTTTCTTTAGTTATTTACGGTGGCATTTTGGAGATCAAACCAACTGCAGTATTGTGACAGAGCAAGCTTGTTGCATTCAGAAAATTGCCAGGTTAAGTATTAGGATGGCACGAGCCTGATGTCAGCTGTATCTGTATGTAGTGTGCTCAGGCACTTGCTGCATCTTCTCGTGCTAACGTGTGGTGCTCGGTGGATGCCACGGCTTCCTCCAAATTTTGAGCATTGGTCACTGGGCCACAGTTGGGTGGCGAGCACAAGGGGAGCAGGCAGCAGCACGAGCACATCTCAGTTGTGCCAGGGCTGAGCACTTATCTCTGCAAATCTGCCTGGGCTGCTTCCAGGAGGTGTTTGGTACAGCAGCCCTGAGCGAGCGCAGCTCCTGTGGCAAGCAGCACTTTCTGGGGTACAAGGATTTTAACAGATAGCTGAACTAATAGAGCTGCAAAGCAGATGTAAATTATCAGTGCATAAGTTACCATTTAGGGCTGCGGCATTTTATACACCCTCCCTTTTTCTTTTCTTCCTTTTAATGAGTGTTCCTACCTCCCCCTCCATTTGCTCATGCCATGAGATGCTCAGGCTGGGGGCTGGGGGTCGTGGTACAGGAGCAGAGCTCTCCCTATGGACAGGACAGAATGCCACCCCAACTCTTCCAGTCCCGGTGGAAATGATGGCACAGATTGACAGCGGATATATATGAGACAGGGTTGTGAGGGAAGGCTGGAAGGCAAGGATGCTTCTCACTGCCAGGAGCCCCCATCAGTGCCACAGCCACCAGCCCATGTCCCCAGGGCTGCTGCACACCTTTGCCCAGCACCATCCGCAGCCACACTCCCACAAGGCAAGGTCCCTTTGCAGAGAGTTCAAAAGCAGCAAAAAGGGCTAAAATTGTCCACGGCGCCGTTCCCATATCACAGTTTGCCCAAACCGTGCCGAGGATGACATTTTGATGGGAAACAAGCCCTTGATTTTTCTCACTGTCAGTGCTGTACGTGGGCAAAGACAAACTTGGCGCATCATCTGACCTCGCTCCCGGGGACTCCCTCCCACCCCGCAGCCTTTCTCTGAAGCCCACCTTCGGCTACACGCGCTTCCACAGACACTTGAATGCATTTTGAGAGCAGTACCCTGTGAAACAAACACCCATCATTTCATTTCCATTTCGTTGTCTCTAAAGGCAGCTGTTAAAACATTTGGTAAACATACTTTACCATCTTAAATATTTATTTTTCCTCTGAATTTTTAATACATCTAAGGGGATAAATGTATGTATTAAATGTTTCTCAGTTGGTCTAGTATGTTTCTATTTAATATCTAAGGTCAGATGGTCCTTAGAGAAATACAACGTACACACAATCTGTTACATGACAAGGCAAGATACTCATCACATAAAGTCAAGTTGAATCATTGTAGTGCACTGATTAGGGATTGTAATAATCGAGCTAATAGAAAGCTGTGATGAACTCCACCAGCAGCGGTTGCTGTGCCGAGCGAAGCAAACCAGCTCCGCGATCTTTAACCCCGGGCGTTTTCCAAGGGAACACAGAGGGAGCTGCTGGAACCACTAGTTTCGGAGCCAGCCAGCTCTGAATGCCTCCCTGGCACCATTTTTCATCCCGCTGTCCTCCCGGCCCCATCCTGGCAGGGACTGCTTTTCCTCAGGGCGAGGAGCCGGGGCCACATGGGCCATACTCTGCAGGGTCCCCAGCCCCAGGGCTGCCCCCGGGGTCTTTGCACCCTGGTGGGAAGGTGCGGTGAGAGCCCTGCAGACACCACCATGGTGCTTGTACAGGGCCTCTCCTGCTCTCAGAGATGCCTGCTTATTCCATCAGTGCTCTTATTTGCTTTTTAAACAAGGTTTTAATTGAAAATGCATTGGTGAAGGCATTTCATGCTCTGTTTTGCAAGTACCTAGCCATTTTTCAGTTAAAACTCAGGATTTATCCAATGTAAAAACCCCTGTTAGCAATGCCCACTAATGAAATAAGCATGTCTTTTGGAGTAAAATGTCAAACTTGATATTGAGTTGGGGGAATTTGCTCTGAATTTGATAAATCATCCTTTACAGTGGGCAACCATCTCCAAAAACACGTGTGCTGCCAGGCCGCCCTGGCTGTGCAGCCACCTCGCAGCCCTCTCCCATACTTCCTGCATTTCTCTCCTCCATCCCAGAGCCCCAGCAGCCCCTCAGCTGCCCTTGCTCTTTTCCTCCTCTCCTCCTTGCCTTCCCAATCTGCCTGCCCACTGCCTCCTTCCCAGGGAAGGGAATTAGCCAAAGCCAAGGTCTCCCACACACACAGCAAATGTAGCTGCAGAAGGAAAACCCCATGGGGAAGCCAACCCTAATGCATGCAGCTCCTTCATCGTCTTCCCTAGGAGGTCCTGGCTGTGTGTGCTGAGGACGTCAGCAGCTACCCCCATATCCAGCTGTTACCTGTCCCTTTCACTCTGGGGCCAAATCTCCAGCTGGGCCAGGTCAATCCTGGAAGCTGATGAGGCCTAACCTTACATTAAAGAGCTCAGATACAGATAACTGGGATTGCTGCAAGGCGCTCATATACGTCTGGACCTGTGGAACAGGACATTGAAATATTTTTCTCTCCAAAAGTAAACATTGTTGGTTTGCATGCCCGGCCAGAGGGGCTCCTGTCCTGCCCCGTGGGGACGTGGGGCAGTGCCGCATGCCCCTGCCCTGCTGCAGGACCGCCTGGCTCCTTTCCCTTCAGATTAAGAGAAAGCCTCAGGGGACTGCCAGCAGGTAGCTAATGACCTGCCCCTTCCCCTGCCCCTTCCCCGTGTTCCTTGCTACAAATACTACAGGCAGCCAGCTCTGACGTTACAGTGAGAGGAGGTTTTGATCATGTTTCATTTCCCCCTGCTTATTGTTTCTGTGCATGATGCTGTTATTGTAGCCACAGTTAAAAGGTCCCCCCCTTTTCTTTAAGATTTTGTTTTATTTATTGTTTATCTTCATATTTTCTTTTTCCTGTCTTTCGCACTTTCCTCTTTATTTCTGTCCCCAATCATCTGAAAAGTTTGCTAAAGAGTGGGTAAGTGTGTCCGACTTTTTTTTTCTTTGTTCCAAATTCCTGTGTTGATGTGCTGTTGTCGTAAGAAAAAAAAAGAAACCAGAGAGCAGCTCAGACTGCTGATCAGACACTGAGACCAACGTCTAGCATTTGTAAAGCCCTCGCAGTCTTCGTTCCCAAAGTCTGATTAGTATTTAAAGCAGATTTGTCTCTTTCAATGTGATTTGATGTTAACATTTTAAAACAATATTAATGCCAAGTGGTAATGAATATAGTGACTAGCACCAGTGCTTGAAATGTTTGACTGAAAAATCAAATGTTTTGTGTTGGAAAGCAGTCATAATCAGTATTTTCTCAGTCCATTGAAAATAAGAATATACTGTATGTTTTCACTAATTAAATCTTGTATTGGAAACAGGTCTTTTCTAAATTAGTGGAAGACTGTATTTTAGTACCTATTCTAGCCATATTGCAGCTGATTGCATCAGAGCTCCCAAGCTAAGGAGGGTTTGGCATGTGCAGAGACTGGGTTGCAGACAGAAGCAATGCTGCTGCAGGCAGCGGCGGCGGTTAGCGGTGCTGAGCGCGTGCCGTGGTGCCTGCTAACGCACAGGGCTCGGGGCTGTGCTGGCTGCCATCTTCTGCACGAGGAAAAAGACCGATCCAAGTCTGCTGGGTATCTTTAAAATTTATTTTATAGTCACTGAGCAAAGTGTTTGAACACGTGCTTAATTTTAACCGTGTGCCCGCCAAACCCAATGTGTAAGCCACCTCTGGGTGCTCTGCTGAAGCAGACTGGAAGTGCAGAGCACCTTCCGCAGGGGTTCAACCCAACTCCTCTGGTGCAGAAAAAGCTCCCTGCTCCCTTTCCGAGGGCTGTGTGTTTTATGGTGCACTAGGCAAGGGATGGGGAAGCAAAGGACTTGAGGATCTTTAGCATCCTGGGGTTTGCTTTCAGACATGGCAAAAGCCTCCCCTCCGATGTGTGGCTGTGGCTCCTGGAGCTGCAGGCATGCAGAAGAGGGCAGGGTTTGCCCATGCTCCACCAACTGATGGAGGATTCTCCTGAATTCGAGGTCTCTCCTGTGAGTGTAAGTAATCGCCAGCCACTGTGGTGGAGCACCCGGTAACGAGCTGCGTAATTCTTCAGATTAATACTACTGCATAGCATAGTTTGCCAAGAGAAGAGGCTGACAACCGTAGAGCTCTCGCCTGTGATCAATGCTAATATTTTCCTCCGCCTCTCCTTTTATTTTTCTTTAGCACCAGTACCATTCAAAAATAGACGAACTAATTGAGGAAACCGTCAAAGAAATGATAACACTCCTAGTGGCAAAGGTAACCTTCAGCTTCAGGTGAAGTGATTCACTGTTAACATTGCTTTTTTAATACGCGCGTTTCCATTAAAATGTGACACATTAAGATGTTGAATTGGCTTCTCGTTTCTCACAGGAAGGATCATACATCTCCCCGTTCTTTCATGGTGACTCTTTGATGATTAGGAACTGCACGAGATGCAGTACGCTGTTAGCAGGCTTGACATACTGGGCCAGACGTGGTTTAAGGAATGGGGTTTATGTTTGTGGGGTACAACCCCGTGGCCAGCATCACCCCACTGCAGTGGGGTGGCACTACAAAGCGCGGCTGTGTAGACGCTGGGGTGTCGCTCAGAGGTGGTCACCCCTCCTACACTGAAGGTTGTGCGGACAAAATAGCTTGTCTTGCTCAAGATCACCATATGCTCATCTTAAGAAATTAATTTAGAGGCGACAGTAGTGGGAAGTACATTCCCAAATGTCAGGTTTAATTGTTTGGAAATTGTTGTGTTTTTTTTTTTTATCAGACTCAGCTCCTCTAGTTCAGCTGCCAGCATTTCCCAAGGGGTGTTGTGTAGGTCTGGTGTGTTGTGTTAACACACGGGGAACTGGGAGGTAGGGAGAAGGATGGTGGGGTGTTTTTTCCTATAGTTTCAAACTTCCTGAGAACAAGTCATCCCTATTATACAGTGGAGACCTTTAAACATACTCTGCCAACATATGCCAGATCAATTCTTCTGCAAGAATACCCAGCTAGCTGCGTGCTTGACACTGCGTGCTGGAGCAAGGACCACCGGCTTCCCCCACTGGAGGGGCCGTGCTGGCTTCCACACCCGCTGCACCCACCTCCCATCCCCAGCATCACCCCAGACACTGAGGGGTGACTCCCACCCAGCGAGCACTGCCCCCCATAGCACCCAAAAGGCAACGCTCCTTTCTCCCTGCTCTCCAGCCTGCTGGGTGCACGTTGTCCCTTCCTCTGGCAATGCTGAGAGCTCTACTTGTTTGAAGCCAAGCCTGATTTTTATACCCTTGTTCAACTACTAAAAATAATTGCAGTGTTTTTTGTGTTCATAGTTTGTCACCATTTTGGAAGGAGTCTTGGCCAAACTGTCTAGATACGATGAAGGAACTTTGTTTTCTTCTTTCCTGTCATTTACTGTAAGTACAGACCATGTCTTCCTTTCTTTTTTTTTTCTTTCTTTTTTTTTTTTTTTCCTGAGTTATAATCTCCTGCTCTCCCAGGACTAGAGAAGCTACATAATAATTCTGCCATTCTGTGATATTTGGACACTGTAACCCCCACACAAATAGGCAAACATCCTGCTTACAGATACACGGCACTTAGATACCCAAGAAGCATAGGCTATCATGTTGTAGCACGGTGTAAAGCTGTGGTCAGTCATCATACAGGTTGGTGGAGTATATTCTGTTGAGGAAGCTTATGAAGCCGAAAAAAAAAAAAAGCACTGCACTGTAAATCCAATTCCCCTCATTTAGCAATCTGAGCTGTATTCCAGAAAATATTTCTGACAACCAGGACAAACACGCAGCAGCTGATTTCCAGAGCCCTTCTGAAAATACATGCCCCAGAATTTACTAGAGTACCTGTTTGCAGGCCCAGATTCGCTCATCTGGGCTCACAAAGAGCATGTGCACCCAAATGCATGGGTCTGGGGATGCTTGGAAAGTTGCATTAAAACTCTCATTGACTGGCCTGGCCTCACACGTGCAGCCTTGTCGTGTACTCACTCGTTCAGAGACCAGGCAGGAGGCAGAAGGCTCTGCTCTGCAAGTTCAGAAGGCTTTCCAAAATCCCTCTCAGGAGTTCTCTAACCTCCTTGTAGTTGTTTGCTGCTCTTGGCCCCTTTCTGATGGGTTTGAGGCAGTTTTGTAGCATCCTTTCTGAAGCAGGGGTGGTGAAGATAGATGTCAGTTTCCAGCCGAGGCAAGAAACTTTGCACAAAGGCTCTTGCCGTGTACCTGCTCTGTCATAGGTGCTGGGTTCCAGCTAAGCACCCCCGATGCTCAGCTGTGCTGGAGGCACTTTGTTCCTGGAGCAGGAGGCAGGGGAGGGATCCCGTGAACAGCCCCTGTGCAGGATAACCCCCAGCATTGCTGCCTGCCTCCTGCTCAGGGGTTTGGGGCAGGCCTTGGGGTGGCTGCCTTCCCTCGCTTCAGTGCCACAGAGGGTTAGGAGGTGCTCGGGTGCCAGCAGCAGGGGACCTGGAGGCGGCAGCTTTTCAGGCATTGGAAATACCAGCATCAGCCTGGGCAGGCAGTGATGTGCAGCCTTTCCTTCTCGGTGAAGCCAAGCTGTTCCTCAGCTGGTGCTGCGCTGCTCCCACTGTGTCCTGCTGTGTACATGGCCCCATGCTGCTCCCTTCGATGGCCAACCTCTTGTCTGTGCTCAGGCTCTGAGCACCCCTGAAGAGACATCATGTGGGTGCGTGGGGGTCACTCATCCTCCCGCTGTGGGCATGGTATTTACCACATTTTCCTGCCTGGGTGAGTTTTAGGATGCCCTGCCCACTCTGCACACTGCTGATCCCTCACCTCTGCGAGGGGCCGTGGTGCACTGCAGAGGAGCAGTTGCTGCTTGCCAGGCAAGGGAAGTCTCTCGCTTGATCCCCGTGTTTGCTGGAAGGGCAGCTGGGATGCACTGGGCAGGAGGAGGCTGAGGAACAGCCCCAAACCGTTCGGTGCCGGGCTTAGAAAGCCTCAGCTGAGCAGCACCGTTCCCTGCGGGAGTAATGCGACTCGCTGTGTTTAGTCTTTGCAGCGATAAATAGAGAAATTCTCTCTTGTTACAGCATGCTTGCACCACCTCCCACGTTTTCCCTGTCTGAACAAATACAACAAAGTGTTATGGTCCAAGCCGCCGAGATCTAGAAAGCATTAGTCTCCCACCCCCTTCTACCGACTTCTTTCATCGCATGTTTTCCAGGCTCTCGGCAAGTGACATGTAATCGGGGGTCTTGTGACAGACAGTTTTATCACCTAGTAGGCTATCCTCATTTCCAATTCTTGCCTCGAAATTTGAGATAAAATTAATGCATCTGTTGTCCTAATAAATTCTCACTAGCCACTTCTCCTTGCAGAGCACTTTGGGAGGAAAATACCCTTCTAAATTTGGCCAGACTTTTTTTTTCTGTTTGTTGCTACATTTAAGTGCATCTCAGCAGCAGCATCAGCCCAGGCCCTGGATGGGTGTCTGCATGTGAAGCTCCACTGAGTCACAGGAATGACAGCTGCTAAAATTCCCTTTAATCTGGATGGCCTCTGTAGGCGGAGAATTACACCTACGGTAATTAAAACTAAAGACTGCATATTACCCGAGGGAGACAGAAGTAAAAGATCTTATTTTTGTTCTGCACGAAATTTGTATGGTAAACTGAGACGTTTCATGGCAAAGTCACATAATTTGTGAAAAACGGCAGCCTAGCAAAAATCACACAACATCCGGCAGTTTGGAAATTTCACTGAATGTAGCCAAATCTGAGTTTAAAGAAAAACAAGTAATTATTCTGATTAAAGGGGAGTGGGCAGGAGAAGAAGCTCAGTTTTTTTGTGGGTGGAGGGGGGGAGATGGCAGGAAGTTGCCTGAGTTATTCTTGTTGCCTGGTGGCTTGGGGGAAGAAGAGGCAGTGGCACCAAGCTGGACCCAAAGCACTCGGATTTCTGGTTTCTCCTGCATGAGCTGTGCCATTGAGGGTCCAGCTGCAGTGTTCACACACTGATGCTTGAGGACGCCTGCTGTGGGCTGTGTGGCTTGCCCCGATCATGATCCTGGACTTGAGGTGCTGAGGCTGCAGAGCTGCATCGCTCTCAGTGCTCTCCGGGAGGGAAGGCGCTCGTTCCTTTGGAGGCAGTGGGTGCAGAGGTGGCACCTCTGGCCGGGCTCCTTCGTGCAGGGAGGACGGGGCTGCTTTGCCCCCGCTTTGCAGGAGCAAGGACAGCATTTCGCTGCCCGGCGAGGAGTTGTGAGGATAAATGCAACACCAGGGCGAGGCATCCAGCCAGCTGGGCACAGGGGTCAAGACAAACTTCTTCTTCATGGGGAGCCAAGGCTCAGCATCGATTTTGCCATTTGCTTCTTGAACGTGTGGCTGGGGACCTGCCCCGTCCCCCCTAGCCCCTTCTGCCCACAGGCAGCACCACGCCGCCCTCCTGCCCTCCCCCCTGCTCCTCCAGCCCTGGCGCTGCGAACGCTCGCTCGCAGCGTTCACCTCGGCAATTACCACCAGTCTGGTCTTTTGTATCGCCTCATTGTGCTTAATTATGCACCCCCCACACACACCATATGAGTACTTCCACCCACTCTCACATTCTGTCTCACACATACATTCATTCTCTCATTCGGGACACATAATTTATTCATCCCAAGATGCAACTGTGTGCGTGTTATATTTAGGCTGTTTTAATGGTAGCTTTAGAAATATTTAAAAGCAGGTGAGCTTTTACACCCAAACAAAGATGGCCGGCAACGCTTACCCTAATTAAAAGCAGAAGCGTTGTGGAAAATCCCAGCCGTACACTTTCTAGACACGGTGCCTTATGCTGCAGTGGTAAAAGGGTCTCTCTGGCCAGCTGGGAGCTGCTCAGTTGGAAAAGTTGGACCTGGCGGCAGGGCCGCCTGCCTCTGTGCCAGGCAGTGTGCTCTGCCCCGGGGCAAAGCAGAGACCAAGTAAATTCGGGGATTATGGGCTTGTGAGGACACACAGTGTGCTGCATCCACCCCCTGGCACCCTCAAAAAAATAGCATCTTTAAGCTGGGATGAGCACAGGTGCCCTGAGCCCATCACCGTGCCACCACTCAAAGGGAAGTGTGGTCCTCAGGGTGCCTGGTGGGGCCGTCCCCGCAGGCCTTGGCCTGTGGATCCGCAGGGGACAGACATGGGCTGCCTGGGCGACACGTGGCGTTAGGTGGGGAAGGAGGCCTCCGAAGCAAGTAGCGATGTCTCCTGACGAACCCCGTCTTCCCCCGCTCGCTTAAGGAGAAGAGGGAGAAGCGCAACTCCCACACTATCATCTGTTGCTATTAGAGCCTGAGCGGCAGCGAAGTTACCTCTCCAAAACAACAACAAAAATACCACCCCTGCCTGTTCTTTTAGATGGGAAAAGTACTTTTTGTCACCCTTTTTCTCCTGCTCGGCACTATGTTGCCCTGAGTCCGGGTGCAGAAGCCACTGCTGATGTTTAAAGAAAAAGCTTGAAAGTGTACTGATGGTGGAAACTCTGTTCTTGTTCCTTTCACAGGTGAAGGCTGCTTCCAAATACGTGGATGTACCCGTAAGCGCAATTTAAACAACTTCTGTCATAGTAATTTGCTTCATCATTTGTTTTATGGCATGTGTAGCAACCCACATTATGCATTAACAGCCAAGATTGAACCGTGGGCCCTCGCACTTCTAACATTTGAACTGGAAAGAACGTCTCCATGACGCTAATAATCAGCACTTACCCTCTTACGGAGACCTACAAGGCTCTTAAGGCAATAATTTGCAGATGGTGTCAAAAAAAGTACCACATTTATGCAATTGGCTTGAATCACATAAAAAAATAAAAAAAAAAAAAAAAAAAAAAAAAAAAAAAACAGGAGCAGTTCATTCTGTTAATTCTTCATTTGGACTTGTACAAATACAGAATAATTTCCAAACAAAAAGGTCCAGACATGTTAGAACTGAGCCAACACACATCTAACACATTAGCTAATCTATTTTATTTTTGTTCTTCTAATTGTTGGTTTATTTTACTCTTTCAGAAAAATGACTTTTTCATTACTTTAGGGGAAATGGCGATGAGTTAGCAACATGTGTTTGGGAAATTGTTAATGAAATTTTTTCCCTTTTTTTCTCTAATTGGTATAGGAAAATTGTACATCGTCTCCTCTAATTAGACCTTGATTCACAGAGAAAAGAGCCCTTAATGTCCTTAGACAGAGCACTTAACTTGCCAGAAATTTACAGTTAAATGGAGTTGAAATGTAATATGTGAGTGTTGGATGGAATAGGGAGTTACTGTTACAGTTACAGGCAGAGAGGAAATTACAAATAAATTACAAATGAAAAAGAGTAGTCCTTAATATCCCACACCTAATCCCTTCAGTTAGTCTGGGCAGTGTAAATCGAGAGAACTGAGTTGTGTTTGATGACCTGTATGTGTAATGTACAGGCATTTAATGCGGATGCAATTGGTTGGCATGTTCTCACATGACAACCTGACAAATTTATAGGACATCATGGACTGCATCATCTGTGCTCAGTGTCTCCATCCCTTTATCCCAAGACACACATTTCCCACAAAATACCTTTAGTCCAGCCTGGGGAAGACAAACTCTTGAAAAGTGAGAGGTGTTGTTTGCTGTGAAATATCCCAGTGCAGAGATCATCTCTGAGCAGCAGAAACAAGTTACTGAGAGCATTAAAGAGGAAGGCTCGGAATTCATTTTTCACCCTAGAAAAATGTGGAGACCCCTTAGTTGAAATTCCTAGTCATGTGAGTGACTTTTAAATATTTTGTCAGCAGGAGCCTGAGCACAGAACAGCTATTTTAAGGAACTTTTGTGCCAAAGCGTGGCCTTCTCTGATGCATCCATCACAGGAGATGGTGCCAAATCCACGTGGCCCCTCTTGCAATGACAGCACCTTTCTGCTGCTCTCTCTCTTGAATTGCCTGCACAACTCCCAGGCTTTTGCAAGAGGCCACCCCACAGCCGGCAAGCTGTGTCACGCTGCTTTAGGTTCCCGTTTTAGAGGAAAGAGAGGAAATGGTGTGGCTGAGCAGATGCCCACCGGATAAATCTAATTCCCCAGGCACTCCTGCGATTGCCTGACACAAAGCAATCCCTTCACTGCCACCTCGCAATGGGCACGATCGGCATGCTGAAAATTGCTTGAAAGTGTAACACTTGACTACTGCCACATTTGTGTTGTCCTCATTGTTTTTCAAATTAATACCTTGTCATTGTTTCAGTAGGTGTTAAGAAATGTTACTAGCTTCCCAAGGGCCAAGCACTGGCCCTTTGCTTGATAATTGTTTGCTTTGTATTAAAAAACTCCCTTCCTACTGCTTTCCAAACTGTCCTCATTTTCACCCTGGAAATTACACAGATGTGTTAACTAACTTCAATTTGCAGCGGCTGACAATCGTATCTTGCAGAGAAACGATACTCTGTGATCTGAGGTAAATCACAGTAATGGAAACTAATGACACTAGTTATTAACAAACTTACAACGTGCCATGGAAATTTAAGATTTTGTGGCAGCTCTTGTAATGACTCGTGTTACAGTATTTTAATAGGTTTCCTTTGAGGTAAGTTGGATTTCAATGTAACAGGCACTATGAACTCAAACAGGAATTGGTTTTAAGTGTTTTCCCTGCAGCCTGCCTCAGTTCCCACTCTCCTTGTAGAAATGCTGCTATCCTCTGGATCTTGCAGAGCTGAATTCCTGGCATTTAGCAGTGCCCTGACCATTCCTGTAGGCGTAAATCCCTGACTTACCATTTACCCAATTTACCCCTAAGAGCAGCAATAAGTGTGAGCTAAAGGCAGGGTCCGAGCAGGCGAAGCGGTGGGATTTTGGCATGCCTCCTGCAGCGCCAGCTGCTTGCTGCTCACATCCCCACACCTCGGGAGAAGAAAGGAGAGGGCAGCTCTGGGCTTTCTGCCTTCAGAAACCAGGGGCTCATGTGTGGAAGGTGCCACAAGCAAGCAGCAGATCCACAGCCCGGCTCCCTGTTTCGCTGATTAGGTCAGCGGCACCGAGCGTAGCAAGAGAGCTTCTTGGCATCGGTGTGGTGAGGGAGAGCTGTGCTCCTCCAACCGCTGCACTCTAGGCAAAAGAAGAGATGGAAATGGTGTCTCAGCGTGGTCCTGTGCCGGGCACAGGGCTGTGCAGAGCACATCGTGTCCGTCCCCACCGTGGCAGGTAAGGAAGGGGCAAATGGCACGAGGGCGGCAGGAGAGAGACGGAGGAAAAGCAGAAGCAGCACTGAGGGTACACAGAGGAGCTGCCCCTGCAGCGTATTCACATTTCTCTCTCTCTTCTTCTTCTCTCCCCCATGCAGAAGCCGGGGATGGATGTTGCTGATGCCTATGTGACATTTGTCCGCCACTCTCAGGATGTCCTGCGTGATAAGGTCAATGAGGAGATGTATATAGAAAGGTTATTTGATGTAAGTAAATGCCTTCTCCTCCTTGGACACCAAGCAGGAGAGACCCAAAATGTGACAAAATAAGACAGGAGGATAAGTCACATTTTGAGAAAATTTATTGGTTTTAGCTTTAAAAAATAAATAAATCTTTCCTTTCTTTCTGACTAAGGCTCGTATCTGCTCTCTGCCTGCTTTAAATCTCTACTCTAGTGTACTGTGTCTTGGTCTGTCTGTGTGTGGATTTCAAGGGAACAGCATCTTCTAAGAGAGCCCTTACTATGTTTAAGCTTGTGGAAAATCTCTCGTTAACAACACATCTTGGTCATTGTTCTCGTTGTTGAAATCTGAGCCAGTTTTCTGGCGGATGCATTTGCTAAGGACTATCTCCTCTGCACATTTTGCAATGTTTGTCACTGACAAGCGCTCCCAAACTGACAGCAAATTAAGCATCGTAATTTTTCATTTTAAAAACTAACCAAAACACAGCTGGTTAGGAATGGACTTTCACATTTCCAGAGGTCCATGCGATGGTGCCTGACACCAAAAGTCAAGTTCAAACATGGTCTCCTTGGTAAAAATGGCATGGCAGGAGGCTGACCTAAAGGTTCAAAGTTTTTTTTTTTTTTTTTGGCATGAAATAAATTAATTGGACTCTAGGAGAACAGTGACCTGTGTTGCCTGTTTGTTTTGGATTTGGATGCATGTTAACCAGTATATCTGTTTCTGCTACTCCCGTTGTGTTACATTCTTTCTGTCCTTGTAGCTGTTCTATAGCAAAGGTTTTCTGCTAATGGCCAGCCTGTAGCATTAGTGTCTCAGTCTCTCTTAGGGTATCTGTCCATACAGCGATTTCTGTTCGAAGCAGCTTCTGTTCCCACTCTCCTTCCTTTCATCTCTCGGCAGTGCCATCTCCAGCTCCCGGCTCTGGCACTGTAACAATCTGACTCGCTTTCTCTACTCGCTCGTTTGCTTCCTCAGTGTGTAGGGAAAGCTGCTTTCCTTCCAATCAACCTCCTCTTTTACTCAATACCTCTCTTCCTGCGCATCCCCTTTCCCTTGGAAACCTCTTCCTCCTTCTTAATTCCCACTCTTTCTTTCCCCCGCACCCTATCGGATTAAAATGGAACTTATCTCTCATGTCAAATGTTTTATCACATTATATCAAGTGGCATGAATTAGAGTCAAATAATCTTACTGTGTACATCTACTAGCATGACCCATATCCACTGAGAACGCCTCATTCATGCACGGAGCACGCCGCTGCCTCCCCGGGCCCCTCTCGGGAGAGTTTGCAGCGCTGAGCACCAGTCGCGCATCACCCATCGAGCAGGCACGGGGAGGAACAAAAAACAAAAAAACAAAACAAAACACAAAACAAAAGACTGTCGCTTCCATCTGCAGCGGGCCTGCGAGTGCACTGCTCGTTTGTGGGGAAATTTATTCCGTGAGCAGTTCGATTTCCAGAGCTCATCTGGACTGTTCTTTTCAATGCCCACACTGCCTTTTCCCTCCTCAGTTTCCTGTGATTCACAGTTGGTGTGTTTATACCCTTTGGGCCATTATTGCCGATTTTCCAAAAGCTGTAATTAGCACAAATATTGGTTTCAGTTTGATCAGTTCTTAGTTTTACCAAGGCGCATTTTAAACAAATTAACGTTTGACAACAACAAAAAAAGAACAGCTACCTTGGTAGAAAACGAAAAGTGCAAAATCTTTCCTTCCCTCCCTGCTTCCCACAAATTTCCCTGGTCTGCTTGGAGTGAGACAAGGCAAGGTGGGACCCGGTGCCCCCAGCCTCCTTCTTTGCAGGTGTTTTACCCACAAAGTGTGCTCCCTCAAGCAGGGCGGGCTGGGGGCCCTTGGCTTGTAGGAGGGAGGGGGATGCAGCCAAGGAGCCCTCAAGCTCTGCTGGTTTCCATTCCCAAGGGGGTTTTAGGTGCCATCTCTATCTATTTAATAAGTAAGAGCAGAGCAATGGCCAAAAGCGGTATTTATGATGTTGAATTAGACTTGGGTCGGGGTTGTTCTCGCTCCTTCCTGCGTAGCTGCAGAGCAATCCTCTTAGCTGAGGAGTTTCTCCAGGCGATGAGATTATTGACACTTCGGAGGGTGCCTCCCCAGCTGGCTTAGTGCAGCGGTGCTGCTTACCCCAGCCGGGAGGTTAGTCCTGTCAGGATGTCCTCTGGCCATGTGTGCTCCAGCAGCAGGTAAACAGCTCCAGGCAGCTCCTCTGGGCACAGTGTAGGGCTGAATCGCCTCTCTGTGCTGTCTGGGAAAGATTTCTGATATTTTTTTTGCTCTGAGTAGTGGAAGAGCAGCGTCGTGCAGGGTGAGGTTGCCCCTTGCGTGCTAGGTGGGTTTGCAGTCCTGGGTTAGTCCCGATCCCCCAAGTCCCTCTGCAGCCCTGCTCAGCATTTCCATTTGTTTCCCCTCTTTGTTTCCTCCCCATAGCAGAGGCTGCTTGGTGCTTGTCAGGCAATTTCCCAAAAGAAGCTTGGTTAATGCATATCTTTTGGCATTTGATAACATTTCTTAGCTCAGAAACTCTGTCTCCTTCCCCACACCCCTTCCCCTTTTTGGCCATACAGGACTGTGCCCTTTGGAGGGTAAGGGTGTTTGGGGAAGGTTATTGTAGTATTTTTGTGTGGTCTGCATGTTAATACTCTTAATTCTGCAAATTAGTCAGGGTTGTTGTGGTTTTTTTATCCCCCCAAAATAGAGTCATCATCTTAATTTTAAAAAATCTGTATTCTTGGGATCATTGAATGAACAGATTGATCGTGGAGTTCTGCTGGTAATCAAAACCTAACTAGCTTTTTGGCAGTGCTGTTTACTGCAGAGTAACATGACTTATTTACTTGGCCTGGCTCACTAATTTGATAACATTTAAAGCTAAAACACTGTAATAAGACCCGTTGGTACGGAGCACTGGTAACAGAAGAGTTTAAGAATAGCATCGTGGCATGCGTCCCTTCCCCGTGGTTCTGTGCATGTCTGTGTGCTTTGTGATTTGAACCGCTGCGAGGCTTTGCATGCGGCACAGACGGATCTCAAGCTCTCCTTAATGCCTGATGGAGAGCACGGTTTTATCCCTTTTTCCCCAGAAGGATGGGGCTACTCAGAGGGACAATTGGACAGGGGCAGGCAGTTGTATTTTAAACCTGGAAAAATGCCTGCAGAGGGAATTTGTGTCTTCAGACCAACCCTGCAAAATCCAGCTCCTCTTGGGCGCTCACGTTTGATAGGATCGGAGTTTATGCATCCCTAATTTTTGCTGAAGGCAGCAGGAGTTTCACTTGTAAAGGCTCGCTTTAGTGGAAGTTATTTATACGTGCGTACGTGTGTGTGTCTTTACACATGCCCTGAGGTACACGCAAGATGGATTTCAACCCGCCAGAACATATGCGATCCAGAGAGTGAATGACTGACTAGTAGTTAGTGTGAATGCCAACCTTTCTTCCTGATAAATTGGTAAACACTAATGTAAACCAGAGCAGAATATTTCCTACCCGGTCACAGGCGAGTATCGTGTACACAAAAGGCTACCAAGCGCTGAGCGAGCTGCCCGAGATCCTGCAAATTCCAGCATCCCGAGGCAGTCCCGAAATAGCGCAGATGGCATTTTTCTCTCTGATGATTAATTCAATATCTTACCGAAAAAAAAAACAAAAACACGCTTTTGATATGAGAGATCAAAACACCAAGAGAAGCTCCTAAGATTGCAAGGACCTAAAAAAAAAAATTAATTTATTTCTTTCCTCCTTGTACTTCTTGAAGACACCAGCCTGAGTAGAAGATAAGGATTAAAACAGATGTGCTTAGTGCCAGTTCATCTGCTTAAATCTAGCAGTCTCTGAGATCAGTGATTAAAAAGCCATCTCCAACTTTGATGAAATCCACTGCCATGGTAATTCTGTGCCTCTGATAGCTTTCTTATGGGCCTCACGTCTGCCTAAACCGGACATAGAAAACATTTCACTGGAGATGATACACGGATTATATGGGTCAATTATACACTTAATCTGCCTGCTGGGGATTAAACCTGCATAGATTGACCCCATGTATTTGGCTTGTCCTTGGCAGTTATCAGATCAGGAAGGTTGCCTTTACCAAAAAGTCTGGTAAGAACTTAATCACGCACTGATACCGCCCGGGGAGGCGGCAGGAGTTGCAGTGCTGAGCGCGCTGCTTTCTGCAGAAGGCGGTTTTACCACTTCACTGTCACTGTGTATGTTCTGCTTCCTCGAAGGTCTGTGTCACAGCCGGGATAGCAGACGGAGCAGTTCTCGTGAAACAAGCAAGCAGGTCCCTCTGTGTCTGCAAGACGAAGGCAGTTTTTTAGCTCAGCGTCGGGGTGGCATCGGTGGGATCCAGCTGGGGCACTGGCCAGGTCCCATCCCTAGGGCTCAGGCGGAGGCTCAGGCAGGTGCTGTGCTCAGCGGGGTTGTTCAGGAGGCAGCAGTGACTTCCCAGGGTCACATCCAGTGCTTTTCAGTTGCTTTTCCCCAGCCAAGAGCCCAGCAGGAGCGCTGGTCCTGCAGTCACCGCTCAGGGCTGTCCTCTGGTAGCTGACTTGGGAATGTCAGAGGCCGTGAGGATGCAGGGAGCCCCGTGAGTCTCGGTCTTCAACAGAATCCTTATACAGATGTCCAGGATGCTGTCTGGGCGCCTCTTGCTTGTTTCCTGGAGGATTCACAGCAGTTCAGCACATTTCAGTACCGCTGTTTGGAGGCTGATATCACACCTGAGCATCCAGGAAAATACCAAACGCAGGCTGACAGTTACATCAGTTAATCCAGCAAGCCCTGTGCAGGCAGCCAGGCATTAGTTTGGTCTTAAAATCAAAGCTTTGACTTCGGCAGGGTTACCCACTCGAATTTTGGCAGCTCCTTCAGGGAGTGCTTGCAGGATCGTGGCGTTTATTCGGTGCACGTTAGCCTTGCGCTGCACAGCCACATGCTAAACAGCGCCCTTCTCACCCCACCTTCGCCTTCCTGTCCTCGAGCCCAAAAGCCTGGCCGTGAGTCAGCGGAGCTACTCACTGTGAGTTAGAATTACTCATAGGAGGACGGGTTGCAGGATCAGGGGAAGAACGGATATCAGGCTGCGCGCTGGGCTCGGCTCTCATCTGAGAGCTGCCTGCAGCCGCGCTCGGCGCTTTCTGAGACAGACAACAACCCGCTTCCCTCCTACGCAGCTCGACTGCTCATTAGGGCACTAACTCTCTCCCACTCCCATCCTGATATGGCCTCCACTGAGCTATTTCTTCTTCACTGTTTTTTGCCTTTTTTTTTTTCTTTCCCCCAAGTGAGTTGTGAAACGAAGACAATTAGCAGAGGGATCTCGAGGAAGCGCAGCGTTTTGTCTCCAAGGCTTCTGCCCTGGCAGGGTCCTGTACCTGTGCTGCTGGAAGAAAAAAGGCTCTGAAACTGTGATGGCAATTTTCCATGTATTTTTGAGGACAGGGAAAAATTTCCTTTGCCGTGAGGAAGCACAGTGTGCACCTTTTGCTGTGGCTGCCTCTTTTTCTTCCCCCATCCCTGTTGGAGCAGAGCTGAGTGCAGCCATCACTGCCTGCATCGCCCTCGTCCCCCGCGATCCCATCCGAGAGCTTCCCAGCAGCAGGCCCACGCTGCGAGTGGCCTCTCCTACATCCCCGTCAGCTGCATTTCCTTCATGAAGTGTTCCTTTAAGTAGGCTCTGTTTAATTTATTGTGGGGAGAGTCTTAATAAAATAAGTCCTAGATCTGTCACTGGATTTTAAATGCTCGTAAGGGTTTTTTCCTCCTAAATGTCTTTATCAGAACAGCTTTTCCTGTTCCAGTAGACATTTGGTTGAAGACAGTTAATTTGATTTCTTTTCCAGAGGAGATTTTCCATTAATCATTCTAAGAAGGCAGACTGATTGCTCCGTTGCTCTGAGGTCAGCACAGGCTCGCTGGCATGATCCGCACGGCACTTCAGAGTGCCGGAGAGCTCAGCTTGTTTGTGTTGGGGCAGGCAAGGAGCTCAAGGGCATTTATTCCCCCCAGCAGAGCGTAACCCAGGCAGATATAGGGCAAGAGGTGTGTTGCAGGGAAAAGGCATCCTCCATCCCTTTGCCCAAAGGGACCGGCCGTGTGTACAGGGAAGGCGAACGGCCCCATCTGCCCATTTCCTCACTCTGCAGCCCAGCCCCACGCAGCCCCTGCTGTTGCTGCACCAGGCAGCAGTGCCTGGGGGATTAACTGCTGTCACAGGTCGCTTTGCTGCTCTTGATCTGTGGCTCTTTCCTTTTCCTGTGCTGTTTCAACCTCAGCCAGGGCTTATGCTGTCAGCATACAGCCTCGGAGAGGGAGCAGGTCCCCTCCTTCGGGAGCAACATGGGAGCTGCTCCCTCCTGCACCCACAAAACCTCCAGGGCCAAGATACAAGGGCAGCCACTTGCTGCTCTGGAGAGTTTGCAGGCTGTGAAGGATCCAGCTTAAGTTTCCCAAGTCCCACTTTGGGACGGCTTCCGATTCGACCTAATAACAGGTGTAATAAAAATATTCCATTTTAGGACCGGAGCGCACCTTGTTGATCAGCCCTGCACGCAGCGGTATGGGGATTGCGTTGCACTCCCAAGGCCCTGCAATCAGGACAGAAAAAAAAGCAGCACACTGTGTGGATACGGTGTTATACTGAGCTTCTTTATATAGAAACTCGGATTTTAGCATGTCAACTTCATTTCTTTTTTGAAAAATGGAAATAAGCGGAGAATATTTTACAGGTTAAAAAAAGTATTTGAGCACAGGCATCCGTACAGAAGTGGCTTTGCATTGCTTTTGACGCTTTTCAGCAGAAGCTCTTTTATTTAGGAAAACTGAGGTCTGCAAAGTCCTGCACAGGAGCAGGTTTGGGGTTTTGTCTGACAGCTCCCCAAGTGCGGGGCATGCTGCTGCAGAGGAATTAAGGATCCCAGCAGCAGCCCCACACCTGGAGCCAGTGGAGCTAGGGTCCTGTTAGAGCCAGTCCTGTGCATGCAGGCACAGGGCTGCTCTGGCAGAGCACACCCCTGAAGGCAGGCTCCTCCATCGCATATCTGTAGCCAGGACGGGTGTCACATAGCACCCAAAAGGAAATACTCTCTGCCCAAGTGCTGGGTGCTGCAGGCACAAGGCGATATATCCCTGGCTGTAGCTGTCTGCCCGTCCCTTGGTAGCTCAGGCTGGCTGCAGAGCTGCCGTGGGGGAACCTTGTGTGAAGTGCTGGTGTTCGGAGTAAGCAGCCCCTCAGCCAGCCGGGTGCGTGGGGTCGCGGCTGCACAGAGCACATCTGGGTGCTACCTGGTGCTGTGCAGCACCGAGTGCAGGGAACTCGAGAGGTGATGTCCCTGGGCTTGTTTCTCTGCTGGAGACCCTGGCCCCGCTGACACCACATCCTCCTCCTTCCTCCCCAGAAAGGAATAAAATGTTTTGGGTTTAGGAGTGGGGAGAAATTCATGGCGAGGAGCGCGCAGGATGACTTGTGTGCAGTTTGAAACCATACCCACGAGGGGCTGACCTGCACCCCAGCCCCCGTGGCACGGCTGTGCCCGAGCCCCTTCGCACCCGCCGTGGCACCAGCTGAGGGTGAAGCGCCAGCCTGGGGCTGCCATCCCCGAGCAGTGGGTGAGCGCAGGTACCATATGTACTGCAAAAAGCGTGCGGCACTTCAGTGCGCCCGGGTCTGCTTTCATTCTGAATTCTCTTCTCTGTTTGAAGGCAGAGCTCTTACGCGATTCAAAGTTTTTTTGTGGTTTATTTTTGGGAAGAGAAGGGAAAAAAAAAAAAAAAAAAAAAGATAATGTAATTCGGTGATGCCATTTGCATCCTAGACAGATGATGAGGCGCTCTGGCTAGCAGCTTAACCCTATTATGCAACGCTGGGACTGTGACATTATTAAAAAATACTACAAATGATTTTAATATCGAGCCCCTTTGACTTTGTAGCTCCCTCGTACAGCTACATTGTCGATGTGAATGAAATTTCACAGTTAACAAATATAGTATAGAGTAAAAGGCATCCAGAAATCACAGGGCTGGGCGGATGCTCAGTACGCTGTGTGCGCCCGTATTGATACCAGTACAGGGATACGACAAATCCGGGGCCAAAGTGGGAGTCTGTCACGTTGGAAAAAAACGTACAGCCATTTATTTCAGTAACAGCTCAGTGTGCTCCTGACCTGGGGCACTCCAAACACATTCATGAGGTTTTAATAGAATAAAGTTATATATACATATATATAAATTTTTTTTAAGACCCTGGGGTTTCAAGGGATTTTTATTAAATTGTTAACACTTTTCTAGGTCTCTAGAATTTAATGGAGAGTTTAATATAGAGAGCTTTGATGCAGAAGATAAGAGGCATGTTGCCCCTGGGAGCCAGGGGCAAGCCTCAGGTCCAGAGTGTGTTGGGGAGCTCACGTACCCCAAACCCTTCTGACCTGCACGCTCTGCATCCAAACAAACCCCACCAAAGACCCTCCGGGGACGTTAAATCAGCATGATGCAGTCTGTTACCAAAACTTAGATTTATTTTCTGAAAGAAAAGATGCTTTCTAGAGTCTGTGGATTCGAGGGAGCAGAGTGGGCTGCCAGCAGACCTCTCGGGGCTTTGCTTTGTGCCTTCGGCAGAGTGGCATGGAAAGACACGCTTCTCGAAGTGTGCCCACTTAAAGCCTTGCCTGCGACAGAAAAACTGCCCAGCAAGCGGCCCCGTTACGGTCAGGCATAGCGGGAAGGTACCTGTTTGTTTATTTACGCCCTGCAGATAATGTTCTGCTCTTTTGGAGCCCGTGGCAGTGGCAGGAGAGCGGCTGATAGCTGCAATATTGCTGCGTCCCCGATTGTTTGCGAGCATCCCAAGTTTTGAAACACGCTTGTGAGAGAGGAATATCAGCTTAAGCCTGATGGGCTAAAAAGCAGAAAGCCCCACACGTAAATGCCATTATGCACTTAATGAGGCAGGGTTTCAAAAAAAAAAAAAATCAGCCACACAAGTTGGTTTTATCAAAGAAAATGTATAAATAACAAGCCGCGATTCAAACTGCCGCACAAAGGGACAAGCCGGGAAGGGAAGCTCGCACTTCACTTGTGGCATTCAGATAATAGTATTTGCTCCACTAATCTTTTGGGCTTAGCGATTGACAATCAATATATTATTATCAACAAGCGTTAACACAAACAAAAAGCTTCCATTTCTTTTTCAGCCGCGTCCCTTAAGTCCCTTAAATTTAATTAAAACCGGACAGCTCTCCCCTTAGTACAAATTAGAGTTAAAATCATATTAAATATTTGTTCTCCGGGAAAACAAAAGTGTCAGCTTGTGCTACCGGGTTTGGCTGCCTTTTTTTTTTCTTTTTTTTTTTTTTTTTACACACAGAGGGGGAAAAAAAAAAAAAAAAACAGCTACTCAAAGTTAAAATAAAGTCTCTCTCCCTCCCTCCCAGTCTCCCAAGACTACTGTCTATAACATGTTGTTCCTTATAGAAAGTGGGATATGGTGGCATTTGCTTGATTAACTTGCTCGACAAAAGTGACAGCTGCTGTGGGTGCATGTAGCTAAGCTGCACAGCGCAGTTCCGCCTTTGTACATCTGTCAGCAAAAAAGGAGGAATAAAGAGTGAAAAGAGACAAATTGGTCCCAAAAGGCAATCCATTCAACTCAGGAGGTTTGCTCTATTCAAGCACTCGCTGGGAATCTCAAGTGCTAGGTAGCTTATTCAATTTCATTCATTCTTTAGAATGAGCCCACAAGTGTTTAATTTCTTATTCTGTTGAATAAAAAGGGGGAGCTTTTTTTTTTTTTTTTTATTGGAAGCATTAATTGTAAGACTAGCTGATCAATGCCTGTGATATTAACTCATGGCGTATTTTCTGTTTAGCTGTGTGCCGCCAAACTTCGTGCCCGTAGCGTGGCGGTGCTGCACTGATGCCCTCACTCGGGGAAGGCTGGGCACACCCGGTGGTGGTGGTGTGAGGGGTCCCTGAGCCTTGGCCCTACAAGATGTGGCAGAGTGGGCCAAATCCTCAGCACCTCCGTGTCAGGACAGTCCCTGGTTTGTTACCGATGTGGGGAGGATGTGACCTGGCTGGATGCTCTGAGCCATGGCTGGTTCAGTCCCTTTGCCAGAGCAGGTTTTGTGGCAGAAATTTTGGCCTGCCTCGTGGAGCAGCAGGCTCTGGGGACCCCTCAGAGACGATGTGTAGCAATGCCCAGAGCAGAGCGTGGTTTTCGTTGAGCTGTGGAAAGAGAAGTTTGTGAACGAGTGTGACGGAGACCGCTGTGTGGGCAGGCCTCAGCTTTCCATCCAAAAACATATGTTTGCAGGGGAGAGGTGTGCCTCTCCCTCCTTCCTCGCGTGGCAGAAGGGCTGTGCCCCTCTCTGAGCTGTGGGTCCTTGCCTGCGGGGCCATCATGGACCTTGTTAGCACGGGGCTGGCCACTGCTGTCATCCTCTGGTGGCATCTCAGTTTGTTTTTGGGAGGCTCTCAAGTCTGTATTGTGTGCACTGTAGTGTATGGTGAGGTTTGGCCTCTCCGTTTTTAAAGAAAAGAGGAGGAAACTATTGGCCAGGAGTCTCTGCACTTCATCCTTGCTGGCATTACCAAGTTTTTAGGATTGCAATGACTACAGCAGCCTCAAAGCCATTGAGGGAAGGTAGAGGGGAAAGCCCTGGTGGTCACACAAGTCCAGAGGGACAAGATGGCTCTGGATGTCAGGCCTGCGGGCAGCTCCATGCATGCCAGCGAGGCTGAGCGTGTGAGCAGGGGGACGCGTTAGAGGGGCAGACCTTGCCAGAGCAGCTCCGGCTGTGAGGCACGCAGTTCACTGCAAAGCTAACAACTGTGTGTGCAAGCTGATCCCTGGACATCACCAAATCTCAAATTTGATCTCAGAGCCTCCTGGACTCGGGACAGACACGGCTCGGTGAGCTGTCACGTGCCAGCAGCAGCCCCACCACACGTCCCAGCTGCACTGCTGGCCTGTGGGCTGGGGGCACCAGCACCGGGCACAAGGGTTTGGTGGCTTGTAGTTCATTATTTTTTCCTTACCCATCAAGTCACTTTGAGAAAGGGCTCTTGCCTGAGAGCAGACTGAGCTTTCCTTGGGGAAATGAGGCTCATAGGAGCACATAGGTCGCTCTCTCCTCCCCCTGCCCCATGCTGGCCACACTGGGGCTGCGGCAGAGGCGGCCTCCCAGTGCCGAGCCGCGTACCTCTGAAACACCTTGGATTCAAGGCTTCATTTCAAAGCTCCCTTTCAGCGTTTCAAAACAAGCCGGTGTCCCAGACAAAGAGAGGGAGCCAGCCGGCGTTCGGAGTTCCCTTGTGCCGTGTGTGTCACAGTTTTAAATAGATTTGCCCTGCTTGGATTGGTTCTGGTTGGAAAGCAAGGGCTGAAATGAGAGGTCACAGGGGAGAGTTACTATGGTAATTGAGTAGTATCACCAGTAGTTTTGCTCTTATGGGCATTAAAGCACATCATAATAGACAAACAACAGTGGTTAAAGCAAGCAGGTAGGATTACTATGTTCTTTTGTCAGAAGTATATAATGTCTTGTAGTCAGTTTTAAAGACTTCTCAACCCCCAAATCCACCCAGCAGTCACCTGCTGAGTAATTTTGTATGCCTAATCTCCAGCCCTTAACTACAAGCTTTCTGCTAATTTGAGGCAAATGGGTATTTTTGACACTAAATAGGGCAGTAAAGAATCCCTGACCTAGAAAAACTCCATTCCGAGGCACTGAGAACAGCAAAATATTCTTTCAGCATCCTTGGGAGACCTTTGCAATGACATAAAATAGCTTTGACTAAACCGTGCAGCAGCCTTCGATTAATGGTTTGCAGAAACTTGCTGAACATCCCTACTACAACTTCCCCCATAAAACTTGTCACTTCAGATTGCCATCAGCCACCACAACAATAATCATTTCATGCCTATTGCTAATTGCAAGCACAGCTGAGGCTCAGCGGGGTGCTCTTGCACAGTCCCAGGCCTTTATACCAGCCTCAATCTGTTGTATGGCACTTGTTCACACACAAAAAAACTACCAGTAAAGGCAGAAAGAGGCAGAGTCACAGGTTCCTTGTAATCCCTCTGCTACCCTGCTGACAACCCAGCCCTATAAGCATTCCTGGTTTTGTCCCGCTCTTTACAAAAGCTGAAGTGACCTTAAGCTACTAGTATGTAAGCTTTTGAATGCAGAATACAGCTCCTTCAGGTGCCTTAAGAAGCAGTGTTGCATCTGGCTTACGAGATTCTGTTTGCAGCACCCCTGGGGTGAGCTGCGGCTTCCTGTAACATGTAAAATATGAGTGTGAACTCAAGGTTCATGGCAAGGAACAGGAGGTCATGCTTCCATTCAGCTCACACCAAAGAAGACGGGGGTTTGCAGATGTTCCTGGGTATGTGTAATGACACCACCTCCCGGAAAGCGCAGGAACCCAGCACGGGGTTTTTTTTGTTGGTGGGTTTGGTTTTTGGTGTTTTGTGGTTTGTTTTTTTTTTTTTTTTTTTTTTTTTCTTTGAAATGTGCCACACTCAGTGTGTTACTTGCAGATTTATTCATATCAATTTTTGCAATTTATATATTCAGAGATAAACTTGCTATTTCAGCAACTTATTGATCATGCATTTGCATTCAAGAAAAGAGAAAGGAGAAAAAAAAAAAAAAAAAAAAAAAAAAAAAA
>CM021776.1:13998968-14014654 GCA_011076525.1 Nettapus auritus | reverse complement strand
AAAAAAAAAAAAAAAAAAAAAAAAAAAAAAAAAAAAAAACGAGCCAGGCTATTGCTCTGGTTGGGGTGTTGTGTGGGCAGCCCTCAAACTAGCCCTGTGGCATGCTTCTGCTCTTCTAATGCCTGTCGAGGAGCATCCCAGCTGCCCATGGCCACTTCATCCACCCAGGTGAGCAGCAGCAAAGAGGGATTTCATCCCTAGCTGTGCAAATAGGGTGTCTTCTTGCTGTTCCTGGGCTCTGATGCCATCCTAAGGGCTTTGTGTGCATTTCCTCTGCTGTTAGCCAGGCCATGCTGTGCCATCCCTTGCCCTGTGCCCTTTGAGTGAGTGCAAATTATCCATGGGTTGCCGGGAGGGATGGCAGGTGCCATCAGGATCATGTGTGTGACAGGGAGCTCTATGTGAAGTTGGGATCCATGGACCTGGGAGCATTGCTGAAGTTCTTTATAACCAGGTGTGATGAGTTTTGAGAAAATACATCTCTGTTAGTTCCTTCGGTGTGCCCATGCCACAGCTCAGCTGGTGCTCAGACTCCAGAAATGTGCCTGAGGTGTGTTGTGGCCCCATGGGACGGCCTGTGGGCACGTTTGGGCCCTGCCTTCTGCACCTCATGCATGGGGACATGCCCCGAGGAGCCCCGTGTCCCTTCTGGGAAGGGCAGAGCCGCCCGGTGTCACGCCAGGTCCACACCACGCTCTTTTGTCTGAAGCGACCACGTTACCATTTGGGAGCATTTGGCTTTGTTGTTGTTTTTTTAATAATATAATCATATGCAAATGTTATCCTCTTTGGTGGGTTAGTCATGAATCAGAGGGCTTGTGCGTCTTATAGCACATCAACACTAGTGCTAGCTAAAGGGAACATTTAATTTATGGGCTAACTTATTTTTATGAATATGCAGGGCTGAAATTCAGCAGTTGGTGTGTGCTCTATGAAATGACGTGACGGTTTTGTGTATCAAGATCAATGAATTACACTTTGTCTTTTTTTTTTTTTTTTCATGAAGCAGAAAGTCTTTGGAGTAACTTCACCCTGGGGAGGAGCGCTCCCTCCGCAGTCCCAAAGCGGCTGAGCCCAGTAAGCCAGCACTCCGGGGTGGCAGGATCCAGCTCCGGGGAGTTCACATCTCCCCACTGTTCAGCTACCAGAAACATAACCAAACGTTTAATTTAGCTCAAGCTGAAGGTCTCACAGCAGTGAAATTGTGTGCTCATTAAAAAGCAGGTGGACGTTATTAGGGCTGATGGGAGTTACAGGACGTGCTGCTGTGGCGGTGCTGTGTGCAAGCAGCTCCCTCAGGTGCTCTCCCTTGGCTCTGCTGAAGTGGGCACAGGCCACGGCGTGACCTTTTCCATGGGTGCTGTCACCTTGCTGATAACCTTTGGGCATTAAGTATTAATTCTATTTTGTATCTGTAGTACAGCAGTGCAGTTGTGCATGGAGCAGGGCCTGCCCTCATCTCATTCAGCTGGGGGAGGCAGAGGCACCCAAAAGCAGGTCATTTCATGGAAAATGAGAGGCAACGTCGGAGGGGAGAGGGCCTGCAACATACCTTTGCTTTGTTCCTCTGTGGGTTTTGATTTAAAGACCCCAGGCAGTCACTGTGTACCCCCCCCCCCAGCTGGCCATCCGGAGATGTCGGCCCTGCGCCCACCAGCACGGGGTGCCCCGGCTGCTCAGAGTAGTCTAAGGAGTGCAAGAAGCAAAGTCCCAGTGGGCCTTCCTGGCTGCTCTTCTGGTCAGGCCTGTGACAGCTAGCTGTAGCCAAGCTTGATTTCTGTCACTGACAAAGCTCCTTTTCTGTCCAAATTAGTTTTGTTTGTGCTCTTAAGCTCTTGCCAGACCTCCATCCTGGAGATGAGGGGCCAGTCTCTGCCACAAGTTGCACGAGGTGTACACATCTAGCACGTTTACTTGGTGACTCTTCCATCCCTTTATTTCCTTCATTTTATTAAGAGATGGAACTTATTCTAGAGCTAGAAGTAGAGGGGCATCTTCACTGAATCGTTCCTTGGCCCAGCACTGGCTGCAGTGGTTACTGGCAGAGGCCGCCCAGCCTTCTGCTGTCCTCCCAGCAGCTGAGGGGTGAGAGGAGCCACCTTCCTCACCCTCCCCAGCCCGGGCTGTGCTGAAGCCACACAGTGAAGTCTGTGGACCTATGGAAAGGAGCTGTGGGACACAGGAGCCCTCAGTATTGCTCCCTTGCTGGTCCCAGGCTCAGCCCTGCAGCTCTCCAGGGACGCGTGGCCTCGCTCCACCCTGCTGTGCCTGGGGCGCAGCCCCACTGACGGCACCAAGCAGCAAACAGCAGCAGCTGCTTCCTCCGGGTCTCCAGGTCCCGTGTTTTATTTAGGTTTCACTTGGCCTGGCATGGCCAGGCACAGTTAGAACAGCATTTGTAGCAATAAGAGGTTAATACTACTTTTTTCATCATTATATATTTAGGTTCATGTGGCAGACCAGGTCCTATACTACTGCAATACCCTTGGTAACCCTATAGGCTGTTAGGGCACACTATACGTGTTACACCATAAAGACGTACCACAGTGGGGGAAAACCCTTCCCCAGACAACATGCTGGGTCCTGCTGGAGGGCAGCAGCTCCTGGCTGTGTTGCCTTATGGTCGGGTAACCTGTGCTGAGCCCCTGTCTGTGTTACACTGTGCACCGTTAGCTCAGATGTGCAGGTTTGCCTTGTGTCAGCTCATGTGCTTGGCTGGCAGACACTGGTGCCCAGAAAAAGCAGGAGTGGTGGACAGGAAAAAATACCTGAGTTAGACTGATGCAAGGTTTTAGGCTAGCTGGAAGGAAGCTGTCTTGCAAACTAACCTGGATGGACCTCAATCAGCATTTTTATTAATTGATCTGCATTTTTTTTTCCCTTTAACCGGTTCTAGATAAATTTCCGCAGCTGTGCAGCACAGGTTTTGCTCTGTGTGTAAGAGTAAACAAGAGTGAGACGCTGTGCCTGTGCACAGAGCCTGAGCCCATGATGGGGTTCTGGACCTGCTCGGGAATCGGTCGTGGTGCTGAGTGGGGAGGTTTTGTGATCCCCCGCCGCACGCAGCCCCTGCTTCTCCCTCTCGAGGGCTCACTGCTCGGCTCCCTGGCGTCAGACGTGCAGTGCCAGCCCTGCGTGAGCAGGGCGCTGATCCGCAGCCCGCCAGAGTCTTCCTGCGCTGCAGGGCTGGCAGTCTGCTGCCACACAGCTGCAAGCCTTTTTCACAGGCAAGCAGCAAAATTTCAGCCCCTGGAGGGGCCCTGCGAATTCAGCAGCTTGAAACGAGCTCATTCACTTGCTGCTTTTCCATCTTTTCCTAATTGCGGGGTTGAAACCAAAGCGTTTCCCGCGCAGCGCAGTGCCTGTAGGTGCTCACACCTGCGCATCCTCACCCGCAGCCAACCCTTGCCCCGAAGCAGACTCGCCCCATGGCCTGTCGCGTTTGATTTCAAGCCGGTAAGTAGCTCGAGTGTGGTCCTAAAGGCAGGATTGTGCTCTCGCTGGGGTGGGGAACGGGTTAAAAGCTGGACTGGGCCAAAACTCCCGCCACGGCTGCCAAGTCAAGTCAATGGCAAAACAGGATTACAAAAACCTGGCGGCGCCGCTGGTGGCCGGGACCCCTCCGAGTATGATTGCTGTCGTTGTGAAAAGTTAGAGGCTCGTGCATGGAAATTCTGCATAAAAGAGGGTGCTGGTCCTCCCCCCTGAAGCCTGCCACGTCCCATTACCAGGGGGGACAGCTTGGTCCCGCTGCATGCCTGCGTGCAGCCGGCGTGTGCAGGGCACGGCGCTCGCATGTAACGTGGTTGCTGGAGAAGTCCTGTCTCTCTTGCAGCAATGGTACACCAGCTCGATGAATGTCGTCTGCACCTGGCTGACAGATCGCATGGACCTGCAGCTTCACATCTACCAGCTGAAAACCCTCATTAGGATAGTCAAGGTAATCGCCCGCTGGGTTTTTCGCGATCGTCTTGCTGCTGAAAGGGGCGAGTGCATGTGTGCAGCGTGTCCTCTTAGGCAAATAAATTCAGTCCTTCACTGAGATGCTTAGAAATGAAGATTTTTATCAGATGGGTAAACAGGAACTTAAAATGCACAGAGGTGCAAAATACATGTGTAAATAAGAAGGAAGTAACCACCTGCATGAAAAAAGGGGAAATATTGTTTATTCAACCCTACCTGTGCAATAAGCACGCCAAAATTAGCCTTTTTATGGTCGATCACACCCATGAACTCGTGTTAAAATGGGTTAAATCAAACCAGAAGTTTTTTAACGCTGTTTTACTAGAAATATTTAAGCCCAGCTATGCCTTGTGATTATCATCAGAATGCAAATGAGGATTGTTCTCGTAGTTAATTGAAGTTGTTTCCTTTACAATGGGTGTATATAATCAACTCTAAGAGATCCCAAAGGTGAGATAACATACCCTGAAAGTAACATTTTTTTCCACGAGTGCACGTGTATGTGTATATGTGTGTGTGTGCGTGCCTTGGACTAATGATAATTATTTCAGTGTGAAATCACAGTGGTTTACATGAAATAATAAGATCACAGAAGGGGGTAAATATATTTTTGATCATTTTAGGTTCTATCTAATGCTTTTTTGTCTAGTATTTTATAATGTTTATGGTCTTGTGCGCAGTGAACACATTGAAGGCATGAATAAATTAAAACTGAAATGTATTAAATGTGCTTTTCATAACTGAAAACAACAGGCACAGGCAAATTATTTCTACTTGTCAGCTAGCTGAGGAAAGCTTTCTTCCTTGTGCTTTATTTATACCAATATTACTTTCAGAAGCAGCTACAACAAATCCAAGGACCTTCTGAAACAGTGAAACAGTAAATAGTTTCCATGCAGAGCACAGAGCACAATTAAATGAACTGTGGGACTGGAGTTTTATCTCACAGAGTCAAGAAGTTTTAAAACATAAATTCACATGCAAGGAAATTAACCATAATAACAAGGGAAGTACAGCTAGCAGTGGAAATGCAACTCCAGTTTCAGAATCAGGTGAAGAAAGAGAGATTTAAGAAATATATGCCATGTGCTTATCTTTATACATGAACAATTTTCTCCCGTATCCTGGACTTAGCGTATTTAATCCCAATACTGTAGGTAGGATTATTTAATACAGAGCATTCCAGGAAGGTGTAATCACATCCGCAGCTACAGGCAATGGGTGTTCTGCTGCGTGAAGAAAAATAACTTCGCTTGCAGGCAGATGAATGCATCTAAAGCCAGGAGATGAGTCCAACAGAGCCTTACTCTGCTGCTCTGATGTGGTTTTAGACCCCAGCACACCCTATGTAAAGCTATCTCTGGTCCTCACTGAAGCCCCTGTGCAGCCCTGCAGCCGGCCCACCCGCAGGTCTCATGAAGGCAGGGCTGTCAGCCACAATTTGTTGCTCCAGAGGGGCTCGTCGTCGCCCTAGAGGGACCCCTGCTACTGCACAAGAGGCTCTGCGCTGTGCAGGGCAATGCCCAATGGGGCTGGGATTTCCTTGGCATCCCAGCCTCTTCCGTGAGTGGCTCCCAAACCAGCCTTGACCTCTCTGCTGTCTCCTCCTTCCCCCTGCTTTAGAAAACGTACCGGGATTTCCGATTGCAAGGCGTGCTGGACTCCACCCTGAACAGCAAAACCTACGAGACCATTCGGAACCGGCTGACGGTAGAGGAGGCCACGGCGTCGGTCAGCGAAGGCGGAGGGCTCCAGGGCATCACCATGAAGGACAGCGATGAGGAGGATGAAGAGGACGACTAGGGGAGCTGGCCTGCAGGACCGCCCGGGGCTCGCCTGGTGTCCGTGCATGTACCTCGTCTGTAACTCAGTTAGCCACATTAGGAATTTTTCTGTCAGCTCTAAACGCCCATGAGAAGTTTACCAATACAAATGCCGTGTTAGCTGTGTGGTAATAAGGTTAGCACCTCTCTTTGATTCATTGGTTTCCTGATTTCATATCTATATGTTCATAAGCAATATGGAGCACCGTTGTTTAATACTGTTACTGGAGAACTACATAGAAAACATACTAGGTGTGTCCCTGTTATAATTAAAGTTTAAACAATGCTTCATTAATGTACTGTATATACATTGATGGTAAATTGTTGTGAAGATGAGTGAATCGAGTCCTTTCATTTCTTTGTTTCTCTTCTGTGGATGCCAACTGCTTAAAATTAATTAAAAAACAGCTTTGTTTTTAAAAGAAAAACGAGGCAATTACAAATGATTTTTTTGTTCTCTCTGTTCATTTAAAAAACAGAAAACAAACAAACCCAGACAGCCGTTTGAATCATTCTGCATCCCTGTTAATATATCAGGCTCTTCCCTTCAATATGCAGTTAACTCCATAGAGGCTACATCCCAGAGGATTAGTCATTCTAATTGCCACACCAGATTAATCCTATCATTATGGATATATCATGCCACATTACAAGTCCAAAGCAGTTGTTTTATGTTGACGTTTGCTCCTCTAAATGTTACATTTTTGTTTAAATTTCCAATAACCGTGTATGTACAAAGACAACTTTAATTACAATCTTAGACTATACAAATGTGTTTATAATAATATATTGAATATTTATTTCGGTAGATTGTAACCATAATTTACAATTCCTCTGTTTCACAATGGTTTTTATATATGTCATGTACATTGCATTTTGACCGGTAACTGCATGTCCATCAGTCTCCTTCCAGAGCTTTTACTTTCTGTGTAAAATAGTGATCCATCTTGCTTTTTTTGCCTTATACAAGCCGACAGTTGTAAAAGTGTGAGAACTGTGGCTTCTCAATAAATAACTATTCAGATGTCCTAAGAATAAATTATGGAGTCTTTTTATGTCTGCCTTAGAAAAAAAAAAAAAAAAAGGAAATTACAAGCTGAGATGTAAGAGCCCCCACCTCTCAGAATAAAGGCATTTTCTTTTCTCATGGGTGTTTTTACAGTTTATTAATTTAGAAGCTGGTTTCCCGACTTGTTCCCAGAGGTCAGGCTGGGCCCAGACCGTCTGTTCCCCAGGTACAAGGGCACGTGGGCTGCCACCACCCCTCTCGTTTCCACCATTATCTGGGCACTGCGCCCTGTCAGCTGTCTAATTGATGGTCTGCTCCAGTACAGCCCCCGTTATTACACGGCAGTTAGCCTTACCTGACACTTGCCTTCTGCAAAAAGGCTTCAGTTTTTATGTTATCTTCTCCCAGAGAAGCCAAGGGAGGAATGGGAGGATGCGGGGCTCTGGGAACAGCCCAAGTGGGGTGCTGGGTCCTGGGATGGCTGAGGAGCTGGGAGCTCATCCACTGTGGTGCTGGATTTGGGGACCCTACAGCTGTGCAAGTGCTCAGTCCTAAGGCCCCAGAGCAATGGAGGCAGCAATTGAATGGTTAAGTCAGACTTAAGTCCTCCAACGCCAGGGCAGGTGCCTCTGCAGGCCCGTCAGTGAGACATACATAAAAAAATCCTATATCCCAACATCTTTATGCTTGGAGTCTGCAGCCACATCCTGAAGCCAGGCTCCTGAGCCATGCATATGCATGCTCACATCCTCATCTTCCTCTCCCTCTCCTGCCCCAGACACTGATACCACCTGCAACACCTCCAAGAGGAGGCACCGGGAAAGCCTCAGCTGGGGCGGGCACCAGGCTGGGAGCAAAAAGCACCGGGGAAGACCCAAATTTGTAGCTCCGCTCCCCGTCAGGCAGAGCAGAGCTAGAGAAACAGCTTGACTCCACTCTGGAACAGGCTCCCCCTTTTTTTTTTTTTACATGAAATATTTATTGGGTGAAAACACAGCCCACTTCCACCTGCCACCTTTCAAAATAGTGAGCCCTGCTCAGTTTTTTGAATGAAGCCGTGTGGGCGCAGCCTTCGGGAGCTGATCCCTGGCGGCGCACCACCAGCACGCAGAGGTGCCACCCTGCAGCGGTGGGGACGGCCACACTCCTCGGAGTTTCCCCATCAGCAGCAGCGACCCTGAAGCCTGTGACAGCTTTTCACATGGCCTCAGACCCCAGTAAAGCAGCTCAGGGACTCTGTAAGAGCCCTGAGGCTATGCCAGGCCTGACCGCATGGCCTAACAGAGGACGCATTAGGCACATCATTTCTTTCAGGGAGTTTGGACCCAAATGAGCGTCGAATTACAAATTTTGGTGTGAAGGACTTATGTATGAGCAATGCTGCAAGGCAGGATTTAACCTCCCAGTCCTGCAGCAATAGAAGAAGCCTGGTGCACCCAATCATCCCAGACGGTTACGTGGTGCTGGCAGCCTGACCCTGTCCCCTGTGGGTGCTGCACCACGGCACCGGGAGCACCGAGTGTCCTCTTTGTTAAATCCTGCAGGAATCACCCCAGACTGGTGCTGCCTGAACAACACAATCTGGGTTTAAAGCCCCCTCAGCCACGTTAATATCCTTTGGATGGGGCTCAGGCTCCCGGAGGGCAAAGCTACACCTCGGGCAGCTTCTGAAAGGGCTTGCTGATGGCTGGGAGCACCCTGGCAAAGCCCACCGAGGAGACGCGAAGGTCTGCTGCCGGTTTCACTTCAACCCACTGCTGCAGTGGAATGAGCTCCAACAGTCAAAGGACTTCCTGCCAGTACAACTGCACCTAGATGAAGGATCTGCCAGTACAGTTATGTCAATCAGTTTGGGGAAAAGAGGAAAATTTCAATCCTCTGCCAGCAAAATTTTAAATGATAGATCAGGCCAAAACTTCTCTCATATTTACAGGGAAGTCCAGCGAAAATATCCTTTTTTTGACAGACTTACTTAAAGCATGTGGCATGGAGACTGAAAATGCTATCAACTATTTGACTGACAAGTGTCAGCAGCTGTTCATCCAATTTGTTTTATATCTCAGCAACTAACAGATTCTTTCCCCTCTGCTGTAAAGCATGTCTCCTGGCCCATAGGCATCTTAGAAATTGCTTTTCTGCCTCTCTGGTGACCAAAACGTCAAAAATATTAGAAGACAATTTGGTTTCAGAAGCATATATAGGCATGCAGCAAAGCAAAGATGATTTTGTCAGTGTTCAGTCTGTGTTCTTAAAAAAAAAAAAAAAAAAAGTCACGCAAACCTAAGGCAAAAATTACTCCTCGAAGCTTTAAAAGCAAAAGCTAAAGCAAACAAAGCCCCCGTAAACCAGCACAGGTTAAACCAGCAGCTACCAAGGGAAGAAGCGCTGGTATAGCGGCCAACCGAAACACATCTGAGCTGTATTTCACCCGCTGCACTTTGTGAAGTTCAAGACTCTGCACCAGCACCACTGCCACCAGTTTTTGTTGAAAAAACTGCTCCGTGGTGGCAGGACTCAGCAGAGCCTCCACCGTGCCAGAAGTCTCCTAAAGCCATTCACAAAAACCAGCCTTCCTCCTCTTCGCCCTGCAATGCCTCCAGAAACTGATACCTGACTGCGTATAATTTAAGTTACAAATATTGCAGTTGCCAACAACTCTGAACACGTTTGACTCAAAAGCCTGAGCGACACCTCTCTCCGGTGAGCTGCTTTCGGCGGCATTTCCTCCGTTCGAGCACATTCGGGCTCCTGAGCTAAAGGCGCTAAGCGGTATTTTGCTCAGCCTCCCCAGAAGATACATATTCCGTTTCAAGTTGTAAATCTGCATTTGTTGTAACTATGCAAAATATGGGAGAAAAAAAGTGCAGAGATTATATGCAATCTGCCAGCAGAGTTGTGTGCCATGAGGAAAATGCCTCACAGGTCAAAACAAAGAAAAACACTGAGCAACAAATTAGTTGCAGGCAGTAGCTAATATGGAGATCAAAAGATTAAAATCAACATGCAACGATGAAATCACTGGAATAATAGGAGCACTTAAGAAGATTAAGTCAATAACAGAGTCCAGTAGTACAAAAATAAGATTTTGATTATACCGTAAAATTTGATATTGGGAGAGCAAAAGCAATTACAACCGCGACATGCTTCGCTCTCCCCGCCTTAGACCATCTTGGCTCATTTCCTATGCAAGGAATACAGTTGTTGAAATAAACAGAAATGTTATGACTCGAGCGCTCGCTTCAAAAACAAACCAGGTGGTCAGATCAGCCTGGGGACTGACAAGACGGGGTCTGTAAAGCGAGGACTTGTTGCCGATCCCGGAGGATGTGACAGCTGGGGGGAACAAAGGCCGCACCGTTTAGGAGCGCTTTCAGCAGAGAGGGGGCTCCAAAAGCAGCTGATGTCGGGGCCTGTGGATGGCTTTCAGCTGGACAGAAGAGCCTGGGGGAAGGAAGGAGGAGAGAAGGAGCTCGGAGGCTTGAAGTGAACAGGGCTGGGAATGCCGATGAGAGGCAAGGCTGATATTTCTTCCTATCCCGCTGATCCAGCAAGGACTGAGGGCTTGGTCCCATGATATGCCAGGGGCAGAGCACGCAGCACCCCAACCCTCTCTAGACCCTCTCAGAAGGGTCGGGAACATGTCCCACAGCCCTCTTCCAGAGCCAGACCTCATCCAGCCGCACAGCCCGGTGGGCTAATGCTCACTGCCATGCATCCACCCTTGCTCAAACCTGGTGAGCCAGCAGGTAGTCCCTCAAAAGCATGCCAGCCACGGGACACCAGCCTCATCCACAGACCATAGGGCCAAAAACCTGTAGCTTCACCCAGGAGAAGTGGCCACCTCCTCACCCAAGGGGTTTAAAAGCCCTCGGTGGGTGCCTCAAAGCTCTGCGTGCCTTCAGGAGGAGCCCGGGCAGCTCCCCAGCACCGCAGAGCTGACGACTCCCCTGGGTTTCTCTCTAAAGCGTTTTTTCAGCATCACTAACTCCAGCCCCACCCCCGGCCCCACCCCCAAATCCCCAGCTAGGCTCATAATTAAATCAAATAAATAAATTATCAGCTATTTTTATAGAATTTGTGGGTGTTCTTGAACATTCAGGGAATACTTGGGTCGCGCATGGAAGTTTTTTTCCTGCAAGAACTAGGTCTGGCTTTTTAGTTCGGGCTCTGATCGTTCGGAGGATTTTTTAGTGGTTCTTTCAGATCGCATCTTCTGGGGCTGAAATCATAAAAATACAAAATAATATGAAAAAATTAAAAAGCGGTTCTTGCGTTGAGGGGCTCTGGTTTGTCCTGATGGAAGGAGGTGACACGCTGCTGTCCGCTGCTCCCCCGGTACCTTGCAGACCGCCGTGGAGTCCTGCTCTGCAGAGAACAAGGATGTCTACAAAAATGATGTCCTTCAAGCAAAGATAAATGCAAACATCAAACAATGTGAGCCGTGGCACAGCCAGAAAAATGGCACAACACTGAGTGGGGAGTTGCAAAATGACTGGGAATGGCAACTGCTATTGGCTTTGGAAAGGTTCTTCCTCTATTTGATATTTTTCAGGGAAAAAGCACGTACTTTTGAAAATGAGATGTTTTTCTAACTCATTAAGAAGAGAATAATTCAAAACACGTGGGGTTTGTCCCACTTTTTTTTTTTGGCCATCCTTCTTTCAAGCAAAAAAGGGAAGGAATGGGAACACAAAACTGAAGTGGGCTTCTACCCATTTTCACTGCTTTTTGCTCCTTTTTCTGAAATGTTTTCAGTAGGAAAGTGAGAACAAGGCCATCCCCCCATTATATTCTCCTTCTCTACTTCCTCCCACCTTTTCTCCTAAATAGAAAATAAGGGGGAAAAGAAAAAAAACACACACAACAAAACCAGAAAAAAAAAAATTCAAAGCTCCCACTCTTTCAAAACGAAGAAGTACACCACTTCAAACCAGGAAGAAGGGACATCTCTCGGCTTTGGTTTTCAGAAATGAAATGCGGCATCGCTCCATCGCCGTGATGCGAAGACTGGCTGCTTCCGACAGACAGCGAGGGAGAACAGCAGCCGCCCCTTCAACATTTTCTCACTTGCCTTGGTGTCTGGGGTTCTGGGCATGATGAGGACCACAATGACTCTCGACTGACTCCCAGACCAGAGGGGTCCAGCAGCAGGATCTGGTCTCTCCCGTGATGTTGCCATGCCTCGCAGGCAGGCAGCGCTTCGGGGGCACAAAGCCCGGTGGGGACGGAGCCGTCCGCTGCCATTCCTGTTGACAGGCAAACTAGAATAGGCTCTGGCTCACTTTCTCCGAGCTGCGGAAGGAAGAATGAGCAGAGAAAAGAGTTCATTCAATTGCTTCTGTTTGGCAGCTCTGCAGGACTCTGCGTGCACAGAAAGGGACGTGGTAAGCAAGGAGGTGCCGCTTTTAGACTTACGTAAGCCAGCCTGGTTGCCATCGAGGCACTCGTTGAGCAGCCCGTGCCACGGAGCCTTACCGGTTGCTCTGCAGTGCGGCTCCATTTCAAACATCTCAGGGTCTTAAAATGAGACATGGGTTAAAAACATCAGTGCTGCCCCTGCCACCACTGACAGAGTCAGAGCGGAGCCATGCAGGGCCACCGGGCCACTGCATGCCCAAAATCGCGCTGTGTTTGCCCCGGGACCCATTCAGTGCTCCGAAACCTAGCTCCACAGTACAGTGCTTCAATATGCCAATTTTTATTTTTCTTAAAAAAATAATTAAAAAAAAAAATTATCTGCCTACGTGTACGCAGTGATGTGTGCATGAGTCAGTGAACGGGCTGAAACAACAGTCTGCAGGGACTCGGCGCCTCTGCTCCAGCCCAGGTGGCCTCAGCCTGCAGCAGCACGGTGGTGGCAGAGGGGTCACCCCACAGACCCAAGGATCCTGTGGGGTCACCCCACCGACCCAGGGATCCTGTGGGGTCACCCCACTGACCTAAGGGCCTTGAGGGATGCGAGGACAGCCTGAGGGGGCTGTGTCCGCTACACAAGGTACTGCGGTTTCAAAGAGGAAGCAGGCAAGGAGGTAGCAGCCTGCCTCACCACAGATTTTCCTCTCTTGGTTTCCCCTTTGGTTGCTCACCATTTTGTCCAAAAAGAGCTTTTCTGAGGGCTGCAAACTGAGCTGCAGAGACACACCTCGGGCTGCCCCAGTCGCTGCCTTGCTCTGAGCCAGCCCCGAGCCCAGCGTGGCGAGGCCAGGGATCGGGCAGCATCACAACCACGCTCCTGGAGCTGCTCCTGCAAAGGCAGCCCTATCCTGACTGCCTGGGCTCGCCCACTTGCCCCTCACCTTCAGCTATTAAAAAAAGAAAAAATATATATACATTTTATATACACACACAGATACACAAAGGAAAGCAGCACAGAAATCAAAGCCACCATTTCGGAGGGAGACCGCGGCTGAACGCTAACAACTTTCGGCAGCTTCCACCGGGGAGTTTAAGCAGCTGCCACGTTAAATAACCAGGAGGAGCCCAAAGTTATCTCCCGGCGGCCCACAGCCGCCCAGTGCCCCCTGCACGGGCCGGGGGGACCCGGGGATGGGGGGACCCGTGCGGGACGGGGATTTCGTTGAGCGCCGGGGGGATGCCCAGCTCCCGGCCGCCCCGTCGGGGCCGGTGGCAGGGGGCAGCGGGACCGGGCCCCCTCCCCACAGCCCCACGCCCCCACCCCGAGCTGAGACACGGCTCCCGGGAACCCTCCAGCCCGGGAGTCCGGTTGTAGGGTGACGGAGGGGGAATCCCAGCCGGTTTTCGATGTCAGCGCCCCGGTAGGATTTGGGGCTGGGGTCGCCGGGTGCGCCTTGGGCCAAGGTGGAGGTGGGCGTTGGGGGAAAAAAATGGTGGGAGGCAGCGCGGGGGGCGGAGGGAATCGGGGTGTCCTGTCCAGAGGGGCACCCGGACTCGTTTTTTTGGGGGGAGAAATGAAGAAAAAACCTGCAGAAGTGATTACGGGTGCGCTGCGAGCGGCTCTGCGGCACGGTGCTGCAGGGAAAAGCGGCCCTGGGAGCATCTCCCTGCCGCAAATACCTGTGGGAGGGCTGGGGGGCGAAGGCTTCGAGCCCAATCCCCCCCCAAACCCGCCAGAGCCCCGTCCCGGAGCTCCCAGGGCAGTGCTGCGGCTGGGGCGGCCGTCCCGAAGTCAGTCATTTCCAGCACGCTTGCCGGCACAGCACAAGCGGGATCGCTAGAGACAGCCCCCAGCTGTGCCCAAACCTGCGATTTCAATTAAAACCTGAGCTCCGCCGGGCGGCTCGGAGCCGCCAGCCCAAAGCACGGATGCACCCGGGCACGGGGGGCTCCCCGCGGGGCCGTGGGAAGGAGGAGGCCCCGGGGCTGCTGCTGGGGGGTCCCCCCGAGGATGCTCGCCCCCCCTGGGGTCTGCAGGACCCCCCCGGTCCGGGCCAGAAAGCAGCCGGGCCCCGCATCGGCAGCCCGGGCAGGGCGAGGGCGGCTCGGGGATGCTGGCAGCGAGCTCCCGGCCCCGGCTCCGCAGCCCTCTTTTATCCCGCCCGAAATCATCTCGTTTACAGAAAATATTTGTTTGCACTATTAGTTGGTACTGGAGTTAATTACTCAACGTGTGAGCAGGGAGTAATATGGATAAAAGCAGCCCCAGTGTTTATTGTGTGGGTGAGCTGTTGAGCGGTGCTTGAATAAACTGCAATTAGGGTTAGATAGAGATTAATTAACATGTGAGTGGCAAGGTGTAAAATAGTTCCCAACCCTCCACTCAGTATAATCTGCAGGCGAGGAAAAAGAAGTTTGTGGAGGCTAATTAAATACTTTGCTAAAGCCGGCGAGCCCCGGGAGCGAGCGGGGAGCCCGGCTCGGCTCGGCATAACTCGGCCGGGCTTCTCCGGCAGCCAAACCCCGGGTGTGCTTCGTGCCTGTGCGCTCGGCATCGCCTCCCTGCAGCTCCCCAAAAGCGGGGGGGTTCCCTCGCTGCCCCGCCGGGAGGATGGAGAGGGCCGGGGGCCCCCCCCCGGGAGCCCACCTGCGGTGGGAGCGCAGGGCATGGAGGGGGGGGGGGGTGGCCCGCTCCCTCCTCCTTCTCCTTGGCTCCCCCAAATTCCCAAATTAGTTTCGGCAGCGTGTTGTGGTTCGCAGGTGACAAAGGCTGCCTGCAAACAGCCGCCGGCGAGCTGCCCCGGCGGGGAGAGGAGGCGCGGCTTTGTCAGCGCCGCACAAAACCGCCGAATTCCTCCAAACTTTTCTTAGGCGTGTTAGGGAGGCGGAAAAAAAAAAAAAAAAAAAAAAAAAGAGAGAGAGAAAAAAATAATAAAATAATAATATATCGGGGCCTTTTCATTGCTTGCTTTACCTCTGGCCAGGCTCAATCTTAAACCCTCCGCTCCCCCGCCTCCCCCGGCTAATCCTCCCCTTTATTTTAGGGCCGCACAAAACGCGGCTCACGCAGCGCTATAGTGGCTCCGAGTGAAAGGAGCGAGCGCCCTGAATCGCCGGGGAAAATCGCTCGGGGTGAATGGGGCCAGGGGAGGGCCCCCCCAAAAAAACCCAGGTGGGCGCGGGGCTCCCCCCATGACCGCGTCCCCGCCGCTGAGCCGCCTGCGAAGCCTCCCCGCCCGCACCGAGGCGCTTTAATGAGAGGCAGGGGAGAAACCCCGGCACCAGGGCGCGATAAAACGCCGAGCCTCCTGTTTGGAGAAAGGGGGGGAGCAGGAGGGGGGCACGGAAAGGATGGAAAGGGGACGGGAGATGGGGAGGTGATGGGGAGACGGGGGAGCCATCCGGCCGCAGGAGCGGGCAGCTCGCGGGGTGACAAACAGCAAAAACCCCGATGGCAGCGCTCGGCTGCCCTTTTTTCTTTTTTTCTCCCCATTTTCTTTTTTTTTTTTTTTTTTTTTTTTTTTTTTTTTTTTTTT
>CM021776.1:13492676-13998868 GCA_011076525.1 Nettapus auritus | reverse complement strand
CAAGAAAACCCAGCCCCGGACTCTCGACTCCCTCCGCGTTTATTTAAGGCTAATCACCAGCTACCCTGCGAGGGGAGGGGGGGTGGAATTAAACTTAGTTTAATTAACATTAATACACTGTCCTAATTAATGGGTTGGCTATTAATTTATACATGCTGGGGAGGCTCGCGGATAAGTGACAATTTATTAATTATCTTCCAGCTCGGTTGCAACGGAGCTGATTGCAGATGGGTTGCCAAAATAACTCGAGCATGGTTGCGTGGTGGTTGCTTTAGGAAAAAAAAAAAAAAAAAAAAAAAAAATCATTCTCCCCTTTCTTAAACAAAAAATAAAAAAATCCTCACGCTCACTCCGAGTGGCTCTTCTAACCCCAGCAAGAACTGGAGCACTCTTTTCCACCCAACTTGTGAATCGCACTTGCCTTCTAATTTGCCACATGCAAAACGATTCCTCTGCTTTGCAAGTTGCTTTTTAAGAAGGGAGAGAGAGAGAGGAAAGAAAAAAAAAAAAAAAAAAACACACCCCGCACACGAGCGATTTGTGCGTCTTAAACTGGAAGGAAATTGTGCGTGGGGGGGGGGGGGGGGGGCTCCTCTTCCTCTCCCTGCCCCAGCCCACCGCGCTCCAGCCCGGCGCCGGGGCTCGGGGAAGCTCCGTGGTGGCATCCCCGTGTCATTCTGCTCCGAGTGACTTCATGTGATGTCAGCCTTAAATGTACGAGACGGGGAGCCGGCGCTGGGGAAGATGTTTGCCGTCAAAATGTGACTGTGGCCGCAGCGCGCTGCTCGGATGCGTCTCGCCGGCGCTAGCCGCGGCTAGCTGGGTGAGTGGCCACCGGTCCCGCGGGGACCCCCTGCCCCTCGCCGTGCCCCCCCTGCGCCTCCCGCAGCCACCGGCGGGGCTGGGCAGGGTGGCGGTGCCTGGGGGAGGGTTTTCTTTTTCTTTTTTTTTTTTTTTTTTTTTTTTTTCTTTTTCCCCCCCCCCCTTTTTTTTTTTTTTTTTTTTTTTTTTTTTTCTTTTAAATACTAACAAGGTCCAGCTCGCACGTTACTTTAGCGCGTTCCGCTTAATGAGCAGTAATCTGGTACCCTACGTGCCATTGTTCTGGGCTATGTTCATTTGAATGTAAATAGGGAGGGGGTGCCGGTGGGGGGGGGGGCGGGAGAGGAAAGGGGGGGGGGAAGAACAAGGTGCTTATTAAATTGATTTGTCTCCTGGCTTTTCTGGAATGCAGAGCCGAGCGCGGGAGCGAGCGGCTGCTCACCCCGAGTCCCCCGGCGGCGCAGCGCCATGGCGAGCTCGGGGTCGCTGGAGACGGTCATGCCTTCCTCCTGCCCCCGGCACGACGGCAGGGCCGCCGCCGCTAACCCCTCCAAGAGCCTGGCCTTCTCCATCGAGCGGATCATGGCCAAGACGTCGGAACCCAAGCCGGCCTTCGAGCAGAGGCAAAGCGGCCCGGGGCCAGAGCCGGAGGCCGGCAAGAAGCCGCTGAGCCTGTGCTCGCCCCTGCCCTGCGTGATCCCCATCCCGCCGCTGGGCTACGAGGTGCCCTCCAAGACTCTCCTCAACTACTCGGAGCTGTGGAAGAGCAGCCTGCGGGGCGGCGGGGGGCTCTGCAAAGCCAACTGCGGCGTGTGCTGCAAGGCAGAGCTCGCCATGGGCCAGCCCAGCGGCCGGCTCATCAAGCCGCAGGTCATCCACCAGGCGGGGGCCGTGCCGGCCGCCCCCCGCTCCCTTTACTACTTCAATTACCTGGACGCCGCGTACCACCCGGCCGACCTGCTGCACGGACAGCTCTTCCCCGCCGGCCTGCTGGGAGCCCCGCCGCCCGGGGGGCTCTCCGCTCACCAGAAGCTTTTCCTGCTGGAAAACGCCAAGCTGGCCGGCTTGGCGGCCGAGAAGCTGCCGCCGCCGCCTCCCCCCCTGGCGCACAAGGAGAGGCTGCCCGGCCACCTGGACCAGGTGATGAAGGAGGCGGCGGAGCGAGGGGGGCCCCCAAAAGGCCACGCCAAGCTGGGAGGCGGCGGGGCGGCGGAGGGCAAGCCCAAGAACTTCACCTGCGAGGTCTGCGGCAAGGTAAAAGGAGGCTCCCGGGGGCGGCAATGGGTTCCCGGGGGGGATGCGGGGCGGTGGGAGAGGTGTCCCCCACCTCTCCCCGGGTCCTAACCCGGCCGTGCCGGCGCTTCCCGCAGGTGTTCAACGCGCACTACAACCTCACCCGCCACATGCCGGTGCACACGGGGGCCAGGCCGTTCGTCTGCAAGGTGTGCGGGAAGGGCTTCCGCCAGGCCAGCACCCTGTGCCGGCACAAAATCATCCACACGCAGGTAGGTGGGGGGCAGCCGGGCCGCCGTTACCCCTCCCTCCCCCCCACCCCCTCCCCGCAGCCCCCTAACGGGCCTCTCGCCCCCCCCCTCCCCATGTGCAGGAGAAACCCCACAAGTGCAACCAGTGCGGGAAGGCGTTCAACAGGAGCTCCACGCTCAACACCCACATCCGCATCCACGCCGGCTACAAGCCCTTCGTCTGCGAGTTCTGCGGCAAGGGCTTCCACCAGAAAGGTGAGCCGGGCCGAGCCGAACCGAGCCGGGCCGGGGCCGGATCCCCCCGAGGGCCCCTCGTCCATCCGGACGGGGACCAAGCGGGGCGAGCCCTGCCCGGCTGGGGGATGCGAGGGGCGCGGGCCGAGCCGCCGCCGTTCCCAATTACTTTCTCCCCGAAGCCCGGGCCGCATGGCCGGGGCCAGCCGGCGGCTCGGCCCTATAAATGCTTTTTAAATGAGAGGTGCCGGGCCCCGGTCCTAATCCCGGGCCCTCCATTTGCCGCGGGTCACCGCGCCGCCCCCTGCCCCTCATTTGTGCCGTGCCGGTTGCGCGCTGCCCCGCGGTGATGCGGAGCGGCTCTGACAGGGGGCCGGGGCTGGGGCTGGGGGGCTGGGGGCCGCTTCCTGCCGCCCCCTCCTCACCTGTGTGCCCGGGCACCCTCGGGTAACCCCCTCGTCCCCCTCTCTCCTCTCCCGCAGGCAACTACAAGAACCACAAGCTGACCCACAGCGGCGAGAAGCAGTACAAGTGCACGATTTGCAACAAAGCCTTCCACCAGATCTATAACTTGACTTTCCACATGCACACCCACAACGACAAGAAGCCCTTCACGTGCGTCACTTGCGGGAAAGGATTTTGCAGAAACTTTGATTTAAAGAAGCACGTCCGAAAGTTGCACGACAGCGGCTCCAGCGCGCCGCCGCCGCCGCCCCGGGACCCTGCGCGCAGCGGGCAGAGCTAAGGGGCCCCCCCCCGGCCCCGCTCCCCGGGCCAGCGCTATTTATCCGAGCCAGCCTTTCGCTTCTGTCTCTTCCCCAGCGAGCTCAGCCGCCGGCAGCCATCGGCCCCGGGCCGCAGCTGTACATACGAGGAGCCCCCCAGAGCCGCAGGAGGGGCCGGCGCCAGGACAGCGCTCTTTATAACGTGTCTGTAAATCTCCACTTTAAATGTACGCTCGAATAAGTGAGGAATATATCTATATATCTAATCTAGCCCGGGACAATAAACCGGCCCTTCGTAGGTGTCTCATTTTCCCTCCTCGGCCCCGGCTCCGAGCCGGGAGCGGGCGGCACGGCGCTGCCCAGGAGCGGCGGGGAGGGCCGGGGGTGAACCCCGAAGGGCCCGGGGACCCCCCCAAGGGCCCGGAGCCCCCCGAAGGGCCCGGCTCGTTCCGGCGTTTCGGCCGCTCCCGAGTGCCCGTCCTTCCCTGCATGCAGATGAAACGATCTCACGCTTGCTTTCCGAGTAATGACCCAAATTAAGAGAGAAAACACAGACCCTTCAAAGCGCATTACATTAATCTAATCACTCCCAGCAGGCCTCAGAAACTCTTTTTTTGATCAGAATATGGATAATCAAGCACTTGGATTACGCTAAACATCCCCTTCTCGGCTCCCCCCTTCCCCTACCTTTAATACGCAAGTGTCTATTCCGGCCACGTCGTTAGGAACAATATTATCCTAGCGGAGAAACGAGACCGGGGTGGCCGGGAGCGTGCGTGCCGCCGGGGCCGGGCTCGCCAATGAAGAGGGGAAGGAGCGAGCCCCGAGCGCCCGGGGACGCCGTGCCGGGAGCTCACCTCGCCCCGCTTCGTTCCGCGGTGGGAGGCGAGGAGCGGAGGAGGCACGGACGGGAGCCGACCCCTCGCATCGCCTTTGGGATTCGCTACCGGGCGGCGACGCTGGAGCCCGGAGGGCTTGGCTGGCCCCACAGCCTGCCGCGGGGCTTCGTCCGTGCTCGGCTTTGGGATTTTTGGCGGTGCCAAAAGTTAGAGTTTGGTCGCTTCGGGGTCGGGCGAGGCGCGGGAAGCGATGCGCAGCGAGCCCGGCACCGTGGTACTGTTTGTTGGGGGGAAAAAATGAGATTTGGGGAGAGTTTCGGGTTAAAAAGGAATTAAAAAAAATAAGCAAGCCCCGTCGCCGTAAGTCACCGATGTTGGGGACCTGGGAGGGGGTTGGTCCATCCTCGAGGAAAGGGGCTGCGGCTCGACCCCAAGCAAAGAGCGGCCGCCGGGACGGAGCGGGGCGTGCGGGGGGCGTCAGCAGCAACAGGGACCCCCGGGGGTGCGGGAGGGTCCCGGGGACGGCGGAGTGTCCCCCGGTCTGCGGGACGGGGCCGAAAGCCGAGGAAGAACGGGCTTTTCTTTTTTTTCGGGCTTTTTTTTTTTTTTTTCGGGTTTTACGCTGGTGTTTGCGGAACTGTCGGAGGGGCAGCGGCAGCCTCGGATCTGGCTCGGGAGGCTCCGAGGGGCAGCCCCGGCCGGTCCCGGGGGGTGTTTTGTCCCCTCGGCCCTCCCGGGGGCGGCGGGCAGAGCTCCCCCGGGCCGGCCGGGAGCGGAGGGGGGAGCCCTGCCCGCCCCCCGGCTCCCCGCACACACCCAGGCGGCGGATGGCGGGGGAGGGTGGCTCTGTCAGACACACACACACACACACACGCCAGAGCCTCCAATTATCCTCTCCCTCACAAGATGTTTCTGCTGTCCACGACTGCTCACACTTCAGCACTCTTGCCAGCAAGCCTCAGTGCGAGCACAAAACCCGCACGCAGCCCCTCTCCCGGCGCCGCAGCCGCGCACACGACAGATTGAGCCGTGCCGGTGCCTTGGGGGGGGGGGGGCTCTGGGGGGGACCGGGGGCTCGGCACGGCTCTGCTCGGCTCTGCTCAGCCCGGCTCGGCTCGGCTCAGCCTGGCTCGGCCCGGCACGGCTCGGCACGGCTCGGCCCGGCTCGCCCAGGTGCGTCCCGGCGGGGCCAGGCACGGCGCCGGGCACTGGGAAGAGACCAAGCCGAAGGCAGCTGCGTTGCCCTTTTCCCTGCACTCCGCTCTCCAAACGTCTGAGCAACCAGTTTGCTGCTAGAAACATGTTAATTGCCAACGGAGCTCATTAAGGCATGCACATGCAAAACACAGCGAGGGAGATTAAATGGACAAAAGCGCAATAATGAACTGTCAACAATCGAACCCATCTACACGACCAGGAGCACTCAAGAATGAGGCATTTAGAGGCAACAAAGGATTGTCTGGGACAGGAAGAAAGGACGACCTAGACTTTTGTTTAGTCAACACAATTGATTACAAATGAGAGATTAACAGGATAGCTTCAGAGTTTTTTTGAAGGAGGCAGAAGAGAAAAGTCCAATTAAGTGCACCGAATGTTAACTACATTGATTTCCACGGCCAGCCCTAGAGAAATTCTCATTAAACCATCCCTGGCGATCCCTTTTGGAAAGTAATTTGTCTCCCTGATGGAGCAGAGAAAGGGAGCCGTGTAAAGAGAAAGAAGCGCTAGTTCTTGGCACAATGAGCTTAGGAGACACACTGGAAAGAGCCAAAGGGGGAGTTAATGAGCATCTGACAAGCCGCTTGGACCCGGGCCTGGAGAGCAGCGCTGAAAAGATGGAATTGGCCAACAACTATTCTTTATATCAAACATAAAAAGGCCAATCTGAAACAGGGCTGCTCAAAGCTGGTGGGGAAGAAAAGAAAGGCCCCCGCCGGGGGTAGGGGGGAGAGGGAGCGGAGCGGAGGGGCTCGAACTGCCCCGCCGGGCCGGGCCAGGCGCCGCGGAGTGCCCGTGTCCCCCTGCCGCCGAGCGGGGCTGCCCGGCCCCACGGCCCCCCGGGGTTGTTTGCACAGCCCGGGACTGTCCCGGCCCCGTCCCGGCTCGGGGACACCTCGGCGGCCGAGCCGGGCCGGGTTTCGTGTTTTTTTTTTTTTTTTTTTTTTTTTTTTTTTTTTTTTTTTTTTTTTTTTCCCTCGGAGGAAGCGCAGCGGGGCCGGCTCCTGCCGGGGCACCTCGCCCCCGACCCTCCCGTGTAGACACGGCTGGCCCGGGGGCTCTTAAATCAGCTTAGAGCTCGTTAATAACAATTTTGGCTTAAGTCTGTATTGACTTAGCCTTAGGAATGGCTTAGCACTTTCGCTTAAGTCAACACGCCGGCTGAATGGACACATGCCTGCCCCAGCCCAGGTGCCCTCCTCCTGCTTCCAGCCGCGCTCCTCGGGCGTGTCACCCCCGTGGGTCGCTCCCAGGGGTTCCCTCGGGTGTATCACCCCCCGTGTCGCCCCCCGGCCCTTCACATCGCACCCCCAGCCCCTCCGGCAGCCCCTGGCACCTCTCCCGCACCTCCGGCTCTTCCCCCCGGCGGGGCCGGGACCAAAAAGAAGAGGGCAGGTCCCCGAGCCCAGCACGGGGCTGACAAACCCGAGCCGCCACCAAACTTGACTTCTCCCCTGCCAAGTTTTGCCAGGAAGAGAAGAAGGGCAGGGAGCAGCAGGTACGGCCCCAAATCTCGCCCGTTTGTCCCCGCAGGTTTCGGGTTGGGGACGCGCACGGAGCAGCCCAGCCCCGTCCCCAGGTCCCGCGGGGTGCCCGGCGCCCTCCTCCCTCCCCGGCGGCACTTGCCAAGCTATCGCACAGAAATAGAAGCTTTCTGGTTTATAACCAGCCTCTTCCTTCTGATTCATTATGGTAATGAATTGAGATATTACCAACAGTGGATTCTCGCGTAGCTGAACGAATCCAGCAAAAGCAAGCTGATGACAGAGGAAAACGCCAACCGTACCCAGAAACTTAGCAGAAAGAAACGTCCGAGAAATAGGGCAAAGCACCTCAAGCTGGTTCTGCTCACCCCAAACCCCGTTCCCAACTGACGCCCCTTCCCCTGCGGATTTACGGGTAGGTTCCCACCCTCCCGGTTATTACTAGGAATGTTTCCCAGGAGCCCAACTTCTCTTGCAAGTCCGCGGGGTTTGCAGCTCACGCCGCCAGCCCGAGAGCCCCACAACGACCCCCGCGTCCCCCAGCCGCCGGGCGAGGCTCCGTGCCTCCAGAGCGACCCCATCCCCAAACCAGAAAACGCCAGAGGGCTGCTCTTCCCCCTCCTGCCTCCCTGCCACAGCCTGGGGCTGTCCTCACGCCGAGAGCCCGACCTGCAGCAGCTCTGTCCCCGCAGCATCCCGGCCTCGGGCAGCTCCCGCCGGGCACCGCTCGGAGCTCCGGGGCTCCTGGCAGCCCCCGGGGGCACCTGCAGCATAAACGGGCAAAGAAATGCTGAGCTGGAAACCGAAATGACGTTTTCCAGCACAGCCGTGAGGCAGGTGCTAATTTACCGGGGCTTCAAGCTAGGTATTAGTCAAGGAGACTGTAATTTACTTAAAGGACGGTGAAGTTTTCTTTTTATTAATTTGCAATATATTTGTAAAATAATCTTACGGCAGCTGGCTCTGCTTGAATCTGTTTCAAAAGTGTGATGTAAATACCGTCTCACACTGTTCTGTAGCCTATTAGGGCTTTCTGGTAGGTGATACGACTGAGAGGAGAAAGAACACCACACATTTATTTTTAAGATCATCATCGCTAGTGATAAAACTTATGGGAAGAAATGATCGTACGTCCTAGTGGTATGCAGTAATGACAAACGTATGCAAAGTAACTCAAACGAAAAAGATGCAGTTGGGAGGAAACATACACCGCAGATGCAGTTTAGGGCATTTTAAAAAGCCATTTCGGCCGTGTTTCAAAGAAGTAGCGAATTCCCAAATTAAATCACCCCATTTACTGCATAGACAAAGAGCTCACCCAGCAGGAGAATCCCCCAAATAACCTCTTCCCCCCTTTCTCCCTACTTATATTTCCTTTGCAAGGGCTTAAAATTTCTCTCCATCAGTACCTTGCTAGTGATCACATATTTGAAGTAATTGAGCACACGGTTATTGTGAAACAATAGCAGGAGCGTAAATAATCCTCCGAGGATTTATTACGTTTCAATTTTAAGCGATAAACTTCTGGGATTCTAATCTTCCCTCAGCAGATTAATATTTCAGATCAGTGTCACGGGAAAATGGCAGAAAACAAACAGCACACCTAAGCAAACAGCTACCACCGGCGGACTCGCCGTCCGCACACTTGGCTCCAGCGAGCACCGATTTACACGCAACTTGTCCGTGCCATCTAACACCAAAATCCAAGAGTCGGTGAATACGAGATCAAAGCTTTATTTCAGCCGTAACACGTTAAAGCAATGGATTATAATCCTTGAGCAAACAGAGTACTACAGTAATGAAGATCTTAGCATTACAAATATGTTAAAACAGCTTGCATTTGGGGTGATATTTAAGGTCAAGTTGTATCTGAACACAACTATTAAAATATTATGAAACTTACCATTATGGAGTAAATAATGTTTTCTTTCAGACATAACCTCTCAAACTACATTCCATTTAATATTTTGTCTTATTTTTCAGTATCAACAAGCTCAAACCCAGCACCTACATCCCTGACTACACAATGCGAATGAACAAGGGAGGAGGAACCATAAACTCATCTTTAATCTAGCTCCCAACTTCTATGAAAACATGACCTCGAATAAACGCATTCAAGAGGATCCTCCAGTAAGTGTCAAATATCACGTCTAAGCCCTTCTATTATTTCATATATACTCTCAAATGAAATTAATAGGCTTCAGAAAGATTCTGTGGAGTAAGAAATTTCTTATCCTAGGGAAAACTAACATGCCTTCTGCTACTGCCCCCACAGCCAGAATAACTGAGAAAGCAAAAGCCGGGGAATGTGATGGTAGAGGTGACAAGCTGGGTGAACAGGCTGTGCTCCTAGGCTAGTACGGTGGTTACTCATCTGTGCATAAACCTAAAAAAGGGTGATTAATTAGCTCTTCTTCTAAGATACTCGAGCATTAAATTACATACAGGCAAAACCATTTATTTCCCCTACTGCTCCTCTCTCAATTGCTTCCCCCACCCACCAGGAGAGCACGACAAGCAAGAGGCAGGACCACTGCAGCTTATGCACACAGTCACTTCAGCGCAAAAGAGCAAGCAGCAAGTCAAGGGTACAGAGTAACGGGTTATGTTATAAAGGAAAAAACATGCACCCAGGAACGGGTAGGAAACCACATACGATTAAAAACAAACTGGGACGAGGTGGGGGATAGCTGCCCTGAATTTGTATTTTTGAAATAACAGCTTTGCCTCAGTGAAGAATACCCATTCAGGATCTCATCTAATACCAGTAGTAAACCATATTGGTATCAATCAGTTTTTTGTTGGGTTTGGTTGGGTTTAAACACCCTGAAGTTAACATTAAGGTGCTTTCTCAATTCTGTATCTATACAACAGCAGGTGGCAAGCTAGCTCAGTCACAGCAGAAGTTGTAGTAGAAGTTGTGCACTTGACAGATGTAACGGGAGACACCACATAATTACGCTCCCTGCCGCTGCTTGCCCCAAGGTCTGTGGCTAATCAGGACACGCACTTCTACCTTCGTGGCCCTGCCGCATGCCTCCACGCCCTACTACATCGCTGCTTTAGCCATATGCAGTTGCATTTATTTCTGTCAGACCACAGACCAACAAGAAGACCCTTGTCTGCCAGAGCAGTTGCCTATACACGCCTCCCACTTTAAAAGTTTCTCTTCATCGTCTTCCCTGCTTTTCTGGGCATGTTCCTGTATAATTTTCATTGCACTACCTGTCCTATTGCTTCCACAGCTATAGCACAGAGGAAAAAAATAATTTTGTTCTTTGAAAAGAAGATGATTTTCATCTTCACCTCTTAGCCCAATGTAACAAAAAATCCAGAAATACAGTATTGATTATCTAATAATGTTTGATACTATTATCTTCAAAGCATACTTGTAATTAAGGTGTCTTCACTTTCACACCAGTTAAAAGGAGGCACAGCAGCCACACCAACGCTGCCTGCAGGTGCCTTCCACTGCACGCCACAAAACCCTCCTGCACCCAGCTGCCATGCCCTCACAGCCCCTACTTCGCTTTCCTTCCATGGGAAAATCAAAAGCAGCAAGGAGATGCGAGCACCTGCGTTGTGTCCCAGTGCTTAGGTGGAGCCCGAAGAGATAAAGACCCAGATTATTCACACGTAGAAAGCGCTTAGGGGGACAGATTTTAGTTTAAGTGATTTCCCTCTGGATGCAAAGACCGGGACGAGTCCCAGTCTTTGTCAGCAAGTCACTGCTCACCCATCCCTCTTCTGGGAGGGGAGCACTGCATGTAATAGATGTAATAGCTTTACCCTTCTTGTCTGCTCAACTGGTTCTAATTATTTCCTTTTTAAATCTGGGCTCTGTAGTCTGAGATACGTACACATTCCCGCTAAATCAGACCGAGTACCACATTGTGATCTTACAGAAGAAAATATTACCAAGTTGTCTTTGTGACAGAACACTGAGTAGGTATAAAATTGCAACGGTCTCTCTGCCAGGTTTTTTTAAGCTTTCTGCTTGTAAGATGAAAGCCTAATTTGATATTTTTGTAGTTATATAACAGTTCTAATATTTTGTGACATTTTGTATTGTGACACTATAGATGAAATTGTCATCGGACTGACACCCTTTACTGTTTATTCCTTAATTACAACTGTTAACAACACTGCAGAGAAGCGTGCTAATCTGCCATCACATATTATGAAAACAACGTTATTGTTACAAACACCAACACCCACTCAACAGGATATTTCTAAGATGGCAGTTTCTGTAAAAACTTATCAGTTTAATGGACACTTCAATAGAAAAAGTTTTAAATGAACTCTTAATATTCCCGTTGAAAATGTAAAATCGTTTTTATATCAGAGATGAAGTTTTTATTTATTTATTTTTTGTGAGTGATACTTCAGCTAATTTAAATTCAGACAGAACTGAGTGCCTACTTCCAGGAAGATCAGTGGCTGCAGATGTTGGTCCTTTGAGGCTACCCAGACTTCCTATAGTTTCCAGCTAGAAGTCTGTTCTTCAGCTCTGACTGGACCATGAACTCCCCACCACCTGCTAATCAGTGAATAATTAAATTATGTTTAATTAAATGAACACATACTTTTTAATGCATAGATCTGAAGCAATCTGGACACTTATTAATGTTGCTAAAAACTACCTCAGTCTCAATAAAAGTCCTTCAGACATCCCTAATATAATCTGCGTCTCTGTAACATGGAGATGCACAGATCGGTTCACTAATAGCCTAGTAAAATTACTAATTACTACACATTCATCTCCTCAGACACTGGCAGAGGTCAATTTCCCCCCCTCTCCTTTTCCAGGTCAGGGGGTAAGAGAATGTTGTTGTGTGTAAGATTGTTAAAGTTTAACATAGACTCCAGCTGAGGTTCTTAATGTAAAAAAATATGTATTGTTTTTCCTAGACATCCTTTGCTTCAGAAGGGTACAATTCCTTCAGGCCAAGTCACACACCCAGAAGGATCTTCCACTCAACTGGTGCTTTAAAAAGCACCCGTGCACGAGCAGTGAAAGCTGCAGAGAGTTAGCTGACTGTACAGTCAGAACTCACCAATACTGCACCTCTGTAGGAGGATGCTGAGGAACAGTTCAGTGGCTGAGAAAGAAAGCGTTATCTCCGAGACTTCTATACGCTTGGGTTTTTTGACACTTGCTGCAGGCTACCTTTCTGCTCGCTTCTTTCAAACTTTTCGTGCCTAAGTAAGAGATCTCACTTAGAGATTGTCAACACAGAGAAAAAAGCACTAAGAGCAGCCTAGGAGTAGCAAAAAATAGCCTAGATATTAGTTTACTTTTTCTTGTCTTTAACTACCCATTAGACAGGAAATACAAAGTAGGCAGCAAGAGGCTGGGAGAAGCAGAAACGGTTACTGGAACAAGCTGTAGAAGCAACGAAAGTAGCAATTGCAAAAAAAATCAGGGAAAGCAAAAAGCACAAATTCAAGGTGTTCTTTCTACATCTGCTGCCATGAAGGTTTTTACACAGATTTCTAGTGCTAAACTGGGACTACTCTGACGCAAAAAGCTTGCCTTCCCTGTTAACAGTAAATTCCTCTCTTCTCCTTGATCCACAAAGAGGCACACAGCACAGATGACTAGAGTGAAGAAAGATAATACATGATTTTTACACTTCTCACACTTACATGGAAAAGCAGAGGGTTACAAATCTAAGACTTCTCTTACACTGAGAAGTAAACACTTCGGTGGGTTTCTATCCACCGGCGTTTCTCACTTTTGATCCTCAAATTCCCTTCAAGAAGGATTGATTCTCTTGTTGTAAGGAGTACTAGTCTAAGCTCTCCTAAAGCAAAAATAACACCGTTTAAATGTAAACTGTTAGGCATGAGACAAAAGCAAGCTCTCCAATGTAGCTCATTTTTGTTTCATAAGTGATGTATGTTACAATTTAGTGATATATTTTATTACATGACCTGGACAATCTTGCCCACTTAAGTTACAAAACAGTTGGAGTGTTTAATTTCGTGAATCTTCTTCTGCGTAGCTTAGGTTCTGTTTTGTAGTTTTCAGTTTCTTAAAACCAACAGGAGCTTCTGCTCTTCCTAAAAGGAACTGTTCCCACTTGGGAAGAGACTCTTTTACTGATGCCCAATAGACAGTCTGAGAAAGAAAAAAAATTAACTTAATTTCAAAATCTGCACCACATGCTTAAAAACAATACAGGTATACAATGAATTATTAAGTCTTGCCTTTATGAGTGAAGCAATCCACAAAAGATCAAACTTATGCATGAAATTTCAAGTCTCATATAGCACAGAACACCAGCCTGGAAGGAGTTCATTCTGTATCACAAACCGCAGAGTGACTGAATATGCCCTCTTGTGGTAAGCAACAGATTAGTTTAAAACCCCACCATATCTTTAATAAAAAATACTTTGTGGTTGTAAGCTTTCCCAAATCACCTTTCATGTTTCAATATATGTCAGTGACATTAAAATTCTGAAGCGGAAAAAATCTGTTTAATGTTATAACCAAGAAGTGCTACATAAATTACTTTTCCTGGGAATGTTTGCAATAAGGCAGTTCAATTGTTTTGAGTAAAAATTTTATGTGCTAACCTACTAGGTCATCAGCTCCAGTATTTGAATCATAAAAGGAAAAAAGGCTATATGGTTATCTTGTGGTCAGAAAAAACAACCTGGTTTATCTAACTCTTTGCATTACTTTGTACCTCTGAGTAAGAAACCTGACTTCCATTTTATTTGTGGAATGGAAATGCCATTCATCGTTTTTGGTGTCAGTATCCTAAGGATAACTTCGTTGTTTGTGGAATTTTGAAGAAGAAATTGTAAGTGCCACCTCCTCTCCCCTTCCCCCCAAATACTGTGATCAAGAGCTGGATTAAACCACATATAGGTATTTTTAGATACCTATGCTCATTCAGAAAAAGAGCAATTTATAGTAGAAAAGATGTACGGTACATATGTATTAAACTTTTTATACTTGTTTAAATATATAACGTAGAAGTGTACCACAAAACTGAACATCTCCCTACAGAGAATTAGATTCCTGGCTAATCATTCTGATCCTTACATGTAACTCAGATATAATTACAGCTCTTGCAGATTTACAAAAATATTTTCTTCAACAGATTTACTCAAAGAATCTTTTTTGACAAGCATATGTGCTGTCACACAAAACTACTCTGACTTAGCAAGCTGGGGATCCATTATAGCCATAACTTTCAAAGTATATTAATACAGACACATAGATGGCTGAGTGAAATATGCTCAGAAGTGTTTTGGAGCAAAGCGTGCACCAGAATTTTGTACCATGAAAGAAAGTTTTCTTTTTTCTACTATTTATAGCACTCCGCACTAGAAGTATAAAAAAGGCTGAAATAGGATCTTCTGCTTCAAATAGTAACTCCATTCTCTCTAAAATTTCACCGCTGCTGAAGAGCACAGATCTCTGCAGCCATCAGCAATTGCTCTGCGCTCTCCAGTGTGTGTGGACTTCGGTCTACGTCCCGTAAGCAGCAAAGCCACCTAACACAGGACAGATAGAAGCAAAATTGCCTAGTCCAAAATTTATCCAAGCATCTACAGAGGTGCCTTGAAAGTCCTCTAGGAGTCTAGAGGTGTTTCTGAGCACTGCCAAAATAGGCTCAACCTTGGCACCTTTCTCAGCACGATTCAAGATGTACAGGTATCTAGGAAAAATGTATGCTTTTTCCTAAGACCTCTAAAAAAAACACTGACAGCATTCTGAGCACGTACCCTGTGACAGTGATAGGAAGCCATTTACAAAATACAACGACAAACTTTTAACAGCAACCAAACCAAGAAGTGATGTCTCTCATTTAAGTAACAGCCTAAGTATTAAAACACTTGCCCAGCAGGTGTGAGAACAACATACAACACACCTCTCCTCATCCGCTACAATTCGTGCCTTTTCCATCCTCTGACAGTGCCTTAGCATCCAGATCAGCATGGGGCATTCTGTATTGCCTGGGGAAACTAAGCCATCGTGCAATGCTGAACCCACAAACTGCTGGTCCAACAAACACCAGCGGGAATCTGATTCAGTGGCCTTGTGGTTGGGTGCTTAGTTTGTGTCAGAGCTGTGTCCCTTTGCCTGTTTCCCAGACTGCTTCTGCCTCCTCTTCGTTCATCACTGCATAACATTGAGAAAACAGTCCTGAGATTAGGGAACTGAAATTGGTATGCTGGATCAGGACACTACTTAGCTCTCAGGCAACAATTCTTCAAGATTGTTATCTTTAAATAGTGCTTCAGGGACTACAGGTGAGACGTAGAATTCCTGGCTTAACAGTACTTACCCTGAGATCCCATACATGACAAAATAACTGAGAAGTAAAAACTCTGTTCAAGTTGAACAACTGCTGATTCTGAAATGTGAAGATGATGTCCTGCAGCATACCAAAAAGCATATAAAGTAGCTCTGATATAATCAGAGTAGCCTTTATATTCACAATATTTGTTTTTTAGTGGCTTTCATTTTAAATTTTAAGTTTATAAGAACCTGAAAGCTGCAAAATATTTCCACCAGAATGCTCTAGAATCTAGGGACCTTGCCCCTGAAGTTAGGTTCAGCTTGCTGCACAGTACACAGGCCTTTGGCTATACCAGTCACTGGATTTTAAAATCAATTATTTTCACTTTAAGAACATGCTTCAGGGAAAAAAAAAAAAAGCAAAATGTTTCATAAACAGCAAACAAAAAGACACAGTTCTAGGACTTACTTCCAAGTTAACAGTATCGGGATGTGGAAGTAAACACATTCTTTCTTGCAGCTTTTTTTCTGCTGCTTCTATATCCTAAAACACAGGCAAAGCACATTTTAAAATCACTCTGGGAATATTAAAAGGACAATACACACTCACATAAAGGCATTTAAATTAATTAAATGGACATTAAGCCTAAATAGCATTCATATAACAACACTGGAGGTTCAAATCTTTATTTAGTCATTCCGAAATCCAGCTTGTAAGAATAATATTCTACGGTTTCTAGATGTGTTCACTGTAACTTTCTCATACAGGAATACATTTCTATTACTGCATAAGTCTGTTGCTGCAGAACACTATTATTCTCCCTGGACACTGGGCTAAATTACAGTTAAATTCTGTTCTCTCTAACTTATGAAAATGGGGGGGAGACGACAATAGCTTGCTCTGTGCTGCGTGGAAACTGAAGTCTGTACTTTAGCTACTGTAACTGTAAAGTAACTAGGCAAATTATGTGCAAGATCTTTACTCCTCAAGACAAAGATGACTTGCTAATATGCATGCATAGCATGTGCACAAAAATGTAGAGCTGCAGCAAGCTGTTCACCAGACAAACTTGGATGACAATGCACCTCACATAGCTTTCTTACAAAAATCAGTATTTGGGTTTCTGCTCGTCCAGTGGATGCGTGCTGGATTCACAAAGGCCTAAATAAATTTAAAAACCGCAAACAGCAGCAACGAACAAATAAAAACTCCACCCCAAATTAGCCCCCCTCCCCCTTTAAAGTTCTGACCCATTCTTGTGGGCTTAGTTCCATACCCAAACATTGAAGAGATTGAGTGGTGGGCAGATGAAGAGAGACAGAAAGGGACGTGGGAGTGGGGTGTGAAGAAGCCAAAGCTGAACAGAGTGGAGGGGGAAAGAAAGTATAGCAGATGGCAGAGTTGGGAGCAGAGAGCGGGTGTGAAGAGTACAACAGAAAAACTAAATGAGAGAGGAAATTCCCCAAAGGGACTTCCCAAATATTCACCACCACTGCCGCCGAAAAGAAGAGTGAGATTCTGGAGGAGCATATCCACAAGAGAGACCAAACACGATTACTCGCATTGAATAATAGCCAATCTGAATACATCAAAAGTAAGCAGTGCTCAGCTCAAGTTTAGTTGGAGAAATATGGCATAAATTCAGTCAGATACGATTAATAAAAGCAAAACACACCCTTACTGCTAGCTCAAGTTCAGTTTAGTAATACAGCTACACTTGGTTCAGTCACTCTACGGTGTTCAACTTAATTCTATTTAATTAATTCTTTTTATATCAGGACTATATTCTCCTGTACGTTATTACAAATCTTATCTAAGCACAACTGTTCTCCCCTTTCCTACAGGGAAGCACACATCCTTGCGAAAAGCTCAGGGATATCTGAGAAAGAGCAAGCTCAGTCTTGGATTTATCCAAATCCTGGCAAGTGGCTGCCTCTTTTCAGGTGAGAGAGGAGTAAAAGGGAATAAACGTAACTGGGGGGGAAACGTGAACAAACCTGGAAGCAGTTTGGAGTCATGATGTCAAAATAACAGAAGACAATACCAAATTCATTAACCTAAGTAAGGGATTTCTCTGTTGCATGTGCTTGGAGCAGATATAGCCTCAACAGCACCAAGTGAAGCTCGCATCAGCGTGGCTCATACCTAGCCTGAAGTTACCACCATACTGAAGAGCAGAATCAGTCACTAATGCTCATTTCACATTCTTCCATAGGATTTTCCCCCTTTTGATCCCTTCTTCCTAACTCCTGTAGAAATTTTCACAGGAAGGAAGAGTATCAATCAAAATCGTTATTTCTTTATCCACCCGGTTAAGGCATTGGAATGTTTACGCTGACAGGAAATTAATGCATTGCAGGCAAAAAAAGGAGACAGCAGTTGTGCATATATGTTTAGTGGAAAAGGTCACTTTGGCATAGCCTAGATATTGGACGTGTCTTTTTGTTGCTCACTCGAGTTTGTATGTTGTGCAGCCTATTGTCATTCAGAATACTGATTTAATGACAGACAGTGAACAAAATTTTTGCTGGAAGGTGTAGTAAGCTTTAGAAAATAACTAAGATTAGATGGCAGTTCTTTCACGTCTCTGCAACTGGTAAACTTTGTAGGGAAAAGAAATCCCCAACATCAATAGAAAAATAAATACATCAGCAGTGTAAACTTCTTTGGAAATAAAAGCAACAAATTTAGTATGTCACTGTATAGAGGAAAAAAAAAAAGAGAGCATCTTACAGCTCTTCCCCTGAAACTACAAGGACTGGAACAAAAACAGTTCAAGACCCTTCCCTAGAGGAAAAATGGAAGGCATGACACACGCATCACTTTTAGGGGACCAAATTCAGCTGTCACTTATATTGATAAGAGCCTGGCTGAATCCCATTTAAATAATTCCAGAATTGCATGATGTACAGGAACGCAAATTCGGTTTAAGTTACCTACATAGTCAGTACCACTGAATAACATGAAATAGAAAATGAATATGTTATAAGATGGAGCACCGTAATACCCCCCCCCAAAAATCTAAACACAAGAAATGTTACTGACAAAAAAAAGCTCATAAGTTAAATTAGAAATACTGGCTGATTTTCTGCTTTTATGATAACGCTATATGGGCACCAAGTGACACAGATTTCTCTAATCTATAGCATCCTAATCGCATCAAGTAAAATATTCTGGTAATTATGTTAAAATGCTGAACAAGTGCTTATAATGCTAAAATTTTAATTAAAAAATGTTTAGTTCCCTGCTTCCTACCGATTAGAAAATTAATTTATTTTGAAGTGCTTTCCTGTGCATAAATACCAACTAGCACAGAGAAACAAAAATGTCTTTTGCCATGATCACATACTGAAAACAACCGATTTTGCTTACATGCAGAAAAAAAAGAAATGCAAATAAAAAAATAACACTTCATCATGTCCATGTATTTTTGAGTAGGCCAAATCAACAACTCTCCACATGGTAACTGTGAAATGTACAGTGCCTGGTATCAGGAACAATATTCTGAAGCTGGCACATTAATCAGTCTTGTTTTCAAGCTTCTCATATATTATTCTGCATAGATTTTTTTTCTCTTCTCTATTCTGTTATCAGAAAGCATCTGCAGGAATGCATGCCTGCTAAAACCAGTATAAAATTAATAGATTTAAACTGATTTATGCTACTTTATCCTGCAACAGAATTTGTTTTGATACATATGTTTTTGCTTTTTTTCCTGTACAAACACCAACATTTTTGACACTTGAAAGGAACAATTTTGAGGATGTGACAGAAGATGGCAAATATCTGTGTAACTGCAAAAATATTTACACTCTGTACATGTCTAAGCTATTGTTAACATTTCCAATACAAGCTTTCAGCATGCAGAAATATATCTTTATTATGTTTGTCTGTGTATGTGAGCTGAGACTGCATTTGTAAGATACAACTTGTTTATAAAAAGCTACATATGTGAAAAATAAATCTTTTTTAATTATAAAATGCACATGGAAAAATGTTAGTTATGCTAGGTGATTACTAAATCAGTCGAACACTGACTACAGAACAAAGAAATAAGCAACCCGTCCCCTTCTACCCAGCCTCCCACTGAAGCACCCACGCTTGTCTATACCCACAGAGGAGTTTGATTGCCCCAGCCCAGTCTGCAGCAGTTTAGCAGCGCCCAAGCTGTAACATCCTCCTCATCACACAATTGGTAAGAAGAAATCCCACATTGTGTGTTCTGCCTCGTCTGCCACTCCCTAAATATAGCTGCCATTTAAATACAAAGAGGGCTTGCTTCAGAACTGTACCTAGCTGAAACGTGAACGTTTTTAACCTTTACTAGGTTCTGCATGAAGAAGCAAAGTCTTTGAGGATTCAAATAAGTCTTTATTTTCTAGAGTAAAACTTATAATTTTGAGAGATAAAATACACGCAACTCAGATGCCTAAGCTAGGTGCTGCAGAAGAGGATTCAGCATTCTAGGCCCTGCCATCAAACTCACATCTTTTTAATTGCTAGTTCTCAAATATCCACTGAGTTTACCCAGGAAACAAATCTTACCTAAATATGATAACTGGTAAGTAGAACAGTACCACCACTAGGAAGTGTATCACAGTATTACTAACAGTATTGCCACTAGGAAGAGCCAGAAACAAATGCTGCTTTTACAGACTTGCAAGTAAGATTCTTGAAATCACTCTACAACTCCTTAAAAAAAAAAAAAACACAACAAACTGAGCACTTCTTCCACAACTTCATACCCCCATTTCTCTGGGATTGGGGTATAAAGGTGCTCTGAGTCTTGTCAGGCTCAGAGGTTGTCTTAGACAGACATCTATGTAAGCATGAGCTGGATCTTTATGTGTACTTTAAAAAAAAATAGCAGCAGCTGCCACCGCGAGGCTCATATAAGAAGGGCACGTAAAACAGGTAGTGGTGTCATCAGATAATAGAGACTTGTCATTTAGTACTTTGGGTCAAGTTTGAGAAAAGGAACTCTTAACGATAACAATGGAGCAAACACTTTCTTTTTTCAGTTCTCCGAGCTACAAAACTGTGACATTTGAATTCAGTTGCAGAAACTTACATTTAAAAGTGCTGCATTCCTTTTACGAGCTGCATCAGCTGCTTGAGTTTGCCATGTCTTTTTAGTCTTTTTGTCTCCTAGATAAGTCTCCATCTGCTGTAGCAGCACTGATCTCTGAGACAGTCTACAAAGGAAAACATTTTGCTAAGTGGGTAGAACATTTTGCTCAGGAGCTAGAAAATAACCTTTTTACCTTACCCAGTTTTCTCAAAACTATGGGGCTAATTAAGCCGGCTGTAGGGTGGGTGTGCTGGGGGAGGGAAAAGGTACAGGCAGACACCACCTGCTGTGCTTGTACGAAGCTATAACATTGCAACCAGCAGTCCTCATATGCTAAGGTGCTTAGAAGCACCAAATCTCTCAGAACAGGAAAGACAGGGTGGGTTGGGGTGACTTGATCAGTACTACTCTTGCTCATCGGCAAGTACTAATTGTTATAAGAAAAGCAGATTTTTCTGAATCATTACTGTATTTGCTTCACAATCTGAATTTACAGGGCAACGAGGAAGCAGTTCTGTAATTGAGGCACAGGGTGACATAAACCAACTAAGAATTCAATGGCAATAGGAGCTTAAAGGGAGATCTTAAACCAGTACCACCGCTGGAAGTCAAATACCTCATCAATCTCAATACTCATAACAGCAGTCAAGGATGCTAATTCCAGTAGTTCATGAAGGAAGAGTGCCACCTCCTGGAACACCGACCCCTTGTTAAATACCGCTGTGCTGTCTATAGGTACGGTTCGATGTTCGCAGGATGGCCAGGCGAGACCTCCAAGACCACAAGGCAAAGTGCCGTGAGGCAGGCTATGCCACTGAGACCGTTACTTACATCTCTTCGTGTCTTCTAGCAAGGTGAACCTCCTGAGCCAAATAGGAAGACATTTTCAGTTGTCTGTTCCCATTTGCCACTGTATTAAAGGAAAACCAAGTGAAATTAAGGTTTTCCAAAGACATAACATGAACATTTCAGTAGTAAAGCATTCCAAGTTAACAGTTGTATGCATGATATTTATATAATTTATCAGCTCTGTAAATAAAATCTGCTTATAAATTTTAATGCTCACCGCAAGACACTGTAGTTTCAATACACACACTACGAGTACCCACAACACATTTTAGGAAAATCTTACTGAATTCAAATACTTTGAGGTAACTCAAATTTGACTTTAAAGTTTCACATTTAACGTTGTGGTCTCAAGTTTCAGTTGCTTACAACCACCCGCAAACTACGTGCTTGTGTAATTTGTGTATTACTCTTTGCAATAGTTATTTCTGGCTTCTGTCACGTTACTCTAAAGTTGGAGTTTTAACTAACATTCATAGTGACTTCTTACAGACTCAGTGCCTTGTTCATAGGGCAATAGGTGTAAGTACAGACATACTTAAATAACTGAAGTTACTAAATCAGTTTAATTTTTGAGCACTTGAAAAAATAGGGAAAGCCGCTTGAGCTCAGCTCTTCAGATGACTGTATAGGAGGTACAGCAGTAGCAGTACAGTAGATGACTGAATATAAGGTTAAATTCTTGATAACTTCATGATTTTTTGAAGTGTAAAGGAGATCATGTCCCCAGTCCACATGCAAGTCAAGAGTCTACGGCACTTTTCAGAGGTCTGTAAGTGTTTTACAGCCAATTAATAATTTCCCCCTCAAAAGTGACTGCGTTTCTGTCATGGAAAGAAACCTAAACTAACGAAAATAGAAGAAACCACCAAACGAAGAGTGGGAAAAATAAAAGATCACGAAATGTGAACATTTCGGGGACTCTGCCAGAGATTTACACATAGCTTTGGAGCAAGTTATTTACGTAAGGACTGCAACTTAAGCAAACACCACTCAGTGGCGATGCCTCCCCCCCCCCCCCCCCCGTGCCCCTTTCTCCTCAGGAGCTGCCCGGGGGGGAGGGGCGCCCAGAATTGGCGGGAAGGGCGCTGCCTCAGGGGGAGCCGCCCCTACCATTAGGTAGGGGGGAGGATCCGAGATCCCGTCGGAATGTGCCACTCCGTAAAACCGCGGGAGGGGAAGGCGAGAAACAAGGGAAAATTAGAAAAAAAGCCCCAAACTTAGGTTACCTTCAGCTCTGGCGGCTCCCAAAAGCGAAGCAACCACCCACCATGGCCTCCGCGACGCCTCGGCCTCCCCCCTCCCGCTGCCATGGAAACGGCCGGAAAGGCGGAACCGCGCCTTGGCGCTCGGCTCCCCCTTTGACTCGGGGATCGGATGAGTGACAGGGGGCGAGGACCAATCAGGGCCGGCGGGCGGGCTGAGAGGGGTGGTTCCGAGCGGTCTCGCGCCGCTGCCGTTATTCCTGACAGGACACTGAGGCGGGCGGGAGCGATTGTCCGCTTGTCGTATGTCGGGCGCCGTGTCCGGCGATATCCACCGAGTGAAGCACTCGGCAGCAGTTTCAATAAACTTTCTAGACGTAGCAGTCCGAGGATGGCATGGAAGAGCGAGCCCAAAAGTGGCACTGAGTGCTTTGGGTTAGCATTGCCTGTTCCTCAGAGCCTACTCGTCCCGGCGCCGGGATCTGTAGTGACGTGCGCTTATATTTGAGGCAAATTATTACTTCGCTACGCAAGGCGTAACATGAGATTTTTGGCACAGAAAGCATGCTGTAAATTACAGCCAGATTCTTGGCGTGGGATTTCAAATCCTATGGTGAGAGCTTGCCCTCTGCCTGAGAGCAGGATTTCTTCCACGCCTCAAAGCTCAGAGAATTGCTGAGACAGGCTCGTCCTTTCAGACTTCTGACAAAATGTACTTTCTAAAAAGGCCCAATTATTCCACTTATTCTGAACGTCTTTCCTTTAAAGAAAACACAAACCAGAAAACTGTAAGCAAAAGTACATTTGAAAGGACATTTCTTCACTTGCTTCATTGTTGCCTGGTAGATCTATGCACATATGAAAGTGCAGGTTATATCTAAAAGTTGCTCTGAAAGAGCTCATCTTCACTGCCTTCTTTTAAAATATTACCTAACCCTTTTAAGATGCCTCATGGCAGGCCTTTCTGACTGCTAATCTGAAGCTTTTTGTTCTGATCCTTCAGCTCTCTTTTTTCATTCCCTAAGTTTGTATTTCTGAAACAAATTCACATTTCACTTTATGATATATAATTAAGTAGAAATTCATTAAGGTACTTGTCAACTTACCCCTGCTTATTGAAGCATTCAGCATAAATAGTACTTAAAATCTTCATTTTATTGTTTTACGGTTGTGAATTGAAGACAAGACTTCCCAATAAAAGAGGGAAGTGGGGCCTTTCCTCATTTCTAATGGTTTGAAAAACTAATAGTTACAGTTTCACTAAGTTTAATGGCAAGCCTACGTGTTCTGCACGGTCTACGTTGAGCTACACCAGTTGTCCTTAATGGCAGTGATCTTTCTTGTCGCATTAAATGAATTTCAGAAAGAATAGAGACAAACTGGAGTTTGGTTTACATAAACCATTACATACGCCACTTGTAGACAGTGCAAAGAACATTTTAGTTAAGCTGCAGCTACTATCAGTTGTTCAGCGTTGTGGAAACACAGGCAGGATGGAAAACATAATTTCTTAATGACTACTTCAAGTGACTGGGAGATGAAACAATAAGTCATCAATAGCTAATGAGCTATAAACTTTGTATTTAGTTTTTCAGTATTAATGTTCTTTTTCAGCCTAGCCTCTTTTAGTTCCAAACTTATCAAGAATATAGTCTCTAAACTTATTTTTATAAAGCAAACTGGTAGCAACCGTCAGAAATCCCCGTAACAGCCTGTTTTGAGTAGCTGGAGTGCCAACAGTGAAGACCATGAGGGTCATTGCCGAAATGGCGCTTTATAGACGAGGGACTGACCAAAGGAATATTAAGATATCTTAATACCTTAATGTCCTGGCACCTCACTCTTGCTTGGCAGCAGGCTTATGTAGGAGGGTTAGGCATGAGAGCTTTTCTCCATAGTCTGTGAGTGCCTAAATACGGATTCAGGGCTTACTGCTAGTACTGAAATGTGGGCATTGTGACCCTACGTTCTTCTTATCCCCCCAAATTTGTTTTTTTCTCTGAAAAATTGAGGAGATAGGGTTTTTCTAGGAGAAGTTGGTGAATTTTAACACTAGGTGGCACTTAAACACAGCTAACAAAGTCTCTTCGATCTTGCAACACACAAAAACAGTCAAACACATTCTGTTCTAACATGCAGTTAATTATATCCTCAAAATGATGTCTTGGATTGATATTACTAAACAAACATGTATAAAATGTAATTACAGACAAGTGAAATAAATACTGTAGGCTTATAATTGCAAGATATGGGTATTTTTGCTTGTAATATGCTACACACCTGTGCGTAGTTTATATAGCTAGTATTTTATTTTGTCATTTTTGCTAACATTTAGAAGGGCACAGTTTAGCTTTATGTGCTTTTATTTACTGGTACCAATTTGTGCCATATGTCAGTTAAAAAAAAAAAAAAGGTTATGTATTTGGATTTTAAAATGGGGGTATTTCTAATGGAAGCAATAAGAAAGGAATTCTTTTATACAAAAACACTTCAAAAACTTTAAAAAAAATGCATACATAAGTTTTTTTTTTTTTTCTTTTTTTTTTTTTTTTTTTTTTTTTTTTCTTTATTTTCTCATTGCTTTTCTCTTCTCTCTTTACTTGCTTTTTGGCAGTACACCTGTATTGCTATAATAGCTTTACAGCCATTTGAAGGTCTAAAGTCCATCTGTTCATAAACATTTCTTATGTGATACCTTTGCTAAAATACGCCAGGCCTACGGGACAGTCCAAGAGCCAAGTCCCAGCAGAGGAGTTCGTGGCCATCACCTTGGGTTGTGGCAGTTTCTCCTATCAACTGGAGAAGTGAGGGATGGCTGCCAGCATTTCAGACAACTGCACAAGCCCTGTGTGAAGCTGCTTAACACTACTGCTTGACGTTACTCCAAGTTAAAAAGGCGAAGATGTGCAAGGAAATGTCCTCCCGGTGAAGGAGCAAGCTAACAAGGCATCAAACCGAAAAAGTTCAAAAATTACCTTGTTCCTCTTCCCCTCACGTTTGGATATTCAGGGAGTTGCTCTCAGCCTGACTGTAGGCAGGGCCCATCCCACTCTGTTCAGGGTACAATGAGTTGGCATCACCGCAGTAGGAAGATCTGAGTTGAGATGACGCTCATAAACGGTTGGGCAACCCAACAGCACATTCTTGTATTTGCATTTTGATATTTGGCAGCTGAATACGTGTATCCGCTGTAGGAAAGACTGGTACGTGCATCAAAGTCGCACGCTTGGCTGAAAGAAAATTGCCGATGCGGTGCTGTGTGCTTAGACAAAGCAGTGTGAGCACGCTTGTTGGAATCGCCCCCAGACATCACGACACCCATTTCAGGTGATCCAGAACTCGAAGAGCAGACCAAGATGTGCTCTGTGCGCCAGATGGGTGCACCGCAGCTGCCAGCAATCTGCAGTTGTGAACGAACTTTCTCAACGTGAAGCCACCAAAAAACACCGTCAGCTTCGCATCTGGGAACACGATCTCCTCACTCACATGATCTCCTCACTGCGGGGCTGGAAACGAGCACAGATGCTGCTGTGTGCCCTGCAGCTGGTGCAAAAGCAGTTGGCCAAACTATAGACAGTTGAGTCAAGTTCTGAACAAGAGTTGGAAGGGCTGGGTAAGAGGAAGAACTGATAGCTGTAAGCGCTCAGAGATGGTGGGACTCCAACCCAACTCCAACAACTGTTCGTGTGCTCTTGAAAGTGCCGATCAAAACAGGCCTGGCCCCATCCAATGCCAAAGAAAAAAAATAATGGCTGTAGGAGAAGGGCATAAGGAACAGAATATATTCTTTATGCTTCAAGTACCGATAAAAACCTGGTAAATAGGATGGACCTAAGATAATCAGCATTGAGCTGAAAATTAGTCTATTATTTATTTGTTCATTTTTGAGAAAGATCCTTTAGGTTCTGGAAGTGTCTTTCCAGTAGTAGTTGATGTGAAAAACAAGTTGATGCAAAATACGAACTAGCTTAGACAAGACATGAAAGTTTACTGACGTACCCATTCAGAATTGTCAAGGGGATACGACACGTGCCCCCACAGGTGCTTTCCATCTGTAGCTTCTATGGCATAGCTACTTCTTTTTGAAGATTTCAAGAAAATGGTTTGGCCCTTGAGTGGTAACATTAAGCCTTCTGTTTGAAAAAAAAAAAAAAAAAAAAAAAAAAAAAAAAAAATTCACAGACCTCGACTGACTTTAACAGATGTACAGGTAGTAGAATGTTTTACATGTAATTATAACAACTATTTATAGTAATTAGCTTGAATTTAATTGCTTCTCAGCATGCTAAGATATTAAATTACAGCTTTATTTCAAACAACTCCTGTTGTCTGTTTTTCTTAAACTGAACACAGGAAACCCAATAAAAACAAACACGCGGAGAATCACCATTCCCGGTTCTTGTCTCAGTATGTCAAACGGGGATGCTTCACTTGATCTTACAGGCGGCACTTCCCTCATCCATGCAGAGAATCCAAGCTTGCTTCCCTTGGCACTGAAAACGTTCTCCTAAGAGCAACAGGAGACCACAGCGAGATTACCCTGAAACAAGCCAGCGCCTGCTGACTTCCGTGTGGATCCAGTCTTGGGCAGGCTCTGCTGGCTCTTCCAGCCGTTGTCCAACCGCGTTGGGCCGAGCGAACTCTTTAACACGGTGTCCGCCCGTGCTCGGGGACTTCCCCAGACACCAGTCTTCATCTGTTTGCACTGGGTGTACATCAGCATATAACTTTCATCCAGTGCAAGTAATGTTGTTGCCATCTGGTCTAACATAAAAGTTGTCTTGTTCTGTAATGGTGGTACATCTACGGAAGCAAAAAATACTTTGAATTTTCATATATGCATTTATATGACTGTCAAGATGCGTGATATCGATAGCTTGACTATTCTGTAAGCAGAGGTAGAAGAAATAACACCACCTTCACAGTGCTGGCACGGTTTCCCTATGATCTGAAATCTCAGCCAATAGTTTCTGTCTCTGCTTTTTGCCATACAAACCTGAGCAGGAATGTTCTATTTTTTATTTCAGTTTAGATTTTGAATGCTTTTATTATGAGTTCCTTCAATCCCTGAGAGGAATGAGAGAGGCAACAATGCTACTCATTGCATAACACCAACATTTACTGACAATAAAAATAACGGAACTTGCACAAAAACAAAACAAAACAAAAAAAACATATAAAAAAAACAGTTTCTATAAAACCTTTTTACTAGGTTGTTGCTATGAAAGTTGAATTTCTCATTTTTTAAAAAAAAAAAAAATCCCTCTTTTTAAAGAAAGGTCACTCAATCTTTTTGGAAAGATTTAATAAATGACTTTTCCCCCTCTTACTAAATTTAGTCTTTTGTTGAATTGTTTCAGTTCCTATTAAACCTTCACAAAAATGTACTTTCTATTATGTTTCTTCTGATAGGTTTCCCAGCCTTATAACTATAATAAATTTGTCAGTCTAGCTCCAGTGAACACTGGACTCCTAAATCCTACCACAACAGATTATAAATATAACCATTTCTAAACCCTTTCAAGAAGTTTTACCCTTTCTTTCAACTCATTTTATGTACTCAGCAATTCAGTGAAAATAACCTTTCGGAGTCATTCTTTAAACTCTTTTTGTGGTGATAGTGCAGCCTGCTCATTTGATCAGTCGGTTAGAAAACCTGAGTCCTGCTCCCACCTCTGCCACCGCGGATTCAGCCTGAACCAACTCACTTAAAGTCAATGTTTCCTTAAGTGTTCATTTAGAGGAAATGACCGACTTGACCCATATAGGGCCTGATTTCCAGAGTAGCTGAGTGCTCAGAACTGCAATTTAAATCATTTGGAGTGGTGCCCTTAGCACTGATAAAAAAAAAACACACGACATCGTGTTAGGTAACCAGAAAGGAAGACCCTCAAAAGAAGCTTTTACAATAGATATGCAAATATCCTTTCAAATATCCTTTGTTTGACTAACCTCTTTCTTCTAATTTGCTTCGATGATTATTCCTATTGTTATTATTATTATTATTTTTTAGGAGAGAAGGAATTATGTTTCTTTAACAAACAAAATACTCTTTTGATAAACAGTTCTCTTCAGGACATGTTTAAAAGTTTGCATTAATGAAAACAAACTATAGCAGAGCCTTTGGAACATTAATAACCACACTAAAAACAGAAATGCAAGCAGCGTGATCATATAAATTTAAGAAAAGCAGACAGAATCTAAATATCTCGAGCCCTGTGCCATAAAATGAATCAACTCAGCTTTATAACTCTGTATAAAGAATAAACAGCAATGCATCATATTTGCTTTGTATGAATGAATGGGAAGTAGAGAGCGGCAAGGCCTATCAAAGTAGTATTAAAGCTTAATTAATGGAAACTTCCTGGGGACACAAATAATCTTCATCAGTCCTGAATTACAGCATAAATTCTATCCTTCAATTTAAACTCCCTTATCAGGCCTACCCATCATCATAACATGGAGGCAAAGATGAACTTCTTCACCCGTCTTTCCTTTTGAGAGAATTACTTAGTGGAGCTCCTCCAAGCCTGCTAGGGTTTGCTCTACTCGTCTGAACAGCTCCGAGTGTTACGCTGTGTTTCCAGTCACCTGAGTTCAACAAAAATGAATTCAAACTAAAGAGGGATACAAAAAGATTTAGGATGATCAAGGTAGTGGAGCAAACTTGCTTTGTGAGCCGAGATTTATCAAAACAAGATCAGGAGCAGTATCTGATTGTTTTCTATTCATACACGAGTAGTTGTTCACATCAGAGAAAAATGAGTTTTTTAAGCAAAGCGATAGAGCTAGCAGAAGAACAAATGGATGTAATTAATAAACCTCAACAGAGAAGTCTGAGGAAGGAACCTAAGCATTCAACAAGTGAACTTCTACAACAGCCTACTAGAAAGAGTAGAAGGGGAGGGCGGGCAAGAAAACGGATTCATTTTAACCCAGACCTTGATCAGTTTGTGACCAGGAGTCTGCGACGTGGCTTTCTGCGTGACTCGGCGCCGTCAAAGGGAAGTCCAACTCACAGAGCCCGTCCAACGGCAAGCCTTTGGCAGCAGCCATGTCCTGCTGAGCAGCACTGGTGAAACTTCAGAATAACACCGCAATATCAGTACATAATAGCTGATAGTTGTGCTTGAGAGAGGAAAATGTGGAAGCTACAATTCCAAGTCACCTGCTGCTCTGTGCCTCTAGCTATGAGCAGTGTTGCCGGGGGAAGATGGGCCATAAACACGGTAATGCACAACCTCTGCAGTCTGCTTTCTGTTGCCTGCCAAGCCAGCCTGCTTGCCGCTGACACCAAGGCTACAGAGGCATGCGGAGTATTGCCACGCTATTCAGACACTGGAAGTAGAGTGTTTTTTTTTTTTTTTTTTTTTTTAAAACACTGTGTTGTGAAGCCCTTTCTGTCGGCATAGGCTTCCTAATGTAAACTTCCCTGTGCTGTGATCTCAGAACGAGTTTTGTACTACAAAGTCCTACACGACGTTGTTTGTAGTTGGCTGTTTGTCTGAACCCATTTCGTAGCCTAAGGCACAGAAAGGCAGGTGAATTTAAATTTGAGCTTTCAAGTTGGTTTTCAAATGCTGTCAGTTTAAAATATTAAAATAACGGCAAGTTCTAACAACACTCTCAATTTTTCTGGCCCAACTGGGTATCTTCGTCTTTGCTGAACAGAGCTCTGTTTGTGATTAAATGAGGTTTACGCAGTCACGTTCTGTGTGTTTAGGTACCTGCACACATGCATGCACGCCTTTCTTTAACATCTCTTTCTTCAGTAGCTGTTGACGTTGACCAATTGCAGCTAAGTTTGACACCAAGCCTGCTAGCCTCACAGTCAGCACAGTCCTAAAAGTTTTGTGGAAATGGATGGCTATGCAGAGAGGAAGAAAGGCTATAAAGCGAGCTTACCACTTAATAGATGTCAGAAGCTCCATGTAGGTTATTTTTTCCTCCAACACAAATCCATAGGAAACCAGGTTCTATTATTCATAGAGCTGTTTATTTAATTAAAATTTTATTGTATTTAGAGCAACCAAAATGAAACAGGTTTATATAGGCAATCAAGCGATCTGTTGCTAAAATACGGGCTCTCGTATAAATCAAGCAGTTAGGGAGATGCCCTAAATTTCCTCTCTGGAAATGGCTCTCCATAATTGGCTAATCTCTCAAAATAATTTGTGGTACCCTCTTACACATTGTGCCAACTGGAATAATCAAACAGGGCTGGTTAAAATTATTCTTCCCCAGTTCTATTTAAAATGTGCAGTTCATAACTTTTATATACTTTGAATTGGCTGTTCTAGACTCTTAGAAGGGACTGCTGTCCCTGCGCTAGAGGAAGCACAGTCGAGTGATGGAAATGACTCTTAGTCTCTGTTCACGTGTAGAGACTGTGGGTTTTAATTGTAGAAAGTACCGTGGAAGTGGTGGGATCCATGGCCCGAATTCCACAGGGCATGCAGAAAGTTCATGACAAGGTGCTGAAGGTACCTCCCAAAAACATAATCCTGAATGCAATGTGCTTGTTCATTGAATAATATATATATATTAATATATATATAGATGACATATATATATATATATAAATAATGTGATCTGGTTAACAATATAATCCTTACAGTAGAGGATCATTTTCAATTATTTTTTATCAATCCCTCCTGGACAGTAATGGAGTCATTTTGGGGGCACATCTCGCACTGCAGATACAGCATAGGGTTAGGTCTAACATTCATTTAAAATAAGAAGCCAGATGAATGAAATAAACTGTAGGAATTCATTCAGTAAGGGACCTGAGTATTTTTAATAAATAAAGACCCAGCTAATTTCACTCGGAACAGTACCTTTGGAGTCATACAGGCCAGGAGCTCTTCTATCTGAGTCTTTCTGAAGCTGCACAATGAGGGAGGCCCACAGTGACTCAGCAAAGACAACTTCTAAAGGACTTCAGCTCACCCAAAGGCTCATCACCAAAAGCCTCTTTCTTTTCTGTATGGGCAAAGCCACTGGGGGTGGGAGGGGAGAAGAGTGTGCACACCAAACTTCGTGTTTATTCCTCAGCTTAAACTCATTGGTGTTAATGTCTGAGGCTAAGGTAAAGAGCATCAGACAAAAACAAACAGCAAACTTGTCTTTATTATGCATCCACACACTGTCTCTGGCAATGCGCACGGGTCCACAGCTAAGGTCCCAGGATACCACTACAATCGAGTAATTGCTGCTCATCATGAACATCTTTGTCAGAAGACTGGAAGAGATATGCCTAAAATTGCTCAGGAAAAAAAAAAAAAAAAGGCAGTAATGCTGAAAGCCAAGAGATTTAGTGGTACGGTAACAGTAAAATCTTGGCTCTGCTAAAGTCAAAATGAACTTTGCCAGTGGCTTCAGAGAAGTCCAGGTTTTTGCCTTGAGAACCTGCCCAGAGCAGCTGCTCTGGCTGGGTGTCCTGAGAGAGCCTCCTGCTGGAAGGGCTCCGAGGGAAGGTGTGCTGTCCTGAATTCAGAAAGCTGGAGTTAACAAGCATCTGTGCCCCATGAATGCCTGTGCCACTCTTTGTGAACAATCTAATCTTTCCAGCTTTGCTATTAGTTGTCACAAAGTCGGGTATTGCAGCTGAGCACTCACAGTTGTCAGCGCTTGCATCGCACCCTTTGAGGGAGAACTGGCAAAAAAAAAAAAAAAAACACATTCAAATATAGAGGATTCTGTAAAAAATAGAAAATAAAAAAAAATCCCTACTTGGAGGTTTAATACTTTACGTTGTGGCCATTGCAGTGAGATAAATCCATTGAGAGCCTGGCTGACGTGGATGTGAAATGCTGGTGTCCTGGAGAGGGGAAGCTGTGTCTTCACCACGCGGGCGATGCGATGCAGGGTTTCTTGCTCCTAGGAGGAAGCGGGGGCCCCCAGGACAGACCCGTGCGTGATAAAATCTAAACGAGGATGGCGTAATGAAGCTGGGATTAACTGCACAGAGGAACTTCTTAGTGCTGGAGTACTGCCTGTTTGTGCTGTAATCTGTCGCATGCCGTCCTACAACCTCATAATGAGGTTAGCTCATAAATCATTAATAGATAACATAAGCGCCTAACAGATAAGAAAAACAAGGGTCGCAAGCTCATCAGCAGATAATGCTATGCTGCCGTAATAAGCAACCTGCTGAACCCTCTAATCGCCTACAACAATTGAGACCTATTTGTGAAAGTATCTATTAATTCTTCTTAACTGTTACAAAAGGAGATGTGACAGGAACGGCATATAATAGATCACTGTTTTAGTGCGGTGGGCGTAGTGCCCTTATTTCCCAAACCCAGCGTGGAGGAACTGACCGCAGCTTTACAGCTCGGCAGCAGGGACACAGCCTGCCTTTAGCAGGATAACCAGAGGTCTGTCTTCATATTGCTTTGCAAAAGTAACTTTCATCCTTTACTGGCAACTGAACGCAACAAAGCAGTGGATAGGAGGGATTTTAGAGAATAAATTAGCTTATTTTAAGGTATTATAGAAGTAGATAAAATAAAATAAAAAAATAAATAGCACAACCCCCCTTCCCCAAGCAATAGTATTTTTCATTCATTACACTGGGAATGGCATGCAACAATAGGATTGTGATGACTGCAAATGTACCATACTGAAATAAAATTAGTTTGAAAGGCAGGAACAATATCATCATCAGATAACTTTCTTGCAAGGTGGAAAATAGCTTTAATAACGTTATCGTTGGAACCAGCCTAAAAAACATGAAGGATCTCCTCTCCACACCTCCTAGAAACCGGCGATTGTGTTAAAAGCAATCTCTCTGGGTCTAGAGGGCTCTTTTGGTATTGCCAACCTGTGAAAAACAAGGGTTGTGGTGTGCAGCTGAAAATCAGCACTGCAGAGCGTTGAAATCTCATTCAGACGGGAGTGTATTTCAGGGTACGGGACCAAAGAGGAATATTCATTATATGGAAAGTTAATGCATCATGCTGCCTGGGAAGGATGCTGAGAGGTGGCACAGGAAAATCAATAAAGATTGAAGTCCCTGTAAGTGCAGGCAGAATGTGGAATAAGAGCTCCAAAGGCAAGGAATCCAATTGCCAAAGTTAATATTACCTTTTTGGAACACGCTCTTTGGGCTTAGTAAGAAGGAAATAACATAATGGGGCTTTGCTCGCTATTTTGGAAAGAATCCACTGGATAAGTCACAGGAAGAAAAGAGGATGAGAGATGATTCAGGCTGAAGATTTGGACAGGGGTGGCTGTGTGCTCAGGAGGACATCAGCCCTGCTTAGGGCTGTTCATTGCCAATGCCACAATCAACTGCCCATTAATAACAAATTCCTGGTCAAGGCACCCGTAGCAGTGGGTTTCCATGCCTGTTGTGAGAGAATGGACTTTCGTAAGCTAGTATAAGGTCTGTGGGAATACAGCTTCCCCCAGAAATATCTTGAACAATCTGAAAAACAGGAGGGAGCCATTGGACTGGGTGAAAGCTTTGTGCCATGAATCTGTGACTTTGTGATCAAAATTACCTTTATCATCTTCTGGAACACAGGCTTCGGCCCAGTTACCTGCAGCAGCAGGAGCATAAAAAGTGACTCATATGAAAGAAATAAGGGCATAAAAAGTGGGTGTAGGGGCAGAGGAGAACCGCTATTATCCCTTATTTGCGAACTTCAGGGTAATTTGACCAACTTTATGCCGTTTCTATTAAATGACTGAGTTCTTTTCACTTGTCATTTTGGAGCTTATTCTTTTTCTTTTTGTCATACCTTTTATGTGACAAATTCCTGCTTAATACATATTTTTGGCAGTTCCATACTTAATCTTCCTGATTCCCGTGGCTACCAGCACAACGCCGTGTTTCAGGACCTGTTCAAGCTGACGGATTAGGGACCAGTCACTGCGCTGTGCTGGGGGCTGCGAGGTGCTGAGCCCGTGCTGATCAGGCGCCCGTGTCTCAAGCTGGGAAACAAGGAGGAGAATTCTTTCCAATACCTTATGTGATGGACTGCCATGAGATATGTAGCCCTACCAGGAGCATACCAGATGAATAAGACCCCATCTATTGTATTTGGGATGACTACACAAACCATCAGACTTCATAAAAACAACATTTGAGAATTAAATTTTTATGTTATGTCGTGGCATTGTCAATGAAAACAATCAGCTTCATAATATGAGAGCCCACTGCTAGAGATTTCAGGCACTACATCATAGATGCTGTGCGATCAATGGCATTTCTAAACTGCATACAGAACATAGAGACTAGCAGTAGACAAGACACCTTCATCCTTTTTACTTCAGAAAAAAAAAAAGAAAGAAAAAAAAAGAAAAGAAAAAGAAAAAGAAGAGCTAGGATTTACTTATAGCCAATTTTACAAGCTGCAATCAATTTACAGGTCACTGGGAGACTTTCTGGCAAAGGCACAACGTATGTCTATGTCTAACAGGCTCAAAGTAAGAGGTTTAAGTAATAAGGAAGCTTATTTAAGGCACTAAAATTCAGAAGGCAGAGCCTTTCCTAACATAAGCTGCTGAACTTTTAAGAGCTTTTATGATTTTTCCCCACTAATGGTGTTTTTCAGCTTGAAGGCTGGTATTAAGCAAAACTAAGGATGTTCTTTGCTAGTTGCAAAGTGTGCTCACCTTTTTTTACACGCAGCTAAGCAAAGTGTTAAATAACTTAACCCTTTTACTTTGTCACCTGTCTTTGTACAGCTACAATAGCAAGAACTCGTTCAGGTCACAGTCCCACCTGTGGCATTTTAACACAGGGTGCTCTGCAACCTGCAAGTGTCAGCTGACAGTATCGTGAATGAAATGGTATTTAATTGAAATGACATTAAATACTATTTTAAATTAAAACTGCAGCTTAGAACCAGTGTGTTGTTGTTAAGACTGGGACCAGAGTTTGTCCAACAGTTCTTACTCTGAGCCAATGCCCTTAAACATTGTGGTTTGAGCCTGTGAGGATGAAGTCCTGGAGGGCAAAGCTGTGTGGTGCTGATAGGCCCATCAGGCTGCACATAATGAAGGCCTCAATTTATTGTTTTTCTGTGGTTTTCTATTCTTCTTTATCTTCTGCTGATGAAACCTGGTAAGCACCTTGTTACAAGAAATTGCTCATTTATCTGGTACATCCAGGACAGCCCTATTTCGTCCCTCTGGTGTACCAGGGAGAAACGGCTTTGCGGAGAGAAAACAACTAGGCTTTATCCAAGAGGTCATCATTTCCCTCCCATGCATTGGCTGAGAGAACACTACAGACCTCATTTTATCCTGCAATCAAGCTCGTCAGCTCTCCCCTTGCTTTTCTTCCCAGCAAGGAAATGAAGAGCCTTTCACTCTTCCTCTCCTGCAGAAAGGGCACATGGCATCGCAGAGATCTAGTGCTGAACTACAGAATTTGCTACGCCATGGGCCAAATGGATATTATTTGAAAGTTCTCCCCCCTCAAAATCTCATTCTACAAATTTCATGACAACTGTCATTGCTGCTAGGTTTTCCTGTCTTGCTAAATATGTGTCTGAAGGAAGGAAGCGCTTCAACCAAAACATGACAACACAGCGGCCATCTTAAGTGACTCTGTGGCATGGGGACATCGTACTGGAGCAGAGTGTGAAGTCTTCATCCATGTCCCACAGCCTCCTGGCTGCCCAGTGAGGGGTCAATGTGAGCCAGCAGAGGCCGGGCAGGTCGGGGTTGTTGCTGTGCCACCAAAGAGTAACAGCACACGGAGGTGGTGCAGGGAGGGCCTCCAGGCCTCCGTGGTGCATGGCTGGCTGAGAAGCCACAGTTCCTCTATTAGGACACGGAAATATTTTCAAGAATCTACACGGGACTCCTTGCAGTGCCTGCCTTTTATTTGGATGTTCCCTCTTGCCTCAGTGTCTCATTCCTGCAGGTCTGGCTGACGAGGGTCGGTGTGGCCGCAGCTAACAGGACTGCGCGCTGACTTCGCTACGTGCCTGGGATCTACGGTCAGAGCAGTTTGTGGAGCAGTACTAAGAGCAGCCACCAGCCACCCATCAAACCCACCTCAGGCCAGATTCCTGGGGAGAAAAAGCTTTAGTTCTGCTCCCTCCTGGCTGCTGGGGTCAGCCCCCAATGGACCCAGGGAAAGCTGGGCCCCTTAGTGCCTAAATGGTGCAGGAAAACACCTCCTTTACACAGGGGCCTGTGCAGGCAGAGCTGCCCTCACCTATCAGCTGCAGCGTGCTTTTAGAGCATAAAAGCAGTAAAAAAGTGCTGGTGGAGGGTTGTGCCACGTTCCCTTCCATCAAGCCTTAGGCTGCTAGCCAGTAATGCTATCCTTCCAAGACAACACACACGTACCTTCTGGCTTTCTTTTGATGTTGACTCAGAAGCTTTCTCTTTCAGCAGCTCCTTAGATATAGGAACAAAGTATTTATGATTAGCTATTGTATAAGAATAGCCTGTGGTACAGGATGTAAGACCAACAGGATTTTAATTTAGGAGTGACAGAAATTACAAGCCATACAGAAAGCTCACAGAGTGAAATATGAAGTACTGGAAGCTGCTCCCACAAAGAGACATGGAACTGAAACACAAAATCTTTTCAAAATTCAAAAACAACATAAAACACCAGCAAAGCAGATGTCAACTCCTAAACAAGGATTTCAAGACATAAGGAAGATAACAACTTTAGAAAAGAAAAGCGAGCCCAGTGACTGTCACATTAATTGAACACAGTGTCAGGAAAGATTTCTTTGTGAAGCGTTGCTTCTTAAAGCATTACAGAGTCAGAAAGACATCAAAACCATTGATTGGCAGCAAAGGGGAAACAGAAACCACAAGTGATCAATAAGGCAACTGCCAGCAGGTGGTGGTGACACGCCAGCGCACAGAGCCCTGTGCGGTGCTTCAAGTGGCCACGTTAACAGGATTGGGACCGAGCCATTGATCATTTTTTTTTTTTTATTTTCGCAAAAGGTCTTGAAAGTACACCTTCTGGCACTTGAATCCATTTTATAAAACAAAACGCTGCTATTATTTGTGGCTGCTTAGCATGACTGCTAGCAGCCTCTGGAAGCCTTAAAGGCTAAACTCATTAGCTATTTGTTACAGAAGGAGTTGGGATCTCCTGATACCACCAATTAATTCAGACGTATTGTTAGGGGTGGAAAGTGCTAGTAAATCCTATCTTTAGTGCCAAAGTATTAATGAATTACTTACTGTATGCTTCCATGGGATATAGGTCCCAGCCAGCACCTTCCCCAGCACAAGCAGAGACTTTTTCCAAGGCTTTGCCTCCCCCCTGCCCTCCCGTCCCACCTGTGTGGCCCTGGGGGGGACAGCTCAGGAGCATGGGGCCTCCCCTGCTGGGACTGCTGCAGGACTTGCAGCAGGGGGCCTGTGGGTTTGGGGCCGTTATTTGGCTGTGGTGTGGAGCTGTGCCCTGGAGCAAGCGCTAGGGCAGGCTTCAGGAAGTCAGGGGGCTGCAGGAGCCAGCGGGCTGTGACTGCGGGCACTGCCATGTCATGCAAGTCGCAGGCCCTGACCAGCATCCTAGGCCCCTGCTTTGACCCTGTCAACCACCGCGTGTCTGAGAGGTGGGATTACAGCAACACAAAAGATGGCAGGGTGCAGGGGACTGAGTTTAACCAGCCATTTCACGCCACCAAGCAATGCCAGTTAGGGGTGCTGTACACAGGTACTGCTGTGGCACCACAGAGGTGGCTGCCCGGGAGCTGCAGTGTCCACCACAGGCAGGCTCCTGCACCGCTGGCTGCTGGCAGCAGGACGAGATCCACAAACCCAAGTGGTTTTCCCACACGAATAACAAAATAAGTGATGCACGCAGTCAGGATCAGCACAGGAGGCGGCACACAGAGCTGTTGAGTTCCTGTCACAAAACACTGAGTGCTGCCGGCACAACGCACCCGTTCCAGAGAGCTCCTGGCTGGATGCGGCGGCTGGGCATGACTTCTGATATGCTCCATGGGGAACATTTGCTGCTTCATCTCTAGGATTCGGAACATCTGTCCCTCCCTGTCTGGCTGTGACAGGGATGAACACTTTTGCCTTCCCTACCACAGCACCAGGAGGTGCAGGTGACAGCAACGAATTTGGTGAAGGGGCTGGGTAGAAGCCCCTCTTCCTCTGGGCAGCCATCTGCTGGTAAAGCAGAATTAGATCTGAGGAACATCACAGCGCAAGGAGCTGGGGGTAAGGCTCCAGTTCTGAATGGGGACAATCCCCCTTCCAAAGGGATTTTGATGGGGTCACAGCAGTGACCAGAGGGGTGACCAGTCACGGAGAGGGAAGGGAAGCTCTCTGGCCCTGAGACAATTATGGAAGGGGCAGCAATCTGCACTGACAAGTGACTGAGAGACAGCTCCCAGATGAGTCCTCCTTGGAAATTCGAGACCTAATTAAAGCAGGCCTCGGATCTCATCATTCTTCCTGCACGCCTGGGACAATGAAATACTGACTTGCGCATCTGTTCTGTATGTGTATTTGATGCAAATAAGAAAGAAGTCTGTAAATACATCAAAAACCATACTTTATTTTATGTATAGCAATACAATTTACATATTAAATAACACTATAATAGAATGATTTGATATAGTTTTAAACATAACAAAAAGAAGATCCTTCAAGTTACAAAAAAACCCAAAACAAACAAAACAAAACAAAAAATCTCCCTCAAAATACTCCCTCCCACCCTGTCCCAAAAGCAAACACCACATTTTTTTTTTCTGAATGGATCAATGAGACAAACGTATCCAGTGACTGGCTAAGTCTAATTCCTATTGCACACACTGACAATGGAATCAAAAAAAAAAATCCAACTTTCACAATCACTGCCCCAAAGAAATGACATGTGTGGAAATCTTTTTGGAGTGTGATGATGGTGTCTCACTACCTTGATACACAGAAGGTATGTATTCACATAGCCACCACAGAACTAGGAAGGAGGTGAAACTAGAAAAAAATTAGCTTTATATGAAAATATAAAATTCTATGATTATATACCATAGATACAAAGTTCCCAGAAGATGCTTATCCAAGCAACAAAATATTTACAGTTTTAATGGTTTCGCTATTTAAAAATGAAGGAAAAGAAAATATGAGTAGACACGAATGCTTAGGTCTTTAGAAACAATGGCTGCTTGCTAGTTTCAAATGTTCTAACACAACAAAAAAAGTCACTACCCCAAATGTTGGAGAGTTGTGACATTGTATAAAATTGACTATCTCCTCTTTTGGAGACGTTTATTCTTAAAACTCAAGATATTTTTCTTGAAATTAATTATCCTCTGTAGAAAATGCTTCCCTTTGCAAATAGTTAACAAAAACACTAAAAACAGTTTAACAGCTAAGACAAAGTAGAGGCCAAATCTCTTCATTACAGTTCCTTCTCTTTCTCTATCTTTGCATTCCTTCTCCTTTGATAAGTAAAGCCAATGCAGTTCACATTGTTAGAATGGCAACAAAGAGAAGAAAAGCAAAGGGGTAACAATAAGAGTTGAATTACGTCTGCCAAAAATTAAAAAAAAAAAAAAAAAAAAAAAAAGAAGAGAAAAGAAAAGAACAGCAATGCAGTGGATTAACAAATCGGCATTTTCCCTTCATATAAAAATTCACTGGCACCATTTGAACATAAACTTCAGAATGTAGGATTTGATGTCCAAAGACATGAATTTGAGAAAGATTGCTAAATCTTTAAGACAACTACATTTTATTTTATTTTTTAAATTAAGTCGGTTTTGTTTTGCTGAGAATTAGTAGTATGTATCTTTGGTAGAATTGATATCTCTATTTTTAGCTTTAAAATAAAATATATCAGCTTAAAAAAAAAGATTACTAAGAAGGCAGTTGTGCTGTTTCACAAAGAGTCTTCTCTTAATGTTCCAATACATCACTCGGGGTTCAAGCAATTCAAGCAGTCAGAAACTGGAAAAACAACTGAAAAGTTGCAGATCCTGTGAAGGATTCCACTAACCTTGAACAGACCCAGAGCACGGAAACAGTCGCACACGGGAAGTAGGTCAAGGGTTTGGGATTATTTTTTTCCTGTTCCTAAAAGCAGATTTGGGAATGGACACTTTGAAATACTAAGGACAAATGCTGCTTTGAAGGGAAAGATTTTAGAGCTTGGTCTTGCTGAAGAATCAGCCTGCTTAGCCTGCGTGCCCGGGCAGTCCTACCGGCCCTCCCAGCACCTCCTGCCCACGCCAAGTCAATGCCACGTCACTCATGTCCAGGAGTGTCACCAGTTTGAGATGTTACGATGACACAGCAGCTTTCCAAGCATTCCCTCTTGGAAATCTTGGCTATTTTTATGGGCTCAACACATATTAGTCTTTTATGTCTTTCACATGGTCTGCAGGTGCAAACACATGCAAGAGATGGAGAAATCATACCTTCGACATGTAGACACACATGCATGCACACTTCCATTCAGTGCTTCCTTATTCCTCAAGGCTGTTGCTGAGGGCAACATATTATAAGAATACACTTACGCACTCCTAATTTTCAGGCCTGCACATTGCCTGGGAGCTTCTGATGCTTGAAAAACATCCCGAGCAAATGCCAAGATGTGGCTACAGCACAGGGGCTGGCATGGCGAAAGCAAGGCTGCGATGCGCAGCGTGGGGCTTGACCAGGCAGACCCGAGAGCATCTCGGCGGGGCGCTGCAAGCGCAGACCTCTGAACACACGTTCAGTCCTTCTGCAGGCCCGGGGAAAGAGGGGCAAGTCCATGGAAGAGAGCAGGACTGCAGCTGCTTACAGCACAACAGATTTGGCTCTAACGCGCTCCTAATCCTGACCTTTACAAGCAATTCCTAGCTTCATCCACTTCAAGCCTAATGCATCATCTATTGGTTATCTGACTGTTAACACAGCTCTTAACACACAGCTTAATCCCCCCCTAAGAAAAAATCCATGGAGAAGTCATACAACATCAGTGTAAATTACTTCCTCATGGATTAAGCCCCAAGCAAGTGTTTCAGATGTGGGAAAATGCCAATGCAAATACATGAATTTCCAAAGCATCTACCAAAGTTCAACCCCACAGCCTTCCTTCATTGATTTTTAAAACTCGTGAGAAGGTAAGGGATTAAACCGGGGGTATTCAGACAGCGTGTCATGAACCACAGTTATCTTCCATCATGCCACTGAAATGAAAAGTAATCAGCTAAAAGTACTGAGCAAATCCAGCCCTCTCAATGCCTGCAGTAATCTTTGAGTCACTTTGCTCTTGTCAGGGTCTGAGCTCATTCCTTCTCTCTACACCTCCCCAGGAACTTAAACATTTCAGGTTGAACTGAACAAAATCCCCCCCGTACAAGCTGGAATTGCCTGGGGCTGGGATCACGGCTGGGGGCACAAGGGGAGCTTGGCAGCCTTGTGCCAGCACGCACTGCTCAGCACTCCCTCGGCAAAACCTTCCTGGCAGGCAGCGGTGCCTGAAAACGTACTGCAACAACTCCTCCTCCTCACTGGGCTGTAGTGACCAGGCAGCCCAACTCAACTCCTACCACGCGTTAACTGACTCACTCGGTGTGGGGCTGTCCCGTGGCAAGGGGATGCAAACTACAAAGCATTCCTTTGGAACATTTTGCACGTGTTTTATTTGGACTAGCTGATGCTGGACATGGGATTTCCTTAGAGAAACCATGGATATATTCCACTGTTCAGCATTAGCAGTTATTTGGACCACTTGTATCGAGGGAATTCAACAAATTGATTAAGTAAAAGGTAACTATCTAAAAGGTTGCTGATGAACTCTTAAATATATTGGTGTTGGAATTAATCAAGTGCATCCATAATAGGAAATCTTTCCCTTATTAAAAATAAAAGGCCAGATGTTAGCACATACCAGTTCATGTAGCTCCTCTGCTCTCAGTTTGTACCTCATGAGGTTCTCAGCCAAAATGCCTACACTCAATATAAATTCCACTTTCAGCTTCCTTCTGTATAAAAAATCCACAGAACCTTCCTCTTAGCTAAACTTCTTCCTTGCCCTCCCCTCCAACAGAAGAAGTGGGTTTTGCCTTGCCACATTTCTGTATCCTAGCAAGGCCGGACTGGCAGAAATTGATGGCTTTACATTAAATGAAATACATGCTGCAATATTTTGACAAGTCCTGAAAAATACAATGCAGGTTTTGTGCAGTTGAAATTTAGAAGAAATTAATGCCATAAATATGGGATAGTGCCTGTAACTGTATACCAAACGTCAGGGTGGTTGAAACGACAGTTTGTTCTCAAGGCAGATTCAATAACCCCTCCCTACTCAGCAGAGCTATGAAGGACATGATTAGCTTTAACTCTCAGGAGAATTACGTATGTGCTTACTTCTTTTGTTAAATAAGGATGAGCCTTGTTGAATTGCAACCAAATACAAAAGAGAGCCAATAAGAATGTGTAATTAAATGCTCCAAACAATAATTCAAATTATTTATATAATCTGGGGGAAAAACACTTCAGTGGTGTGGGAGGGAAAACACAATAAACTACGTTTGTGCTAAAGAATTAGTCTGGCAAAAAAAAAAGAGGGAGAGTGGAACTTTATAGGTAGTTTTTTTATTAGTTTGCTTCACCAGTAAATATGGATCAGTACTTTATGTTTTAGCACTAAAGTATGAAAATTACACACCTGTAAAAATGGCATCTAACAGTTATGAAATTAAGAAACGCCTGTCATCATGTAACATACCATTAGGTGTGAGGTCATATTCAAGAAATAGTAAGGAAATTAATGTGTTTAAAATATTGAATAGCTTAGTAATGTAAAATATTGCTACCTTTGATATATCTGAAAACAGGTCTGATTTTGGGTTATAGTAGATTTCTTACTGTATTGGCTCTGATAAAAATAAAAACAAAATACTTTCCCATTACGGGGTTGGTTAATAAACTAAAATTGACATTTTTCTGAGTAAATGGGGAAACTTTGAAACTGTGAGTTCAAAACCTATCACTGTGTCCCACATATGAGTCGTATCTAATTTATAATTATATTGTATGTAATTTGTATATTCCATGTGAAGCAAGTCTTATGTCTGTAAGTGTACAAACAGCAATGTGAAACAATACAGAAATAATTGTTTCCGCTCCACAAGGCTATTACACCTTCACTGTAGCTAATAATCACCTGCCACATTTTGTCAAGAAAGGATGAACACTGCTCATCCACTCCATTGGAATGCAGAATACCATTACCAAAACTGTGACATGATAATTAAAATAATAAATATGGTATGAAGGGGTACAGTATCTGTCGTAGAAAGAATCCACCTGGCCTAGCATTCAAGATTTAAGATTCGAGGGTCACTGTAGTTAGCAAAACTTCACTGCATTTAGACGAAACAGAAAAAGTATGTTTTTGTTATGGAATGTCACATCAGGGCTTGTTTTGTATTAGAATATTATAGGCAGTAACACTGATCATATAGTGCAAACTAGATAAAATTGCGTTTCACTGTGTGAAATAAACAGAGGTGCAAATGCTCAGTAGGATACCATTAAGACATAAAATGGCAAAAAATAAATATCAAAACTTTTATCAGTGTAAAAAAGTAATTGGGTTATTGTATAACCTAGAGTCTGGCAAAAAAGGCCTCAAAAAAGTTCGCTCAGTCTTCAGAAGTTCTACAAATTAAGTGCCTTTTCAGGTTTCCAATTAGACAAGAGACTCCATGCTTTCTGCGGGATCTGACTCATCACTGGCCATCACAGCACCATTTTTGTCCAGTGTCATGGGACCGTTTCCATTTTCCTTAGTGCTGACCAAGCTTAGCATCGCCTTATAAAGAAACTGGTACTGCTCCTGGAAAAGAAAGGACAAATTATTTCAATCCTTCCAGTGTACATGAGTGAGAGGCAGTTAAATTAGGCATTTCTAGGGAAGGACACAGATATTTGTTACTAGAAGCATATGGAAAAGTAAAGAAAAATACTTAAGAGTAATTATCTGTGTTAATCTATCTTAACCTTGTCACCTCAAAATCTCAGTTTTGAGTAGATTGTATTATTCCTGATCTACTGCCCACTGAAGAAAGTCTTTCCACAGATATTATAAGGACACTGCAGAACAGCCAGAATAATATAACACACATAAACAGCACGTTGCAAAAACCCTACAACATCATTACTATTTTTCCAGCAAACAGGGCATGCATCCAGTTCCCTTATTTTCCTCTTTATTCCATTACTATGCTGATTTTAAAAAACAACATACAATTTGTGTACATTTTATGATTTCATACAATGAATTCAATGTGTCAACTCCTTGATAATTGTTCCACACACAAGTTCTAAACACATAAATGTGATAGATCAGCGGTTGGCTTAAATTCCACGAGGAGGAATGAGGACAGAGTGAGGAGGCATTTACAGATACTCAGTTCCAAGGCATCAGCAGATCAGTGTACCCCAGGCACTGCGTTATGGCCAAACTCACCTTTGGGGTTATCTCTGGGAAGGCCCAACAGGCTGGGAATATAGCAAACAGAACGAGGTAAGGCCCCACACCTCTACCCATGCAAACCTTATCTGGGCGAACACTACTTGGGGCAAAACTGTGCTAGAGGTGGGACTAATGCTCAAACAACACAGGAGTGCAGGACATCTGAGCCCACAGATCAGCCCCAGGCTGTTCCCTCGTACAAGCAGAACCAGGCACACCCTGCCAAGGGCTCTTGGTGCAGAGCAAAGTGCTCCTCTGCTGAAGGCTTTCCTCCCCTCAGCATTCCCTGCCCAGCTGCACCCTTTGGATCACAATTTACAGGGCTGGCAGGGGGATGCTGACAAGCTGAGAGGCCTGCCTGAACAGCAACACCCTAGCTGTGTGAGAAATAAGCTTAATTGCAAATCAAAGACTGTAGGTTTGAGGTTTATAAAAAATGACTATAATACCAAAAAAGCCCAAATGCAACTTCTGCTTGGTAGCAGAAGCAATAGACTTGATAATATACACAATACATGTTTCAGTTCATGCTTTTTGTCTCAAATGAAAACCTTGTAAACTCTCCATTTATATCCCATTTAAAAACTTACAATGTCTGTAAATACTCCAGGCCGCATAAGATTTATCATCTTTGCCACCTGGAAAACATCGACAGCATTTTCATTCTCCAGCTGCTGGGACAGAGTGGTAAGGGCACATAGCGTTCCCGCTGACACAGCTCCATACCTGAAAAACCACACCAAATGGATAAGATCCTGAGAAAAATACTGGGGCACACTGACAAAGAGCTAGGAAAATGTCGGTATAGTCTTATTTGATTGCCATAGTTTGTGTTTATATCTAGCAAATGGCTGCTTTACACTAGCTATTTTTTAGTCATTTTAATTAAAAAAAAAAAAGACATTTGATGGTACACTAGTCATTTCAGGATATCTGCAGTATTCAATATGAAGAACTGTATCAGCAGAAGAATGTGAGCCATTTAAAAATACCCAGCTTGCAGAGTATAAAAATGAAATCAGTTCTCACATGCCACATGTACTGAAAGCATCTGCATTGTAGCCGAGTGTATTTTAAATTCATTAGTGGGAGCTCAAGCAAAACATAAATGATTAGAAAGAAATGCGACTTGCCTATTCCTTTGCATCAGGCAATTATATAAAACTAACAGGGATATGAGGTGCTCACAAGAAAATGGGGCACTTTGAAGTCCTCCTTAGGTCCGAGTCATAAGCAAAATGCAACGTTCCCACATTGAGCACCCAAGAGACATTACAGATTCTGACAAATTGAGCTGGGCTGTCATTTAATAAGAACCTGAGCAATGGTTATTTGTCAGGAGAATGACTCAGAATGTGTCCTCGAGACAAATGACCAGGTAGAAACCTTACTGCTGCTAAGTCTGGGGGTATGCTTGAGTCATACATGCAGTTGTGGGGTAGGGGATGAAGGATCATAAGCAACAGGGGCTCATAACTGCTTCTGAGGAGCCTCAACTGAGCTCTGCTCTCCCAATATTCAGGAGACTGAAATTCAGGCCTGGTTTTGTGAAGTCTACTCTGTGACTTTGAGAAAGTCTGTGTCTAAATGTCCCAACCTGTAAAAGGGGATATTGGTGCTGACTTACTCTGCAAACCGTTTGGAGAACTGTACATGAAAACTTAAATAATCGGCAAGTACTGCGCTGCCATCTGGTACAATAAGATTACCACTAGGATTTTTTACAACATTCCTGTGGAAATCAAGACATATGCTGACTTAATTTCATATGATTTTTGCAAACTCGATTTGCCTAGAAATTGGAAGCAGAAATCAGATCACAATAGACCTGCTATTTTTGATGAAAAGTCTCCAGAAGAAGCAGGGCTTCTGCAGAACTATAGAGATGGCTGCGACTGATCACCTACAGGACAGCGGACAAAGTGCCCAGTGCACGGGCCTAGTGGGACACAACTGAAGGCCTCTTTGGGCCTAATGGCTATGTTTTTACTTGAGTTGATTACCGCCAGCTCCCAACAATCTGAAGGCTTTTCTCTCTGAAATTATGCAACAAATTTTCATCTAGTTGCCTACATATGGGCAGTTATATTTAAAGTTCTTGACAACTGTCTCCAGTTGGAATTTCTGAACTACTTTGAAATGCTGTTATCGAGTTCATCCCACCATGTACTTCCTAAATACCACATGCATTTAGTATCTGCAAATTCGTATATTTGGAATTAATCTCCAGTTGTAATTACTAGTGGATTATGTGATACAGTAGTTGCATGTAGTAAAGGGAAATTTTTGTTTTCAGCTACATTTGCTCAGGCTTCAGTAAAAAGCAGAATCCACATTATGTATTAGGCATAAAAGTAAAATCATTGAATATGACAAATAAACCAAAAAAAGCAATTTAGAGAAAGAATGACTCAGCAACTTGTTAGAAATGTGATTTTGAATATATATATATTTTTTTTTGGTCTAGCATGAAATGCCCAAATCAATAATGGTTCCAATTTTGTAAAACATAATCTTAAGTACTGCAAGAGCAGCAAAACCTCACTTCAGACTACCCAAAGCATGAATATTAAAAAGTAGCCTGGAATTAATAAGTGCTGGCAAAAGCCAACAGAGCTCACACTGTGCATTAGCAAGGCAGGAAGCAGTGGGAGAAAAACCACTTCCTGCAGCTCAAGGCACCAATTGTGGAGTCTGCTGGGAAAAACCTGTTGCAGCAGCACATGCTGATGTGAAGTGAAAGCTCTTCCAGCAACAGCAGATATCAGCATGCAGTCACCCATCAGCACAAAGGCTGATCTGACCTCTGAAATACCAGACTATGCTAATAACATTTTTGCACAGAAGGTGAAGATTTCTACGACTTTTCTACTAACTCTGCTTTGTAGCAATGGCAGAAGGTTTAACGGACTTGAGTGCAGGAGGCTTGAAGGGGTAGCAGTTGTTTACGCTGGCTTGGTGTTTGTTCTAAGGGCAATTCAAGCAATGTCAGAAATCAGGCTTCCTCGGGATTTTAATGGCAGAATGACTCCATGAAGCACTGTGCCCACCAGGAAACAGCTCCTTCCAAAAACAGCTCTGTTAGACTCAGGCTTCGGCTTCATAGTAACAGTATTTTGCAGCTCCATGATGTGTGCAAAGCAATAACATTCAATGCAATATTTAGTATCTTATATAACTGGGCATTCAAGCATAGCTGGCAAGAAAATGCTCACCGTTACATGACAAAAGAGATGAGTGTTGGGGCATGCTGGCCCTGCGTTAGCAGGCTCCTTCCATTTGGCACCATATGGACCCCTTGGAGTGTTTTGGGGGAAGCAGAAGAAGGAAAATAAATCTACTCTCAGATAACCTAGGCTCCTTCTCACAAGACACTGCTGCTCATACTGAGACGTGGCTGTGCTGTTTGTTCTATGCTTTACCTGGCACGTTAAACCTCAGTTATCAGACAGAAGCTCAGGGCTGTTTTGAAAGTGGTTTCCATAAGCCCTTACCAGGATGCTCAAAGCCTTAAATAAACCATGGCTCTGCTGGCTTCTGAAACCTGTTATAGAATCTGTATGGGGTATCATCAGGTACAAAAGAACCCAAAATGTATATAAAGCAAGAAAAAAAGATGACATACTCATCATGAACTATGGTGGGGCCATCCCTTGTTAAGGCCTCTTCCTTGATTACATTGATAAGTTCAAAGGTACTGCTTATGGGAGCATCTGGGTTTGGCCATTTAGGACACTGAAAGTGGCGGACTTCCAGAACGTAGTCATCCTGAAATGAAAAACCAGCCTAGGCATTAGCTACTTTAGTTTTAACATTTATCCACTCCATGTAGAAAGAGGAAGAACCTCTCTGCCAACTGAAGAGATGCCTTCTTCTTCCTAACAGTGTATGTAAGACATGCAGCTCTGTAGCAGCTCTGTAACGATGAACACCCTAAAATAGTGCAACTTTAAGAAAATATTTAGTTGATAAAAATTTTGTATTTCATTTCAGAGCTTTTATCCATATACAACTTTTCTCAGAGCCAATAGCTCAAAAGTCAAACAGAAGAGTAACCAAGGCATCTAAATTTAAAAAGGCTTGCAAACCAATGTTTTGCAGCAAAATCCAGCTGCAATTCCAACACCAAACTAGAGATAGGCTTGTAGCTTAAAAGAAATGTGCTTAATAAGCAACTCCCCTTAACACCCCGAATAATTACTCTATAAATATTGACATTTATAAGCACAAATAGGGCAATAAACCTTGGTGTACTTCACAAAGAATAATTCCATCTACTTTTGCAATTTCTGAATGAAAACCAATGTCTTCACTTTCAAATATTCACACGTTAAATATGACAGACTCACTAGTTAGAAGAATCTACCTGGAAGTAGAAAATGTGAGAGGGGGAAAGAGGCTACAAGAACACCTTTCCCTGGTAAGCAACATGCATACACGGGCATTTACAAGTAAATAGTTTTCAAAACTGTTTGTGAACTCATGCTTTGCCATATTTAAATGAGATCAACAACATTTTGGAGAAGAGCCAAGACCCATGTTTGGAAGTTTATTTTACCTGGGTAGCTTCAAGGATAAAGTCATGGATGATAATTTGCTCTTCATTAGAGAGGCACAGTCTGTCTTTGCTGATAAGGGTCACAGTAAAGGCCTCACAGTTCATGGATTCCTCGCGACTTGGCCAGTACACAAACTCATCTTCTGCCTGGAGGAACGAAACAATACACTGCTGCAGCCTTTCACATACCTTGTGTGTGACTGAGAAATCCAGCAGATCAAAAAATTGGTTTGATAAATAGAGATGATCAGGAGCTGATGTTTACAAGCCCTTTTTGTCTAAAACCAACCTACTATTAGTCTACTAGTAGTCAGTAAGCCTTCCAGATCCCTCCTTTGTGTGTCCAAACAGGTAACGTCTGCATTTAATTGGTTTCATAGGGAAATGGTTATCTTACCTCACTCGTACTTAACCTTTGTATTATATCCCAGGCTTTATTACCTCCTGCCTAGACAGTTTTGCATGAAAGGCAGACACCTGTTTAGAAAAAAATCATTAACCTTTAATAATTAATTGCTTATTATTTTAATTTATATTTTTTGTGGCCTAATCCAAAACTCAAGGGTATTAGTAGAAGGTCTGTGGATCAGGTCTAGGTAGAAGAGTGATGTATACTTAGGAGTGGAATTTTTAGAGGTGGGGGAAAGAATGAAGAAGAAAGAAGACACCCAAACTCATGAGAAAACAGGAGCTATGAACCCACTGCACCCCTCTGCAGCCATGAACACGTCTCTAAAAACAGGCTTATTTCTGTGGGCCTGGAGCCTTCATGCACATGATGTGCAAGACACCGTTGGGACTTCGGTCTTAAACAAAAAACAGTCCTGAAAACAGGACCATGGATCCTAAGTGCTTTGAGTGTTCTGCAAATTCCACCCTAAGTGTGCAGAGGCACCAGCAACCCATGTAACATTGCTGCATGCTGTGGAAGTGACCTGTTCTTCAATGTGACAGGTTCTTGCAGCAGGCATGATGGTCCCATCCTTTGGCATTAAACGTTTGTCACCTTGATGCTGTCCCAGCTCTGTTCCACCCCTCCTTGTCAGCCAAGACAACACAAACCAAACACTGAGCCAAGAAAGGGTGCTAATGCCCTGCTAGCCAACCTCCACGCTAGGCACCATGAAGATGAAAGCAGGCACCAGACATCCTTGCAAGTGATACGGTTGAGGCCAGTGCTCCTCCTTTGCCCTTTAAATCACTAACATTCTGCCAAGCTAGTCCACAGACTTGTAAAGACAAGAGCAGCCTCTTCATTTCTACCTGACGTGTTTTCATTTTGTTAGTACTTTCTGATTCAATCATATTTCTCTGAATGCTCTTTGCCTTGCAGTGCCTGCAATCCCTTTCATCACACTGCACACAGGGAGCACATCGACTGCTGCCTCTTTAGTAGCCCCTCACGACTGCTATTTTCCTGCTGTAGTGGAGGCGGTTTCTCTACCATTCTCAGCTACAATTGTCTCTGCATCTCAGTTATGAATGCAAGAAAAAATGGAACATTTAGTTCCTAACCCTTTTCGCTGTGCCCTCTTGAGACCTGCTAGTAAATCTGGAAGCAGTGATTAGCACTTCACCTGTGTCACTTGCTTCTCTCTGTCTCGTTATTTCCACTTAAATTAACATACATGTTTGCTTTTTGCTTACATCAAAAATAACTTTTGTAACCTTTCCCAGCCTTAAGTCTTGCATGGCTTTAGTCTTAACCCCCCTGGAAACAACTGACTTATCCTAATGCCCCTGCTTTGTATTTCTTCTCCTGTCAAAGTCCTTACCCATGGCCCTAGCCAGACAGTAACCCCACTGCCTTACATCCTTCCAGCCAGGTAACCCACAGGGAGCTTTGCAGAGCTGTTTTCACCACCATGCTGCCTGGGAGCACTGGTCTGGTCTGCTCCAGCTCGCTGCAGTTTCTGCTGTCTTTCCCAGAGGTGAGAGCAGAAAGGAAGAGCAGAAAACAAGCCCCACACCTAGGAACTTAACTATTTCTGACAAGCTTAGGGCAAAGTTTGAAAAGGTGACTCAAAAACTGTTTTTTCTTTCCACCAGGAAATAGCCATAGCGTGTATCTACGTGGGCGGCCTGCTGGGCTGAGCGACTGCCGCATGGCACAGGGAGGGAAGCGTCTCACTCACCAGGCTCTGGTTGTCTGGCAGCATGACGATGATCTGTGCGTTGTGATCCCAGATCATTCGCCAGAAATCTTTAGTTGTATGTGGCAGCGGATGTTGGGTTATGATGAACTCGTTACTCCTGTAGTAGCCCTTTTGCAGCAAAACAAACCGCAGTTACTTACTGCCTTCAACACTTTTAGAGCATTAATTTTATCTTTAGGGACACATAATGACCCTATTTCATTTTATTCCACAATATTTTCACACAGACTATAATTTTGTAACTCCATTTCTGTACTGCAGAGTCTCCGTTGTTTTCATTTACTCTAAATCCCAGTATTTATTTGACTGTATCTCATGGAAATACACATTCCACCTAAATGCATCTTGTATTTAATTTTTTTAGGCAACAATCTTTAATAAAACACAGTTAATAGCTTTACATTATGGGGAAGGTGTTAAAATCTCATCTGTTAATACACAGCCATTACATACAGAATTAAGACAATTACAGGCATCTGGTATTTAGCACCTTAGAATTGATTTTACTTTGTAATTAGGTGTTGGCTTCCTCACCATGATATAAGAGGCATTAATGTAATCAGTTCCCTTCATTCCAGGCAGCGGTGCCAAGCCCACTCTAGCACGCTCAGCTATAAGATAAAGAAAAGAAGAAAAAAATATCAAAGTCTGGTCATGGCACATTGCAGAAAGCAAGAATTTCTCAGACGTTAACAAACCAAATACTGTGCAGCTCCCATCTCCCCCAGGAGCAGGCCAGCACTTTAACCGTGTTAAAGCATTGCCTGCTAACACAGGATATAAAAGAGAATGTTGCACAATATTCCCACAAGGACAAAGTAATTTCAGGAATCAAATTTTACTATAGCAAAGATTTTCACAGCAGGCTGAATTACCAAATAACAGTATATGCAGTGATAACAGGGGATTTAAGGTAATTCTTGACTGCGGCGTTCCATTTGTCTCCAGCAGCACACAAACCCAGCTGATTTATTTTGTTTTCCCTACCACTCCGTAGCACGACCATCACTCACTCCTCCCAGCTAGAGGGTGAGATAACCTCCTCAGACAAAGCCCTTCCCTAACAGGTAGCCCTGCAGAAGTGGCTACATGTTCTTCAGGAGGTCTGCACTGCTCCGTGTTTGAGGGTTGGGTACAACAATTTCCTGAAGCCAACTGACAGGCTCCTACTGCCCAGCTGAAACCATCACAATCACTGCAGCTACATGACACCAACTCTAAAGTCGTATAGGCTATTTCAGTCCATTCACCTCTGTTTTTAGCATATATCCTGATGATTTCCCTTTTTATGACCAAACTTCATGATGGACCAAATCTGTGCCATTACAAGTTTGCACTAGCTGGGCTACTGCCCGTCCTGTACGTCCTGTGGTTGTGGGGGAAGTTAAGGGAATGACATTGTGCTTCTGCTTGGTTTGGTGCAAGTTCATATTGCTTAGCAATCAGGCACAGATTCCATATTAATAACTGTGAAACTGTGGCCTTGGGCACTAAAACCCCTCAAATCTACAGAAGACTTGCACAGAACAATTGAGCATACTAGCTGAAATATAAAAAAAACTTGTGCCAATCACCCTGGGAGATCTCACCTGAGCTGGAAGCTGTATCAAAGTAATTATCACAGTATTCCATAGATTATCCCCTACCTAATTATTCAAATTCTTAAGCACTTCAAATTAACACTTCACTTGGACAGTATATCTGGCTGACACCGTAACTATTTTCTTTTGTTCAGTTTCATCAGAGTAATGCTGAAAGACAAGACAGCTTGGTCTGAACAGAAGATTACAGTTCTCCTTCCTAGTGGCTATGCCTTTTCATGCATAGCACGGGGAGAATTTGCTACAAAAAGTTATGCTAGGCAGTAATCAAACTGAAGATGTGATCTTACATGGCACGACTGATGAGTTCCTGTTCTTCTCTTTGTTGCAGTCTTTCTGAGCACTGAAGCATTCCACGTATTTTGCATTACACTGTGTAACCAGCTGAAAGAGAATAAAGTAGTAAGTCACTCCTCATAGCGATCTAAATGAAGAGAGGTGGTTTCTTTGCCAACTCCTGGGAAGATGCATCAGTAGAATAATAAACCGTATTGTTAAACTTGTTTAAAATACTCAAGATGCCAATGGAAATCATCCTTTTCATACAATATGTTTAATGGATAAAAAGATCTTTGCAGCTCTCAGCTTCGAAACATCCTGAAAATGAAGTTCCATCAAAATGTATTTTCACAGAACACTACATTTAGTTATCTTTGAGAATATATTTCAAAAACTTGTAGACATTTTCAGTCAGAAGCAGGTCTCAAGAAAAGCTAGCAAAATAAAACAGCGACAAAAGAAAAACAAAGACCTTTTACATTTTCTTTCAAAATAAAATTGGTATCATTCCTACAGAATGACTTTTTCCTGCCAGGCCTTTTGTGAACCCACCATGCCAGCAGCAGAGATCTGAGGCCATGGATTATTATCTGGTCTGCTAAATTTGTTCTGGGCACAATGAGAAGTCAGGGAGGCAGATTTGTACTTGAATATTCCACCAGTGTATGGGGAATCTCTAAGAGAGCAAGAAGGGTGAAGGTGGCTTTTCCATCTCCTGCACTAGCAACTCATTGCTCAACGTAATTTTACTCTAAGACAGTTGAATGTGAACTACTGTCCCAATGCATGAGCACAAGTTATTTTCTGCCAGCTCTGTGGTAGCAGCAGAAATCAGGGAAAAATTTAATAATTTCTGCTTTCTTTGTCCTGGTTTCATATCCACTCTAAACAAGATAGTGCTTAACTCACCTCTGTACTTGCAGTAGGTCTGTTGGAAGTTACAGAGCAAGTACAGAGTAAATATCTGTGCAGAGGAAGCCATTTCTGAAAATGGCACTTATTTTTTTTTTTTAATTTTGCCATGAGTCATGAGAAAACATCTTTATACTTCTAATTTAATATTTTTAATAAAAGTGGAACACTTATTTTTTAATAACAGATGTTTTTCTTCTGTCGCGTTTTGTGTGTGTATGTTTGTACTTGTTTCTTTAATTTAATAATTAAGCATCTGGAATTTCTACAAGTGAATTCTGAAAATATCTTGTTCATTTGTTGAATAGCTTTGCATCTGTTAAAATTTAACAGTTTCAATTCCTCAGGTAGTTATTAAACTGTGTGAGTTTAGCTGTGAAAACAGACATCATGTATAATCTTCCTATGATACACAGTCTCACAAAACAGTTTAAAATGCATTCAAATAAAATGCAATCAGAAAATCTTAGGTTTCAAATAGATCCAGGCAAACAATTTTACTTTGACCATGATGAAAGCAGCTGTAATATAGTAAGGAAAAGCAGCAAACATAGTTAGCAATGAGAAAGGCAAATTGTATTTCCTGGTCTTAAAGCATTTTTGATTCTTTAATTCTACAACACTGAAGTAATAAGTGGTACCAAGAACCTAATTTCATTTCGTGCTCTATATATATGCATGAAAATCACAGTTTAGCGGAAGACCTCCAGCCAAGTTACCCACACACTCAAGAACGCCCCAGCTCCCTTTGGAATGGGGAGACGAGCAGCACACTTTAAAGCAGCATCCACGTTCCTCTTCTCACCTTTGACTCCAAGGGTATTAGTACTGATTTTTAGCAGCGCAGCTAAGACTTGTTGAACACTGAGCTTCCCAAGATGATGTGCTGTGCTAATCAAATGTTCTGGTTTGGTTCATTATCTACGACAATAGATGGTGAAGACATGCTATGCAACACAGAGTGGAGAAATTAAGCCCCTCTGGATGGGAGTGATAAGCCTTACCTTGAACTGTTTTTCTAGTCGTGTCTTCCCTCCTATGCCAGGTATGAGGATGCTGTTAACATAACTGTGCAGCTGGTTTGCAGATACTTCAGTCTCTTTCCCAAGGATGGCTTCCAACAAGGCATCATGAATAAAAATGTACTGCTCCTAGATAAACAACAGCATGTCACATAGGCACTTGGAATAAACTGAACAGCTGGCTTTAACTGAGGGGTAGGCTCTAAAGGAGGGCATACAAAACAAGCCACACAGGCAAATACTGCCAAATCCAGAATAAACATTTACAAGTGTAACAAATACAACTCCAAAGAAGTCATATACAAAATCTGAAGTTTCTGGTCTAGACAAAGAGACGTTCCTGTGCAATAGATGTGATATATTCAATACTTACAGGGGTGTAAATAAAAAATCTATTTGCTTTTTGATTGCAACATAATAATGAACATAGCTTTAAACTGAACCCCACTGCAATTGTTACCTCTGTCTGGACGAGGTAGTTGCGCTGTGTCCTGATATGTTTCAGGAAACCCAGGACATTAACTGTGCTTTTGTCTTTTATCTGTTGCAGCATACTGTCTATCACAATGTAGGTACCAGTTCTGCCAACACCAGCACTATGGAAAACATAAGAGAAACTCCATATAATACAGCTGGACCAAAGTTCACAACAGGAGAACAGAACTAAACAAATGCACCTGTTCCCAGACTCATTTCCCTGCTAGCCTTAACCACAAAAGTTACTAAAGAGAATATTTTGGTTTTCTGGGAATTTTATCAGGCATGTATTTCCTCACATTTGTGGTATCTCAGTGCTGTAAGAGAAAGATGAGTGTTACACAAGCCACCATGCCTGCGGCACCAAAGCTGGCTAGGCTTGCAGGCCAGGGCAGCAAGGATGGGGCTGCCATGGTCCTGGATTTCATAGCCTGGCTGTTTGCATGAGCTAAGACTTGGATGTGCTGCCTCCATTGCTGTTGTTACTGGTGTTGGCCAGAGGAAGCCATGTGGCAATCCACTCTGTGCCAAACTGGCGAGGTTGCTCCAGACTGTGGGGCTGTCTTGGTTGGCTTCAGCCATGAAGTAAGGCTGAAGCTTCATGGTGGAGCTGTAATAGTGCTCTGCAAAACAGGTGGTACCAGCACTATGGCAAGGCCTAGCAGGGGCTAACCCCGTGAAGGCAGGACTTCTGGAAGGGAAAGAGGGCAGTCCCAGGCCCAACACAGAGAAGGGAAAACGAAACTGTTCAGAGCTACTCAATGAGTTCTAACCCCATCATCCTCTCCTCTTTGCTATGGTGCTGTACAGCCCCCTTGCACACAGCGATGGAGATCATGTCCCTCAGCTCATTTAAGGGAAGTGCCCTATGACCCTAATGGGCAGGTGGAAAACAGGCTTTGAACCAGGAACCGCACAGCCACATCAATGCAATGCTCAGCAGCCCGCCATCATGATGCAGGGCTTTTCTAATGCAACTGGGATGTTTTTGCATTGGAGATGGCTTAAAATGTAGGCAAGCTAACTCATGTCTCCCTGCACTCCACAGGGCACGCACACTCCCGTGCTAATAACTCGTGGTGTTTGCCTTCACTGGCATTTAAAAGAGCCCACACTGCAAAATAGGCATATGCACCGTAAAGTAATTAATCACACCCATCATACCTGCAGTGCACAACCACTGGTCCCATGTCTGGGGTTCTGGCTGCAGAGGATCTCCTAACGAAGGTTAGCACAGGCAGAGCATACTCCGGCACACCCATATCAGGCCACTGAGTGTAGTGATATTGAATAACCGTTCTCTCATTCTGGCGCCCTTTTGGGTTTCCCTTCTGACCCTGCATGCAAAGTAGGAGCAGAGAAAAAAGAAAGATTAGGAAAGAGAAGCATGCAAATATATTCAATCCTACTGGATTGCGTGGATGAAAAAGTGCTGGACTCTTACAGAAGAAATCTTCTGCAGCTCTGCCTCCTGCTAGGTGGAGACAGAGTTCAAGAAAAATACACATGGGAATAACAGCAGCAGCTGCAATACCTAACCAGCAGCAAATTTGAGAGAAAGAAATATAGGTTAATCCTTTCACCAGGTTCCTTGTAATTCTGGTTTTGTTTACTTATTTTCCTTCCACCTGCTGCTTCAAGTTGCCTATGAAACAGCTGAGTTTTCTCCTGCATGGCTTGCATCCTTTACACAAGCTAGAAGGCATCTGGATGAGAACAGTGAAGGCTTCACCCACCTTTTTCATCTTTGTGTTCCTGACTGTGAAGCGGCGCACAGTGTAGCAGGCGTGAATGTTTGTGCTCTTCAGCGTCACAATTATGTTGCCATACTCCTCACTATTCTCTGACGGCCAGTACTGGTCACATTTTCTCTGAACAAAGACATAGTTGGATGGGTTGGATGAGTTTGAACTTTCTTTACATTTGTGTTTAAAGTTTTTTATAAAAAGTAAAATGATGGCTAGCTACATAACCCCTATGTTAGCTATAGTTTAGACATCAACATATATCGTCCCAGACCATTTAAAACAAATTCTGCTCACATGCGTTGAAGAGATCATAAGGAATATCTGCTAATAAACTAGAAAATCTCTTACTCTTCCTTTTTCGACAAGGTTTGTGATCATGACAATGATTCCAGTATTTTGTTCCCAAATCATCCTCCAGAAATCTTCAAAGGTAGACTTTAAAGGTCCCTGGGTAGCAATGTAGGCTTTTGCTTTGTTGTAACCCTTCAAAGAAAACCATAATGCCAAGTGAGATGAAAGCAATATCATGGCAGAGGTATTAATAATTTAAAGGTAACAATGAAAGGTGCCTTTCTCATTCCGAATAGTGAGGAATCTATAGCAAATTTATCATGTGAAATTCGAAGACACAAACACTTCACAAGTAGCAATACTTCCTCCTTGTGGAGGGATTTAGAGTTAGAGAAGAAAAAACAAAGAACTTACATCAACGTAATTAGCATTAATGTAGTCACTGTGCTTAGAATCTTTTCCTGGTAAAGGCCTGAGCTTCACCCTACTGTGATCATCTGCAGGACAGAAAACAGAGCAGAAGCATTAAGGAAACATGATGCAGAATTGCAGGTAAATGTTCCATTTCCCATGTATTGGAGAAGCCCTTATTAATACCCTGTAGAAACTGGCTTTGGACTGGAAGTGGAAAGTGTCTGTTCTTGGTCACCTGGATGAACTGTCTGCTTTTTGCCATCTGATCATGGTAGCAGGTCCTCAAGGCTTCACATCCCTTAAATCACACGGTTCATGCTGGGACAGCTTCTCTTTAAAGGACAGTGTAGAAAGATCTCTAGGATCATCTGCATTGCACAGTGTAATGTGATTCAAAGAGCCACGGCACCACACAGGGCTGTGTAACATTGTGCAGAGGCACCAGCTCAGCTCTCGCAGGCAGTAGAGCTGCCTTTGCTTGGCTCAGTGTCTGAGCTCATTATCCTCCACTCTGTGCTGTGCTCTGACAGCTCTACTGGCTCTGGGAGAGTGAATGTCCCCACTCCTTCGCCACCCTCATCATACTAAGAAGATAGAGTTTAGATCATGCTTTTCTACTCTTTAGCTCCTTCTTTTCTTGCACTCAAGTGCCTGATTTCCTGCTTAAATTGGAAGAAACTGCATCTCTTCTGCTTCTTAGCAGCAGTATTGGCCTGGGGGGGCAAGCCTCCAACACATGCAGGAAAGAGACATGTGGGCTAACTTTAAGCAGGAAGAATCTGGTTTTGTTTGCCTTCCAAGGCACCAAGGGAGAAAGAGGTTCCTTCAGGTGCAATTTGGAGCACTGAAGTTCCTGCTTAGATTCTCCTCTAGTGGTACTTCTCTCTCTGCGCTTAGAGGGACCACACACCTATGTCTAAAATCAGAGCTGGGACATCTGCAATGAATCCCCTTGCCCAAGGACACATAGCGAGTGTGTTCCTGGTCCTCAGCCCACACCTTGATAGATTCTGAGAATCAGAGACATGCATTTCCTTCCTATGTCATCAAAAACATTCAAGATTTATTGTAAATTTTAAGAACACTAGGGACTCTGAATCAGCGACTTTCCATCTTTGATCCTAAACCACAGTAACTGCTGCACCTCACTTCAGAGAACAATATGGAAAAAAGTTACCGCATTTACATCCCACGCCTGTAATAATTTGCACTCTAGAGCTGAGTCCAGATTTGCAGTTCTCAGAGGAATACAGGCAAAGCCTGCACTGTGCTACAAAGATCACTGCTTGTCCAAGTTGTACACACGGTTGAAGCAGTTTGAAGTACAGCACATATATTCTCTAAGATTTAGCACCTGTGGGATTATAAGGAAATCTCAGGGATCATCAGTAAAACTCTTTCCTCCACCGTGCACGTCCTTTAGGCCAGTTTTCAGATGTTAGCAGGCAGAAGAGCTCTGATCATCAATTTATCCCAGTTATTCCTCCACAATGTTTTAGAGCAAACTAGTGCTTCTAAATCTATGCTTGGACCATCAAATTGGAAACTATTTTAAAACAAAAGCTGGAGTGAAATCCTAGCCTCAGAGAAGTCAAAGTGTCCACTGCCTTTAGAAGGAAAATGATCTCCCAGCCACACTGTCATAATATTTATTAATTATTGTGTAAAAACGTAACTTTAACCCACCTGCCTTTTCCAGTCACACAGCCACAGTGTGAGAGTGTTTTTTCTGTTGGATTAAATGTGCTTACTGCTGGTGCTTACTTACATGCTAGGATGTTGATGTATCTGTTCTTGTGCTTGTTGTCGGGGTGGTTGGAGTGCTCTGCAGTGATGTTCATGTCGGCTGTACAGCGTTGCACTTCCTAGGCATAAAAATTATTCGGATGGAAAATGAATCAGCCCCAAAAATGAAGCTCTATCTCCTTTTGCAACAGCTCATAGAAACCGTGTTCAAAATATCGATATCTTAATTGCTGGTTTAAACACACAGTCATTCAGCATTTTCCTGTAGGACATGGTCTGCTTAAACCAAGGAGGTGTTAGCCTGGCTTATGCTCCTCTCCACAGACCTGGTGACAGATGCAGTCTGGGCACCCCAAGAGTTGGCTGTCCCCTCTGACCAGCAGTCCCTCCATCTTTGGGACTGCAGCTCCTGTGGCACCCCACTGTCTCCCCCCTTGGGAAAGGAAGAAGAGTCCCTTCAAAGGCAAGAGCGGCCGCAATGCAGGGTAAGAAATGAAGCACAGAGAACATTTCAACTGCAGTCTTTTGACCGCAGGACAACTAATTTGCTTATAACCTCTCAAAACAGGGTTTCTGACATTTCAGTTTGGCACTGACCTTTTGTTAGTTCTCTGCAGAGGGATGCCTTTTATAAAATATAAATAAAATAGATCTCTGAAGATAACAGCTAGTGCTTTAAATACCACTTCTTGGACACTGATGAACAGCCAATGATATAATGAAAGAGATAAAAGGTTGCATCCACGTATATATACTGGAACGATGTCTATTCAGACATTCAGAAAGGAGAATGAGTCTGTCTTGAAGCTGGAGATGCCCGTGTCTGCCTAGTTAGGTTGGATATCAAACTCCCACTGACCTTTCAGCTCTGAACCTACTCCTTACACCATCGGACACCAGAATACAGGGCTATTGAAATGGGGCAATGCAGGATCTCTTCTTAGCCCCTTGAGAAGCAGCTATTCCACTTGGCCAGGCTGCCCTAGAGATTTACATACTTCAGGGACTGTCTTGCAAACTGAACCACTACAATTCCTCAACTCATGTATGACACCACCTCCAAGACAGATTTTTTTTGGTCTATTTAGTTACAATCTTCTTGAAAATGCTAAAAGTCTTTTTATCACTAGCACAAATATTTGTAGTTTTAAAACACATTTTTGAAAAATATATCAATGTTTGGAGCTCACAAAATCATGGAAGAAACTCCAGTTATTTTAATCTTTTGTGAGTCCCAGAAATCACACCAAATAGAACCAATTTCCCCCAAGGATATATGGGGAAGTGCCAAATTGCTTTGTACTCTAGGCTTTAAAAATAACAGTACAGAACCTGCCTAAGAGGGAAAGTCATTAGGAGCTCACAGCTGCTACAAAGATCACAAGCTAAGTGACAGAGAAAAATTATCAAGAGAAATGCTATACAAACAGCAGATGTAACAGAGTTCAGCATTATGCAGACATTTCACAAAGGAGTTGCATTGCAATTTTGATATCTTCCCCAGCATTTACATTTTAAAAGTGCAAAGTGTACTAAAACCTTGAACATTTTATAGCTTTTATATCCCCATGACACTCCCAAATAACAATTGCTTCTCTTTTTCTCTTCCCCCTCTCTGCAGGGAGAAATACACTGCATTCAAGGAGGTGAGCTGAGCAAAGACAAAGAGGAATCGGGCAAAACTCTCAGCTGATCCTAACAGAATAGTTCCATTTCTATCATGGATGAAAACCCACATTAAAATGTGCACTTTCCCTAATTCTGCTTGTCAGCTCCAGTAAACAAGGGACTTCTGATTATACACTGGGCATGATCAGCTCAGCCTAAGTCATAAATGGAAAAGCAGCATTACTTAAATGTTAGTTTGATTCAATGCAATTTTGTTTTACCTCTTTTTGCATTTAGAAATCATATAATAGCATTGCTGAACTCTTTGAGCTCACACCTAAAAAATAACCCCACTTCTGAAAAGCCTTATGTCAACCCCTCCATCCCTGCATCACTACAAAATTCTTTTTACAAGTTATTAGTATTGAAACATTTATGCCAAATGCTGCAGAATTTAATGCAGATGAATCCAAAAAGGTTCTGTGGAGAATACTCTAAAAAGTTATAGAATGTAATAGGGAATTACATCCCTGCTAAGGAATTTTCTCTGACAGTTTAAATACTACATAGTAAATGTATCACTTTCTATTAAATTCTATAGGACTTTTCCATAAGGGAATTGTTGCTGAGGTTAATCACTTTAATTAACCTTTTTATGTTGATGCTGACTGTTTTCTCAACTGTACATGTTCCCAGCTGGCCAATATAAAGTTAATAGAAGAGGAAGATTAAGCTAAGATGGTGAAAAACACAGCAGTGGAAAAGACAGTCTTATGCTGTGAGAGCTGATTGTCTGAAAATGGCTTTTCCTACCACATAACATTCTAAGTGAATTTTAATACTCTGGAAAACTGCTATAATGGTGGATTCCTGTTCCACAGGAGACTGTGAAAAGGAGATTGTTCAAGAAAAGTTTCTCCCTTGCCAATATACCTTTTTTTGGGTCTTTTTTAACATCAGTGCAGAACAATAAAAGGCTATTTCAACTCCAGCCCCATTTCCCCAGTCCAGGCCACATAAAGCATTGGGATGCTGAGGCTGTCCTACAACAGGGGGCCTGAGAACATCCTCCAGCTTCGTATTGGCCACTGACCATGCTTGGCTGTGCTGCATGGACAGATAACATTGAGACTAGAGGTCGGTTATCCATGGTCTGCCCTCCTGGGTTCACCTCTCCAAATTCTAACAGCAAATGACTAAACCACAGGCTCACTGCAACAGACAGCAAGGCATAAGTTAACATTCCTTTGTTATTAAAGTCAACGTGGTTCCTTTCATCAAAGCACAAAACGCTTCAAGAAGGCAAGACTAGTTGCAGCCTGTTATCTATGCCTCAGCTCAGAGTATTATTTGCCCTTTGGCAGAAGGGGATGGCCTGGTATTAATAAATATCACTCTGGAGGAAGTTCCAAAAAGTCACTATTCCAATTATGCTATTTTACCACATTTTATGTATATTACATATTTATTTTCTCAGCATTTTCTATTCGTTACGCAATTAATACCCTGGGATTTCTAAGTTGTACTGGCTACGAAGTCATTCATTTGCATTTAAAACATCCCTGTGATTATATTATTATTCCAACTTAAGTTTGCAGACAGCCCACCAGGCCTGGTCTGATCCAGGCTGCTCACTGCAGCCTAAACAAACTCCTCTGCAATTAGCACACGACTACTGTTGGCACCTTGGAGTAGTACAGCCAGTGCCCCTACCGCCACCTCCATTATTCACCCTCTCATATCAAACAAACTTTCAGGTCCAGAGTCTTTTCTTCGCCTTCCTTCATCCTGCTTAGCCTCTACCCCTGATTTTAACGGCGGCTGGCTAGCGCACCGCTGCTCCTTGTGTTTAACTCTGCAGAACACATTGCTGCCCAAAGATGAATGGATACAGGCTCTTATTCTGTCCTTTCAACTTATCATTGACAACCCAAGAAACCAAAGTACATGGTTTCAATTGACCGTTAGTTACTGTAAAAAGTGTTCTAGTCTATGCTATTATGGCTAATTTACCTTTTAATTATATTGTCCATGCTAATGCTAATTGGAATTTGATATACCCAGGTTTAACGACCCATTTTCATTGCCTTTCTGAAACAAGTTAAAGATTAGTTTCTTCTAAACTTCAAAGAATTTCCATTTAAGTGTAAAATCAAACCGCTTCAGCATCACGCTGGCAATATAAGGTTCTGAGCAAGAATTTTTGCTACAGTGACTGAGCAGGAACTCGCTCCTTTGATTTGGCCTTATGCAGTGCTGCTGTTGTTTCCTATTACTTTAGTAAAGATATGTCCTAGCAGGGGCTGAACTGTAAAAGCCTATGAATAGCAATGAGGAAGAATCAGGAACAAAGGAAGGATCCTAACCTAAAGGACTAAATTAGAGACGATCCGTGGCTATGTTTTGATATTATTGTGATATTTTTCAGCGGAAAAGCAGCGAGTTCATCCATCCCTAAAATCATTTTTGATCTATTATTTTAATCCCAAATTAGAGAATTCTCTGGTAGCGCTCTTGCTGTTTCTTTTATCACAGCAAACATGAAGATGGCACACCAATAGAGACAGCAAATAGCATTTGAAGATCTCCCACAGGAACAGTGTAGATTTTTGCAATAATTTAGCACTAGTAGAAACTGTCTGATGGCACTCAAGAGAGAGGTGAGCTGGGGACAGCCTAAGCAGAAGAGGAAAATAAATAAACCAAAAGGACCGAACCCAGGAATAACAGTGGAGGAATCATGAACAGATCATTATAAATTCATGTAAGTGCGAGCAAGTCAGGACCACTGAGCTGGGCATGCTGCTAAGCTGTATACCCGAGTGATGCCTGCAGATGCGGGAGAGCAGAGGATGGAGGAGGACTGTTTGCTCGCTGTATCCTGCCCTTCGTTACGGTCCGGTGCGAGTCTGTCCAAAACCTCGTGTTTCCCATGTGAAACTATGGCAACTCTGTGTCCTCCTCTGAGGACTTCCAGGCAGATACTTTGTGTATGCTGCTGGGCTGCAATTAACAGACAGCCTGGAGGTGCTTAAGAAACATGTGGATATGGCACTAAGGGACATGGCTTGGTGATGTGACTCAGTAGGCCAGGTTGACAGCTGGACTCGATGATCTGAAAGTCTTTTCCAACTTCAGTAATTCTGTGATATCTGGATTTCTTTTAGAGTTTCTTTTCTACTTTTTCTCTTAATACATGCCAGTTTCTTAAGGTGGGTCGGGCTGTGAGACAGAGGCTTCAGGAAGACCTCTCCTGAAGCAGTTCTTCATACTCCAGCTTCACAGTGCTGCTTCCCTTTGCTTTCACTACAGCAACGCACAGCCTGAGAATACTTCTAATTATGGCAGTTTTGGGCCAGGGTTATAAAACATTTCCCAGTGCAGCAATGTCTGCTAGCAACACGCTTTGAAATGGCATCCTTCTACTGCCAAATTCCTTGGTGTAGACGCAGTTATAACTATGAGTCTGGTGTAAGCTATGTCTAATCTGTAAAAGATGCCAGTGTAACTACACAGTGTTTTTAGTGCCTCGAGAAATGTGCAAAGCGCAGCATTATCTCAGCCTTCAATGCCACCCTTCGCTAGAGAATACCGTTCTGAGGTCACTGGTTAAAGACAGCTCGTGACCCCTGCCCCAGACAGCAGCAACTGTGAGAACAGCATTAGCAAATCCCTGCCCCATCGCTGAAGATATGGATTTATGTTATTTTCTTACATTTCAGGACATTTAGAAGAAGGTGCCACTGGAGTATAAAGATATTTTCAATTTATGTGATGAGGGAGCTAGACAGCTTGCCTCCGAGTTCAGTGAGCCTGTTCAGACTCCAAATTGGCAATGATTCATTACCCTCACACAGGCACTGGCAGGAGAGAGGTCTGCGGAGATTGCATTCACCCACTCTAATCGCTCCCGCAGCAGCACTGACCAACTCACTCCAGAATTAGGGAGGAGGTAAATAAAATTGTCTCATCTCAGAAATCCAACTAGGGCGTCGTACTATAAAAATGCATAGTTAGCTTTGGGGACGGAGGGTCATTTCTTGGCTTAATGTTCCTTTCTTAGAGCAAAAGGACATGATGACTCTGAGAAAACTTACTGTGTTATTCCAACAACAGGCCAGGGAGAGGGAGCGAAAAGCATCGCTGTGGGAGGTGGCACTTCACACCCTTCTTGGATACAAGAATTTGGAGGGCACATGCCCTATATAATCAGGCTGAGTATCAGGGGAATAGAAGATGTGACATCAGTTTTTAACAAGAGAATCAGAAGGGATTTCAGGCGCTACAGCCCACTACGTCTGACTTGTCTACAGGGCGAACTGCTAGACGCTATAATAAATAGCAGAGTCAGTGAGTGCCTTGAACATGCTGTCGAGAGGTCCCTGTGGAAGCCCATAGGTAAGGACAGTCTAGAAGAGAACTGCATGTTTAGTTTTCCAAAATGGTTTTGAAAAGGTCTCTCAGAAAACATTACTTAAAAAACTGATCTTTCGTGAAGCAGAAGGAAAATTGCCCCTGTACACTAAGAGGCATTCACCACCCAGGAATTGTCAGTGTTCACGTTTCACCAGTGGGACCTTACAGGGACCTAATCTATTCATAAATGGACTGCAAAGCAGACAAAGTGTGTTTATGATGAAAAATTATTCAGGATAATTAGAAAAAAAAAGCTGTTTGTTAAGGGAAGCAGAATGATCTCACAATACTGAGTGGCTGAATGATAAAATGGCAAATTAAATTCAATGTTGATAAATGCAAAGTGATGTACTTGGGGAAAAAACAACCCTAACTATATACACACTGTCAGGTTCCCAATTTGCTATCGCTATTCAGTGACGAGACCTTGGGGTCAGAGCTGATAGTTTTCTGGAGGTGTCAGCTCAGTGCTCAATGGTTGTTAAAAAACAAATAGTATATTAGAAAGGATGAAAGTAATAGGAAACCAAACAGAAAACATCACTGTGCTCCTGCAGAACTCTGCAGTAAACCCACTCATTACATACTATGCACAGCTTTGGCCTTCCCACCTTGAAAAGGATATGGTAAGGAAAGAAAAAGGTATAGAGTGAACACTTTGTCATAAATCTAGAATGGCTTCCTCTAAAAACTAAATAAATTCTTCAGATCTGAAAAAAGATGATTTGAGGGCAGTACACAGAATGATGTGAGGCATTTAAGTGAACAAGTTTTTGTAATGCAAAAACTAGGAGGTGCCAAGAGAAGTTATTAGGCAGGAGTTAAAACCAAAGGAAGTCTGTTCTTGTGGAACAAAATGTAGAATTCATTGCCATGGGATGCTTTGGGCACCAGAACTCTAAAAGGGTTCAAGAGGCAATTAGAAATTTGTGGAAGAAAGGTCTATCAAAGACTATTAAATATAACGATGCCAAGAAAATCTCCGGCTAGACAATGAGTAGATGTAATCTCTGGCTCAGGAGGACTCTCAGTCTCTGCTCAGTCTTGTCCCAGAGCACACAAAGAAAAGGGCACCAAACTCTGCCCCAGTGTTGCCCTGTAAAAGTGCAGTGCCTCACCCTGTATGCCACAGCAGAAGGGTGCTGGAGCTGCCTGAGAGCAAGCCCAAAAACCTCCTTGAGCTTTTCTCAGTTTTAGGTCGAACAAATTCCAAGCACTGACAACACAGGAGTGTGGACTTCAGTTCAAAAAGCTGTTCGTTGCTGAGTATTAAATCAGGCCTTATATTCCTAGTTTATATCAAAAATTGAAAATTCATGGGACTCAAAGGAAATCTTAACAATTCTGTATACACAAGAAAGCTCAGCTATCACCAGACAATAAAGCTGGCTACTGGCACTCTGATTATCCCTGGGGAATAAGGAATTGTTGCAGATGTACTTTCCATCAAAAGATTTGTGAGTTCAAAGTCCTTTTTAACTCTCCCCATAAACCGCTTCCTAAGCACATTCACAAAATATTTAGCTGTAATTACACTCATTTTAAGAGAAGGAGGGAGGGAGTATTCATACAATTTACTTCCATGGCAATCTTCATGTAAAAAACAACTCAATACAACCCACAACACACTGCCAAAAACACAGGAAGAGACTAACACCAAAAAATAGCAACAAACAGCTGGAGAATGTTTACCTTCTGCATAGGGCAGGTTACGTTTGCACCTTGGTTAGCTTTTCCTTTCTCAGGTTCCATCATAAAACCTCTTGCCACAGAAACTTCTGGGGATATTTCTGATCCTTTTCTCATTTAAGTAATCCCATGTGCTGGCTATCTTTGTGAGGATTTCTTTATTTTGTGGTACTGAACTTTTTTTTTTTTTTTTTTTTTTTTTTCCAGCATCTCCTTGCCACTCTTCTCTCTTCCTTTTAGATGTAAAAAGTGGATTTTTGTAAAAAGGGCTATCAGAAGAACCTGATAGCCCATTTCAGAAGTTCCCTAGGCATGGAGGTTGGAGGTACATCATTAATACTGCTCATGTGTACTGTGTGTGCATGCTGCCCAATCCCTCAGCAGTACATCTGTGATCTAGATCAGGCGTCATTTTATCCACAGGATCTGTGAACAATTCTGGGTTCACTCTTGCATCCCATCATTGGGAAACATAAGAGGGAGAATCAGGCCCATGAGGTGTCAGCAGGGCAGAACAGAAGCACCAAAAGCGAGATGGATGGTGTATGCCAGACTGCAGTCGTCTCGTTCCTATTCTCTGTCCTTACTCTACAAGAAGATTTCATTTAGTCTTTAGACCTCAGCTACAGAGAAATATATCTGAAGTATGTATTCAAAGGAGAGGCTCCAAATTTTGAGCAAGTGGGGAGAACGGAATTTGGTGTGCGTAGTGTAGTCGGAGGAGTCTAACTTCCTTTGGAGGGGACCCCGCAGTTCCCAGCACAGGACTAATTGGCTAAACCCATCTCTCCTGACTGGCTGCCACGGCGTGGCACTCGCAGCAGGGAGCTCCAGGAGGAAAGGAAAAATAGGGCTATTAGAGCAGTGTTTTCCTTTGCTAAAACATGGGCGGAAGGTGTCCAACATTTGTTAATAGCAGTGATTTTGTGACAGCTGAAGCAAAGCCAGCTTAAAGCCAGACCAAGTTTACAGATGTGTTGCTGATTATTTTGAATAATTAAATGGTGTAAAACCCAGCTGTGATGAATAGCACTGGGGTCGCAATTCATAAATAATTGAGAAGAGTGAGTCGCATTTGATCATCCTGATCAAATTCTGCTCTCTGGAGAATAAATGTTTGTCCTGAATACCATCAACATTGTTAAATGCCTCAATATTCCTGCTCAGCCATCCAGCCAGCAGTCAATTGAACTAAATCACTTTAACACCTTACACATTTGCCTTCCTCATGAATACAAAACGTTTCTAACTCACACAACGCTTTTGGGGCATCAGACAAAGCAGCCTCTCTTTATAGACAGTAACCAAACAGCAACAATAAATGTTTTAAATGGTCCCATTAAAAACAATTCCTGCATACAGTCTTGTCTTTACTGCAGTAAGTAAGGAAGCTGTAGATATTAGACCACCTATTTTGTTTCGTTGCTCTGTTTGTAAGCAGAGCTCCCTGTGTGATTCACATGCATCGTACAAACACACCTCTTTTGCTGACAGGGAAGCCACCAACACAGCTCCATTGCAATTTCCTGGGGCTCCTCTTGCTTCTAAACACTTCTAAAAGTTCAGCTGTGACTGTGATTAGACTAAAAGCAATGCCTAAAAACTAGCCAGAGAATACTGACTAATATTTACTTAGCCCGATTGCAGTCCATCTTCATGCTATGGGATGTTTATTATGTTTGGGCAGCATGGGTAACCCAGTCATGGCGAACTGTTTTCATTTCATTGGAATTACCTTAAATTTACAGCATATTTCTAAGTCAGAACCTGTCCTTAGCAGCTAACAAGATGTAACATTAAGTAAATGCTACCAAACAAGTCCTGAAGTCTTTCTCCTTGGTTTTACTAGAGCAAAATAACCAATCACTTCAACAGCAATCTTTCCTGGCTGAACAGAGGACTGACAAGGACTCCAGGAACTGACACGGTGCAAATGAGAGGAACAGACATAGTTTGGGGTTTTTATACAAGACCAAACTCTATTACTCTCACTCACAGTGAGCACTATTTTGCTTTTCTTGGGCAAAGGGTGACTTCTTAGTGTGATGGAGAAAAGCAAATGCCAGGCCAGCAAGAGTAAATTAAGCTGCAGATTTTAAGAGAATCATGGACTTAAAAACACCTGCTTATGCCTTCATGTTGCAGACAGCTTTTCCTATTTAATAAAAACACAGTAAGGTCTCCCTTAAAGGCAGTAATTCCAGTAGAAGGCTGCCTCAGACCCTTGCTCTGTGGCTTGAAACCATCTGTAAACGTCCAGTCCCAGTTTACTCATAACTGGTGGCAAATTGGTATTTCCCTGTTTATGCTTACACATTTGAGCATTGCATTTACCTGATATGACAACATCACACAGGTGTCATACAGCCCCTTACTATTAATATGCAATTAACTTTAGGAAAATGACATTTTATTAGTGGATCATTAAATCATACCTCAAAGTCTTCCGAGAACCCATGCTGGTTATTAGAATACAGCTCACTGATGTGTTTAACAAACTGCTTGACTGGAATCGCTTCCATATCATCTGTAGAAAGAAAGAGATATTCAGAATTGCTATTTGTCTTACATGTAAAATTTCAACATTTACTTTCTCAACTGCAAACTTGGGAAAAGAAAGCATTCACTCCATATCACGTAGATCTGAGTTCCCAGGACCACACTTAGTTCAATATGCAGTAATAAGAAATCTTGATGAATCTGGCCAATTTTGAGGCAAATTCTTCATATCATACTTGTAATTCTAACCACTGCAAATATAAATATTGAGAGTCTATTCCCTGTGACGCTTATTTGCAAAGTCCAATTGAAGTTGAAGCATCTTTTTGTTCTTTTATGCATTTTGAAGGTAGCTGTGAAGGGGTTGAAGATGCCAAAGAACAGAATAGACCCCAAATAGGCCCAGTACACAACTGCACCCAGTAAGTTTTTATCAGATTGAGCAGAAACACAAGCTTTTCTCCTGCGATGAAGAAGTTATTAACTTTTTCCTTTTACACAAAAATGTAGCATCAAAAAGAATGTAGCATGATGCCGTCTCTGAGCAAAAGAACAGGCAACCCAACAGCAACAGTAATTTGCGCTTTCTCTCATGCCAGCCACTATTCGTAACACTGAATATGTATTCTGCTGGACCTTCCATTTATGCTCAGCATAGTGCAATTGCTACCCAATATACCAATAAATCACCCACAAACATTTTCTTAGAAGTAAGAAATCAAATGCTGGAACAGAACTAAAGACAAGCAAGACTATTTCTAGCACCTCCACCTCTGGACAGATGCTAATAAAACTGGGGTGTAGGATGGTTGCCTTATTTTTCTCTCTTTCTCTCTCTCAAAAAAGGCCTAGATGTTGTTATAACCACCACTGCAGTTGGTAGAAGCACTGCGCTTGCCAAGATTCATTAGTTAATATTTTCAGTCTGGCATTTGGAAAATGTAAATTGCTATACAACTGTGATTACTTTCAGCATGTGAAATAATCTATTGCCTGATGGCTACTATTGTCTGATTGCATGATTTTATGGCAATACTCCGGTATTTAAGTATCCCATTTAATATTCTTCTGAAGATCGCATCCAGTTTATGTTTACTCCCAGTAATTCAGTGGTGTATTTTTGCTCCCATTTAACAGCCATATGGTTTGGTGCTACAGCTGCATTATAATCTGGATTCCTTTCCTTTTAAACATCTACATTATGATAGAAAAAATCCAAATATTTCTACAGATACTTAGCAAAATTTAACGATAAATAAATAGATGTGACATTTACTGTATTCAGAGTGAAAGATCTTTGGCAGCTAAAACCCCTAAGCTGTCACATATGCTTTTCTTAGCGAAGGGTATGAAGATCTGTATGTGTAAATGAGGTTCTTCTTTGGCAAGAATTTTATAGATCCAGCCCTGACAATCTGATTGCTCTCCAGCTGATGGCAGTTCATATTGACCATGTCATTACTTCTCTACTCTTATTTTATCAGGTAGCGCTCCAGGGTGGTTTTTGCATCTATTGACATTTTCAGATTTCAATCAGCTCTCTTCTATTCTATTTACAAGAGCCAATTGTTAAAGATATGTTTGCAATCTGATCACCTCCCCGTATAGTAATGCTACTTTAATTAACCACATGCTCATTTACTGAATAATAAAGAATTCAAAACATTTGACAAGTGTATGCTCATCTTAGCAAAAAGCTGCAGCATGTAGAAATGCTGGCACTTTACAATATTTAAGTGCTAACATTTATTCTGCGTAATATTGAGAACATCACCATCTCATAACAACATTTGTATTAATGTTTTTGCTGCCAAGACACTTGAGTGGAATGATCTATAGGAACAGCAGTCAATAGCAAGAGCCTGTAAAATAATCGTTCATCTCCTGAAAAGTAACCCATACATCCTTAATTTTTTTGAAAATAACTTGTGCTATGATGGCAATTTCACAAACTGTCACAAGAAGAGTTCCATATGCATTATTTATTTATTTATTTTTTCTTGAGAAGTTTAGCTCAGCTGCGACCAACCAAGATCAAGGATTCACTGCAGCACACCAGAGTGTCCAATTTAATTTTGCAGAGGGCAGAATTTAATTTTAATTGTGATCTGTGAGCCAAAAAATACATTAGAGATAACGTGCTCTCCAGTCCGTTGAACTCCCACCAATTTCAAGGATGGGTCTGCACCAGACATCCATGGCAAAATATGGTTAGTTTTCTTTTATCATCATCACTGAATGGTGGCAGTATCTCCCCACCTTTAGAACCACTGTGAATTCACTGCTCTGTTGTTCACTACCCTTTATTTTTCTGCTCCTTTTTTTCCTCTTCTGCATTTTCTCTTGTACAGCCCCTTCTGATTCCCTCCAGAAGCCATAATCCAATGTGGTTTCTTACCCCATTTGGTAACATGGGCAACAATTAAACAGGAAATAAAAAGTAAATACTGTTGACATATGAACTCACTGGGAGAAAGGGATCTTAGGCCACTGAAGGTGCCCGTTAACTCAGCAACACCATGTTAGAGCAAAGGTAATTGTTTGAAGATTAACATCAGAAACACAAACTTTAGTAACTCAATAGACATTTATGATTTCCAGCTTCTAAACTGCTGGGATAACATGGTCCTACAGACCATGCAAGATCTGGCAGACACTGTGTAGCACCTAGGAGGAGGCTAGCCCTGCAGGGATGCTTGCAGCCTGTATATTTTGATTCATGCCCCCAACACCAAATCCTCAGCTAGGAGCAGACATTACCCCAGGTAGGGTATACATGCATATTTAGCCTTGGGCAGCTTGTCTGACCTCTGGCAAAATACGCAGCAATATACTCAGTGCTCTTGAATGGTATCTGCTCTGACGTTACCTGAAGATAGCTGAGACCTTCTATAAGAAAACCAACAGATGTAGCTAGATGCACATAATATGCTTTTCCTTGCACTGTCTTCAGTCCAAAGGCTTTGATTAAGCCTTCTTTCCATCTTGAAGACAAATAGACTTCAATGACTATAATTCTTTTAGTCGATTGAAGAGATTAATGGAATCCTATAATGGCTAATTAAGAGCTCTAATAGTTGTTCTGCGCATATTCCCTTTTGCACCATATACTTTTTCCCATCCAGAAACCAGAGTGACGTTTGATATTGTCAGTGTGATGCTTACATTTTGCAAAACTCACACATTCTTCAAAGAGAGTAGGGAAATGTTTTAATAACATACCCTTCCCTCCAACACCAAAGATGTAATTACAGTTCCGTCTAGCTTGGGTTTAGCCATCTGTTTTATCAGTGTAAATAAAGTGATTCTGGATTTACACCAGTACAAAATTTAAGCTGAATCTGGCACCATACTAACATATTAACCCTTTGTGTTATACAGAGAAAGAATTAATCTTAGATGGAAAGAGGCAGAAGTCTCCATGACTTAAATAATTATACATATTTGTATTTATTATTATAAACAATGTAATTTATAATAATAATATTTTTAAGCAGATACCACTGAAGCTGATAGGTGAGGGTATGTTTCATTACAATGCTAGACAACTAACTTTTGTAGAGTTCCCATTTTCACTCGCTGGTCCAAGACAAGTATTCGAGAGGAGTATCACAAACAAAACTGAAGGGGAGCCTAACACAGCTCACTTTCTGCCACAAAAGGAGAATGCCCAGAAGAAAGACGTGTTTAAAAAGGGGTAGAAGAGGAAAACATTTACTTGCATATACATAATACATTCTCTTAGAAGACAACCACCTTCAAAAAAAGCCCAAAGCATACAGAAGTAATAAAGTTAGTACAGGGTTACATTTAAAATTCGGACAATTAGTAATCCTGCCAGGATGGACTTTCCTACACCTGCCACTTGATAAGCTGCCTTTGCAAAGTTAAAGCAATAGAGGCCAACTGCAAAAGACAAGTGGGATATCATATCAGAGATGGCATTTCCACATAATAAGATCTGGGACTCATTGTGATTCATTTACAGCCCGAGAGCTCACTGTATGGTTTAGTGGTATTGGATTGGAATAGATGGGTTTGGGTCATGAATTAATCCAGAAGGTCAAAAGCAAAATGCTTCTTCATACTACCTTTGTCTAGTTTGGAGTTTTGGCATTTTTGAAGACCAGCCATTTGACACACATGAAGTCTTGGTAAGAAGATTCTCCCATGTCTTTCACTGTGTAAGTACTTTTGGTTTTTCATCTATCATCTTACTCTACTAAATCCAATATATTCCCTGTATCTTATGCCTTACTTTAAATGTAAAGACTTATTCCAATTCTATTAACTGCACTTTAGCCTCTCATCTGTAAGGCCACCTGGATTCATGTGCCGTAGCTGCCATGTGGCTTGGCCCATCTACTCAAACAGCAGCCACGTACTGCACCGCTCAGCAGACCTGTGCCATCCCTGTGCCTCAGAAGCACCCCCATCAAATCTCAGTGTGCTAGCCACAGATCACTTCAGCCAAAGGACAAAAGGATTGACCCGCTCCCTTATCCCTGCCTATGGGGCTGTGAACTGAAACAGCCTGCTAATCTGATGGATACAAGAAAGGATTAATGGATTTGTGGGGAGGGGAAGCAGGATTAGTTGTCAGTGGGGTAAAAGGGTTGATCCTACTCAGTGCCATGGGGAATAAATGACTATTCCCGGAAAGGGAAACTGCTCTTTCTGAAGACAGCACAAACCTAAACAGGCTCATGACAATCACGAAACCAGTGATGTCACTACTGACATTAATCCTGGAGCATCCACCTCTCAATGATGTATCCTCACATTTCTCATCTCCAGCAAAATAGTTTTGGGAAAAAATCCTGCATGCAGCTGAAAAACCTGGCACCAATATTTATGAGGCATATTACTTAAAACTGAGTCTAACAGCCAGTCCCTAAGTTACAATATGTACCAGGTGCTACAGCGGAGCCTGCCCGTACATGCAGCACTGCAGCAGAAGTGCATGTGCAGCACGATTCCAGCAGATTCATTTACCCAGCCAGCAACGGGGCCCTCGCAGCCCAGACTTAAATGGGATCTATGCAGCTGCACAACACAGGATGAGTGCACACAATACACAGCGCTCAGTGGGGGCGTAAAGCCCCAGATGTCTGTATCCGCTCTGTCTCTAGAACAGCAGCTAATCACAAAGAATATTGCAAGGATTAATAGCACACCCTTGGGTGAAATTCTGCCCCAGCGGAGGTTATTGAAAAACTCCTATCAAATTCATTATGGTCTAGAGAGAAGCTTAGACAAAAACCTCTAAGCCTCCAGACTATGAGCATACTCTGAATTACACACACTTACAGGGGCCAAAAACTTCACATGTAGCTCAAATTTTGGCACTGATTGAAATGGAAATGTTTGAGCTGGCAACTCCACAGCCAGATCCTGCCCTGACTCATGCCAGTACTTGACTCCACAAGAAATCCACGTGTAAAAATGGGCAGTGCCTGGCTTTCTTCAAAGGATTTTAATTTGAATTATACACATTTATATAGGCAAAGCCTTTAATTCTGCAGTATACTGGCTTTCCCTGCTTAACTATTTAAAATAAGAATGCAAGTGAAGCCACTGTATTTAATTTGGAATAATTAATTTTTCTGACTGATCATATTGCTTGCTGTATAAAAAATAGTCAGAAATATAAGGATAGTTTTATTTGTACAACATGAGTATCAATTAATTTGTGATAAAACAAAAGCCATTAAAAATTCCTTAATATTGAGAAGGTTTTTGTTTTCTGAGGAGATTATTTCTGCATAAATACTAAAAAGGCATCATAGCAGGTTTCGTTCTAGGAGCTCCAACTACATGCTGCAAGTCCATTTTAGCTGGCATCCTCCTGAATTCACTGACCTCAGTGAAATTACAAATTAGAAGAAATGAAGATAAATAATAAATGACTGAGAGTTGATTACTGGGGATACCGTTCCTCATTAATTATCACATCTTTGTAATTGTGTGTTTATCAAATCCTGTTTTTAATAAAAATGTCTTTCAATGTGAAAAGGCGTGTAAAACTGTGAATACATTTGAGAGTCCTGCATAGGTGGAAACGTTGAAAGAAAAAAAAAAAGAATCCTTTTCTTCAAGATAATTACTATCTATTTGTTATAATCAAGTCACATGAATACAAGGATGAGTTTCTGATAAAGGAGAGAGACACACGAAAAAGCAGAATATGAAAAATCACCTGTGTAATACTGTAGCTACATTCATCTCTCTTGCTTCAAGATTTAATCTACTACAATGCTATTAGCCATGTGTCAGTCAGGAATATAAAGATCTTAATGATAAAATTTTATATGTGTCAAAATAACAGCTCAGTTTAAATCTGCTTGTACAAATCTTAGATTAGGTTATCATTAATTATAAATGTAATAGCAATATACTTCTTCCCTTTAAGCAAAAAATATAATTTTCAGTCCAAGAGAATGAAATAATATGAATTTTCCCGTAGCACAGACATTAAACACGATCTTATTTGGTATTTGCTGCTAAGGAGGATGACTTTAATGTCACACATTTCCATCCTCTGGTCCAGTTGAGCCATTAGTTACACACACACCTTACACTTAAGGTTTAGCACATGGAAGTCAACTCTGGAGCAATCTGCAGTCCAGTGCAAAGGCTTTCTGAAAAGAAAGAACCTCCTCACATTCCACATGGTCACCATTAAAACATTTTTGGGTGATTGAGTCAGCTCCTGAAGCCTCCATTACAATACCGTAATTAGACATCCACCATAAATTCTTCGGTGTGCTGCAGGAGCAGGGCCGGTCAAAGAGAAAAAAGGAAGGTGGATGTTCCCTAAAATACCTTGATATTTTCTTGGCTTCAGAGGATGGCTGTGTTTGCAATATTGCGTTCATGAATTTAATTGAAGCTGAAGATGGGTACAATTCACAATATGGTGCTGGAACATAAATCTGCGGGGAGCAGAAAGCAGACATGAAGTCTTAAACAGCTGAAGAGCGCTACTTTGGTGCACAGTGAAAAACTTCATGCCCTTGAGAAATAAGTCCTCAGCTGCAGTTAGTACTTCTCCCTGCCCCTCACCAGTTCCTAGCACAGTGGATCACTGTGTTCAGCACACTGTCACTGCTGTGGCCACTCACCTTGCCACTAACCTGTGCTGGTGCTCCACTCTTCTGGCCTGGGATGCAACCAGGGACAGCTGCATCTCAACAGAAAACAGTAGGGAACCAACCTCAGTTGCAAACCTGCAGTTTCCTTGTGAAGTGAGGTACCTTACTACAATCTTTTAATAGAAACAGTTCATCATAGGGTGGTTGCCACCACAAAATAACAGAAATGTAGGAGGTAGGCTTGTAGAAAACACGCTTAGTCTAACCACCGATATGTTTGTCAGGAAAAGTTGAAGGGAATTATAGTTATTGAAGAAATAACAAAGCAGCTTTCAAAAGTCTGCCAAAGATGTAACAGGAGCTAAGAAAAGACTGGACTCTTGACAGGATGACTTCTTGTAACCATGAGAAGACAGAGATATGACAGAGGTTGATGGGTGCAATGACCTTCACACCTTTGCATGAGATGGCCAAGACACCTTTTCACTGCAGTGCACTTGGCTATTCCACAATTTCCTTGGCTCATGCAGTCATCCTGTGTCATTCTTGAAGAAGTATGGCAGTGTTTCTCCCACAGATTCTACCACTGGTTACTTTAAATACACTACTCAGAAACTCCAGTGATAGTTAAAAATGTAATTTTACTGCCATTTAAACCTAAAACTGCGTGAACCATGACCTAAGTGCACTAGGAAGTGCTCCTGAGTCTTGCAGTCTAGACACAGCTGAAAGGACTGGCATCACATCCGAGGCATTTTACTTCTACTGAAAATGGTGAAAGACAGCTGGAATAATACGCTAAATGAACCAGCTGCGTTGGCCAGCTGTTCTGTTCTTTATGAGCTATGTTCCTCTGGACTGTGGTCAAGACTATGCAGAATATTGAATTTCGCCATAGGGTCAAGCCTTGGCTATCTCTGTGCTGATCTCACAAGTCCTGCTGGCATCGGTGCCACAATGCCTGTTGTGCCCTTGGGCTGGGCAAAGAACCAGGAAAACCACAGGAAGCTCCAGAACAATGCACCAACCAAAAGCAGGAAAGCTCTGAAACAAATGATAGGAGGAAGATAGGAGTGAAATTTGTGCTAATTCCACTGTTTGATACCATCTCGGTTACACAGACGGACACTTCTGTGCTGCTTTCATGGAACAGGTCTTGCGACAAGAACAAAGGAAGGCTGATGGATGCCTTTAGTTTTGTGGTGTGCAAAATATACAGCTTTGCAGAAATGCTGCTGCTCTTATTCCTACTTATCTGACTCTACTGAAATGGATCGAGTCTAGAAACTTTTTAAACAGATATGAACCCAATGACATAAAAACAAACAAATGGGTACAGGAGCTGGTTTGCTGAGAGACGTTGCCATTACAGTGAAGATACCACGCAAAGATGATGTAGGCATGGCCAAAATTAACTGGGTACAGCAGCAAAGAGAAAGGATATGGAGAAATGATTTTGTTTGACTGAATGGAGGTGTTTTCAGAGTTCTGCCATTGATAACAGATGTGTTAGTCAGGCACAAGGCTGGGAGTTTAGATTTATACCTCGGTTGTAATATCCAGTGGCTGACTCAGTTAATATCTCCTTTGTCCTGTGTTTCTCTAAATCAAGCCGTGCAGATAATTATGAATAATGATAATGATTTGGGTCTCAGAGCAAATTTGCGCAGATAACCACGTCTATGGGTGATGTGGCTTCATGCACAATAATTAAGCATGTATGCTACGGGAAGTGAAGTAGAAAATGGGTAAAATCATTCCTTTACAAAAAGATTTTTTAGATTTTTGGCCCCCAAAAGCTGTACTGCGTACCAACTGGAGGTAGCTGGGAGACTGACTTTAGAGTTCATAGAACCGAGGAAACACATGGTGTGTGTAACCAAGAGCAGAGTGTAGCACAGAAATAAATATGAAAGCTACCTCTGAGCATGCCAGCAATATCCACAGAACAGAGCAGTGGCATGCAGAGACACCAGCGCCGTAAGGGCTCTCGAGCTGCGTCAGGCCACCGCTGTGCCTGGCTCCCGGGCACCTGGCACAGCCACTCTGCACCTGGGCCAGGACCAGCCAGCCCAAACTCGCTCAGCTTTCTCCAACCAGCAGCTTTCTGCATGCTGTAGATGGACCCTGGCCAGTTTGTTAAGTATCTTTTAGACACACTGCTCTGAAGTGCCGCTTGCGTACAATTGAGAGTAGAAGTTGGAGAAGTTGGTCCACTAAATTGTAGGAGGTAGATGCATGGTTCCACAGGGATCTATCCAAATATCTTTTTTAAGGATGTACCGTCTGGGGTTTCACGATCTAACAAGAAAAATTCAGAAAACTTGCTTTTGCAAAAATGCCACTTATATTTTAATTCTGTGATCAATGTACCAAAATAAGACTTTCTCAGACACTCTGACAGCTTCCACTGGAGAAGTTTGGGGGCTTATCACTTCATCAGTTGCTGTTAGTTCAAAGGAGAATTTTGTCATTTAATGTCTTGAAGGAACTTCGGCAGGCTGCCTACTTGGGACCAGCAGCTGATGTCAGAGAAGATCATCATTTAGGAGCAGGTCTACTAGGGGAAACAGGCTTTTTCTGTATTTTCGAACAAGGAAAATGTTTAGGAGAGCTTCAGGATGTTTTAATGCAGTGTCTTCCATCATTGGAAAAAGATAACTTAGCTGGAATTTATCTCTACTAACTTAGAGCCTGATTACAGACTCCCTGTTCAGGTAATAGTTAATACACACAGAGGGAGGCACTTCCAGAGAGTGATTTGATTTTTGATGGCCTGAACAGCTTTACTGTCACTGCCAAGATCTTCAAGTTCATCAGTGTATTCTCTGTTAAGACCTTCTGGGTATGATTCAGCTTCTGATTAAGGCACCTCCATTTGGTTGTCTATATGCAGGTGTCTAAACACCTATCACATCCACCAAAATCTTATTAGAATGGAAATTTGAGGGTTAGATAGATTCACCTTCACATCCAACTAGACTAAACCTCTCTCTGAGGCCCAGCTCTTCAAGTGTCCTACAGCTGATCAGAAGTCCTTGCAAATTTTTTACTACAAAGCTTCTCGAGGTGTCCTATAGCACTTGATCAGCAGGTGTTTTAATCTGCAGTGCCCATTATCAGATGTGAGCAGCAATTTCTTAGCAGTACTGAGTCTGAACAGACCACTGTGTGCACTGCTGTGACAGCAGCATCACATCAGTCCTTAAGGTGCTGTGGTCCATCAGCTTGGCCTACTATAGTCATGAGAAGATGCACCCAAAATCTAAGTTTCTTCATTTCTCAGCGACTTGGTGTTTACATGCAAGAATGACTGCTGAGAAGCACTAGTGTATGTGCTGGCCTTATGATACCCGTGACCTGCATTGTTTTAATGGAACTGCTTCAGTCCCTATTACAATTTATACGAGTGCATTCCAGTCTTTAATAGACTGACCATCAAAACATCCCTGTGAAATGGGGAATAACCATTGTCTCAACAGATAGCAGAGCATGACAAGACAGAGCTTTCTGCTGGTTTCTTTATCTAAGAAAAAATTACCACAGTTACAAAAAATAAAAATACAATTGACCAAAGAGAATGCTCCTTGAGGGGAGAATTTCTCTCTTCCCACTACCTTGTGCTCATAATCCCCCATGTTTTGACATTGCTCTGCACAGTCCAGGCTAGCCCACCCTCCCCTTCCTCACAAGCTCTAAGGAGGCATCACATGGCAGCAGACAACGTGAAACCATTCCACTGATTGCCAAAGGCAGTCCCAACAGCAAAGTGCTCCACCTGGTTTTAGAGTAGGAAAAATGGAGTTCTCCACTTGTTCAGGCTCTTCTGTGAAAACTCATCACAGGTGGTGTAAGACTGGTTTTCTGTCTCTTGTTACTCGGAAGGAGGAAGACAGAAAAGGTGGCTCCTTGCTAAGGAGGTGAGGTAGCCAAAACGCATATCTCAGTCTGCCACAGAAAGGAGACGGGATGATAGCATGTATTCTCTTTGGTGGCACCGAATCAAACTGCAAGGGAAAATGCCTATCATTTTCTACAGGAATGTAATAGCTAACCTTTCATATCAGTTCCCATGGGGACTTTTAGAAACTCTTCGTGGAAAGAACAGTCACACATGTCTGCTGAATAAAATCAACGGAAATGTAAATGGACTCTCTCACTTTTCTAGGATGGATGTTTCTTCAGTGCCTCAGAAATGGCTTTGATTTTTTTTGTTGTTGTTAAAATGAACCTAATAGCTGCAAATTGAATCCCATACCAGCAATACAAATTACAGAATATGACGAGGAAACTTAAAACACCACCTTGAAGTGACAAGTACAAGCATTTGACAGGCTGAGGTCAGTACAGCATTTTGGGTGTCTTGGTTCTGCTTGAGAAACCGAGCAACATCAAAGAAGTCAGAGGCTGCAAAGGCCACTGTAACACCAAGCTGTTCTCTGCCATTACTGCTTAAAGGGATCTGGATCCTGCACTTGATATTTCCTAGGGGAAATGCCTCATTAAGAGACTATAGCGCTAAACTCGGCTTCCAGCTTTGCTCTCAACATAGCTGAGAGGAGAATTTGACCTTTGGTAATTTGATTAATACCAAATTAACAGATGGTTTTGAACTTTCCGAGATTGTTTGCTTATCCTTTCTGTCTTGCTTTCCTCCCTGAGACCCAGCAAACATCACCTCTACACGTGCTGAAAGCGGGGACAAACCCCCTGGTCTCGAGAGAGCAGTGGAGCTGTGTGTCCCTTGTCCACAACCCACTCCGACAGAGCAGTTTGTTTCACCTTGGATGCAGTGCGTTAGTGTTGTTAAGAAGTGTTGCTTGTGCTCTTGACATTTCACAAAGGTTACTCTGAAATTTGTATTAAAACAATGTGGGAGAGATGCCTATGGAAAAGTACAGCACTGGTACTCAGAGCCCACTGCAAAGCATCTTAAATTAAATGAAGCAGCATCGATACCACACATTTCTATAAAAATGCCCGTGATTTAATACAACGTTCTCTTCATGTAATTAGAGCAGACTCCAAATAGCACAAACACAGGAGATTAAGCCCGTCTTACCTGGAATAGGTATAATGGGAATACTTTCATTGGGGACCACGCGGGGTGAGCTGCTGTCCTCCACATAGAAATGGGCAGTCTGAAAACACTTTCTGTTAAAGGGAAAAAAAACATGTTCAGAGTATGAAAAAGCCCAAAACTTCTGCACATCTTTGGCTTCTACATTTCTGCTCCACTTTTTCAGATATTATAGTTAATAAAAAAATCAGCAAGTGAAAACATACTTGAGTTTTCAACAATTTCAATCCTAATTCCAGATTCTGGTGTGCTCTAATTCACTGACGTCTGACATCCACCCATCATAAATGCCTCTGTACATTATTCCTAAGTACCACTGAATATGGAATTACACTCACAAAAGTCAGCGGTTGCTAAACAGGTTTCGAATACATCATCCAGAAAGAAACTGCAGACAAGAAACATATTCAGCATACTTCAAGCCAAATCCACCCAAGACACTAACATTTCCTGGGAACACACACTTACTGTAAAGGTTTATGCTATGTATCAGCGGATAGACAGTAATACAGCATCTGTAACTGCTGCGTGTCACGATGTTCTGCCACAGAGTTATCCTTCAAACATTTCGATATTTTTTTAAACACCAGAGCCATATAACCCTCATCCCATCCTCCTCCTGCAAACTTGTATTACATCTGCTGCTACAGAAAAATGCAATAGACGCTTAGCTTGGGCCCCAGGACTCAGCTCTGAAAAGGCCTATAAAGAACAGGAGAACTTAAATCCACCTGACTTTTTTTTTGCTTTTTTTTTTTTTTTTTTACCTGTATTTCAGGCAAAGCAGAGAGCACAAGCTGGTCATCACAGAAAAGGTACTGAGCAGAACAACATGAAGAGATCCGAGGAGACTCTGCATGGTGATGTTAACTGAGGCAGGGTTTTCCAACACCAGCGTCACTGCTCATTGCTGACTTAATGAGCTGCTTGAGGCTGGAACTGAATATTTAATGAGTCTTGCTTGGTCTGAGCAGCTATTGTGATACGAGAAGGGTCTGCTCTCATCTGTCAGGGGCACTTAACAATAGCTTCCCATTGCAGAAAGATGCCCTTCGCTGCAGCCCTTAATGAACTGCTCAACACCTGGGCAAAGTTTGCAGGCGGCCTTCCGAGCTGCGCCTTTTGTCAAGTTGCCGTTTTCCTTGCTGAAACATATTTGCATGGAGTGGCTTCTAAGTTTCTGCCTTGCAGTCTGCTCCTCTGTAATTTGGGCATTGTGTTCTACATACGGAGCCCACTCTGCTGAGCCGGCTTTGCTGACACGGTCAAAGTAATTTGTGCTCGCTTTGTTTTCAACATCCATATGTGCCAGAGAGCAAAAAAGTCGCTGAAAAGCAAACCACTCTCCTAGGCAAAACCAGAACCAAAAATAATCACAGACACTTGCTTTCTATGCATTTGTACTTTCTAGCCCACAATCAGAGCGCTTTATAATGCAAGCACATGCTGTAGCAGCACAAGTACAACTTAAGACAATACAGAAGCAGGAAAGGGCATATTGCACAGCACGGAGCAACTGTTTCATAGCAGCTTTCTATTTTCAGACACCATGTCTTGCATTGTGCTGAAGTTATTTATTTAGTCGGTATGTTTTTGTTAAGAAACACCATAAGGTGAGTTCACACATGAGGATACAAGATGCACAATAGCATTTAAAAACATCAGCTAAACTCCCCCCGCCCTATTCGTTCCCTGGTCTCATTTTTTTTTGGCAGCCTTTATTTTGGACAATGCACACCCTGGGGGCACAGAGCAGAATAAATCAGTCACACATAAAGAAGAAACTATGAATATGAAACAGGCAAAATGTTCCTGATTTTGATATATTTGGGGCTCTTTCCCTTGAGTCAATACTACAGAAATCCTTGAACTGCTTCTCCTGGTAATGAAGGCCTTAAGAAGGTGTTTGATAAAAGGACAGACCTTTACATAGGGATTTACAGGATTTTTTTAAGCTGACGATACTTAAGAAAAGCAATTATTTTTTGTAATTTGTTATTTTAGACTCCAAGAGACTCTGTTAGGCTGGCATTATACTTTTTTTTTTTTTTTTTTAGTGCAGCTGTGAGATAGCTTTTCCTTAATAGCCTCAAAACATGTAATTGTATTGCATAATCACACTGTGTGATACTGTAAGGCCCGCGATGGCGATAGCTGAACACCCAGTGCAGCGTATCTCTGCTGAACACAACGGTGGAATAACAACCTATTAAATGAATATTTCACATAGCAAAGTTCGCTGCAATCATTAATGTCATTAACAATTCTGTATTTTATTCCTGGTAGACCTTCTGCAGCTGTTTTTGAAAAGGCAACTGCACGATCTGAACAAAGGTTTTCTCAGTTACAAACATCACATAAAATACACTCTTGTCTTATGTATACCCGTACATAATACAGCACGCTCATCACTTCACAATGCTAGATACTGGCACGTTACATGATGACATGCCTCTCAGAGGTTTTTTTAACCTGCTCACAATTGCTGTTTTCCAAGTTATCCAAGTTTATCCTCTACATCTGAGCTCGCTGCATCCACGTCCCGGTGACTCCCCATCTCTCAGAGGCTCCTGGTGACAGGGTAAGGCAGCACCAATGGGACTCAAACTCGAGAGCAGGATGAAGCAGACTCATCTTTAAAAGACCTATAACAACGGGTTTCACGAACTCACTCCACAAATTTTCCAGCAAGTTCTGCTTACTGGGCCTCTGCTTACTCTCGTGCTTCTCCTCTGTGCAGCTCCAGGAGGAAGCATACACCTTGGGACACCAGACAGGTGCCCACAAGTCACCCAGTTTGGATAATGGCCCTTTTTTTTAGCCTGAGACTGACCAGGTAAGGAGCTGCCTGGACCCAAGAAGAGCCTTCTGCAAACTCATATAACTTGCAGTAATACGTACTGATAGTTGGAATTGAGGCTATGGGAAACCATTTCAGTAACTGTCTTCTTCCCTACTTTAGGGTGCTCCTATCCCTTCCCTGGCACGTTCTTCTGCCCATTACCTTCCTGTCGGTATACAAATCTTAAGTGGCAGCAGTTGCTAAGGCTACAAAAGGCTGCAGCGAATCTGTGTATATCAGGAGGGCTGGATAAAGGGAAGGGGTGAGAGCAGAAAATTGCTTGTTTCAAGTCATTGGACAAGCAGCCATGGAGAGAGATGGGAATGGATGCAGGGCTTGACAAGGTGCAAGTCTACAACTGTTTCCATGATGAGCACTTCAGCCTGTAACTTCTGACCCCAGTGTGTATACACGTTCAGATATTTGCGCCCATTTGCTCAGAAAACCAACGCGGTCAGCAGAAAAAAATACGAGCTTTTTCTTCTGATAGAAGAAGTCCTTAATGAAGGAGCAATCTGAATTTGTCAATGGCATAAATGATTATTAAAATTTTAGCAACGGAAACACTAATTTTAGAGTCATTCTTGTATTCAGCAGAGGCTGAGCAAAAGCAAATCACAGCCTTGATTTCAATTCCAAAAGATTTCAGAGAGCCCACATCTTTTCTGCAGTATACCAAAGAGTCTGTTGTCTCTGAAATAGGCTTGTGTGCAGTGAAGCACACAATTTTCTCTAGCCCCATATGTTTTTTGGCTCCCTTTCCCTGGGGTACAATAACTGTGCGAGATTGTGGTGATCAGATACACAATTGTCACATATGGACCGAAATGCAGAAAGTAAAAGACTACGAGATTAGCATCTCCCAAGAGAAGGAGCAGAGGCAGGGTCTGGAATGCAAAGATGACGTTAGGGAGAGCATCCCCCTGCCCAGAATCTTTTTGCAGAGATACCAACAGCGTTTTATTAAAGGAAGCTAACAGAATGCAAAGTCCCAAGCAACAGCACCTCATTATCACACTGCAAGCAAAAAAAATATGCCAAGAGATGGTCCTGATTAGCTAGGTTAAATGCTTGTTCCATCTCCACTGAGCAAAACACCAGATTAGCTTCTGTAAAAGAAGAGATGCCTCGTGAGATTTTGACACTCAAAACAGGTTTCCTTGGTTATTAGTTAATAAACCTCAAGCAGCTTCTCCTTTATGCTCATCTAAAAGCAAGAGAGAGAACCAGATCACACGACGGCCTGGAAGCATGGATGCATTTTATTTTCTCATAGAAGATAATGCCTCAGTGTTTAGTTAATTCTGCTGCCAAGGCAAACACACAGTGTGTGCTGCAGCCGACGGCAGTGCTGGGACCAGCTCTGAGGGCAGCGTTTGGCCTTTACTCCTTTGTGCTCCATCTCACACAGGCAGCATCCCCTGATCTGCACTGACAGGCGAGGGATCTGCACTGCTCAGGAGCAGCTGAGGCAGGAGGAAAAGGAGCAGGGGATTATTGCAGTAGGGCAAATGACTGCCTCTGTAGTGGCCGGCTGACACAGCCATAACAGCGGCTGAACATGGGAAATATCAAAGGGGAATGCTTCGCTTCCTGGGGACACCCAAGGGCTGTGTCCTGCCTTACGTGCTGAAGTGCCTGGCATGGTCACTGATCCCTTGTTCATCAGGGATCTACTCTTTTTTTCCACAGCAGCTTCTGTTGGCTGGAGCCAGCATGTATTCCCTCTCTGAGGCTAGGCAGATTTATTCTTTATTTCTGTAATAGCACCAAGGAGCTCTAGACTCTCGGTTTCTTTGCAGCTACTTTCTTCTTGGGTCATTACCTCCTAAAGCATGACCAATTCGGGGCAGATGGCTTGAAAGGGTCCTGGAGGCCTATTCACCATCATCAGTGCAGTGCAAACCTTGTCCTCTGGGTACCCTTCCTCCAGAAACAGCCTCCCACAGACAGGAACTCTGCAGAACGTACGATTATTGATGAAGAGGTGCTGCAGCCACCCTACTTTCACACACAGTCCTTGGCTGGCAGGCAGCACAGGCAAGACCGACCAGAAATCGAACCAGGATCTGTAACAGACCTTTATAGCAGGCTGTTCAGGACATGGCTTATTCTTTATCGAACGCAACCTGGATACAGGCGTTCATTCATCATGCTCCTCCATCACGGGGGGCTCTGCAAATAACTACCGAATAGGGACACAAAGATGGGAAATTATCCCTTTCACTACCTCTGCGAAATCATTTTCACCTTCAATAGAAGAAAAGATGCTTCAGATTCTCCCTGAACTGTTTTGCATGTTTTCCAGGAGACACTATTAAGATTGGTTTCTGCTGGCACCAAAAGCAGAGTATCTATGCAGTGAAGTGTACTAGTAACACATGGCTCTGCACTTTAAACTAGCTTCACTATTCCTTGGCAAGCATTTGTCACTGTCAGAATTGGCAATGACTCCTCAGAAAAGAGCTGCAGACTACGGAACAACAGAAGTGCTGCAAATCATGACCATGTCACCAGCAGAGCAGTGGATGGGAGCCTGGACAACAGCTGTCTGCAGTCTGCACTGCTCTAGCTGGGGTCATCAGTCACTGATTTTTATGAGCAATAAAACTGACTCAAGCGTTAAGAAGAAAAAGAGAAGAAAAAAACACACGGAAAAAGCTGATCTTATGAATATGAATAAGTGACCAGCATGGAGCAGTGATATTCCATTCATTGTATCAGAAGGGCATCTGCATTTTCTCTTTTTTTTTAGCCATAAAATAGCTTATATTGCCCCAATTTTCTTCAATTATTTTCCCTCTCAGGTCTTAATGCTTAAAGATCAGAATCCAAAAGCTGAGCTACAAAAGAACCTAAGCTGTGCTGGAACAGTAACGCTGTGAAGGCTCACTGAAGTTGAGCTATGGCAGGATATACAAAGTAGGAATGCACAAAAACCAAGACAGTGAAAGAGAGGAAAAAGGAGGAAAATTTCCCTGTGATAATGCTGATTCTCCTGCATAACCCTCCTAAATACAATTCATCTTCTCTCCACAAAGCAATTTCTGCCTGGAATCTTCTTGAGCAGTGTTAAGCATCGTACAGATATGATAACTGGAGAGGTCTAGACAGTACATGGATAGATTTCAGGAGTTCACAGCTGCCAAGGTCAAAAGAAGGCTGTCCCTCCCAGAGGACTTCCTCTGGGCAAGGAGAAATGCTCTTCCACACTCATCAGCTGTGCACCAACACAGTCCCATAGATGCGAAAAGGATCCAAGTGCTAATCACCAGTCCAACCACACCTACTTAAAACTACACATTTTACTAAATTCTATATACTATATTCTACTAAATCACAGAGAAAAACAGGAAAAATGCTGGGAAGAGGCAGATGGAAAAAAAAAAAAAGGTGTGTAAAACTCTGAGGCAATATTTGTGATGAAGAACAAACCACTAGAAAAATTCTCCATCTGAAGTCTAATCTGCAAACAAGGCAAGGGATTTTTGACACAGAAAGACAGCTAATTTAATATTGATGGCTTAAATTTGCCAGCTGACTACACAGCTCTCCACAAAATTAAAAATCCTCTTCTTCCTATCCTCTGAGATCCTGGATTTAGACGGCATCTTCCTGCACCAGACTACACGCCCATTTAAATCACGTATGGTACTGAACTCAGACATTATACAAGAAATGATCATTTTTAGAAGGGTATTCACACGCCAAGAGGAGCTGCTTTCAAGGCATCCCCCCTTCATCAGCTGTGTGACCAGAAAGCGCCCAGGTGGCCAATGGAGAAATGCACTTAGAAAGCTCTTTAACTGCAAATTGTAAGTGGATAAATCGTAGTTTAACTCAGCACAAACATTTTCCACGCTTCCTTATCCCATCTTGCTGTGGTCCCTGGAGAATGGCAAAGACGATCGCGAAACCTTATTTGTGATGACACTTGGCCCTGTACCACTTGGTAGCTAATTACTCTCCTGGTGACCTCTGACAGGGCCAGCAGCACCAGGCCTTCCCCTCCTGCTCTAATCAATACTCACGACAGCTGTGTTGGATACACTCAGCAATTTTACAGATGACTGAATGGGTTTACTTTACTCATCAGTATTTGCTGCTGCAAGAGAACGAGCTTCTTAGCGTATGCGTTACCACTCAAATTTTTAATGTCTTCGGGCAAAAATGGGGTTGAGAAAGCTATAGGTGGTATTTTAAAATGGTTTAAAAATTAGGCTTAGTTTTAAAAGCAAAGGGGAGCCCGATGTATTCATTTTGCTTTCCCTGAGCCAACTATTTATTTAAAGCAACATTCATACCACAAAGACTAGAAAATCAGAGGAAAACAAACGCGTGCCTTTTCCAATCGAATAATCCCTTAGGCGATTCCTACAAAACGTGTACTTCCAATGCCCCAAACGTAACATAATATTAAAAGCGAAGCGAAAACCTTCTCACAGAAGGAAGCTAAATGTAGCCAAGTGAAGAGTTGTTCTGTAATCACGAGAACTGCAGCAATCAATGAAGATTGCCTCTTACTAGAAAGGAGCTTTTAGTAGCACCTCTAAGAACTCAAAATTGGGCACACTTGATATCATCATTTCGGGACATGAATTCCCTTTGGGATCAATCTCAGCAGAGGAAAGAAGAAAAAAAGAGCGAGGGGGGCACACCAGGAAGTTAGGATGGAGGTATTTTTAAATGCAAAGTGTAATTCATGGATCAAAGTTGTGCTGTAAGAAGCACGATACAGAAATGATCCCAGCTAAGAGAGGACAGAAGAGATTTGGCTTCTGCTTGGAACATTCACCTAAATGTCCCTAATTAACAGCTCTCAAAATGGAAGAGCTCTGCTCTTCTTGTTGCTAAAATGTTCCTTCCTCCTCTGAATGAGACATCAGGACATTCAACTGACAACTATTTTAGGTATCCTAAGCTGCAGATGGGGACCTGAACATAACACAAAAATGTGCTAACAGATCAGGCACAATTTTTCTGTTTTGAGGGCCCTGACCATCTTCAGGCTGAAATGGCACAGTTTATTAAATATAATTAACTGCTTGATGGAAGTGGACTCTTTCTCATCAGACTTGTCCACTTGCACCTGGACTAAAACTGCATGGGAGAAACTAGGAAGAGTTCCCAACACCGCCGGCCATATTTCATGTTCATCATATTGGGGCCTGGCTAAAATATTAAAAATGTAATTATTTCCTTCCTCTTTTCATTGCTGTGTATTTAGAAGGTGGGCCTTTTTCACTGGCCACTTCAGAAATAAACTCCTACTTATTTTTTTAAATTATTACTATTTATTTTCTCTTAACTCTGTTTAGGACACAATTAGTCATGGAACAAAACAACACCTTTAGAAGCATAGCACAAAGGAAAAGAAAAGAGCAGCTGGCACCAAGAGCAGAGAAGCAAATTATTTAGTACCTGGAAGATAATGAGAACACTGAGAATACACTGCCTAATGGTAGCACTCCGACAGGGCTGCGGACGTCACCTCATCATGCTAATACAGACAGACCGGGTGGCAGCCAGCTGGTCCTCCTTCCCCACCCATCTCCCTGAAAGCAAAGATTTGTAAGCCGCCAAATAATAAACCTGGACAGAAGTCTTGAGGATCATTAATCTTGCTATCAATCATCCCACTTGGCGACTTGCTTCTTGCTGCTGTTGGTACTAATGCGGTAGTGACTCAAGAGCTCTGTGGAAGCCTGGCGTATGTGCGTCTGAAGCATTGCTTTAATGAGTTTCTTGCATTCACAGGTTAACAAATGTGACAAGGAAGCACAAATATCAGAGACAATAAGATGATGTCCATTGAACCAAACCACTGAGAAATGCTGCACTGTGTATTCTGCTCTAGTATGCTGAACACATCTCTAACAAGCTCCATAAAAATACTCGAGTCAGACCCCAGTGACCTATGTGGGATGCCAGGAGAGACGCAGCCATGCTAGTGTGAGCTCTGCCTGCTCCAGTACTCCTTATCTGCTGGGCTAAATTCCTCTGCCCTAATAGAAATATCTTGCGGAGAAGCAAGTTGTAAGAGCTGAAGTGGAGTTCTGGTTAAACAGGACAATCGGAGGGGTACAAACCTAGCCCCTGGGCTCCCTTTGCTAAAGTCAACAGACCCATATCAATTCATAGATAAGCATAAAATGTCCCTGCATCAGTAGGATCAGTCCAGTAGTATTTGCATTAAACGCTGCAGTATTTTCTGTGAGAATGTTTCTAAAAAGTAAACAGTACCAGCAATAGCAATAACATCAAACAAATCCCAAGATAATTGATATTGCAAGAAACATCTGATTAATACTAAAAAGTGGTAAGTAGTATTAAGCATAATAAATGAGCACATGAAGTAAAAACCATGCATATTTCAAATTACCATCTCTGCAGACCAAATAAGCCAGAATAAAAAAAAATTAGAAATATTATAAGAAAGTAATGAAGTCCACTATATCCACTATAACACGAGGCAGAGGGGACTACAACGATCATCCTGAAAGAACTTGAAATAAAGTGAGAAAGAGTTCCCCTTTTAAAGTATCTATTAAGAACAAGGACATCTTTGAAGCTTCAAGCCTATGGCTCATTCAAAGCCCCTTGAATTTCAGTGTCAAGGAAATGCACTTTTATTGCACACGGGGACTCAAAGCATAAGGCATATCAGCAAAGTCATCATGAAGTATATTGACAGGCCTCCAATTATAGAGACGAGTCAAGAACTTAAAAATCACAAAGCAACAGATGCAGAAGAGACTTTGCCTTTAAGGAATCATTCCAAATTATTCTGAAAATTCAGAATGCTTTCATCCTCATGACAAACTCTTTTTCAGTAAGAATACACTTGGGCAAATAAACTATTGCTTTCCCATTGTCTTAATCAGTCTGTAGAAACATCTAATAACAAAACTAATCACAGTGAGGAGAACATCTTGATTCAAGATAAAAGTTCATTGCAAATAAGGAAAACAGGAAATTCAGTCGACCTATGTTAATTAGTAGATTCCTTATCGCCAGATACTGTTTAATATATTTTCTATTTATAGACTGTTCTCCTTTTTTGCACTATTTCCAAAGCTTTAATCTACCTTTCATTAAGCTCTTTATAACCTTTCAGTATTGACAAATGTGGGACTGAGGAAAAGGAGAATAAAACCCCACAAGAATGGGAGTTTGCATCTAGGAAAAACATGAGTGCTCCTTAATGTATGAAGAAATGTGTCTGGGTACATCACGCACTTGCTTGGAAGTAGAAATGTAAATTAAAGGCAAGCTCTTGTCTCAGTGTTTTCTTTTCTTCCACAGCACACGAAGTGTCACAGCTGCAAAGGCAGGCACGCTATCCGTGAGGAACGGAGGAGATGTCTGCACCTAGGTGAATTGTTCGGTGCTGACACCTCCAACAATTCAGATTCATTTTCTGCCTACTGTATTTATGCATTTCATTTCCATGTTCTTAAGTGATCCGCGGTGCTGCTTTTGCTGCGATTAGTGCAGCGATTAGACACGAAGCTCAGGAGGGGAAAACAGCAGCACCCACCATGGCCGGCACCATGCATTCGAGTACATGGGCAAAGGGAGCTTCCAGCCCCGACCGGGGTCCTGCCTTTAGACCCACTCCAACAATTTCCAGCTTTGTTGGTAATTGGGAACTGTAGTAACAAGGCCTCCTATTTTATTCCTGTATTTTAATTCAAGGAGTCTTGTGAGCTAAAAATGCTTAAAATGCAGACTAAACAGCAGAGTATTTTGCCACTATTTCTGGTAGTTTTGTCCCAGACATTTGGTTTCAGATCTGTGATTTCCTGTCGAGAACACACAAGTGTGAAATACTTGTTGATCCGTTTATTCATTTGCCTCCTGGCTGATCATAGCCATTTTGACAGAACAGACAAATTGATTTGCTCTCTGTTGTTTTTTCACATGCTTCTCCACCAGCCTGAAAACAACGTCCCAACTTCCCAGATGCTGTGCTTAGGTCTTCGTCACTCCTGCACCCTCATTTTACATCCTGTACCCACATTTTTGAGGCTTGCTGAGCCTATTTCACACAATGCCCAGGATGTCTGAAATTTCACAAACTCTCACTATAGCAGCTTCCACAACTCCATCTGCCAGACGAAAATGATACATAATATTTAGAAAAACTCTTTTTGAACCATTCATACCCAATGAACAATTTACATCACTCGCTAGGACACCAGACATATCTGCTGGCACGGATGCTCAAATATATCTGTGACAATTGTGCTTGGTTACTGCAGGCAGTATTTAACCATTATCTATGACGCATCGCAGCAAACCGTCTATTTTTCCAAGTCATGAACAAACATTGCAATTTGGAAAGGAAACAATTCCTGAACATTCTCATTGAGGAAATGGCAAATGTAACAGCTTCAAGTGATGAGGCAAAACCCTGTAACATCAGCACAAGTTATTCAATGCAAAGTAATTTCAGCAGGCTAACAAATGAGTCACTTTTCTCAGACAGACGTGCAGCAGAATCCAGTGCCTTTAATTGATATGTCCTTTTATTTCAAACCTTGCTGTCTCCCTCTGGTTGGACTAGACCAATGGGATGCAGCATTTCCAGGGAAGAGCTGAGGAAAGCAAACTTGGCATGACAGTAACTAAATGTTGATTCAAGGGAATTAGGAGACGTTCAAGGGGACAGGTCCCAGGCTCCAAATTATGCTCCACTCTTGTATTGCCCCCATATGATTATAGCAAGTTTACTTACAATTTGCTGCTCACACTTCTAATTGGATTCCTGCAAAGGGCAGTTTGCTGTGCCATGAGCTTGTCACTTTAGATCCCGCTTTATCTCCAAACCACTCAATTAATAATCCATTCCATTTATTATAAAAGCATTTGTTTCGACCCATATGATGCTATCAGCAGCCATTCCATTAATATTTATTTTCACAAAGCGGTCCACTGATGTTAAGGTCTCAGATACAACTGGTAACTTTAAAAGAGGAAAATACATGAAACCAAAAAAAGTCAAAATAGAACACGAGCTGTAACAGCAAACATTCAACCCATATGAATTTAACTCCTTCTGCACAGAAAGCCTAGTAAATACAGTAAGGTCGGTGGGGGGCAATGACAATGGGAAAGCTCAGTCACCAGAGAAATGATGTGTGAGGTTGTCAGCACATCTCCCTGGGGTGGGGAGCTGCTATCTGGAGAACCCCAAAAAAAAGATGCTGGAAGGAGGTGTGGAAGGGAAATGTTCCCCCACTGTATTCCACCCTTGTGAACCTTAAACTCTGGGCTAGGGGAATACAGGGAGCACAAAGATGGTTTAAAGCCCCTGTTCTTCAGCATCCTTTTCTGTGCTCAACACACAGGGAATTACGACAAAGTCTGTTCCAGCTTGATATTGTGGAAGTCCATGGGACCCCACACTTTTCGGCTAAGGAGTGGAGGAGAAGTGGGCTGCAGATGGTTTAAATGTCTCAAAAAAAAGCTGGTATAAAACTCTTTCAGTGCAAGGAAACATTGCCAGGGACACATTGGACATCCAAGTGAAAGTCCAAATCCTGCAGAAAACACTGACACCCACCAAAATCTCAGACTCCCAGTAAAACGTGGACTTTTCATTTCCCCACAGGCCTAAGTGCAGCTCATATTATTTACAAATGCTGGTGAAATGGGAGCATCTCTTGTGTGTTCAGAAGCACCCAGCTGCTTCGCGTGCAGAATGCTCCTGAGAGTGAGATTACACATTCAGACATGGTGAGATGAAGCAGCTGCTGTGAATGTATATCAAATACTGTGATTTCTTCTCTTCTGCTCGCTTATTCTGTTCATCTTGAATAAAACTATGCTGCAGGGACAACAAGTCTCTTTGTAGTAGTCTCCACCTATTCCTTTAAACTATACAACAGGGAACTTGTTCAGTGTAGCTCTGTGGATAACAAAAACAGTGATGTTGAACTCTAACCTTCTGCTACCACAAAGAGCTAAATTAATTCCCTGCAGCACATCAGTGCTGCTTTTGAAAAGGCCCAGACACTGCAAAAAAACAGATGGAAACTAAACTTATAGGCCTTTAAAGATGTCAAGCATTTCCTTGCAATGATGGCTTAAGAATCTTTCTTCTTCCCATCAATTTTTTTATTAATCAGAGCACACATGGCAACTCCCTGTGTGGCACCACTCGGGGCTCACCCCATCAACATAAAACCTTGGGAAATTATCACCTCAGGCTTACCACTGGGATAACAATGCTTTTATACCTAGAGTTAAAAAGATGAATTGTCACAGATTTATAAATCAACACACAACAGCAGACACCAAACTCCAATGCCATTCTGCTGTCCCTTGTCTTCCCAGGGACTGTTTCTGCGATTTACTACAGGATCCAGCTCAGAAGGAAGGAAGGACTCCTGTTGCACTCTGCCACCTTCATGCTTTTGCTTTCAGAGCTACAGTTTTGCACATTTTGAAGCACAAACCTGTCTTGAACTGCAGCAAAACAAAGCCTGCAGGCTCCTGCTCTAGCAGCCAAATACTCTTAAGAGAACTTGCGGAGTCCCCATAGGCTCCCAAATTCTCATCTTCACCATCAAATTACGTGGAACAGAAAACTCTTGCTCATCCATTTTCTTGAAGCCATTTGCATGAAGATCTGAGTCAAGTTACTCTTTCTCTCCCAAAGAGCTGAACTGGCGTTTTTAACTTCAAGAGGGCAGAGTGGTTGTGAAGTGCCCAGCCATCTCTGAAGAGACTTTGGGGACCTGGAGCCAGGTCCTTATTCAGAGATGACAATTATTACCTTGAGCATAAGAAAAAGGGTTCTGCCCTACTGACTGTAGCCAAGTGCTCCACATAAGTTGGCTTAGCAGTGATAAATGTCACGTTTACGATGCATTTTGCAACATGGAAGTCCACAATTTGCTTTCCAGGGACCTAGGCCTGATTATCAGGAGAGTTAGAAGCATTCACTGAAGTCTAATGAATAGAATTAACACATCATTTAAACAGGGGCTAATATGTATGCAAATTAGAAAAAGTTAGAAATACGAGTTCAACCCGTAATTTCAGAAAATGTAGACTGCATCCTTGTGAAATATGAATGTTTCAATTCACATCATATCTTCACATCTATGTCGGCTGCTTTGCATGTGAACAATAGGCATCAAGCCCATTTTGATTTTTATATTTGAACTTGGACTTACAAAATGGATTATATTGAAACTTGAATAATATATATGCTAATTAAATACTCCATTTAATGACATAAATAAAGACGAAGACCAACACAGGCTAATTTACATTTGCAAATTTCCTAATTACTGTATTTTCCTTTGGAAAGCAGAAACTTTATTTTCACAGTCTCTAGAAAAAAAAAAAATAATTTCTTTGCCGAAATGATTTTAAAAATCTTTTCAACTTTTTTTATTCTTTAGGACTGATCTCCAAGGAAATACAATTCCTACAATTGCTTTGCCTAGACAGATTCAATATTAAATGTCACCCAAGTCAAACTATGGTGATTTGCGCATGCAAATGGCATTACTTAATTATTATCAGAGGTTTCTGGAAAAAGAATTGCTGTCGATAAATATAAGGTATACACTCTACCCCTCAATACATACAGAGTATGTTCGGAACAGCTCTGGCAGACATAAACCAAATGCCCTTGGTGTCTGATGGGCTGTTAATCTCTCTCTCTCTCTTCGTTTTCTGCTCCCCCAAATTAGACAGTACAAGGGCACAGGACAAGTGGGTAGCTGTAGGGAGACTAAGCATTAGAAGAAAATGTGACTATGACTTCTGACATCCAAAGCTTACAGAAAACCTTGCTGAAGAATAAACAGATTGTAGGAAAAGCCCTGTTAAGTTAAAAGGCCTGATTGTACCTTCAGCAGTGAGGAAAGTGGTGAAAAATAGTTCATCAAAATGAATGTGAAGCCTGTAAGAATATCATGGCCAGGAATCATATTTTGCATGTGTTGAATAAATGTTGGTTATGTGGATGAAGAAGCCTGGATTCTGTGTTAACTCACAAAACCAACATCTGCAGGCTGTGGAAAGTGAACTGCAAAGAAAACCTATTTACTCTCTGATTGAAAGAACACCCTGAATGCTTCAAAAATAAGGAGCTGTATGAATGGGAAGAGTCCAACCATTCTGGTAGGTTTACATCCTAGGCTTTTATTCAAAATGAACAAATAATCAAAAAAATGACAGGGATGAGGACTGCACCTCCAGAGCTTTCACCTCATGTCTGCCATACCAGTCGCTATGAGCAATGAACACTGAAATTCAGGAAACTGAGAAGACTGAAGAGTAAATGATCATCATTTTGAGTTATGATGTGAAGTCCTCATTGCCCTCAGCACTGCACAATTGTTGCAATCCTCATCTATAACCACTCCTGTTTTTGCATTAACAATATTTTTAACATTTAAAACTGGAGAAAAAATTTCAGTCAACACAACCTGTGTTGTTTTCTTATATATATATATATTATATAGCTTTAATAATGTAACTTTGTATTATACTTCCAATGTTTTTGTCCTATTTTGGAAAAGACGGGATTTCCAACACATGAAACAACCCATGAAATGACAACCAGGCATGCTACCTGCTCCCATTTTGGCTTGAAAGTTAGAACTCAAATGGATTCTGACCTGTAAGGTGGCAGAGTGAAATACATGCATCCACAGTGATAGAAGAGATGTTTCCTTCTTAACAGGCTGAGCGTTGTACAAGAACCTGAATGAATTCGCATACTTGCAACATTTGTAATAGCAGCACAAAACACATTGAGCATCCCAAGGCATTTGTTAATGCCAAGTTGCATAGGTTGGCACTTTATGTTAAGAAAAGTAAAAATAAAAACCCACCCCTGCTTGTTATTGTTTTACTAGGCTGCTGATTCGTGGTATTTATCCCACCAGTTAAGATTGCTGAATTGATTTAATATTCTTACCCTATAATTTTACACTCAGACCACATCCCGCTGTGAAATAGCTAGTGCTAATGTTAGTCCAAATGCTGCTGTGGGACTTAGGACAGCACAGGGCACTTCAATAGCTGTATTTTATGGTTACAAGGAGAGAGAAAAAATATAATTTATCTGGTTGCTGTGGTTAATTCACAGTTTCACAGCAGAGGTATACTGTTCCCTCTGGGTACATCTACTTGTATTATAGGATATTTCATTCACAGTTCATCCGAGACGTTCCTCTAACTCCAAGCCTACCAATTTATGTGAGAATACTAGAGATACCGTATACGATTTAACATATACATACTAAAAATATTATATAAAACATAGACATTAGCAACAGATCAATAAAGAACATAAACTAGCAACAAATCAAACAACGATGGGTTAATAAATTGTTTCTTGCAGTGAAGAAAGAGAAGAAAAAATGCACCCAGCTTCTTAAGAAATATTTCTGACTTTTTTCCCAAGTTAATTTCACAGGAAGCATGATTGCTAAGACTGATTTCTCTTTTTTAACAGCTGATCATAATTCTAAAATCCAGAGTTCAAAAGTTTTAAATTTGTATTGAAGTTCTTGTAAAAGTGCTTACAATGAACTAAAGCTGAGCAGGAGAAGGCAGCAGTAACATCCTCTACTGCTGTGCTCATCAAAAACATGTACTCCTCATGGTGTACTATTTCTCAGCAATTACAAACCACTTCTTAATGGAGCCTAACTAGAACATTTGAATATTTTAAAAATGTTGGTTCAAAATTACGCATTGTAAAAATATCGCCTTTAATCCAGTTACTGCACAAATAAAACCTTGCTCTTTTTTTTCAAGACCTCATCACTACAGCAGCACTGGGGAAGGCATTTCCAGAGAAAGTGTCTGGAATTAATCCATTTAATTAGTTCCACGGAAACAAAACAAAGATCAATTGCAGCTGCGCCACAGATTCCTCATCGCCTGACCTCAACTGTCCCTGCCTGCTCCCCTTTGCTCTCTCCCCAGAGGAAGGTATTTCTGCAAATATTGGGGAAATGCTGCTCCACATCTCCACAAAGCGGTGAGGAGTGTGTCAATAGCAGTTTTCCAGCCTGCTGCCAAGACCTTATCCTCTTTAGCAAATTAGCATACCCTAAATGTCTCAGCTCTTACGGGACACGCTTCATAGCAAATTAAAGATTAAAACAAAAACTTTTTGTTGTTGTTGTTTCATTGTTTTCAAGGTCACCACCATGATATTTTGAATTCTAGTCTTCCACAACCAAAGCAAGTATTTTGCTGTTGTTTGACTTACGATTGCATGCTTGACATTATCTTTTTAAAAAAGAGGTGATGCAGATCGGGGCTCCCACTGAGTTCATAAAAGTGCCTGCAGAAAAGACATTCACACAACTGACCTGCACGGTACAAACATCCCAGGAGCTGTGGAACAAGCACGATTTCAACTAAGAGTTCTCATTTAAATGTACTGTTAAAAATAACCACAATCCAGCAGGCACCAGGACTGCCTGGGCTGGGACGGGTGATTTGTGCGTGGCTTCATAGCTCTGAGAATTTAGCTCTTTAAGCAATTGCTGTTCCCTGTCTGCTCTGCAAGAAAATACTTCCCCATTAACAAGCTCTCTGTGGATGGCTTGATTCAGCCACCCTGGGTGCTTGCTAGCAGGGTCCTTTCCCTTGACACCAGGGATGGCCTCATGCTGGCACTTGCTGCTGCTAATGGCAGTGTTCACACGTGCAGTACAGATGGATGCCTCGGATAAGGGGGTAACAAACCTCAGCTAGGCTTATCCCTGCTCTTCTTTTTCCAATCTTCCTATCATTATTGTACTTTTAATTCTTCCCTAATTTTAGGCCCACCGCTGCAGAAGAACAGATGGAATCAAACTCCAAACAGATTTTTTTCTACCAACCTGCGGTCTCCTGACACAGCTGTCCTCTGCAAGCTGTCTGTGCCATTTCTTTCCTGCCTGTCTGTATTTTCCTCTCCCTGCCCAAAGCTACAGCTCCCCCTCTGTCCTTACCCCACTTCTTAGATGTGCTCTTTTACTGGCTTCATGTTACTCACTTTAAACGTGATGCATTTGCACGGTGTCTTCTAAACACTTTTTCAGCCTTCCGGTCTGTGATTCACAGGACGATTTATCACACTACTCCATTCCTCCTCTTTTCCTGTACTTGCATGTGTGCCTTAAAGCCTGCATGGCAGTGCTGTGGAGAACGAGCCTCTGAGCTCCCATGCAGGATCGATGACTCCTGTGCTGCACCTGACAAATGGCTGCTTAACATTTTTTTGGAACGTAGAAATGATGGAAATTCTGTAGTCTGCTGCTTTATTGTCTTTCCTATCATAAAGCTTTTTCTAATGTCAGACCTAAATTCCTCCCTTGCTGCAATTTAAACCTAAGACTCCTCATCCTAAGCACAATGGATGCAGAAGACCATTTATTCCTTGCAGATCCTTTTCATCTACAGGAACACTTGCATCCCCTCTCAGCTAACAATGCTGCCTGCCCATATGGTCTGACCAGCTTCTTCAAAGAAAAGGTGTATCTTGTGAGATAAACCTCACCTCTCACAACCACAGTCTTCTTTACACCTAGAGATACACCAGCCTGCTGTAGATCTGGTTTGCTTTTCATTTACAGGACAGCTGAGAGAAGAATGCTGCTTCATGAAATTCAGATGCAGGCTGGCCATGCATGACATAGGAAGAAGCTGGCTTCAAACACCTGGCAAGAAGTAACTTGTTATCGCACTTTTGTGCTCCTGAGAACCCGTTTAAGGTGACAGAGGTTCTACAGTTATGTGGACTCAAATTTATGAGGGCAAGGTCTGAATTAACCGATAGCAGTTATTCAGAGTCACTCTATTAGTATCAGTGTTGCTTTTCAAATTTAAACCTGAAGCAAGATCTAGACTGTGTTGTTTCCTTGAAATGGGACGTTCCCGGGTCAAAACATGCTCATTAATTTTTGGTGTTGCTCCTGATGTTGTGCAATGAGGATTAGAAATGCTCTTTTCTGAGTTTTGTAGATACTATTACAGTTCTGGAAATCACCACTGACACGCATTTCACTTCTTTTAACTTCCCTCTGACTTCTTTTCTTTCTCCTTTCTTAAGACAACAATTGTTTGTTTGTAAAGCAGCAGCTCGCTACCGACCTCACCAGGGAGGAATCCAAAATCTTGCAGTGTTTTGCTTTGCAAGAAAAAGTAAAACTAGTGTTAATTAAAGAAGAGTAAAAGTAACAGGCATATAATTAGCTAACATGCCCCCTTCCACAATCTAGCTCTTAACAGATCATCCAGCATGCTTAAAAAGCAACTTTCCATCTGCAAATCTGTCTCTCTCTCTTTTTTGTCTAATGAGCATGAGTTAGTCTGTTCAAAAGCCCAAATGGGCATCTCAGGGCCAATTCAGCAGCAGGGGGTCCGTTACTATAACAACTGACAACTCCTGTCATTTCTGAAAGGCCTCAAGTAGCTGTTTGGGTACTGAGGAAGAGGCTGGGAAGGAAGGGTGGTGCGGGATGTGGTGTCGAGGCGTCCTCTGTGCTCGCCCATGCCAGCTGTGCCTATGCAGAGTAGGCCCCAGCGCCCCACCACCCTCACAGGGCAGCCGGGCTGGATCCTTCCCAAGTCTCAGTGAGAAGAGAGGATAAAACCCCACAGGCCCACGAAGGGAGAAGCACCACACTACACTTTGGCATTAGCGTTTCTCCTCTTGGGCTCTCCCCCCTCGCCCCAAGCTGCACGTCACCAGATGAGAGTGGGGATGCAGTCGGATAATTTTTCCTATCGATTTTCCCCTACAAGCGCTCAAAGAACGGTGCCAACAGTTAGAACAAGCAACGAGCGGCTGCCCTGAGCTTCAGGCTGAAAAGCAAGCTGCCTGCCGTCCGGCACAAAGCCTGAGCTCGGCTCCCCATGCAGGATAAGAGGGAGATGATCACATGCCTGCTCCCCTTTAATGAAAACAAGCAGCGCTTTGAGATCAGCACACAAAAGGGCCCACTGTTTCAGTACCTTCACCTCCAGCACTGGCAAAATCAAATACAGCCTGGGTCTTCTGCCATAAAGGCTGGAGTGCTTTCCCTGCATTGCCTAGGTTGAGGCAGGGAGATCAGAGGGCTCTGAACCCAGGCTGGGATGCACGCTGCTTGCTGTGTAGTGATCCCCCTGACGCTGCTTTCCATCACACGAAACTACATGCAGCCAATTCCAGAGCAAAATGCAGGCACGTCCTGTTTGGCGTAAACAGGGCACAGCTGGTTACTGAACCTCTGAACCGGGATGGTCACAGGGCGAGTTTCAGGCACAAAGCTCACCTCCGTGTTTCTCCTCATCTGCCTGTAGTGCTGCCTGTCTCCCAGCTCAGGAAATCTCTTCCCTTGGTTAATTCTCCCGGCTGCCTGTGACAACGTGGTTGCACCCTGGGGCACTGCTGTCCTCAAGCCAAGAGGACATGGTCCCTTGGCACTGCTGGGGCAGCATCAGCGTGAGCATTCCCATCCTTCCTGCTCCTTCCTGCCTCTTGCTGCTCCCTTGGTTATGCTGCTGTTAACTCTCTCTGGTTACTGCATGGACCAGACTGGGAGTTAATCTGGTTTAAATCAGGGCATGAAGGACCCTCTCTTCTTTAAAACAAAAACAGCAAAACCAAAAAAAAACCACATGGATTATTTCTCAATCCAGCTCACCACGTGGTTGTACAAACATTTGCTTTGGTATCACAGAGGGCAGAGCAAGGGCAGGAACAGAGGAGGGTGCTTGATTCACTGCTGCTGAAATAAATACACTAGCAACTGCACCCAAGTCATTCTTAAAATCAACACACAGACTCTCAGAAAGTGTTACCTAGCATCCTCCAAGAGTGAGAAAGCAAGCAGAATCACAAGTATTTTAGAGTAAGCTGAAAGCAGCTTTTATCATTGTAAGCAAGCAATTTTACAAAGGTCTGTAAATTTGCAATGTTCCTTTTTCAATCAGTACAGTAGATGAACAACACACTGTGTACTCATAAAATAAAATCTAAAGATAGGTTCAAATAACAATTTCAGCACTTTTTACAACCTCCTACAGGCAGAAGTTCGCATTTTTCTCCCAATGAAGTTTTAACACTCTTAGCTATGCGGCAGCACAAGTTACCCAGAATTTAACACCAAATGGCGGTTTTCCAAGGCATAGTTATTAGACATGATAACTACGACTGTCCTTGGTCTTACGCCGCAGCTTACAGTTCTAAATTGCAAACTGATTTACAAATACAGCTAACTGACCTTCTTTGGTGCTATTTCACCAGTGACTGAGTTCAGGTACTGAAATATTGAACAACCGAGCTTGCTACCAGTGAGGTCTTTGCCACCAAGTTCAGCAACAATGCAGTCAAACCGTAAGTGACTTGGCCCCGGGTCACACAGAAAATCAATGACAGTCAGAAAAAGAACCCACATCTCCTGGTGCTCAATGTCATTTCCTCTGCACAGAAAAGCACTGCTGAAGAAGTGTGAGGCTCTGTCACAGGACCTGTTCCAGGGCCTCTGCTCAACTCAGTAGAATGCTTACCAGAACCTAAGAAAACTCTTCTTTTAAATTCTGTACAGATTTGCCTAAGGAAATTTAAAGGCCTCTTTTTCCCAAGCTGTCTCATATACGCACATGACTATAAACAAGCAATGTAAGCTTGCTTGCTCTTTGAAAGGCAGCAGCTGTGTTGTTCCAAAAATCCCTCCTGAATGTAAACATATTAGCACTGTATAAACAGCTTGATTTAATAAGAAATGCAATACAACATTCCTGCTTTGTCTTTGGGATCACAATGTTGATAGTGGCAATAATTCAGAGGTGAATTATGGTATCTGCAGAAAAGAAAGAAACAGAAAACTCTCCAGCTATAGATGTGAATTAATTTCTTCCTCTTAGCTGAAAATGAGAAATGGCTATAATTTAGTTCCCATTTAAAAGTTGCTGTTGGCTAAACTCTAAAATCTTAATTGCTTCTTAATATTCTCTGCTTATTTTCCCCCTTGAAACCACAGACTATGATATTGTAGTATTTATATTAAAAATCAGAATGGAAAACAATCAGGGGAAGGTCACCAGTCACTCCTAAAACTCTTTTTTTTTTTTTTTTTTTTTTCCAAAAGTGACAGAATGTAACGTGCATCTTAGTATTTTAGTTGATTTCCCAACCCTATTCACACTCCTGCACCTCTGTGAGGAAGAAAGTGCCACTGACCCTGGGTTTCCCTTACAGTGTCAATATTCAGGACTTCTTCAAGTTGTGATAGGAACACAGTGAAAGTTTCAAGGCACAGTATGGCTCAGCATGCTGTAGGAACTTGCCTTGTTGCAAAAAAACTGAAGTCACACACAATCCCTAAATAGTTTGGAGGTCACTGCCAACACACGCTGCAATTCTCAAAGCTTGTAGAAAAGGCTTTGAGAGTAACAGTGGCAAAGATGGCAGAAAATCCAAGTCAAATTTTAAACTGACCTTGAAGAACTGCAGAAGGATCTCATGATACTGAGTCTGGGTATAAAATCACAGATGCAAAACAAATGCCCAGAAACACAAAAATAATGTGCTTGGGAAAGCTGCAGCTTACGATGCACACGCTTGAATGGGCTCTAGATGAGCTGGTAGTGCTCCAACAAAAGATCATAAAATCGGAGTGAATAGTTCTCCGAAATACGCAGTGGTTGTCCAGACAGAACCCAATTTCAGGAACTAATACGAGTGGAATGAAAGCAGAAAAAAGAAATACCATTGTGCCACTGCGGAAGCGAATGCTGAATTTTGAGTACTACACGGATCCGGCCTCCTCATATTTTCTATCTACTAAGACACTAATTCTCTGCACTACAAGAAATCAGTTTCAGGTGCTAGAACTGGGAGCAGGAGCTTCTTTCGTCATGCCCGTGACAGCTCAAGGACCAGCCAGGCCAGCTTTTCTGTACAAGGAATCAAAGATGCACAGAAGCAAACTGTTGAACCACAGCGCTCCTGCTGCAAAGCCCAACTCCCAGCCAGCCCCTGTGCACCTCCCTGGCCCCTGGCCATCCCGTGGTGCCACTCTTGTCGTTGTCCTGGGGTACAAGGCAGGACAATCTTTGCAGCTTCATTATGCTGACCTAGTTTATTTTCCATTCTGCCAACTTAAAATCACATAGCCCTCTTTGCACAGCGGTGCCATTAAAAGTACTGAATTCAGGAAACTTTAGTAGAAAGGTAATTCAGAGCGGCTGCTTGCCTCTAAGTTCCCATCCCTTTTCATTACCGAGATGGCCATTGTGCTAAAAAGAAGGAATTGACCCTTTCTCTTCAACATCAATCATATTCTTTCGCCATTTGTCCAGGATCCACATGGAAAAGGAACTGAGAACAGCAAATTACCTCTGCAAATAAGGGAGTCTTGTTCAGAAATGGGACAAACCATTCCCAAATATATTAAATTACAAGAAGTCTCTAATGAACACAGCGTGGAAGTTCCACAGATAGAAGGAAAGCTTCATCAAACAGAGACTGCTTCCTTTCACTCACCTTTTCACATAAAGGGAACAAAAAACAAAGCTTCTTTCCAACAGGACATCATCACAAAACTTACTTCAGTTCTGTATCACAGAATGAGATCCAAAGGAGCAGAACAGAGATAAACGTTTTGACAAACCTTCCTACGCAACCCCTTAACTCCTTATTTTGGTCCCTGGATAACAGGGCACTGATGCAATGCAAAGAAGCAGAAGGCTTTGCTCTGCTTCATTGTTCTACTTATGTCACCTCTGTTCTCCAATCTTCTTATTCCCACTAATGCTCAAAAATGAAAAAGGGAAAGTATCATTTGTTTTACCCTTAAAACGTATTGCTAAAGGGTAACCACGTCTCTTCCGCATTTTCTATTTCTTTGGGTTGTATTTTGTAATGCTTTTTCTCACACCAGAACAAAGAATTGCCGTGCAAGAGAAGACCCCTTGGTCCAGCATGCCTGTCCCCTCGAGGGTTATCCTTTCAGAGCAAGTGTTTCTCTGCTGTGCACTTCAATACCATGTTTCCCTTATTGAAAAATCTGTCTCAAACTCATTTTCATGCCATTTGCTTTGATGGTGTTAATTAGCAAATTATTCCATATGTTGCCTATTACATTTTAAGCTAAGTATTTCTTCCTGAAAATCCAGATCACTGTTCCTTTCAAACTCGTAAATTAGACTCTGAGGTATTTGAGGTTCTGTTTTTCCCTTTCTTTGAAACACTTACAAAGATAAACATTTTATTTTTCCTAAAGAATGGTAATCACACTGAAAAGGGCACACAAAATGTTGTGTTACCACTTCAATGACATGGTCTGCACAACGTGAAATGTTACTGGGGACAATTTGTGTTCTAGTTCCTTGTTGATTTATTCCAAAACACGCATTTACTTCTTTTGCACTTGTTCTCTATTTGTTAAAAAAAGTCCTCAGAACTATGAAGTTAGGAACAGAAGCTTATTTTGAATTGAGAACATGTGCCTTCAAGTTTGCTTATTGTTCTTCAATTTGTTGCTTCATATTCATCTAAAACTTTTGACTGTTACGTGACATACCTTCCATGTCTACATTGATTTTAAATCTCTACATTCTTTTAGCATCAATTATATACAAAAAATTGATCCACTACTGTCAAGGGTATTAACATATTACGTGTTCATAATTCTACCAAAGCTATTGATGAACGTTAACTACTCATGCAAATTATGGAGAGCAGATAAAAACCAATTGCTTCAACAAAAATGTTTTGTTATGCAAAACAACAAACATTACCGGAAAAATAATTTGGTTTCAGTTGAAGCTTTTGTTCACTTCCTTGATTTATGTGCCTGTTTGTTATTGCTAAGCAAATAAAAACATTATGAGGTAGATGGTTTGGAATTTGAAAGATAAAAGGCATTTAATTAATGTATCTTGAGTAGAGACTTGACTAATGTTATGATTTATAAAAAAAAGTATTTACCAAAAATTAGTCTCTAACAATTGGTCACTAAGCCAGTACTTTCCAATTTTAATATTCCCTCAGGGAGAGTACTGTTACTAAATTTGCAAGTATTTCTCTCCACCCGCTGCAGAATCACAGAATGGTTGAGGGTGGAAGGGACCTCTGAACATCATCTAATCCAATCTTCATGCCAAGCAGGATTACAATGAGAGGTACCAACACTCTTCTTGATAACTGCTGTTAGCATTTTATTTCTAAACCCTTCCTCCTTAGAAGAGCATTTTGTATCAATGCAAGATAAAAACTACTAGCCCATTATCACAGTGCTTCAGGATACACCACATACTTTAAGGGCTTATCTGGGATAAACATGACCAAGCTTAGTTCTTCAAATGAAAAAAAAAAGAGAAATATTTGGGAAAAGCGGTATACTGAAGGATGGGACACTAAATTGGGATGTTCAGAACCTTTGCAACTTTAGCATTTGTGCACATATCACTGCTATTTTATTCACTGTTTTACTGTAATCACATTAATTACTTGCAACTGTTAATAGAAATGAATTTCACAAGAGTATTGTCATCTACTTGTCAATATACTTTAGAATGTTTCCAGTCTCAACAATTTGGCCAATTAATTGCCAGTGAAATGGGTGCACTGAAAAACAGACTGGTGTTTTTAAAATTGATTCTGCACATATAATGATCAATAGACCGCTATTTCTCACCAAAGCTACTTTTCTGTGTCCCATCTAAGCAGATTTTGAAATAATTCCAAAATGCCTTCTATAAGGCTAATGCCTGGCTAATTTTCACTACAAGAAAAATGAGGTATCTTAGAGTTACAGTTCTGGAATAAGAAGGCACCACAGGTTTTGTTTTACTCTAAATTATCTGCAGTTGGATTTGCTGATGCTAAACTTAATTTCCACCACTAAGCCTGGTTGGTGTAAAGGATGCTACCTCTTTTTAAGAGGCAATCTTTACTTGCAAGATCTTGCAGTCTGTACTTGTGAATGCTTCACCAGTGCTAAGGAACTCCTACGTAGAGCATTGCTATGTAATGTGCAACAACTTTATCTCCCTTTTGTAGAAGTCAAGTCAAAGGAAAAGAATGAACACCTTAAGATCACGCAGAAAGTCAGTAGCAAAGTCACACATGGAAGCTAGTACAGTCTCACTAGGCTTTTAATAGCTATCTAAAATGAACTAATTGTGAAAATATTTGTTGACATTACAGCTGGTTCTACCACTGCTACTAGTAACTTCATTTTCTTGACACAAAAATTTAATATTTGAGACAGCTGAATAGTTAACCAACAGAGCTGTTTTAGCATCTGGAGAGATATCTAATGCATCTATCACCATAACATCCAATAAAATAAAAAATATGGGACCACATTAAAAAATACCATCCAAAATGTGTTTTAAATCATGATCAGCTTCCCCATCTAAAGAAAACAGGCTCACCTCCAGTAGACAAGCACAGCAATGAGAAGAATGAGGCACACGAAGGTCAGTGCTGAGACCACAATAAGTGGGATGATCCATTCCATTTTACCAGGAGAAGGTCTCGTGGCCATGCTGGAGCTGTTCTTGTCAGCTGTGTATTAAACACATAATAATCATTAAGTGTACACAGAGTTACTGTATGGAAATATGTATAAGCAAAACAAATAGCTTGTGCATTTTACATGTTGTGAGCAAACACTCAGAGCAAAGATCTTCTAATTGCAGGGTGGGATTCCATTTGTCTTTAGTATGAAACATTAGAGCACAAAAGTATGGTGTTTATTGCCTCATATGGCTTGGATTTTACTGCCGCCTGTAATTACAGCCTCATACACAATTTTAGGACTCTATCACAAAAGCACCTATTATCAGATATGGAGGACCCTGCCGAGTCATTCCACCACAGCAACAAAGTAAATGTTTTGCTCCATCATCAGTGTTTGCAGGTAAATGCACCCTGTTTCTCAACACTGCGGGACAGCTCTGTTTGCAAAGCTCAGCATAATACTTTGCTTCAGAAATAAATTTCTTGGTAACTATCTTCAAATAAAAAATCCTCAACATGCTGGGTGTCATGTCACATCATTTGCTGAATTGTCACAATCTGGTGAGTTACTGCATACGAAAGCACTTTTTAGCATATGGATTGTCAAGATGGATGGATGAATGAATGGGTAGTATGTGTTGTAACTGACAGAAGAAATTGTTATGTGGCAGCTTTTGAACAAAATTAAAGCTGGTCAATATATGAGAGCTGGCCGAGTAACTTCATTTTCACTTTTTGCATGACTCTTAACACTATGCCAAAATTACTGTATCAGATGTAAGATAAATATCTAGGAGTTCTTCAGGTACTGGAGCTAAAAAGAATATACTGTACACCTACACTGTATGTCAAAAACCAGCAAAATGGTGCAAATTCAAATTGACTTGATGAACAGGGATTTTAGGTAAGATTTTCAGGTAATCCTGTGTGAACTCAAAGATCCCTGTGAGTCCCTTCCAACTTAGGATATTCTATGATTCTGATAACATGGTAGTCAGAATTTGATTATAAACAAAAAGTACAGAAGCGGATTCTGTATTTCATCTGTGTTTCCTAAAAAAACAGACAGTAATTGATTAATACCTGTCAACAGGACATAATGGGAAAGGATTAGTGTAAACAGCTTCTGATTTGAACGAGGATTGAAACATACACACTTGAATTCTACTTATTAGGCCATCAGGTCCTTCCTTACCAATGTGCTTCCTTGCCCTCATTCGCTATTGTATTATCATATCTTCTGAAACTACTGCAAATCCTACCAGAAGAACATAATTGCCTTTTCACCGTAGGCAGGCAAAACACAGATAATTGGAAGTCACCAGATGTCACATAATATGAAGTCATACTCTATTTTAATAGCATTTAGATTATATTCCTCCATAGGCAGGAGTAAAATTCAACTAACATGGAAGTAAAGGTTAATTGTAAATGCTTTCGCCTGACTGCTGAAAACAGAGCAAGGCTGCAGGCTGCTGCAAGCCCAGCAAGAAATCTTTCTAGTTTTAAGAACTAGGCTGATGGAGGTAATGCCCTTTAGCAAGCAACCTAAATGAGGTGCTAATCAGAGGGATGTTTGGTGGAAGTGAACGTGCACTGTATGTAGAACTGATCAAAACAGAGATGAGTAGCCACTGGTCTCCAACTTCAGTAAGAACGGCTAATGAGGTTACCAACAGCACCACTCTGCAGAACAGGCACACGACGTTGTACTTAGAGCATGTGATCAGTGTTAGTCTTCACAGCATACTGATAATATGCTACATACCATTTTCAAGATAGGTCTTTGATTTCCTTGACCAGCAAAGAGTAAGGAAAAGAACAACCCTACAATTAGAGCAAATGCTTATTCTCTGTATTTACAAAACTTGCAATAACCATAAGCCTCGAGGCACTGGCTTCTATCAGTGCATTTGAAACAATCCAACATCATGAAAAAATTAAGTCTGGGAGGTGTTGCTAATCAGAATGGCAAAAAAGACAAAGTAAAAAGCATGCAATGTAATAAATCTTAGTAAGGAGCCAAATGGTCCTTCCACTTTACATCTATATGGGCGTTATTTCATTTCACACCAAGGACAATATTCTATTCAGTTTTACCTCCACATATTTCAACCCAAAAACGTATGTTTTTGTTTGCATGGAAAGAAAATTAAATTCCATTGTAAGCACAGCATGGGCTAGAGTCCCAATGCACGCTATTAAATTCTGCAATGCTCATGATGCTCCTCTTACTCAGTGTACTGTGGAGAACACACTTATCTGACCCTGCCAACTCTGTATACCACAGATGTGAGGATCAGTAAGCGCTCAGTGCCAGAATTGCAAATGCCATTCCTGCATGCTGACGGCTGGCCCTGGCTTCCAGTTGGGAATGCCCAAGCAGCGATGTGCTGAAGAAAAACATAAACCATTCCTGTACTGTCTTTGAAGAGAAAGCATTAGGTGTTTATTCCACTGCTGAAGTAAAGTGTTGAGAGAGGTTAAACAAACCAACACCAATAAAAGTTGCTCTAGAATGACAGCTGGGGCCAGAAGCACAGCAGTACAGCTGGAGTGCTGGCAGGTGTCTCTTGAGTGTCGTTGCAAAAGAGCCTAAAAAAAGCACACTGGGTAAAGTGGAAAAAAAAATGACGAAAATACACAAAGGACAAATCTGGGCCCTTATATATTCCTGTTTTTCTCATAACAAAATACTATACAATAAAAAATACTCAGCATTTTACTCTTTCTTTTCTAAAGTGAGAATGTTGAGGCATGGTAGCACCAACAGCATATCCTTGTAACTGTGCCCATGTAACTACTTCAGGCTTAAAAATGGACCAGGAAACTCCATTTTTTCTAAGAAATGTAAACAGTTTCCAGTGGCATATGCCTTCGTTGAATTAATTCAGTTTGCCTTTTACTGGCTTGGAATACATCCCGGTAGGAAGGAATAAAAATTATTACAGCATATCTGTTTCAGGAGGTCCCACATGACACCAGCCCAGCATTGCTAAATCAACTTCTATGTCTATAAAATCCACAATGCTTGCTTTCCTGTGAACCACCCATTCAGCAGTGCCATCCAGGTCCTGGATGGATGGTGCCCTGGCATGGAGAGTATCAGAGAGCACTGGGCAGCGAGGGGTGCTTTGGCACTGAAACTCCTGCCCAAAGGTCAAGGCATTCTACAGTCTGTGTAATGTACTGCTTTTCTGGATATTCTCGGTAATTGGTTACTGAGAATAGAAACGTGTTTATTTCCCTTAAGTTACACTGCTTGCTATAATAAGCAACCACAGCCTTAATATATAATGTATCTGCCTTTTTCTTTTGAAACTTCCCTTTATCATCCCTTGATATTGCACAAGGCACCAGTACAAAGTTCTGCTTGTTGTACTGCTGCAGATACCGATAACCACAATACATGTTCTGCATGCCCAAAGAAAACTTCCACGGCACAATTGTCTCTGTCCCTCTGGTCACTTAAAAGAAAGTCACCTGCTCACCCCTCCTTTGAGTAAACAAAATTACAGACTCATATAAAACTATCAGTTAATTCTGGAAAATAACGTTGGCCATGTTATCCAACCATGAAAAGGCAAAAAATGTATGTTCTTTTAAAAAAGATCACTTTCACACAAGCTCATTTTCTCCCTATTTCTTTAAAGGCATTTATGCAGTATCCATACTTACGAGCTGCACACAGCTAAGCATGGCTTTTCACTGTTTTGTAAACAGATGCCAATCATGCTTAAACCTGATGTCGGATAACTGAGATTCATACTGTTTGCACGCATCAATTTTTTTTCAGTAATCCAATTCTTTTATACACAAGCCATTTTAATGCTTGCTTCCATAAACTGCCATACAAAATGGCTCATGTGCCACATGAAAATACAGCTTAATAATCCTTGCTGTGTATGGAAAAAGAAAGAATTACACAGATGTTTAATTATCTTAATGAGGTTACCCCCGAAAGGCTTTTGTAACCTCAGACCTGGCAAAGACTGTTCTAAAAACTAAAATTCACTCTGTTAAAAGTATATGGCTGGCATGAAATTTAGCCTGCACATCTCTCTACATAGCCCTCTCACCAGAGGAACCCAAAATAAGTGGGTGGGCACTGAGGATGGGAGGACCCGGATGAAGTTTCGATCAAGGTCCTAACACAGTCTCTGTGCTTAGGCTCTGCTCACGACTCAGGCAAAAGCCCCAGCCAGACATATATTACTTTGCTCACAACAGCCCTTTCTTTATATCCTATCAAGTACAAAGGATCTGTTTAACTGTCTGGCACAACAAACCAAAATTCTGTTGGGTTGTGTCTGTCTAGCCTGATTAAACTGAATCATCCTATTTCCTTTTTTATTTCCTTTTTTGGGGGGAGAGGGAGGAGGGGAGAGCATCATTCTAATTGCTGTTTTTCTAATTTTCAGGTTTCAGAGTCATGGACAATGCTGAGCAGCTGCGTGTGTAACAGTTGCAGATCAAAGGTACAATTAGTCTAATGTGGGCAACAAAACAGAGAAAGGGATGATCAGGAAAATGAAAGAGGAGAATGCAAGCAAGCGCTCTGTGACAGAAGAAAATCATTAGTGTTGGCCAATACCACCAGACAAGAAGAGGCCAATGCCATTTGGAAAATAATGACATGGCCTCAGGAGAGGTGTGTGTATGTGTGTGTGAAATAAGCACTAAAAGAAAATGAGCCTTGCTGTACTAATTGGCCTCGCACTTTCCCCGTAATTTCTCATGTGTTCCCTGCTCTCCTCTAATCATCCACACTCATGAGTACTTCCCCATTCAGTTATCTCCTTACAACTGCTAATTTGATGCTATATAATTAATTTTACAAGTGTACATTGTTATGAAACAATTTTCTACTCCTTAAAATGATTAAACTTTCTGCTCACAAAAACCCTGACAGCTTTTTAAGAACTGATTTCCCGGCAAAAAGATGCATCCAAAAAAGTTTCTGCCCTCTACAGGACACAGTAGGCTGCAGTGGCATTGTCTCAGCTCATTTCAGAAGTGAGCTTCACCTTCATTTAACTGTCCTGATGCTCAGGAATTATTTCAGACAATTCTGGCAATATCCTCTTTGCTAGTTATTGCCCTGATCTCAGGTTGACCTGGTTGTGGAAAATCTGTAAGTCCTTTTCTCACAGGAAGAGGTCTTGCTTATGCCTAGAGTTTCACTGAACTCAACTTCTTCTGTGAGCTAGGTCTGGTCTGTTTGTATGAATTAAGTATTCTAACTCTAGAGCTGCTTTGATGAAAGAACAAAATTAGAAAACACAGTCTATAGATTAGCAAAATAAACAATAAAAAAAAAATAATCAAAGAATAAAAACATGCACTATCTTATAAATGCTGTTGTAATATACACAATCACTCAGACAAACTCATTGTCATATCTAAGTCCCAGTCCTTACTCTGCAAATAGATCTGTATGAAAGTACTCCATTTGCTCCTTGCAAATTTTTCCTCACCAGTGCATAGAGCTTCCCAAGCAGAAATACGTACATGAACCTTCTGCACAGCAAGTTGGGAGCACCAGCAGCATCTGTTTGCATAGGCTTGTGCAGCAAATTCTGACCACACAAGACCTGGTGCACAAGATCACCAGGGCATGCCTCCAAAGGTTGTACTTGCTGTGCACATACTGTGGAGTAGATACATATATCCAGAGCTGATGTGTACAGGAGCATCATTAATTTTCATCAAGACAAATATAGCAAATCTGTGAGCTCTGCCTGGCTAGTTTTTTTTCACACGGAAAAAAAAAAAAGGAGGTAAGCATAGTGCAAAAGGTGCCTGGTCTTAAAAGATCAGAGCATGTAGATTTTGTGGTGAGAAATAAACCACCAACTATCCCATATTTGGGAGAATGTCTCAAAACCAATCAGGGAAAATCCTGCAGATAAACAAAATTAGCTTATAGCATATAGAGCAAGTTTCCCATGAAACACCAGCTCTGCAGAGCAACTGATCTTCCAAATTAATTTCAAAACCATACTTCACTGAATTTCCCCCCCTTTAAAAACAACAACAAACACTTCGTGTAGCCTTTTCCAAAGCGTTTGTTTTCCAAATTTCCTCTTCTAGTAAGAAGAACAAGTAGCACAAATCTGTCCTAATAAAATAAGAATATCATTCTTTCCTCTCTCTTTCCCCCAGTAGTAATTTGTTGGTTTGGTCCAGTGATGACCTGTCTATTGTGGAATCCAGGCACCACAATAATCTATCGACTTGAAATCAGTAAGGAATTTGGTTTATGCAATTTTTCAACAGTCTTACACTGGTAAAAACAAGGCCACTCACCGGGGTTAATGGTGATGAATTTGTTATCAGAAGGGTATTCCTCTGGAAACCTGTCATCCTTTGGAGGAGGTTTTCTTGTTGTCTGCGGTCTTCTTGGGATCTTCCCCAGGTAAAGTTCGTTGGTGAATGTTGGCGGCACTTGGGTGGAAGGGAGAGGCTGGGGCTGAGCATCTGCTTCAGTAAAACTCTCCTCAGGGTGTCCAGCCCTGGGGACAACATTTTGGTTTGGCTCTTCACCCGATATGGTTTTATTTCCTTCCTCCTCAGCAGTCCGGTTGGGGGAAGCAGTGGCCACACTGGGCTCTGTGCTATTGCGTGCCTCTGTGGCTGCTGTCGCCCTGCTTTTCTCCTTCTTCTCAGCATCCTTTTCATCTTCTTCCTCATTCTCCCTCTCTCCATCCTCACTTTCACTCTTTTCATCCTTTTCCCCCTCCTCGGCTCCCTCGCTGTCCTTTGTCAGCGCCGAGTCCCGCTCTGGCCCTGGGGAGGCAGCGGCCGCGGCCTCTGTGGTAGCTACCACTGGCCGGCCAGCCTGCTTGCTGGGGGCGGCCGCCGCGGGGAGGCGGGTGGGCCACACGCTGCTGGGGAAGGAGGAGATGCCACCACCGCTGAAGCCCAGCCCTGCCAGCAAAGTGCTGGTCACTACTGAGGCCACGGTGGCCTGGCTGCCACTGGAGGAAGGTCCCATCCCTGTGGCCATGGACACAAAGGAGAAGGGAAGCCCCGAGGAGGTCCACGTGGAGGAGCCAGAACTGATTGGAGCCATGTCGGCTGAAGAGGCAGGAGAGGCTGTGGGCTTGAGGAGGTCAACGGCAGAAGAGAGGAAGAAAACACAGCAGAGAGCATCAGCAGGGTCCCCAGTATACTACCTGGGATCAATTTTCTTTTGCTTTCCCTCCCTTTCTACACAAATGCAATTCTGCTTTTAAAAATTAAAGACCTAAACCATCTAGATGCAAGGCAAAACCAGGAACAGCACAAGCGACAGAGCCACGCTATGGCAAACAATGCTGAGAGGAAACTTGTGTTTGCCATTGCTGAATAATCATTATCATCAAAAGCCTCTTTATTGTTATCTTTATTTTACAGGGGGACCTTCTCCACCCACGTCACTGATGACTTGTGTGTAAAGTTTTCTCTCAGGGCAGGAAAAGGTTTAAAGAAGTTTAATGAGTTTAGCTGCATTACTCACATCTCTTTAATCCTCAGAATACATAAGTTTAAAAATACAGTATTACATAAGGGCTGTCCCAGAATAAGAGCTGTGCTGCCAAAGTGTGCATCCATGGCTAGTGGGTCTGCTCTGACAGGGAACTCTGGCTCTTCCCACACGCATTGTGAGGGCCTTGGATAGCACTACTTCTTTTTCCTAAATTTACCTATCAGAACCTTGGTATATATTTGAAGAACTAGACAAGTAATCCACCTCCTTAAATTACATGTGGAAAACAAACAAACAAAAAAACAAACTGAAATTTAGTCAGTTGTCTAAGGCAAAGGAGTAATTCTTTGCAAGGGCCGGGATCAACATTTCTGCTCAGACCACTTTACTACGTTCCCTCTCCAACTTATTAAAAAATGCCTCATGTTACTGAATTCATCAGTAAGAAGAACATTAAGTGGAAATGCACACATCATATATGGGCACACAAGGGTTAATAGGTCCTACTGAACCTTGAACACCATAAAATGCCTATACTTTTCTAGAACTGAAATTTGTAGCTTAACAGTATATCTGCATCTCTCTGCAATTCCCAGTTTCAATCAGGCCATGTAGTTGAAATACTGCAGCAAAACAAGAAAGGCTTTCTCATGTTATTTTTGACCAGCTGCAATCACAGAGAAACAGAGATCTCAAAAGAAAACCTGTGCTTTAAAGATTTCCAGCCAAAACTTTAAATAAGCATCTAAACTTTCGGATACTTATCAGCATAAATCCCTAAGGTGTTGTGAGATTTGCTTGTGCTGGAATGTAAGGTCTCAAAGCTGGACTGAGTATTACAATTTGACAGCAGATTTTATAAGTCTAGAATACCTCTATACATCATTAAACAAACATTAATCATTCAAATTCAAGCTCTGTATGTGTTACTTGCTTACTAGGGAGTATATCAAACTGGAACAGAATAAAACCAGAAGCAATGTACTTATAGCAAATTCAATAGCATGAGTTCAGTCCATAAATTTGATTGAACAGTTGCGTGCACTGAATGCAAGAATTTTAGGTTATGGATAATTTAAGTAACCTCATCAGGTGCTTTCAAAACTGAAAGAATGTATTCCATTTTTACTATAAATTTATCAACATTTCTGATTCTGGAATACAAAATCCTTTTTCAGTGACTTGTTAGAGTCCCACCTGAATTAAAATTAAAACAAAAAGTTTGTTAAGGCTTTATTCACACAGTAGCAGATAATCTTAAAGCACTGGATGATTGAAGATGCTGTGCATGAAGCCTGATTCCTGTTGCATAGACTTTTGGTTATATAGTTAATAAAAGCAGTTAAATTTATTTCCACAGTCAGCATTAAGATTATGTATCCCCACTAAATGAACTCAATATATAGTTTGGAAGATTTTTTTAACACTTGATTCCCCAGTGGTTAAGGCTCTCAGAATCGGAAGCGAGAAAGCCAAAATCCCTTTAATATTTTAAGTAGGTTATGAAACCTTCTGCGGCAGGTTTGAACAACCACCTTCCCAGGAAAGCCAAGGCCTACTGCAGATTTACAACATCGTGCTGCCACCTGGTGGGAACGCTGCCCCAAATTACCAATGCCCATCAGCTCACGGCAGTGATTTATGACCATAACTTACCACTCCTGTTTTCACAATTCTGGTCCCCTCGAAAATTCGAGTAGTGTTAGCTGAGAAACAAAGAATAACAGAGTTTCAGCGGCTTGGAAAAGGAGTCAGGAATTGACAGCCGTATCACTATACAATTCTTGCTAAACAATTGCTGAATTGCTACTATTAAACCTGTAAGGAGGGTAAAGAAATGGAGGCCCCTGAATGAAGTGGTAACTAACCAAAGACTTGGCAGGAAAATGTCAGAGAAGACCTGTTGCATGCAATGAAGTCCAAAACATGTGTGCTGGTCTCAGTCTGGAGTTAAGGCAACCTTGGTATTACTCACCTAACTTTGCACTTGTGACTAAAGAGAGGTTTGTTTGCCTTTATTCAAGCCTGATAATGATGATGCTAAGTACACTGTCAGAAAACACAGGCTCTCCTTCAAACCCAAGTTGAAAGAAATGTCCTGACTTACGCAGGAAGCCAGAGCAGCTGATGATAACAGTTTCTTTCTGTCCTTATGATAATATTATCTTTATCATTATTTACCTGAAGTACAACTATAATCACACTCTGAAGAATGTTTTGAAAGCTCAAGTGGATGCTATTTTTAGGTTAGATCTTTTGTACAGCCAAAGATTTGGAAAATAAATTCTTTATGGGTAGACATGGAAGGAAACCTAACATTTACTTCCACTGTAGATGTGTGTATCATTTCCACTGTTTTGAACACCGGGCTAGAGTGGTGGGACGTTTCTTGTCTGATCCCTGCTCTCCTTGCAGTGCTGCTAACACCATGGCACATGCCATGGGCACTGGAACACAACTAAATTGTGTCCACAGTTTGATATATTTCAGATGCTAAGGTCTAGAAGCTTAGGATTAAACCCCCATTTTCCAAAAACAAAATTAAAAAGAAAAAGCCTCTATTATATATTCAGCATCAGACCTAACTAATGTAACTCTTCACCTTAAGAATTTGAATTTTTAACTCTCTGCTTATTTTGTTTTCTGTTACCCATTCCAAGGTTTACATATCTGTAAACTGGAGTGGGATGTAGTGCTCTCAGCAGAGACGAATTTTGCCCTACTTAATAAAAACACTAGCAATAAATTCCCAGGTAGAAGCAAAACTTTAGCCCTTGGGGGGAAAAAATCTCCTACCATATCTTGGTTTTATCTCCTATGAACTTAAATTGTTTTGGAAATCAGTGATATTGTGAGCATGGTAAAACCTCCCCACGTTTGGTTCTCAACATGGGGCTGATCTCCTTCTCCCTTTACATAAAGCAGACACCACAGACTCACATTCTGCTACAGCTGTGCCCCTGACGCATAAACAGTCTTCAATGAATTTGTTTTAGAAAACTAATACCAAGAAAATCTCCGCATTCTCCTAAAAACTGATGAACCCCTGCCAGCAGAGAGATGTAGGCAAAGCCTCATCATTGGAAATAGGACTCTAATAAAGTCACTGGTCACAATATGAAGCGAGCATCATCTGCATGCATTCAAACATCATCTGAAATCATTCCACACCATATTGCACTCTGCAAAGGAAATGTTAAACACACACAGAGTCACTTAATGTAAAAATATGTATGCATGTTTGTTTTTTTACCTTGAAAGAGCATAGTCTGGCTAAAGTCACTACGCATTTCATTTCGGCAAACTGCTTGAACTCTGAACAGATAAAGGATGTCAGGTGAGACATGGCTAATGATGGCCTTCTGTTTAAAAAAAATAGATATTATTCAGTTTTTTACCCCCACAGAACTGTCCACGATCAGTTTGAAATATATAAAGCATTGTGCTAACACAGGACATTTGTGCCACGTAAGACAAACTTTTATCTAAATGGAAATTTTCACTAGTCCCCTGGGGAAGGGCAAGGCAAAGGTCAAATGACTTCCCTGGGATAAAGGCGACGCACCCAGACCCTGCTGACACTGTCCATGAGAAAGATGTGAACATGTCCCACATCTGCTCTCATGACAGTCTTTATGTCTGAGAGTCTGCTCTCCCCAGAAATACCTACACCACAAATTATTTGACCTTACAGGAACTGAAACGAGATTTCTGTAGGTGGAGATAGCAAGTCCCGAACCTGGTATAAGCCCAGAAAGTCACTGTATGTTCAAACTGACTATTCTGCAACTAACTGGCTATGGCAATTTGATGCTGGTGGCCTATATAGCATGACTGCTCAGCACCCTGGGCTGGGATGTCCCTATATACTCTTACACTCGAGATACTGCCTTGCTGCCTTCCAGCTACCTCTCTGTGTTGCCTTAGACCACAATCATGTCAGTTCGTGGCTTCAAGCAGACAGCACCAGTAGCTGCGTAGATCACTTGAAATACCCATGATCTCTTTAGCACAACACTGTCTAGCTCTGTTTCAAGATGGGACAGCCCAGCTGTCTCTGCCACAGCACTAAAGGCAAATTCCACTTTCCTTTTAAAAAGTTTCTTTCTTCTCTTGCCCCTAAAATAGACTAAGCTGCTGTTACTTTCCTAACTTCCAAGCTCTGCTGCACAGCACAGGGTCTCACTGCAATTTATTTCCAAGCTATCACTCCATCACATCCCCTACATTTTTAATTATTTCTTTTACTTCAAACAGGATACCGTCTCTGTGCCCACCTCATTTTTGCTGATTAAGGCTCTCCTCCTTATACCCGATTAAAATAAAATCTCCCTTAAGAGTGCGAAGTTATGACAAGAGAGAGGTTACAATACATCATAACCTTGGGTGCCTTTCAATAGATTCCTTTCTGATTTTGTGAGGCACATCATTCCCTAATGTGACCCAGATAACAATGTCTAGTGGGGAAATTGAAAATATAAATGGAAATGAAGTAAAAGAATCTTCATCTAAGGGAATAAGAGAAGTATTATTGTATAACTGATTGAATGGGCCCAGAGGACTGTGTATTTGAAAAAAAAATGCCAACGATAACAGTCATTAGGAATAACACACTGTGCTGCTGCATTTTTTATGTGCATATACAATTACTGATTTCATTATTCTAGAGGCTTTCTTTGATTAACAATAAACGGAGGCCTTTCAAACCTGAATATGTCACTTTGATTTCATATGCAGAGAATGTTAAAGACTGGTACAATACTTGCTTCCACTTAGACAGGAATGACAAGCAGATCAAATCCTAAATGGAGGAGATAGATCAGTGTTTGCATCTGTGCTGGAACTGTCTTGCTCTTCCCTCTTTCTCTTACAGCCAGACTTAGGGAGCACTTGTACTGGGCCACTCTGCAATAATCCTCTAGCCCTGATGACACAAGTACTGCAGGCAGCACTTACTGATCAGAAACTACTCCAAAGACTGCAAGGGGCTACACACAGGGAAAAGCCTGAACCCCAGGAAAAGGTTTTGGGGATCAAGGATTTTAATGTGAAAATCTGTGAGCTGAACAGAAGCCAAAAGGTATTCAGAGTCTATTTCCTGAGCCAGCTGCTTCTCAGCAACAGTACATGAAAATGTGTCTGCGGATTTAGTCCTTTATGCACTCACATAAACTATAAATTCACACTCCAGTGTTTTGGGTAGTCTGTTAGGCAATATTCAACTAATGCCTAACATTTTAATAGCAATTCACAGCAAGTCAAATGCTAGCCTGTCTGTAATGTAACAACAGCTTCCCTCCTCTACTTCTACTGAGAACACGATATAAGGATAGCTCGACACGTATGTCTGGGGTTGATGCTGTGGTTTTACCAGGTCCTTGTCACTGTCCTTGGTGAAAGTCTTCTCCTTTTCGTCTTCATTTTTAGTCCAGCTATAGGAGATCATGTAGTTCATGATTGGAGGGTGGTAGATGGTCTCTGGTTGGTTCCAGGTTACAAGCAATGCTGTCCTGTTCACAGGCTGCACTTTCATGTTGACCGGGGGAGTGCTGCAAGCTAAAAAAGAAGAAAAATATATGAAGCTCTCCTAAATAACTGAGAGAAAACAAACAGGGAGAACTGTGCCTCACTCTAAGAGCCAGTGTTTTTTTCTTTAATGTCCTTGCCTACAGTAATAGCTTAGACTGAAATCCACTGAGACCAATGGGATTTAACACCACCTGCAGCTGCTTTCTGCTCTCCAGAGTAAAGGGAGAGAGAGAAACCATTCTCTGCAGGCAAGTTGCTTAGTTCTTTGACTTAACTTTAGTCCTGGCATCTGCACATATATTTTGACTTGATTACTTAAGAGCTGTGCATTTCAACATTCACAAGTTCACTTAAATCTGTGCCCCACCTTTCCTGGCACACAGTCTCCTGCCATATGAGGGGGTAAATAGTCTGGTGTGCTCTGCAGGCTCTGTAACCTCTGAAAATGTGACACTATTAGTTCAGTAAGCATTCTCCTCTCAACACAATACATTTTTGTACATTAGAAGAAATTACTTTTCATTCCTTTTTCTACATGTTTTCCTTCACAGTCTCTGAACTGTTTGTCATTAAAACATCACCAGCACAGGGAAGAGCAGCCTTGATGGCCCTTAGCCATCTCTTTCTCTTAACAGGCAGGGGAACCCTCCAGCCAGCCTCCGAAAGCCACAGCTTCCTAACCACATCCATAGCGGAGAGGCTCAAGTTCCTTCTTGCCTCAGCTGAAGTTGGTGGGGAGGTCAGCACAGAACAGCTTAATGAGATGGTGGAACTATGGCTTCTGCTTACTGGAGATGCCCAAACCCAAACTTCTTCAGGGAAGACCAAGCCCTGGCACAAAACCAGCATGAACACTTCATGTGATGCAAAGCACAACCTGCTCTCAGCCGCTGCAGAAAATACTTTTTAAGCAACTGAAATGTGAAGGTCAAGGTACTAATGAAGAACACTAGATGGCACTCATATGCTATCTATAAAGTCCATCATGCACTTTCCAACTATAGAGTTTAGATTTTTTCCAAGCTTTAAAAATCGTGTTTAAAATACACAATTCAAGACAGAGTCTTACATTCGCTTTCCAAATATAAACTGTGAACGAAGAAAAATCACATGAAATGATACCTAAACACATGTGCTGTGGCAAAGGAGATGGCCACTTCTGCCAGGGAAAGTCGAAGTGTCACCTAGCCCATCGTGCTGATACTCTTTTCTAAATTATTTTTCCCAGTATGACTTTTCCATTTAGAGTCAGCACAGTCAGGTTGTACAAACTCTGTAGCTATAGATTTGGACATTATTTTACTTCTAGAGAGTCTTGGCTGTACTGAAGGGGAGAAAGTTCTGTTTCTAGGCCTGGAGTTCCAGGTTGGTCTGGTAGCTCTGAAATACTCATATAGCTAGGGTTCCTAAATAAAAATGAATAAATGTTGTAAACAACAATATTACCATTGCAACAGAAAACCACCTGACAAACGTATTTGTGCAGTTACAATTCACATTTCGTAGGCAGTCTGAACTAAAGAACACATATTGCAGAAATATCCTTGGGCAGGTTTTGGTGTTTGCTCCTGTCATGAGTGGTGACGATCTTGCAGTTTTGCAGCAAATCCTTCTGCTTAGCACAGGAAGATCCAGCAAAGCAACAAACCCTGCAGTATCTCGTATCACTTGCTGGTTGATGAAATGAGTAAAAGTTTCTATTTATGTTGAGTAGAAGGGACCAAAACTTCATTCTGCTGGCAATCCAGCTTGGGTGCTGTGGAGCACGGCTGAGAGGGCACAGCTGAAGGCAGTCACAAGGATTTACAGAGCTTTGTGAGCCTCGGTGTGCCTCTCGATGCTCACCTCTTTCCTCTGAGATTGTCAGATCAGTTCTCACTTACATCACCGTTTATTGATAACTGCACCAATAAATCACAGCTGCTCCCTTTGAAGCCCTTTTCCTCACAGGATTACTCCTCAAAATGCTATGCCAGCCTTTATTGTTACACCTAGTCAAATCCGATGGGAGACCAAAGCCCATAGTGAAGGACTACCCAGACCTAAAAGTCCTACCCAGTCCTCCTCCACAGGGATATTCAGAGATTTATACAGATAAAGTAATCATGCATCAAATTGTTTTAGAAATAATTCAACCCTTCAGGAGAGGCAGAGAGATCTACCTGAATTGCAACACCTCTGAACCATCCCTAGTGAGCTGTTTTTCTGACAACGACCCTAAGCCCCTGTAGGGAGAGGAGACTGCCACGTCCTCTGTTCCATGCCACTCTTTGCAGCCAGCATCAATGTGATTCAGAATAGCTCATACCAATCAGGAGAAAGAAGCAGGAATTTCCCAAGGGTAAATACATGGAGACTCACAGGCTCGAAGTCAGGACACCCTCCAAGACCGTGCATCCTGATCCAAGAGGGACATGAGCACTTCTGGGCAGCTGAGTGACTCCAGTAACTTCCCCGAGACATATGCTAACGGGTTTTGACTGGGGACACTGCAGGACTGGGGCAAGCTGCCTTCACAGCCAGCTACAAGGAGACTGAATTTACAATACTGCTATTTCACAGTAAATAATGTTACAAACTTTTTATGACTCAGTATGACCTCGTTTCAGTAACTCTGAGGCACATAGAAAAACCTGATATAATTAAGTAATAACCAGCATTTTCTGCTCAGCCACTTCTTTTTTTTTTTTTTTTTTTTCTTTTTACAGTTTATGAATGGGCAAAAAAATAAATCTTTTTTATAAAATGAAACATATGGTTTTATTAATTTAACCAAACCTGCTCAGGACACAGTGGAATAATAATAAAAAAACTTGCTCCAATAATTCAATTTGATGATTTAATTAAAGAGACACATAATAATGTAGCAAATGTCTGAAAAGCAAGAAAAAAGTGCAATGAATTGACCATTTATAAAACAACTGGTATTTTCCACAGACCTAATTTTCCTTTCAATATTCTGTGTGCCTTGGATTTTCTGTAGAAGATTAAAAGAATTGCAGACTTTATTTATTTATTTATTTATTTTTTAAATGCTAGAGCGTCTCCTGATTTTCTAAAATGTGCAGCTGAAGGACAAACAGATGCAGAAAGAGGTTGGGACAGGGAGGGAGAAGCCTGCGTGTTCCTCTGGATTGAATAAGATTGCACTGAAGAGAAATACGAGTGTTTTTTTTTTTTGTTGTTGTTATTTTGGTTCTGTGTTTTTAAACTGGGCTACATAAGCAAAGAATCCAGCGAATTCATGACTGCTTGAGAAAAAAAGAACCTAACCCAACAACCAGCAACATTTCACACTGAAATAGCAAATCTCAGCTATTTTTAGAGAAAATATTACTAACGCTCTATTTTAAATTCAGATCCTGCAGGATAATAAAAATATCGAGGGGGATTTCAGGACATCTTTCTGTGTTATAATGCAATCCGGAGCAGAGACACCTGAACTGGCTCTGCATAGGTGCTGTGTGATGCCCAAGCCACCGGGCACTGCTGGCCTCCTGGAGGCAGAACAGCCTCGCGGGGGCCACAGGGCTGCCCCTGAGGGGCACTCACCAGCATGGACATTCGCAGTATCAGGGCTATGCTGCACAGAGGGCAGAGATGCTCTGTGTGGAACAAGTCTTGGACCTCTCCAAATAAAAACCTCAAAGCTCACCAGCTTACAGTCAGTCCTGTTGGAGGTAACCCAAACTGGGAAGCTGGCAGGCACGCTGGCTCCTGCTTTATGGAGAAGTCCTGCAGAAAAAGCTGGGCAGCATGGATGCATCCGGAGGAAAGCCCTCTGACCTGACGTAGCGTCCCCAGCTGTCGGCCACATGTGGGGCTGCCTGGCAGCCTGGCTGTGTTGCCTCACTGCAGATCAGCCTGCCCAGGAAGGCCAGGGGCAAGCCAGCATCTTGGCCAGCCTCGTACTCCAGGGCTCACTCAAGCCTAGAGCAAACCTGTTTGCCACTCGTGGACAAATGCAGCATGCTAATAGGATCCTAAACACTGGCCAGGCCAGCCATACAGCAGAGAATTATTTTCTTCGTGTTAAAAACATTCCAATGGGCTGGAACAAACAAAATTAATTTAACAACTCCACATTCATCTCTTCCATAATTTGATTTGTATGTTGTATTTGGCTACATAACCTCCACAAGGCTTTCCTAACTGAAGCCTGATAAAGCTTAATCCAAAAGCTCCTGGCAGCTCCATTTCAGCGAGATGAAAGACAAAAAGGGTGCTTATTGTTTTTCAGAAATTAACCACTGATATTCAGATACACCCATGACTGCGGAAAGGGCATGTGAGAGATTATAACAGCTTTTTTTTTTTTTTTTAAAAAAAAAAAAGCAGCCTACATTTGTCTTTCTGAGAGGGAAAAGCAAAACCAGCCAAACTTCTTGGGTTTCATTATGCTTTTTGCATATGCTACCTGTGGTTATAAAAAGAACTATTTAGGCAAAGTTTGACAGAGCACAGGACCTGTATTTTGGATTATTTCTTCTATATCTTCTCCCTGTACTGCAGGTGCCTCGTGATGAATCCAGTGGTACTGGGCTCAGAGGGATTTATAAAATCCTCTAAAAATGTTCCAAGTTAGCTCTTCTGTGCATAGAAATGTCACCACTTTAAAGGCAGTTATTTCTAGCTATGTTCTTTTTCCCTCTTTTGGAAAATCCCACTCTCTCCCTCATGTCTCAGCACTACAAAATGCTATTCCTCTCCCTGATGCCGTGGGATATGCATTGTGTGGTAGAGCTGAGACATTTTTCTTGCACAGAAAAGCAATGTGCCAATGGAGTCCTCAATCCCTTGTGGTGAGATGGGCAGGGGTCTTCTGAAGCCATTCATACACGGAGGAAGGAAACATCTGCGCCGGGATGTGCCCCCAGCATGTTGCTGGCTCAGGAGTGCTCAGAGGTAGCTAAAATACGGGGATGAGGGGCTTGTATTGCTCAGGTCTGCAGCTGCTGGCTGTCAGTGAGAGGGGCTTCACTTCTTTTTCTCATCTGCTCTGGAAGTGCACAGGGACTGGTGGCAAGAAATCCTGTTCCTTCCTTCCAATGCAGGAAGCAAAGCATATGGTAGATAGGGCATTTCTTCCCACCAAGGTCAGGAGAGGAGAAACTGAGAGGCCAGTACAGGGGTTGCAAACCCTTCCTTTCTTCCCCATAAGGGCAAACAAGTTGGTGGCCTAGCTCTCGGGGCAGAGAGCTTATTTCCCCTCTGCCTCAGCACTGGGAAGGAGCTGGAAGAGCTGGTCTACAGGACAGACGGACCATTGCTGCCACGATGCCCAGCTCAGCCTCAAGTTTCCCCAGCTGATTTCAGAGAAGCCTTAAAACAGCATCATTGATGCCTGTGCTATTGGCAAAATGCTGCACCACATTCACTCAGCCTTCACAATCCTGACTGCAGTCAAGGCAAAAGCAACAACACTAACAGGGAAGGGAAGAAAAATACTTTGAACAGTATGTACCTATATACACACACTTATATATCCTTGCTCATTATTAGACCCTTAAAACTTCAAATAAGTCCCAAACTGCAGAAATATGGGTTATACTCCACCAAGAAAACTCACACTTGCTTTAAGTGCCTTGCCAACAGAATCGCAGTAACGGAGGTGACGCAGTACCAGCTTCAGCTACCTTGCTTTGGTGTGGCACGATGGAAACGCCTGAGAAGAGAATGTGACCCGTGACAAACAACAGCATACTTTTGGCTGTCTGATTCAATCTTGGAGTTCAGCGAGGGCTGTGTTCCCAAAGGATAACAAATAGACTACGAGGATCATATGCAGAGACAACACATGCTCTAATACATAGAGAAGTGCTGAGAGGCATACTTACAACATTTTTGCCCTTCTCCTTTTACTAAATGTTTGCAATTCTTTGCTTTGCTTTCCTGTATGCTGTTAACTTCTCGCAGTGCCTATAAATGACATTATTAATATATAAGGATAATTGCTTTAAAGGGAAGCATGTATTTTTCCTTTACCTTTGCCTGTACTTTGCCAGCAGGCATTTGCAGGCTCCGAAGCATGCTGTACACGCAAATATTTGTGTTGATCTACTTCAATCCACAGACAGAATGTAGCTAGGAGACAGACTATTTATCTTCCCTGCTCTTACCTTTCACTGTGCTTCAAACAAGGTTGTTTCTTAAGGTGTAAGGGACATTGACAGAGCCCGCACTTGTTTTATGAGCACCATGAAGCAACCTCCCGAGCTAACCAGCATGGGGGGCACTTCTGACACAGGGGCTCTGGGCAGGCGGGCTTTGCCCCTCTGCTGCCTGCCCGTTTCCTGGGGTGAATGTACAGCCAGCGTTTGGAGTGCATTTGATTTCTTCCTGTATGGCTTTCTTTGTAGCATTTGAGTTTCCATGGCATCACAGCGACGGACCCTGTTTTACTGAAAGGCATGGGCTATGCGTTTTACTATGTTGTGGTTGAGCGCGAATATTTCATAGATTTCACAAACACCATTTCTACAGCTACGGCCTGGATCCTCAGCAGGCGCAGATCAGCCTTGCTCCATGCTGGGCTAAGCTGGTGCCTGCCGAGGATCTGCCCTGCAAGCTTTGTGTTTATATTACACATGTGTGCACACACAGAGGGTGCCTTGTGTTTAAAGTGTACACCCACCTCCTTATTTATCCTCACACCGATACAACACGTGTGATCACATTCAGAGGCATGTGCTCATCGGTGTGGGGAGCAAGAAGGAATTCTTGCTGGAAAGATGGGTCTCCGCTGTGTTTGCCAAACTGCTATGTCTGCGTGAGGGTGGCTTGCACCAGGAGACATAGGAGGGACAAGCCAACAGGGCAGGCAGAGCGTCCTGGTATGTGCCTCAGGGATGTCCAAAATCAGAGTGGGGAAGTGGCTCCCCTTTTGCAGCTTTTGGAGGCTTTTTCCAACACAAGGGATTTGCTGCAGGCATTCATGGTACAAAGTACAGTCAACACTGAAATTAAAATCAGTACTTCTGTGGGCCATACAGCTAGACCAGCAGGTAGGCAGCGCAGAAATGAATTCCCTGGCGGGTTTAAGTGGAATAAATCATCAAGCTCCCTTACAAGTACTCAGCTCTGCTAGCTTTAGTGGCAGCTACAAACCCAAACCACGTTTCAGCTTTCACACCAAATTCCTCTTGCTCTTTTGGTTTGGGCCTTTCATTATATCTAAACAAGTGCAAGAATTACTGTTTATTAATAAACCTACTGGCACGCTGCCCACTACATTCAGGTGTGGACCCATGCCGTGCCACATGACAACTTCACCAAGGTTACGACAGGTGGAAAGAGAAGCCTGCAGAACAGAGCCGCTGCGAGGGGAAGCGTGAGGTCAAGTACATGCACCACACCTTGTACCCAACTCCCTTTCAAAACAGGTCAGGCCTTTTGCTGTAATGCTTTGTCTTCTGCCTGACTAATGTGAGAACCTTTGGAAGAAGCCCTCCTCTCCTGCTTTTGCACAGTGTGCTCCAAGACAACTATGTGCCAAAGGACCAAGCCCTGCAGAACAGGACACGAATGAGGAAAGCAAATCTGAGGTGGAAAGGACGAGAAATGCACAAGGAGCAGAGTGATTTCTGCCTAAAGAGATTACAGCAGGTACCCAAGGTTCACGTCAGAAGAGACTATCGCAGCAGTAAGGGAGTACATTTACCAGGAGCACTGAGGCGTACTGGCAGCTGGGCAAGTCCACAGTGCAGAGAAGATGCAGGGCAAGCAATTAGCAGCACGGCGTTACCACCCTCAAGTGCAACCTTTTGCACCGAGTCAGCCTGCTGCGCCAGCTGAAATCCTAATAATGATACATAGATTCATCTGCACCAGCACACAGTAGTAGGGCACTGACCTGATTAAAGTACACAGTCCATGAAAGGGGAATGGAATCGGAAAAGGACAATCTTCATAACAATATGAAATCAAAAAGGAAAGGAGGAAAAGTCCAGTCATCCAAGGAAGCGGGTAAGGAGTTGTTCATCTATGAGGAAATCAACCTGTACAACAGATTCTTCCAAAGCATGAGGACAATCAAGTGGTAAATATATCAAAAATTAACTTAAAAGGTTCTTGTTCATTTTTTTCCTTAAGATATTTAAGGAAAATAAACAGTATATTTTTGCTTTAGCAATTCCAAGTTAAGAAATCAATAATGTGTAATTTTAAATTTACATTTACAATGTTGTAAATTTAAATGCTGCTTCAGGTAGGAGATTACACTTACTGCCATACAATATTTTGTGGTCATTTAGGTCTGAATAAAATATATGCATGGCATTCTGTAAGAGGAGAATTTGCCTGCCTAACCCCCTTTTTGGCCTCCCAGAGAGAACCTAAGGGCATGAAGAGACCGTGAAGTTGTTTTGAGAGAGTTCTCATAAAACATGGGCATTTAGAAAGGAAAACAAATTACTGGGAGTAATAACAAAGGCTCTAATTGAGGCAAACAACTTGTTCTCATTGAGAAGTACTGCTGTCAATGCTCTGAACTATCTGTCTCAGAGTGACATTGTCACTGTGCCACGCTGAATCTCCAGCAGAACTTCAGACAATGCCGCAGCGGAGATGCACTCCAGCACAGCGATGCGGTGCCACACCATGCAATGCCATGCAGAAAAGACAACACCTTCTTTGCAAAAAGCCTAGCTTTCTTTCCTGATGTCAGGAGCTGTGAAGTAGTGAATATGAACTAAAGTGCTTTGCTTGAGCGGTGCTGTACCTTTGACTGCAGGTTGCTAGCTGGAGCCATGCAGGAAAGAAAATCCAAGTACCTTCTGGGTAGTTTTAGTGACACTAAGTTACAATGACCTCCAAACTGTGTATCACTTTGGCTTGACAAAGAGAAAAAAGGAAAATGATCACCTGTACACTACTAGAGAAATGTCCCAGCTGTTCGGTTAGAGTTCAAAGTTTTACTAGAGTGAATTTATGGCTGCTTATTATTTAACTTAGTCTAGGATCATAATTAAAGATGGTACTCTAAGGCGAATTCCCACTGATGGGAAACAGCATCATTTGAGACTCCAGCGAAGAGTAATCAGACACCTTTGGGGAAGTAATCAGGCATCTGTGAAAGAAAACTCTGATGTCAAGAGCCCCTCACATGGGATGCTTGTTTAAGTGTTGTGAGGCTTGCAGCACATTTAATGAGGCAGAAAGGTTAAAGGTTTTTTTCTTTCAGAGTTAAAAAAACAAAGAAACATTTGATAGTCCTAATCAGGAGCAAAATAAAATGGGCAAATATTGTTGCATGTGGGGTACATACTGAAGCAAGGAAATGAAACACCTTTTCTTCCTGAGCTTCCATGTCTACACTCTCACCGAAGCAGATAATGCTTTGTAAATATCCCTCTCCTTGATGGAACAACGTATGAAAGTAGTAAAGAACATGCAGAGTCAGGTCCTTGAACTGGATAGACTTTTATGTAAGAATTCTGTTTATGTGTCTCCTAAGAGCGATGTACACTATTAAACTGATAACTAATTAGCAATAACTCTAGCAGAGCTGCCTGAATGCTGCCTGTGAAAAGCCAAGAACACAATACGTGACGGGACAGAGCAACGCAGTCCTAAGCCACAGAAAACAGGCCAGATAAGAAAGGAGACAATTTTAACAGAGAAGGTCATGTGCAAAAACTCACTCACAGTTACTCACAGTACCTGGTGAGTATTTTACAAATACACTCCTGGTTTAATAAGTCTGTACAGAGAAGTACAGAGAACCTACAAATTTGCAAAACTTTATATAAAATGGCACTGTAACACCAGTGAGTCCTCTTGTTAAATTTTACAGGTCTGATGATCTGCATTATTTAACAGCATGGTCCACTGTATGTCTTGAGTCTCTGAAAGTTTAACTTTCTTAAAAGACATTGTTGCATGGTGGTTTATTATCGATCCACCAACTGCTACTATTATATAGCTGAACTGTGCACATCCTGAATGGAACATTTCAGAAATAATATATTTAAAGGTGATCCGTATGGTTCCTTGAAACAGCTCCAGGGTCAGCTTCAGAATTAAGTTCAGTTCCTAGGCTCTGATTCAGCAAAGGTCTTACGCATATACTTTTAGTCCAGGCGTACCAGCAGTCCCCAGGAGAACTGTTTTAAATTGGCTTTTGCCAACAGAAGGAAGGAATGAGATAAAGGAACCAAAGAAAACTCTTCTTGCTAAGCACTAACACAAAAGGAAAACTGGAGTTTCCATTCTCAAGTGAAAAATAAGTCCTCTACAGCATTTAAAATTAACTAAAACATTTTCTATGACTTGTATTCTGGTTATTGTAAACACTGCCACTTCCCCTGATTGCCTCTTTAAAATTAAAAAAAAAAAAAAAAAAAAAAAAGGAAACAGGAGAGTAACCACAAAAGAAAAGACGTAACATTCACATTAGCTAACAAACAGGATCCAAATTCACTGACAGTTTTTGGTTGACTTAAAACAACTTTTCCCAGAAGACATTTTATTTACCAAATGCTACCACTTACAGGGCTTTTCTAAGGAAATACTCTGAGGACTTGCATAAAGTGAGAAATAGTTTTCCTCCAGTGTATCTCTACAGGTTATGCCACTGGTCACGGTTCTGTGACCTGAGATAGCTTTGATAGCTCGGAGAAAAGCCATTCCTGTTTGCTGCCAAAATGTTCAGATACCACATTTCTCAATGGACAGCCGCAGAGCTGCATCGCGTTGTGCTGAGCTGAAACTCGCCATTCACCAGGGAATTCTGAAAATTATGCTGAACATTATGCAAATTGTTCTGGGCACATTTTCCTCCAAACTAAGGAAGGCTTACATAACAAACACTACGCTGTTTTCTAGATTAGCAATACTGCCCACAGACTTAATAGTGTGTGACAGAAGAAACAAATTGCAAAAATTCACACCGACAAACAAATCCAAACTTCCCCTCCAGAGCTGAAGACCATCACAAACCATACCACCTTGCAGCAAGTAAAAGACACATTTTCGTGACCTTGCCTTCTTCCACAACACACAGATCGAAGCACAGGGAGAGCGTACAGGAGCCAACATGTGACAGCCATTGGTCACATTGCTTAATGCCATGGAAAGAAAGCACTGAGACGCAACCATGAGGTGTGCAGAAGAATCTGCATAAAATAAATTTGTTATGCTAACCCTACACTCTTATATTTGTATGCTAGACTGTCTGGCTGAGAAGCACTCTGTGCATCCAGCTTCTAAGTACTTTTGCATGAATGACACTATATAAAGAGGTACTGTATTTACTAGCTGAATAAACAATAGGTTTTGCTTTCACTCAAGTATTATGACTTCAACTCATTTTATTTATATGTCAGTAGTTCAGAATGTGCAGTAGACCAGGCACATCATCACTGTTCACCTTTGTCAAAAAAGGGGCCAGAAACATCCACGTTGTTATATCTCTAGAACAGCTATAACTCATCCCTGTAACCTTTGGAGGATACGCTACAATCCATTTTGTGTTAGTAACACTGCAGCAAACTATTTATTTTTAAGTTCATGAAAAAAATGCACCTATTTTCAGTGTCCCCTGGTGTGCACACAACCCAAAAAGTGACAAGTTGACAGAGCTGGTACAAAAAGACTGGCTGCCCAGCCATTAGCCTCCTATAGCAAAAGCTTGAGGGAAAAAAGAATCACTGACTTCAGCATCATCCCTGCCATTAGATGGCACGCTGAACGTTGTCACATCACTGGAAGAAGGGATACACACGGCCTACCTAAGAGTCTCTGATGAGCACGTTGCAAGCTCAAACTCACAGGCGGGCATGAGCACAGAGCATTATAGTACCTGGACATGTTGGAAGAGGACCCAGAGAGAACTTTCTGAGGAAATCAGTCCACATGCGTGTAAGATGTTAAGCACCCAGGTACGAAGGTATCCAAATGTTGACTAGTGTTTATGCAGCTCTCTTGATCCAGTGGGTTGGCTCACATCATGTTAACTAAACCATGTGCACTTGCCTAAATCTGGGTCTTAGAGTCCATAAGGAGCAAAGTCAGTGGGAATGTTTCCAGTTACTTCCAGTGCCGCTTCAATATCAACACTTCCAAATTCAAGATCAGCCCATTAACTACAGACCTTAGTGTTTGTAAAGCCCCTAATTCTGGGTTTGAGATCTTCACTGTGGGGGTGAAAATCACCTAAAACATTTTTATAATGTTAAAGCCTTCCAGTGAGGTGAGGGATATTCAGGCATGTGGCCAAAACAGTAAAACCTTGAAGATTATACCACATGTACTAAAGGGTACCTTGGCTGCACTCAAAATAATAACTAGAGAGTTTTGTCACTTTTAACATAACGTAACCTATTAACTTTCATCACTGTTCTGGGCAGGTAACAAGTACACAGGATATAACTGAAGAAATAAATATTGACACATGTTGCTGTTAAAACACTGATTGAAAACTGCAGACCAGAGCATCAGAGCATAGCAGGGGCTCTTCATTCCCAAGATCTTCTTCTCACTTCTGATGTAAATTTTCCGTCCCAAGGCTGCCTTTAATGTACACGAGGTTTGTGTACCTGTATATTATATATATAAAAATAAGCACGCTCACAGAATAATGAGCCCTGAGAAATACACTCTTTCAGCACTCTCGTGGGAGGGTGAGGCTGCTGAACACAGCTGTTTTCATGATTCACATCTCAAACTACGCTCTATGTGCCTGGCCGGGTGAAAATGCCAGGTACGCAAGGGCAGATTGTAAATCTGCTTAGTTGTTTCCTTCTGGCAAACTGCCCCCTCTTCTTTTACCTGTACTCAGGACTGGTTAAGCACCAAGCATTTTTCGAGACTGAAGACTGGGAACTACATGTCATTCCTCCTACCTATAAATAACACCAGTCAATAAAATAAAGGCAAATAAAGGTAGTAAATGATATTTATTTCTAGTCTTATTTTATCCGGTACACATTTCTCTCAGAATTTTTGATGTGCTCCTCTAGCCAGGGCTGTCTGTGCCAACGCAACAACTGCAGCCTCCCTCCCACCCCCCTCCATCCAGCTCATTACCCAGTGTCTGACAGAAGCGAGCACCAGCTGCTCTACAAAAAGGCACATGAAACACTTCAGCAAGACATTATAAAATCACCTGTCTATAAGGAAGAGGTTTTTTTTCCAGTCACCATTACCAAAAGATTGATACAAACTTTTAATTAAATGGTCGGCAGTTCTTCAGAACTCCTGATACTTGTAAAAATGAAAACCATGACCACATCTGGATACCCTACTTCCATTCAAACACCCAATGAGTCACTGCTAATGGGGCCAAACTTTTACTGCTGACCCTTTTCCTTAACATTTCCTATTTGTCAGGCATCTCTAAGGCCCTACAGCCAGTTGGCAGAAACAGGGACATCAGCAGTTTGGGACTTGCAGATTCTGGGGCTTTATCACCACGGTACCTCATGACACAGAGTTTCACAGGTAACTGTAGGCAGACACAATGTTAGTTAATTTATTAACAGATACCAACAAAGCATACCTGCATACACTGCATTATGTCTTTGGTAGCTCGCAGCTATCCTCAGGCATGATTTAATGACAAAGCAGACAAAAAAATTCTCCTTAGTCAAGTGCAAAATTCATAAGCATAATCTACCTTTGGAAGCTTCTGTGCCGAGTGGATTTTCCAAGACGTCTGTCATATCTTGGCTCCAAGCATCCTTCACAGCAGACTTAGACACCTTCCTGTTGTTCAGGCTTTGCTGTGGTCGGAAGTTATTCCTCAGGTACTCCACAGACTTGACATGGTCTTGTTGCTCAGTGGTGAATATGGAATAGAAAGCCTCCAGCTGACCACAGCCATCATGGCAGGGAAGAGAAAGGACATTAATTAGAAAACAATGTGGTGAAATCCGGGTGGCTGATAAGAAAGTAAAATGGCAGGAAGTGTTGATGCCAAGACTGATAAACCATGCGGGAAGTCGGGCTGCCCACTGAAATCACTGCCAACCGTCTTATCTCAGCACAGGGCTTATCCTGCCCAGCAGAAGAGAAGACCTTCGAGCAACTCAAAGTTGTCTGTCATGGTCAAGGAAATGTTTGCCCTTTAGACCCTCTGTCTGGATGGATTTCATGTGCGACAGCCATGCCAAACCTTCCTCATTGCTGGCACCATTTTATTTCATAGTATCACGCCAAAAAATGTTTCCACCCCAAGAGCCCTCTCCAGGAGAGGGTGACGTTACCTTAGCTCTGAATCACGATGCCTAGCTGCCAGGCTGAGTGAGCTCCATGGCCAGCTCTTGCAGCACTGTTGCACAGAGGTCACTGCAGTTGTCCCAGCATTACAGGACCAGCACCCAAACCCCCGAGCTGACTTGCCCAGGAGCAGGTCAGTAGCAGAGCAGCAAAAGCTGAGGGCTCCCAGCTCCAAGCACCCCGACCTCCCTACCAGCCTCTGCTCCCTCTGATACAGGGTGAGAAAAAAATAACACAAAACAGTCACAGTTTGCACATATTCCTCTGGGAATAAGCTTCCTCAGTTGTATTCAGATCTGAGCTATTTTTAATAAAATGTATTAACCTGTGAGAAAGAACAGTAATTGGAAAACTTTTCCGTTAGTTTGTATCTCAGCATTTCCTAGAAGGAAATTTCTAGCAAACTAAGGTGAAAATATTTTCAGCTAATGCTGTTCTCACAGCTATCAAGGTCAGTGTAGCATTTACTAATAGCTTGTTATCGTTCAGGTCAAGAACTAGAATCAGTTATGTCGCTGCTGGAAAGGTTGAGGAAGACAGAGCAAAGAAGGACTCACTGCTGATATTGTTTACATCAATTACATATATTGAAAGTATGGATTTGGGGAATACAGTAGCTGGCCCATGACTTTAAAAAGGGACTTACACAACACTCATAGTTTAATAGGTCACTTTGAAAGCTACATACTTTTCATTAAGTGCATCTGCTCTAAAAGCTATGGAAATGAATGCGAGTCCTGAAACTTGCAACTGGGAAAAATTATCATTGTAGCCTCAGTTGATAGTGCTGATAACAATAATCAAAGGAAGCTGCAACGGAGCAGCTAAGCATCCTCTGCTGAACCAAGAGACACTCGCTATCGATATTTAATTTCCCTTCCAACCAGTAAACAGAAACTCCCTTCTGCTGCTGCCATCCAGCTTGCCTGTTCTGCTGGGCCTGACGATTCCTGTTACTGGGCTGAAATTGGTAAAACTTCTCCAACCCCCAAGGCAAGAGAAAGTCAATTTGTTCACTTCTCATTTCAAAAGTCAGTCTCCCTGGAGCGGGGAGGTGTGCTGGGCTGGCTAATGGGAAACGTATGGGAACATTATCACTGTGAGCAGCGCATGGACAACAGGAGGGAGAAGGGATGGACCTCGCAGTGCAGATCCTGAGTTGGGCAGATCTGCACTCATACACAAAAACGAGGGAACTGGGTCTCATAACAGGCAGTCACTTCCAAGGTAACAGCACAACCCAGGCTTGTACATTTTCAGTAGCAGCCTCCCCCTCTCCATACCCTTACTGAACAAGCAGGAAACTGATGCAAAGCGAGGGGAGGCGACCAGCAGGGAGGGCTGACAGCTGGCAACTGGTTCCCGTCACAGGCAAGGAACCCAGGTGCTGCTTCCAGCCTTGTGTGCACTTATGGTGAGATTTGGATTGGACTTTTTCTGCATCTTAGATGAATGCTCTGTTCCCTGGTTCTCAGCTGCAATCTTCTCTCTGATTCTTCAGAGAAAGATCTTGAAAACTATTTCCTAATTAGCATAAGGCAGTCAGAAGCAATGATAGATAGGCTAAAAAAAAGAAAAAGTGGGTAAAGGGACTATCATCTTATACTTTTTCAGTATGTAATATTTACAACTCTGTAAGTATTTACATACCTTTTTTCCCTTCATGCTCTAGAACAAGTTTTGATGACTAACAGGCCTTAAAGTCACTCTGTAGAAGTTCATGAACTGGGTACCAACTGCTCCTTATCAAGTCAAGTCTCTAAGCTTACACTTCGATGACATTAATTGAATTTTTAAACTTTCAGTGAGAACTTTTAAAATATTTTCTTCTGCTGTGCTGCCTTGGGGAGGGATAATTGCATTTTAACAATTGCCAATTCAAATATGATTTTTAACCTTCCCCTTTTTATGTGTTGAAGTACATATAAGTCATTTCGACTTCATTTTTACTATAAAAATATTATCTACCACAAATGAGAAATTAATTGATCTATAGCTGGCAGGAAAAAGAAGAAGAGTCACAGTCAAGGAGCTACATTCATGCTCTTCAAGGAGTACAAGAGCTCCTGTTCAGAAGAACAAATGAAAAGCTGTTTTAAGAGTGTTGTAGATAGAGAGAAACCTGATCTAAAATTCCAAGTCATGTAATTACAAACCATTAAAGCCTGATGCGCCTGGTTTTCTAAGGGCTGGATATATAAATGGCAATTAAAAATACTAAAACTGTTATAAGCACAATGAGATACTCTGAGGTATGCATTATGAGAGATAATGCCATGCTTTGGGTCATTGAATGCACTTAGCTTGACAATGCATCTGCAGGGTGACACGGCTTGTCCTGTTTTGTTGTCTAATTATCGAGAGAGATGATGATGATGGAGCACTGAGAATAAAATAGAGAAGCCTCCACAAATGGACCACTTCAGTACTGTCCTTTTTACAGCAAGGTATTTTGCACAAAAGCAAGGATTTAATTGGAACAGCAACAAAGCTTAAACAATATCACTTTCCTCCTCTGGGATTACAGACTGCTTCATGGGGTTTGTGATAAAGAAGGTTAAACTGTGGCAATGGATTATACTGCACTGTTTCTGTTAGAGGAACAAATAATAATCATAGCAATGGCAGGGTAGCAGGCTCTTAAAATACACCCATCTAGAACTGCCAAGGGGAAGAATACTATTATTTATTCCACATGTGTTGTAGTATCAATGAAAGTCTGTCTACACACAGAATACCCAGCTCTTCAACCACACACACATTCATAAAGCAGCACAATGCCAAATTTTAAAGGCTTGGCTTGGCACAGTTACTGCTCTACAGCACAGGAAAGAAGCTCTGCCAGGATAAAGTACCTTTATACCACAATAGTGATAGCCATAATTGGTATTTAGCAGTTCATTTGCATTTGTTAAAACAGAAAAAGAAGAAAAAAGTCCACGACCCACTCGATAGGTATACAGGGTGGTACGCAGGGTATAAAACTGAGTGTGGGTCAGGCCTCACAGCCACCCAGTAGTAAACAGTAAAGTTATTGATGTAGTGAAAAGCTACAAGGGCTTGCAAGTATCCTGCAGGCAAGGATGGAATTCAAAATGATCTTGACAATCAGAGAAACAGCCTGAAAAAAACAAAGGGTCCGATTCAACCGCGACCATGTGCAAAAAGTCCCACGCTTCAGCCAGAATCGTCACCTGCGCAAACACATGATGTTCAGCAGCACTGCTAGAGAGTGCTCTGGAGAGAGCATCTAGCAAAAGGGTTCCTGCTGGCCACCAGCTGAACATGGGTAATAACATCGTGCTTTTGTGAAAAAGGTGAAGTAATACCAGCACAGGTGGCTCGACACATGCATCCTGCCATGTCCCTCAGCCTCAGGGGAGGCCAGCTGAAAGTGCTGAGACCTGAGCGTTTGAACAAGGCACTTCAAAAAAAAAACATGAAAGGGTCTACAGGAGAAGCAATGGGATCTAGAAAATATGGAAACAAGCCTGGAGTGGGGACACAGCAATCGCCTTCCGCCCTTTTGAAATCCTTGAGAACCAACATCTATCGTCACGACCACCCTGTGAACTACTCACTCAGGGTTTACAGAGTTAATGTATTTAAGAACTTTGCTTTGGTAGCTCAAGACAGATGAATAAAGGAAAGACTAATTTCAGCAGGATGGTTTTCTAAAGATGACAATCTTAAAATGTCAAAAATACTCTTAACTATTAAACATTTGACTGCGTTTATCCATTACTTTATCGGGAGCATTCTTCTCCAGACAAATCCCAGACATTGCGTCTATTTGCATTAAAAGCTGCTATGTGCTAATTTTAAAGATTTGTGTACCAGCTCTCTAAGCACATAATGGCAGCTTTACTGTGTTACAAAAACAGTTAACCATGGAGAATTAATGGAAACACGTCTTTTCTAATGTAATTAGTTCAAATTACTAAATCTGAGCAGAACTGAAATCACTCACTTTACTTTGAAAAGAAAGTTTCAATTAAAAAGAATAAAAGGGAACTCCATGTAAATATTTACACCACAGCTTAATTTAATCTTAACAAAAACAATACCAAATAAATCATTGAAAGGAAACTAGGTTTCATGTTGTACTGTCTTCTTAAGACTGATGGCTCTTGCTCAGAAACAATATTACTGAAGAAAAAAAAATTGTCAACACTTCCTTTTTTGTCAACAGAAACTTTTTTGTTCTCAAAATTAAAACATTGGGTTTTGAAAACACTGTCTGAAAGAGAGCAAATCAAGAGATTTCATGGACAAACTAAACACACCTGATGGTAAGAAATGGGAACAGGCTTCCGAAAAACAATCCACTCCACGATCTCACTGCACGGAGGAGTCGTCAGGGAACCTGCGTAGCGGTAGTAACTCCCAAGCGATGCTGGTAGAAGGTCCCTCAGCACAAAGGGATCCAGAAAGGTCTCCTTCTCTGCGGGGGAAGATTGACAAGTAAAATTACACTTCTTTTTTTACGTGTCTTTAAAACAGACATCACATTGATAGGCAGCCTAGCAAGGTGTAATGGCAACAACATATTTTATCATATATATATATATAATGAAGGATGGAAACACCCTATCAGGAAGTCTCTGTAAGAGTTGATGTGTTGATTATTATGAGAGCAGCCAAAATGCTAGTCAGTCCTATACTGCTCCTATTTAGAAGGCGTGCAGGTGTGAAATGCCCTTGTTATCCCACTGCTTTATGCTAGCACAGAAATAACACCGCATTCAGTGGCTTCAGCACTCAGTAAATTGCTCTTCAGCTTGATGGCAGTGAGTGTTTGTTAGAGCCTCGAGGGAACAAAGCTCGGTCCCAGCGGTCCCGCTTGTTGCTGCCTGACCAAAGAGCACTGGGTCACGTGCCTGTCTCATCCCCACCAGCCAGGAAAAGGGGTGCAAGAACACCGTCAATCCCTCGGTATGCTGCCAAGATAGCCAAGGCAGTGGCCAAGTGGCCAAGGCAGTGGATAGCCAAAAATGTCTCCAGGAGCTGCCAGGGTTGTACTGAGGGGAAGGGCAGCACGGCAGCAGAGCATCTCTAAAGCCGAGCTCCAGCTCAACGCGGTGCTTGGAGCAGCATCCAGAAGGTGCCCATAAGGGATTGCCTGCACCCAGCCACACGGGCAATGCCGGGGCTGGTGCTGGATGCAGTCGGCACAGCACCACAAACATGTATCAGAGGTAAAAACACTCTTCTCCCTCATTCAAGAAACTCCTTCCTGAGGTGCAGAGTGCTCGGGGATGAAGTCTTTCCTCCGAGAAGGCTCCTTGAACAGCCTGAAATGCAAACCTATGCACTGAAAGCATTTAGTTTCAAGTAACAGTGACAAGCTGGTAATATTTAACACTGTGAAGAAAAATAAATAAATGAAAGGAGGAAACAGCTGCAGGCAAGACAATTTCCCTGCCATCCCTGAGTATTTATCCTCTGCAATTTATGTTGACTCACAGGCCGAAGCTGCCTCTCAATCTGTGCAAAGGTGCTCACTGCCTCAGGGCATGCTGACACGCGAGGCTCTTCCATACATCACAATTCCTCACTTTCTATATTCTTCACGCTTCAAACAGAAGTCTACCTTCAGGTAGCACGAATTCTTCTCTCTCTGTCTCGCCAGAACTGCTAAGCAAGTCTGCTCCCCCATGGTGGGGCGGGGAAGCGGGCAGGTTGATGACCAGCACACACACCGTCACCAAGTCAGAAGGAAATTAATATGGGTGAGGTCTGCGGAATCCACTTCCACAGATCCCACAGTTTTCTAGAAGTCTCGATCCAATCAAGAGGTTTGACTATAGCTCTGAACAGCAGCCTGGTAAACAAGGGGATTGTTTTCCTCCACTGCTGCTGCAAGGTGCAAATATATGATGCTCTCCAGACATCTTCTGTTCTTCTGCACATTATCAGCAGGTGTGGAAAGTTTTTGTAGCCTTTGGTGTTCCAAAATATGAGTAATTCTGTTAAAGTTGAAGTACACCACATTGCAACAGAATGCTGTACTTTCTTCACTAACAATTTCTCTCCTCCTAATCCAAGCAGGTATGAAGGGCTTCTCAACCCACAAGAAGAAAACAAAGAATAAAACACATCTTCTCTTCATAGCCTATCTTCAGAAAAAAGTGTGTGTAGATAATAAATAGTAAAATATATATGATTGGCCAAAGTTCAAAGAGAACTAATCAAGAAATCATAATCACAGCAAAAGGTCGGATTTAATTTGATTTCCAATTAAAAACTCAACGGCTTATTTTTAAACAGGAAAAATTGGTTAGAAAAACTGCAAACTCAGTCAGAGGAGTTGATTTTGAAATTTAGCAGGCATGCAGTTCCAGAGCAAAATGACGTGTTTCTATTTAAGAAACTCTCTCTATGTGGAAGTTGAGCACAGAGTGGACTGCTATGAATCTAAAAGAGTATTTGAACATGCAAACATCCTCTTCGTGTTAACAGCCAATGACTATAAATGAAATAGATGGGAGGTACAGGACATTTTGAAAAGAGCTTTCCCCTTGTATCCATTTTTATTGAAACATTTATGACATAAGGCTTCAGTTACAATTAATTTAGCTATTTTTAACTTTTATAACCTTTTATTTAGAATGATGGAAACACTTAAGATGCTGGCCAAACATTCCCTGGAAATCCTAGAATACAGAGTATCCCTTTATGAAGGAATGACAGGAGAAAGAAGCTCATTTTACACTTTCAAGGATTTTTGTGCCATATGCTGACAATATTATATTTTAATAATTAATTGTTCATCAAAAGAAAAGATGAAGAACAGGGATGCTAAATTCAAAGTTATTCAAATTGCGAAAATGAATAATGCATGACTTTTATATTAAACACACACTGTATTAAGTAGTCTACATTTCATCCAACTCTGTCTTTCATTTTTAAACATTCCGAACTACAATATGAATAATCAACCAAGGGAAGCTTATTTAGACAGAGAAATACCTTATTTGAATGCAAACTGGAAGTATCCGACTCTGATTAAATTTTGGTTATCAATTAGGAAGGTTTCTTTCCTAAGCGTTTGGAAAGTCATAGTCAGCTATGAAAAAGATTATTTATTGAGGAAAAAGTAGCTTTGCTAATACACTATTTAAGTAGGACAGGGTGTACTCTATCTAATTTTTCATGGCTACAAGCAACACTCTAAGTTTTTGTTAATGAATTCCAAAGATTAAAATAAAAATTACCTATAATTGGATTAAAATGACTATTAAAATAGATGATAATCAATTGATTATGGTTTAATAACCCAGCACTTTTGAAAAAGGATTATTCATTTATATCACTTCCATCTAGATGCATGGTGCAGTTTTAGCAAATGGAGTCACAGAGTTTCATGCAAAGCTTAAAGAAAAAGTGACTTAGAAATTCAGAAGTCTATCTCCAATATATCCCTTCAATATCATATAGAAACAGTAAGTGACATGAAATTATGTTCCTAAGAGCTTGAGCCAGTTTTGAAAATAGGATTTGAAAATCATGTCATTTAAAATTTCATTCTTAAATCACTTATTAGTGATGGTGAACCTGTAAAAGAATCATTTGCAAGCTAAGCCACAGCATTCACTGAATATGGAAGAAATATTTTGTGTATGTATATGCATACATGTGTGTGTGTATTAACACTAACATTCCTACTGAATTGTAAAGAGCAAAGCTGGAAAAAATATCAAACCTTTCTTCCCTGTCTTCCAAAGCCAGCTCCTATTTCCCATTTTCCCTGCTTGGGACTGGGACGAGTTTTGCCCAGAAGACTGGGGACAGACCGAACAGGATGAGGAGCTTACAGGAGGGAGAAACCAGACAAGGCTGGGAACTATACGATCTTCTGTGTGAGAACGAAAACCAGAATAAAAAGTAACAAGAGAGCATTTGCTGACAGGTACTAAGAAGAGAACCAGCAGACAAAAGCAATAAAACATCAGTGAGAACATCTGTGTTGACCTGCAAATACCTGTGAACCGCTGCAATGACTGCTGCAAAAGCCACCCGTGAGCCACCTACTCGTTCTTACACGTGAACCAGCCTCACACCTGCGCGGGCTCTTCTGCCGCTCCTTGTCCTACTTTATTGGTGCCAGAGCACAGCCGTGCACCCAAGCAGAAAAAGAAACAAGCAGGAAATTGGAGCCACAGAGATTGGGACCCTAATGACAGACCTCGAACCACAGAGCACTACTCTGAGAAAGCAACAAGTAAAGCATTGCTGTGGCTGCCGGGTCCAGGTAATGTGGACAACAATGACACCTAGGACGTCTGCTGAGATGCCCCTCTAATGCCGCACAGCCAATTTTATTGACAGTCAGCAAACAGGGATCCTTTGTTTACAGCACCAAGGCTCGTAGAAATGCATTCACTCTAATATTTCCACAGAAAAAATTATCAAGTGCCACAGATTCATTGTTGACAATTAAGACAATGAATGTGACATTTAAACTACTGAGTATTCCCCGGCATAAAAGCACAATATGGTATTTTAAGTTGCACTCACAAAAAGGAATTAACAGTCAGCTTGTAACATATCTGACTTTTTGACACAACAGTCATGTCTACCTCTTAGTCTTTGTCCCTGAATAGCAGTGAAACTGAAACAAGTACACATGGGCAGACCACACATTATGCTTACACATTTGCCTTGAAATCAACAGAAAAAAACTTATATTTGAGTTTTATTTATAAAATAATGCAGTAGGAAACATGCATTTACGTGACACATGTAAACTCTCTTTTGCCAGTTTAGGTGCAGGAACAGAACACAAAAATGTAGGACTAAGCAACCTATGATAATACCTGGATAACCAAGTAGCTGTTTCAACACATCAGGTGTAGTCTCCCAACATTATTTTGGTTTAGTAGACAAACAAATACTTTTATTTTTTTATTTTTTTATTTTTTTTAATCAACCACTAATGCTCAGCATATTCTTTGTCTGGGCTGGTAAATTTCCCCACTACTTTGCACGGAACCAAGGGCCATTATTTGTGTAACCCAACCCAAAGTCACAGCAATCACAGGCACACTTTAAAGAACTGACCTATTTACACTCTGTATTTGTTAAAGCATCACCACATGTGAGCTGATATCGAGCTGTGCACAATAGTTTTCCCAGCAGAGGAAAAATCAGATCTTGAAACAGATACTGGTGGCAAATCTCCACCAAGTACTGCAGTTTTCAGAAGTTGATGCCAACAAATATTATATTGCAAGAGCTATCAGTTGGATATTTCGACTTCAAGGACTGACTTGCTAAAAATAAATTCTCTGAAATGCTGGAAGAAGATAGCCCTGAATTTTAACCGAATCACTGTGGAATAGGAGGGTTCTTGAGATATTCAGGTAAACAGCATCACAACTATCTGTGATCAAACCCCTTTTCAAATCTAACAGGAACTTGGATCGGAGATCACAAGCAAATAACTATATGCCAAGTCCATTTATATCTCATGGAATGCTCTGGACTTTCATCGTGCTTTTCTGTAAGAAAACAGGAACTTGGCTGCAGTGAAAACAATATCTTAAAATGAGCTTATTTCCAAAATTAACGTATGTGCAATGCCTGATAGGTGGAAACGTTACCCAGCTTCACTTTGAATAACTGAAATCTGCAATACCAATATGAAGAGCTTTGAAAGTCTCCCAAATTTGTTAAACAATGTTACTGCCAATTTCATTTTCACGATGAGCCAAGTCATTCTAAAGCTTCTGCATTCAAACATTAAAAAACAAACACACAAAAATAATCAAAAGGACACCATGCCACACACCCACTGAGCCAGAACTTCCAAGATAAAGCAGGCTGCACACCAGAGACAGGGACCAGACACACTGTGGTGATGTTGAAGATGAGATTACAAATATTCTATGTTACTTTAATTGAAGAGATCTTCAAACGAGTACTTGCTGTGTAAATCCAGTATGAAGAGCAGTTTCTGACAGACCTCTGGACCCAGTCTAATTCTTGTCACTTACTGTACAACTATTACTCTCATTTTTATTTTATTTTTTTAAAGACTACATCCTCTGCTACACAATGCAAAGAACCACAGCACAGCATGGCAAAGAAGGGGAATGAGAATAACAGCCCTATCTCAGGGAGCCTGCAGTCTCATTTAACCTGAGACAATTGGTGAGTGGCACAAAGAAGAGAGGAAAGAAAAAAAGGAGACTTCCATGGAAAACAAACAAACAAACAAACAACAACAACAAAAAAAACAAAACAAAAACAAACAAAAAAAAACACCCAAACACAACCTGAACATTTCCATGGCAGGTATCAGTCTCAGGTTTAATTTTTCTCCTTCCCTCTCTTAAAAGAGTTTAAGAGGAAAAGATTTAGCTGGGGAGGATGAATCTTAAATCTGCAAGGAAGTAAAAAATAAAGTAAAATAAAATTGGAACCTTTAATGCTTAATTCCTGCTGATGCAGGGCTTTGGCATAACGGCTTGTTGCCATTCTGGACTGCGATGAGACTTCTGCAGGTTTCACAAAATCTATCCCAAGGCAGAAGTATACATGAAGTCAAGGTGAGAGAGGATATGGAAACTAAGAAATACAGAGTAGGCACTACTGACTGGGGGAAAAAGAAACTGTGAGGAGACCTTCAGAGGGGCAGAGGATTCCTGGAGCAAGCTGAACCCTAGCACAAGCAAGGCAGAGGTGGCCAGAGGGGCATGTCCTTTTCACATCCTCCAGTGGAGCCAAGCACAACTGCACCTTCTCAGACTTCGACGCCCCTCTCTTCTCAGCGCATAGCCTCAAAACTCACCAGCAAAGCACGCAACTCCTCCCCACAGCCTCCCCACGTGCTTTGTTCACATTCATCATCAACCTAAATTCAGCCACATCTTAAATTTTGAGTTCTTACTGCTGCAATCTTCTTTTTGTTAGCCTGACTTAGTTTTTCTGTGCAACGTATTAATTATATGTCAGCTTGCTGGTCTGTGCTCAGCCCTGACCAGCACTGCTTTCCACAGAGCAGACAGGTGAAGGACCAGAGATTTCTAAGACTTCCATCATTTATTCTTTTAAATGATCCAGACCCCTGCGGCTATGCACAGAGCTGCCCTATATAAAGGTGTGAACTTATCACCTCTGCTCTCATCTTCCTTTCCCACTTCCCTCCTCCTCGCCTTTGCTACACAGCGACCATGTCCTGGCCCCTTTCACACGGCTACTCTGACTGTGAACACAAGAACAGATCAGAAAACAAAAGAATATACCCAGATCATCCCAGAGGAAAAAAAAAAAAAAAAACACAAACCACTCTTCCACATTTCATTCTCAGTTCAACACATCACACTGCTCTTCCTTTGATGGGCTTCCTTGTTCCAAATTGGGTTTCTGCTTTCTTCAAAGTTTTGCTTTAAAAGACAAGGTCCCACGGCAGCACGCCTCACCCTCACCCCTCTCCCCTGCCTTTCTTCTCTGCAACCCTTGATATTTGGTGCAGAAAGCAAACAGCTTGTCAGGTGGCATTATGGTTAAAGTTAAAAACAAAAGAAAAAAACTGTCATGCTGCTAATGGTGTTTTCTTGTTATTATGCCTTCTGGTGTGATAGATCCACAGGGTAACTAACACTGTCTGGATTGCTTCCTTTTTAGTGCTGATTTATTTTAACAGGTTATTCACTGCCTTTTGCCTAGGACAACTGGAGAGATGTGTAACATATTTATTCGCTTCTTTTTTTTTTTTTTTTTTGTTGCTAAAGCAATTCTGTTTCCACTGTATTTCGGTATGGTCTTCCCAGCAGCCCCTGAAACGTTGGTGGTCACCACCAACACACCTCGGCACCTCTTGCTCACCTTGAGGGAGACCCAAGATCTCACTCTGCCCCATGCTGAGCTTAGGTTAAGGCACTTTGATGATTCAAAGGCAGAGGAAAAAAAACAAACAAGAAAATTCCCAAACTCCCTTTCAAATAAACAAAGGCATCCCTCTACCCAGCACCCCCCCACTCGCAAACAAGCAACAGATGTCATCGATTCACTTTGTACCTATGCTTTTGATCTGGCTGCACCTTGATTTTCACTGCTCGCTTTTGACAAGGAAGGGAATAAGAGCCCCATCTCTGTGACATTAATAGAGGCTCTTCTGCCACGGTAATTTATTTGTGCTTTGCTAATAACTTTCTGCTGATCTGTGTAGGTTCTCGTGACAGTCACAGAGAACAGGACAAGTGACAAAACACCGTTTCCATCACCGTGAAAGGTCTTCCACGAGCCTGGGGTAGCAAGGGCTCCTGCTCCTCTGATAACTCCTTGCCTGTGGGGTGAAAAGGGACCAAGCAGAACACCTGAGCCCAGCCCAGGCTGGGAGAAGCAAATGCTGCACAGCCCCAGCACCAGGCACTGCCTTCAGGACTGAAATCAGTGAAGGAAACACCTTTTAGTGCCTTTCAGGCAGCTGGTAAGAACAAGGAAAAACCATCTCTTAAGAGGCTTACGCACAAAATGGTACTAAAAGGGGTGAGCCAAAGACAGTGGAGGTGAAGAAAAGCGATGTTTCTGTTAGGTTTTCCTCTGAGATCTGGCTGAAGCACGACAGACAAAAGCTTTTGTGGCCATTTTAATGCAAATAAACTGTGTAAGACATAACCTGGCATTTCATGTCTCTCCAGTTCCCTCAGGGGTACAATTGCCCTTCCTGAAGCCCTGGGAGCCTGCTCAGTCTTTGCACAAATGTAGCTTTGTCCTGCCCCACGCTCCACAGCATCGCGAGGGAGGGTGAGGAGCAGAAAGAGGCTCAAGGCACTCAGGTGAGCACATCAGCAGCAAAACAGAGGCAGAAAAGCCTGTTCTGCAGCACCATGACTAGGCCTGTGTCAGTTGTTACTCAACCATGCACCTTCAGAGAAGGACATGCATTATCCCACCAGCACCACCGCAGCTGGAGGCTCTGCTGGCAGCTTCTGCGAGGAGAACAGCGTTTGAAGAGGAGCTAAAAAAGAACCCCAGTGGTTAGAGCTGAAAGACACCAGCAAGTCGGCGTCAGAAAAAGCACATCACGCCCGCCTGTGCTCCATCCCTTCTGCGGAGGGAGGACTGCGTGCTCCCAGCTGTCAGTCTCCAGCGGCTCCGCGGCAGACGCATGCTCGCCGCGCACTTCGCGGCAGGGAAAGCAGGAGTGAGAATAGCAGGCACCTCGCTGGCGGGAGGTGTGACAAATCCTTGGCAGAGCATGGAACCGAAAGCAATTTTAAAATCAGCAACAGGCAGCTGACAGCTCTGAAAAGAGCCTCCTCGTTGTTCGTGTGCCTTTACAATGCTCTGCGCGGGCGGCCGCAGGAGTTTGGGAGCAGCGGCGTAACGGGAACGTACTGTTCAGCAGGAAGCTGCGGGGCAAACCCAAAGGCGTTACCGTCGATCCAAACTTCGTCAGGGTGTTTGGAACCTCACTGGTTTCCCTTCCAGCTAAGAAACTTTAAACGGTTGCTCATGTAAAATTAAGCTTAATGTGACATTAAGATTCTAGAAAATTATGCCTGGAGATGAGGAAATAAAGTGAACTCTGAGCAGTAACTAAGCCTGTATTGATTTTTATGCGTACGCTTCTCTATCATTGTTACTAAGCTGGTGACACTGTGAAGGGCACAATTATTTATGTTCCATCAAATTAGTAAGTAATTCAAATCCCTGACAAAATCTCAAGCAAAAATTGCTTTCACTTCTGCAGAAAGTCCTCCCGACACTTGAATTGTTTGCCTACCCTTAAGAAATGCACTGTAAAAATGTAAGAATTCCATAGAAAAATGAAATGCTACGCAAGAAAAATGAAAAGCGAGATCCCCACTCATCAGTAGCACCTCTACCTGTAACTGAGGGGTGTTCGAGCTGCTGCCATCACAGGGACAGGGCAGTGTGGGTGCTCTGCCCTTCCAGAATGGAGTCCCTGTACAGGGACAAGCCTTCTAGTATGGCAAACGAAGAAATGATGATAGTGTGTGTGTGTACAATTTCCTTCTTGAAAACTGAATGATTGGGAAGAAGGAGTGACCATGCAGCCCAAATCAGCAAGGATGTGTTGCTGGTCAGGAGGAGACAGAGATAGAAAAAGAAGGAAATCTTACGTAAATAGGGACGTTGAAATGAGGTGCATGGCAGGAGCAGTGCCAAGGGGCTGATGTTCTCTCCAGCCAGAGGGTACACAAACATTTAAAAGCAAGGTAGTTATTTCAGCATTCATGTGTATTCTTGATTTCTACAGTGCCTCTGTATTGTCATGACCACCTAAAAATAACGTGGGTGTGGAAGTATTATAAAATGCAAAGAAACTTAAGGTTTCCATTTTGCTTTTCTCCAGCTTCTTTTGTTGGATCTGCTTGATCCAGCCACACTGTCCAAAAATCATGAGTTCCCCAGTGTATTTCAGCCAAAAAGTCCGTTGTAGCCTTAGGGTTCCAGCTGAATTCTGCCAAATGGAAGGCTGGAAGAGTCTTTTAAGATAAATTCATAAAAATGTGCTCATATAAGATGTAAGTAAATTACACCAAGAAAAGAAATGAGGGTGTCTGGAATTAAAGCTCACATCTTTACTATTATTCTACATAATAACATTAGAAGAGAGATGTAAGAATTCTTCACTGAAGCGTTCCACCAATATTTAAGTTAAAGAGAACAATTTCTTTGAACAACTACTTTGTAGGAGGAAATTCCCTTACGCTACCCACCAAAAGAGCCCTAGAAAAGGCCTTTAATCAGGGCCTTTGAAACAGGAAGGAAAGCAAGATTTTCCTCTTTTTCTTCCTTAATGTTTTTAAAAGGAAACTAGCTATTGAAATATATCAAGCGAATTCCTTTACTTGAAACACTAGTACCCTTCTGTGCATTGTGAGCAAAACAAAAATAAACGCCTTTTATCCACCCAGATTGTGCTGTGGGTAGGCAGTGCCAAGACGGACTAATCATTATGTGGTCAGAGAAATCACAGCCTCGGGACCGTGTCACATCCTACCCAAACAATTATTTTTGGGAATGGAATAATACTCTGAGGAGGCATTGGTGTGATTATCCGCTACTGGCTATTACAGCTGCAGCAGAGAGGAGCAAGAGACGGAGCAGAAAAAAATACGATGAGATGGCTAAAATAGCATAGAGCTTGCAGGGGGTAGTGTCTTGAAATAGAAGGCAGGTAGAAAACAAAGCTAAAAAGAGATCTTGGTCCAGTTAAATGGCAGCTTGACTTCAGTGTCAAATTACGTAGCCACTGAAAAATCTTTGCAGCCCAACTGGTCCTCACTTTATTTTTGCTAGCCTGTTTTGCTACCCAGTGGGAGCTGGATAATAACATCTATTTTTGTGGAAACCAACAGTTTTTCAGCTGTGTGTGTTGTTTTTATCTCACAGCAGAACACTGCAATTTATAAACAGCAAAATCTATGGAAAATTCTCTAAATGAAGGACTTTATGGTATGTTATCATTTAACCCCTATTTTTCACTTCCGTTGGATTTATTAGTGTTCCCAGTTGCAATGTTAAACGACTCTGAAAGTAGAGCAATTAATCCAAAATCCTATTTGTTTTAATCTAACACTGTCAACTAGTTTTAGGTTTGCAGTCAAGAGAAAAAAATGTTTGTTAAGCTCTACAGCACTAGCTAATGTCTAAAGACAATCCTCTGAAAAGGTGCAAAGATGTTTTATCGCAGCACTATAGATGGGACAGAGATTTATTAGAGTACCTAACACCATTCCAGCAGATGCCTGTTGAATTATAATGAGATTATTAAAACTTTACAAATCATTATATTAAAACCTGACAAGAGTACTTCTGGAACCGGAGCATCTTGATGTCATTGCTAATGATGCATTACCTGTGATAAGGCTTCAGTAAAATTCCTAAGTAAAAACTGGTTCTGAAAGTATAAAATATATTAATATTTATTTCAGTACCTGCTTTAAGTTCAAGGATAATAGCTTTATATGCATCAGAACAGTCGAATGATCCTATTTATGTCAGCATTAGAAAGATGTTCATCTGCTGCAAAGTTTAATTAATTTTCACAGATAGTTAATTTTCTGTTTCATTATCAGCTCCCTAAATTTGAAAGACAAATAATTTATAAACAAATAGAAACTTCAGAGAGGAGTATTTTTAGAGCAAATAGAAGATAAATAGCAGGAGTGAAGCATCAACGCTGCCTTCGAAGTACTAATATGAATGATATATTGTAGTAGGATTTGATTGATAACTTACGCATTCTAGAGTGCCGACTGAAAAGAAATAAATTGTTTACTGTTAACCCCAACACATTTTCAGGTAACAAATGACGACGGTCTTTACCAATCAAATAATGGCTGTAATGCCCTTAGACATCGTGAATGAGGAATGTGCAGGCTCTGCATCCTTCCAGGGGTGACTTGATCCTTTAAGGACAACATTCCTGCCCTTCTCCCCTTCCTGGCAAGAAGAAAGTTTAAGCAGCTACTTACCATGATGTACGACACCCTTCAACCCATGGATAATGGAATCCAGTGCTGGATTGTCCCTCTGACTGACCTACATGCAAAGGATACAGGATTGGTTACATCTATTCTGGCATCAGACAGAACAGTCTCAGTTTAAGCTTCTAAAGAAAAAAAAAAAAAAAAAAAAAAGTTATCTAACAAGCTGCTTAGTTCTCACATTTACAGTGGCTCTTCACCAAATGCCAAAGATACATGGTGTAATGAAATAAAGTAAGAAAGGTGAAATTAAAATAAAGCATTCTCCGAATTCATTAAAACACGAGCAATAATATCACCCAACAAAACCTAAAAACAGAGAGCTGTTTTTTTTCTCCAGCTACTTCTCCTTCCATAGAAGAAGACTGCTGTGATAAACAGAAGTTATCTCAGAACAGTCCATACCTTACTGATACGGAAATAAACCTGGTGCTGCCACTGCACCCAGTAGAGCTGGACCCCTTTCAGCTGTAATGCAGTTGGGCCCTGACATCTTTTTGTTACTCATCTTTTTACATGTATTTAATTTAGTGCCATCTGGACAAGAGAGAAGAAAAAGAGCTACAAGAGAGCATCTAGAAGCCTCTGAGTTTTGAAAATGCAGTTATCTGAACTGCCAGACCCCAAAACTGGTACTCCCACAGTGTTTCTTCCATGGTTGGCTAACATCCATGCCCTCTGCAACGAGGAGACCCAGCACCAGGGAGAGGAGGGAAAGGTGTACGAACCCTGTAGAGCTCCACAACTTTCCAAGTAAACCCACTACCTCAGTCACCTACTTGCAAAACAGCCAAGGAATTTACAAACAATAACTTTTGTTGTTGTTGTTGTTGTTGTTTTTAAGAATTATTTTTAACATTTTGCATCTTCATAGACACTGAAGGAAAACACAATTTTTGTGAATGTGTCCCATTATCTAAAATACATGCAATTTACTTCGGGGAAATAAATATTGGTATGTGCCTCATTCACGCAATACTTCTGTCTTTTTTTTTTTTTTTTTTTTTTTTGCCACCCGTCAGTATCAGAAACCTGATCCCTCTTGGTCATCTTTGGATTGACTGCTCCCAGTATGGAAACACATTGACTGCAGAAGAGCTACCGTACTCCTGCCTGCCCACAGTTTCATGTCATGAGGAAAAACAGAGCTTAAACACTTTCTGTTCACAATTTAACATTGAGCAAAGAAGTGGTGGAGATAAAAGAAGAAAACATGAGGGAAGAACTAATGCCCAGCAGGGAGCACACTGTCGCGTGAAATGTGGAGCTGGCTTGGAGCACGCTCTTAGGAAGAGCGACTGCATCACTGACTGCAGCACATCCAAAAATGCATTACTGTAAAAAAATAAATTCACAAATTCTACCTGCCTGGTGGAGGAGAAAACTGGCATCCACTGGCCCAAGTTTCACATCTCTTCCCATCCTCCTTCCCCTTTACTAATAAGAAACCTTAGAAACCTCATTATTTTTTTAGACAACTGCATTGAGGGGGAAAAAACAAAAAAGGCAACTTTTTTTTCCCTATTTATTTGACCTTTGAACTAAGCTGCTGCGTTCAGGACACATTCACATGCTCTTGTCTCCAGAAAAAAAAAAAAAAAAAAAAAAAAAAGTATTGTTTTGGTTTGGAATTTTAAATGGGAATTGAAGATCCTTTTCGCAACACAGCACTCCAAGACTCGCAACGATCAGGTAGGGCTAGATTTGCAATAAAATTATGAAAGCAGCAGAAGCAGCTTTGAAATATATATAGCTTAGATGATACTAGCAATAATATTATTAGGCCTGAAGGCTGTAAGCTCTTTGAAGCATGAACTTTTATGTGCCCAAAGGGGTGCTCTGTACATTTTGGACTCTGTATAAATAATAATCACAGTATACTGAACCCAATGACCCACTTTGTAAGTTCTGTCTGGCTTCTGCCAAATCAACAGTAAACACTTTAAAAATGCAGAGCTGTTGGAAGACACGTTCCTGCATCTTTTCCATTTATTCAGGTTTCTCCAAGCCATGGTCACCACTAAAGAAAAATCATTTAAAAAGCTACTGGTTATTGAGCACAAGACTGTAAGAAAAACTTACACTGGACTCAAACAATGTTTTATTTATTGCTATTTAACTGTAAGTTGTACAGAATTTTATTTTGTTTGCTATGTTTTTATCTCTGGTGACAGCTACGATCAGTCCAAAGAAAGCAAATAGATGGAAAGAAACCTAAAGGTTAAAACTCTTCCTTTTGGGATTTTCTGTCAAAGCAGATCAATTCTTAACCTCAGCCTTGGCAGCGCCCCTTAATCTGCTGAGGTGGTATGCCTATATAGATCCATCTAAGCAAGCTTTTTGATAACATATTCTGCAAATATGTTGTGTTCTCCAATAGCATGAAATCAAGAGTCATGTTACTTCTTTGGGGGTGGGAAAGCATATGCTCCATGCATCTGTAATCATGTTTTCTCTGAGGGTACTGGGAGTGGGATCTCATGTATCTCTCAAAAATCTCAGGCAAACAAGTACCACTCGTGGAGATGTCTGTTCAGACCTGCTTGGGATATAGTCTTACTTTCCTTCCAGATGCTTTCCCCTTTTTTTCCTTATACTCGCACGCTGTTCTCCCACATCTCGCTATACCCTTTTCAGGATCTTGGCAAGACCATTAGAAAAGTGCCAAAAAGTTTTCTCATTTTGTGGAATGGTTCAGAATTTAGAGCAAAACTTTTCTTGCATCTCTTTTTTCCTTCAAGTTCTTAAAAAAAAAAAAAAAAATCCTTGATTTTTTTTTTCCTCTCCCCAGCTCTATCTTTTTTCTACCGCTGTTCATAGAAAAAAAGCAGGTTTCTGAAACCCAGAACATCAAGTTCTATCCCCAGTGCTGTATGTCTCTGGTTTGACTGGCCTGGAGCTACCACGCTGGTTGAGATCAGAGATTCACCCATACAAGAATCCTGTCTCTGAAAACAGCTGATGCTCAAAAGAAAGGCCGGGCCAGGGGAAGACAAAACGTACCACAGCCTGGTTTTTCTCCTGTTATATAATCTGACTTACAGAAGAGTATTCTTTATTATCTTATGGATATATTCTAAAGGACAACAGAAATGAATTCTTCAGGTTGACTTTACATGCCACATCTCTCATGATGCCTTGGCTGCAGAGCTACAGAATGACCGTACATCTGCGACTTAGTCATGACGCTTTGGCTTCACCCAACACAGGCCTGCCAAAGCTGGCCAAAGCTTTTCTTTACCTGTGAGACAAGAGCAGTGAGATTTCCCCTCCTCCTTCTGGAGGCTAACACAGAAGAAATGTCACCAGTGAAAATTCCTCAAGCACAGGAATTTCACAAACACAAACCTCACAAACCTGTTGTGCCACCAGTCATGAGTGCTCTGCACAGCACGGATTAATGGGACAGATGGAAAACCATGCTGAAATTGCCCTAAAATACTCGCAGCACCACCACGACAAATGTTGTTTCCTGAAGAAGATGCACTTACTCAAGACTGACTAACACTCTATAGGTCTGCAGGAAACAAGATAAATAACAATTGCTTGCATCATTTATAATTGAACAATGTCTGTAATCCTCTTCAGCAGAAACAGGTAGCTATTGTGCTAAGTGCAAGGGAAAAATAAACACAGGAATATCATTAAGCAGTTTCCTGTGCTGAGAGCTCTCACTATAGGGTAAATATGGAATGAAGATGACACGAGGAAGCAAAAGCTTACTTATCATACCCTTTGGGTGACTTCGATACCTGGTGCACATGCCGTTCTGGGTAGTGTGAAGAGCTTGTCATTAATGCCGTGAATAAAAGAGGCATTTGCAATGTAGGAAAAGGTCATGCACAAGCGACCCCATTCTGCAGTCATAAAACAGGGACGTTCTTCAAGTGAAGCCATGGTGGAAATCATTACCCTAGACAGGTTGCATTTACTTATTGCTCCTGCATCTAACGCAGGCACTGAAAAACGATTCATTCCGCAGTTAACAGCGAGGTTGATCAGTCATGAACTCTATTGACAAGAGCGTTAACACCTTTCAGCAGCATAACCTGTTGTACCTTTGTTTGCAAGCACTGTTCCTGCAGCCCTGCCCTCAGAGTTGGCAGGCAGGGCAGGAGGGACGCCAGGGAGCCAAGCTATTCCTTGGGATGACGACAGTGATGCTCCAGAGAGGAAAGTTCCAGAGGAGGTGCAAGGAGTGTGACAGGGACAGAGAGCCCCACAGCTGGGCCGTTACGTACAGCACTAAGCCACAGTGGTAAAGACAAACTTTATGGACATTACCCTATAGAAAGCCTGTGTTACCACTGTACTAAGCTCAGCATGTCCTAATGAGTTAAAAACAAGCAAACAAACAAGCAGCAACAAAAGACAGCCCATGTTCTCAGCCATTCTCTTTCTGTTAAGTAGCTGAAGCTCTCCGCTTGTCTGATTATTTAATGGAACAAACCCAGAACCTCTTAAGCCTCTGATTTCACAAAAATCAGCAGAATTGTAAAGTGTTCAAATTTATACCACATGCTATATAATTTAAACCATATGTTAATTTGTATAAGTAAACCATGACCTGTCTTTCTGCTGGAAACAGTTCCGTAAGGCACAAAAAAAAATGAGTCTCAGGCAAAATTTTCGAGTTTGATTTTTTTACGAAAAATAGTGAACAAATAAATAAAAAACACAGGAACCCCAGATAAGCACTGAGGCAGTTGGAAGGCCATGCAGCTACACCAGATGTTGCCTCAAAGACCCCTGCCCAGAGGGCAAAATTTCCTCCACTCTTCCCCCCATTTCCATTGTGTTGGGTGCCTCTCCAGAACCAGGTTATCCTCCTCCCTCCAAGCAACATGAGAAAGGCTGGGGGATGCACCACAAAGCCCTCTAATCATCACTGGTACCAGTCACCCTGCAAAAAGTAGGTGAATATTAATAGCTTGAACTGTTCAAAAGTAAGGAATATGCTTTTCTTTTAAAAATATGTTTAAATAGATCTACTGTATTGAAGAAAAGGGTGTGGGGAAAAAAGAACAGAAGAAAACCCTTCCAGGCTGAGTGATATGAAATACAAATTTCTCTCTCATTTCGAGCTACAAAAAATCTGGCATTTAGACTTATTAAACTGTCATAAATTTGCAGCAACTGCTTTCAAGCTCATTAAATGGCTCACAGACAGTACTGCAAAGCATCTCACAACCAAGGAGAATGCCATAGCCAGCTATATTGAAAGGTGAAATGACATGCATTTTGTGCAAGTCAGGGGAAAATGAATGGCAACAATTTTGTGATACACTACCTGAGCCTTTCCCCTCAGAATAGTGATATAATTTACTTTTCTCTCCCACTGCAACATTTGGCCCTTGACTTGGAAACTAAATCTTCAATCTATCAAGCCTTACCCATCTGCTAAGTAAAATGGCCAAGACAATCTGCATGCCTTGAATTCGATATAGCCAGCTGCTCCCAGAACGCCGTGGCATTAACATCCAGAGACCATCCTCTTGTGCTGTAAAGGATGGTGTCTGCCAAGGATGAATGACTACATACTTAACCGTGGCAGCTGAAGCCAGTGACAATGGCTGACACAGAGAGAAGCCAATGTGTCAAATTCTACTTTCAATTTCAATGGTGAAAGTCAGGGGTAATATTCTCCCTAACTGCATGCCTTCAGCTCCCATTCAGCTCGCGGTTAAGATCTACAGCTCGCCGGCCAAATACTCAAGTCTCTGAACACGCTGTACAAACAACGAAGAAAAAAGAAAACTGTTATAAATTAACTACGTTGCAGAGATTAAATTGTCCTGTAGGGTTTCAGGACAATCAAGGTGGTTAAACAATTTATTCTCTTATCAGAGCAGTACTGTTGGACAGATGCCAGTCCTCAAGCTCCATGGCAAAGATTTTCACTATTTTAGAACAGAAATGAGAAGAATCCCATTAATGCAAACATTCTGCCACACAATACATATATTTTAACCTCACGGCAACAGGATTTCAAAGAATTCAAGATACAGTCAAAAGAAACATACTTTTCTCAAAGGGAAGGTACTTGGCAAATTGCTAGTGAAACCTCAAATTCTTGTCTTTGGGGCCAATTTATTTTAAAGCTCGCTAACAGCTTGGGCAGGTGCTACTCCTAACCCTTCTGCACAATCCCACTTCAACCCTGCAAGGGTCGGCAGCAGTAAGAAAGGAAACACATCCTGGCTTTGCGTACCCTTTTGCTCTGCACAAAGTTCATTGTCTCTCCTCCCTCCTCTCTCCCCTTTGAAGCCCACACTGTAAAATCTGGTTGTGGATAAATATCTCATTTTTTAAACACTGCTGAACAAAAGAAAGATTTCAGCCAGATCTGGAATGTGGATAAACAGATATAGAAAGTTTACACGTGTTTTGGTTTGAAATACAGTAGGATTTATTTATTTTGACTTTTTTGAGGGGGGAATTGATGGGTGAAAAGGGATAGCGGACAAAGCTGCAGCACAGCTATCTATGAAGGCCAAAAATGCCTACAGAGCTCCCAACACAACGATAAGCCAGATTTGGTGCTCTGCATATTTTTCACCTTCACAAGCACCAAATGATCCAGGAATGATACATTCCTGTTCCTCCACAGACGATAATTTCTTCCATTTGCCCCCCTTCTCCCCACGCGCTCGTAATTGCACATCTCCCATGGGAGTTCACGCAAAAGGACAAAGCTGGCCAAAAGCCTGCAGCCTCACAGAGGTGAGCTGGGAGATGGAAAGCATTTGCTGTGTAATGAATGAACTGCCCAAAGTAAGTGTCCTGCAGAATGTATTTGTAAGGGAAAACAAGAAATGGAAACAGCTCCCTTAATACTTCAAGCTGCTGCTCATGTGTGAAATCAGAGAATAACAGGTACCGTACCCCGGCAAGATGTGACACTGAACCTTGTGCTGGCGCATGCATTATTTCACACAGATACTGCCGTGACCTTTGATTTTTTTTAAAAATGTGCATTAGAGCTAAGCTCACCTTTGCCTACAGCAACTGGTTTCGGGTTCAGTGATTTGAAAGCAAATTCTGCTGGGTTCAATCTGGGTTTTGGCTTTCAGGTGTTAGTAATCCTGCTATGAATTAACATATACTGAAGACACAGAGGTGCATATGCTGGCAGAGATGTTCTTAGAAGTTTCATTCACTATGTTGTTTGAAAAGAGGGGGGAAAAAGTTAATGAGTCTTCCAATGATTATTTTAAATAGAATAATGGGTGTGCATTGATCCCTCTAGCTAATTCCACTTTGAATAATATATCATTCTGACTGAAAGCTTGCTAGTGATCTATTAACTTCATATTTCATCACAGCTTTGGAGGGTGTATACAGTGAGATATTAACTATCGGTACCAAGGAGAAAAATGCACTTTTTTTTTTTTTTTTAAAAAAAAAAAGAGTCCCAAATGGTTTTAAAAGCTACTGAACTGACTTTGGGGTCAGGTGTTCTGGCTGCCCCTTATCTTCGTTTGAGTGTAAGGCAGCCACTCATGATGGAGGCATCCACAGTTCCTCTCGACCTCAGCTTGCATCCTCCCTCTCTTTGTACCAGCTGCATCTCAGCCCCAGCTAGTTGCAGACACCCTCGGACAAGGATGGGACAAACTCAGATACAGATCAGCAATATACATTTTCACTGTGCCCAGTAGGGAAGCCTGAAAATGCAAGATGTGCAAATAGTCCCTTCTACAATAAAGGCTGGTTGAAATATCAGTGTCTTAAGTGCAAAGGGACTTCCTCAGAAAAACACTCAAGAGAATTTTTACCAAGGACTTCGCCAAGGCTGTAAGACTGTCTCAATAAAGAACAAAAACGAGCATGAAACAGAATGGTAGAGCCAAGTATTGCTCTGTTCTGTTTGTGCACGTTGAGTTTGTTAGCAGAAGGAAACACCGACCAGGTATTGTACGTGTGCTGGCAGCTAACTGATCAGCTCACCAGGCTGAGCAATACTTCACAGCTTCCTCCCCGAGCATCACCTCCATTCACTACCACCAGATTTGCAACTCCAGAATGGTAACAATAAATAAATAAATAAACAGCCAGCAATGCATTTTCCTTTCTTTCGGTAAGCCCCTCATTTGCAAACTTTGACTCACACCATTAATGAGGTTTCCTCGTAGGCATTAATTTCACCAAAGTATTCTTGCACTTTGAAAGCACGACACTGCTGGTTTACTGTAAGTGACTAGCACATTCAATTAACAAGTTACCGAAATATCTTAATAAGCAGATATCTAAGGAAAAACAAAAGATATATGCAGCTCAAAAGTACAATCTGATTAGCAGCAATTGAGTGTTTAAGATGCAAAGCTCTGTAAAAGACAAAAATGTGATTGCAACACAGAGGCAAGACAACTTCAGCAGCAGATCCTCGAAGCCAAGAAAGCTTGATTGATAGACTGTACCATCTGCAGCTGCGCAAAAAAGGGAAAGAGTGGCTGCAAGTTTATTTAAAGCAATTTTGGTGCACTGAGCCTACTTGTTCTCCTTTGAGAAAATAATATGATTTCTTCATAGAGCATGTAGTCTACTTATTTAAGCAGCAGTGTGCAAGATCTCTCAATCCTACCAGCAGTTCAGCTGGAAAAATGACACACCAGGGGGTAACATTTTATCAGGATGGAGCCTATTTTATAAAAACTGCCATCAGTTATAAACTGCTCTCACCATCTGAGTTTAAAAGAAAAAAAATAGAGTTGGGCCTGGTTTAGAGTTCCCATAATCTGCCCTATTTATGTGAGTTTTTAGGCAAAAATAACCATTTTGACCTAAGTAAGGAGGGAAAGGAAATGGTATAATGAAAAAAAAAAAAAAAAAAACATCAGGAGCACTACAGCCAGATCATCACACAGCACCCACTTTTTGGTACACAGCTTCACACGTTTGTAGAGGCTGAACTCAAAACTGTGAAACTGAGAATGGAAATTAGTTTTCATTTTCTTCTGCTCCTGGCTTGAATCTGGTAGAAACATATGCAACTGAGAAAAAAAACAAAAAATACCTTCAGCTATTTTTTTTTTCCTGGTGACTAAACAACAAAATAAAATGCGCTGAGCAAAATGTGAAGGGTGGAAGGGAACAGCTCAGATGGGCATCTGGAACCCCAGCGTTTTGCAGGAGTTTGTAATTTAATTGCTCCAGCTAAGCTTGCCTAGGATGCAGCAGAGATTTCCGGCCTTTTTCCTCTCTTGCAGACAACACAAAGGATTTTGGTGACAGAGGTCACAACAATCGCCCCTTTAAAATGAAGAAAAGGATTCGTCTCGGCTTCCCAACATCTTTCATTCATTCTACATGAAAAGTTCTCATTTTTCTCTCTCTCTCCCAGCATTGCCCTCAGCTCATTTCCCCATGACTGCAGCAGCGGCTCTCTCCAGCCCGCCAGTATGAGATGACTCAGGCTGGCATCTATGAGTCACAAACACAAAGGATGCAGAAATGTCAATTAAGTTACACAGCCACTTCCCCAATGACAGCCACACCTCAGTTCACAATTAAATTAGAAATCCAATGAAAACGAATTGTTGTAGGGCAGAATTTTCATCTCCTGCTTTGAAACATCAAACTCCAACGTAGTTTGCTTGTTCCTTTTGCCTTGTTTTTAAGTAGGTTGGTGTGAACGGATCTCCTGAAACCGCTGCAGCAGCCACAGCACATTTCCCATGTCTAACAAAGCCATGGGCTAGGAGGCCGCTTGGGTTTCCAGGCGTCTTTGTGGTACGAGAACCCAATTTTAGACCAGTGGTGTTCATTAATAGCTTCCTGGCACAAGAGGACAAGCACGTCGGTCAACCATAATACAGTTTTTTTTTTATTTATGGTTCTCTCTCAAGCAAGTCCTTGATTTTTTCTCATCTTATAAAAATTCTCAATGTAATTTAATTTCCTGCAGATGCGTTCACCTTTTCAAAATGCCACGTCCTTGCACAGAGCAGTACTCAAGGTACCTACGGTAAGAAAGTACCAGCTAATCCTCAGTTTCTTCACTTGTGCCTCCGCTCTCATTTTTGAGCCACCTCCCTCTTCCATCACCCACCTGCCACATCCTCCTCGCTCTTTCTTCCCACCCAGTGAGCTGTTTCTGTCTCCTCCAACGCTACAGCATCTTGTCTTCCCAAATCGTTCCACATCACCCCCTCGAGAACCCTTGCACGATTGTGTCACCTCCTCCTCTTCTTCCCCTGCGTTCTGCACCACCAAAGAGGTCCCTGTCTCCTTCCACCCCTATCCGGATGTCTTTCCATGGAAACAGGGACAAAAATTAGCCAGGGCTATGGAGAGCAGCAAATGGGCTAGTCCAGGGAAACTGATTCCAGCAGAAAGGGTGCAAAGCCCAGCTGCAGGCCTGCCAAGGACTCCCACTGCTGGTGGGCAGGAGGTGGAGGTGCACCAAGAGGGACATCCTTGGGCCAGGGCAGGTACCAGCAGCAGAGCTGTCACAGCAGCAGAACTCCGATAGCCAGGTAAGATGAGGCTGTCCTCATCTAAATCTTCTTTAAGCTGCCAAATTAAGAATGGCAGGATGTGGCCTGCAATTTTCTTCTCAGCTGCTTCTGTGCTGCTCAAGTTCCTGCAGCAACAAAAGCACAGCTCAAAAAAAACCACCCTATTTCACCCGGTGGAACACTACACACAACAGTGAGGATCATATGTCAAGCTGTTTGTTTTTCACTTGGTTAGAATGACCCAACAACTCACTCAGTTCCTTACAAAAACATTTCAACAAGTATCATGGCTTGTGTTTAGAGGAAATGGGGAAATTATTGTGCAGAAAAAAGCACTTAGAATACAAGTGCATTAAAAGCCTGGGAAACATTGAGTTTGTGGCAGCAGTTTCTTCCTCTTGAAATACAAAGAATCGCAAAAACTAACATGACATGTATGCTTGTTTCAAGATGTTCTACATTTCAGCAGTGGCAAAGTGAATGCTATTCAATCATTGCGAGTAGGTGATAGTCTTAAAGCCACAGAACTCCTCAGGATGCTTTACCCTTCATGCCTCCGCTCCACGGGCTTCTTGCAACTTTCCGGTGCTCCTGCCGAGCGCGACCCATCTACGGAGGGGGTTTTCAAGCTCTGGCTCTGGTCAGGAAGCCCTCTTCTGACAGAGGATGTAACTTCAAAATTGACAGAATCTTAAATTCTCAGAAAAAGGATTGAGCGAAGAAATGAAAATGCAACTGAATATGATTTAAAACAAAACTAAAATACGGTTAGAACAAAAGGTGTTCTTTTTACAAATCCTGTCTGACCCAGAGTAGTGGAGAAGCTTCCTGCAGGCGGGTGCACATGGGAATGCTCTCAGGAAGAGTCTTCCATCTCCTCTCCTCTCACACTCTCTGAATCTGCCTGCCAGTGAACCCACCTATTATTTACCGAAGTTTACTTCTTTATAACCTTGTCTGTTCACTCCCTGGTGCTTTAATTCCTGGGTGTCCGCAGATCACACCCGCTGCTTATGATCCTACCACCAACGTTGTGACCAGTCTGCTGGACTGTCCGGGCTCCTGGCACATGCTTTGCTCCTGACCCCATCTGCAGTATCCACCTCTAGAGAAACTTCTCATCTCTCTTCTCAAAGCCTGGCACCACCATCATATGCCCACCTATTGCAGACACTACGACCTGTCTCAGACTTTCCCCTGCCAAACCCTTGAGCTGGTACGGAGCAAGCTTAGAAGTCAGCGCACAGAGAACTCTCCCCAAACCACATGAGGACCCAACACGGTTTAAATTCCAGCTCAGCTGTAACACACATGAGGAGCACTGGCTGCTGTGAGGACAAGAGGGCTTCCAGAGCCTGGTCCTGGAACATCCCACGATCCCTGCGGACTGCCCTGTAATCCCAGCACAATGGGAGGGCACACCTGCATTTGCACTCTCTCTACACCTGGATTTATGGGGGACAGCAAGCATTTTAATGTAAGGTATGCTAAGAAAGGCATTAAAAATCTATTTTTAGCAGTAAACCCTGGAAATATGCCCCAAGTGCAACACATGCAGTAATGGAGGAAGAAAGAGGGTACATCCTAACAGGCAGACATAGGCTGGGCACTTATGACATAAATGCAACATTAAAAAAATTGCTTCTGACACGAGAACAGCTGACAGAGATAATCTCCATAGCTCAGCATGAATTTATACAGCCTTTCAGCAACTCTATTAGACAGGTGTGGTAGCAGCCAGCTGTGCCGCAGGCACAGACCAAGTTTCTCTAAGCCTGAGTGCCCATATGGCCCTGCCACACACCGAGGCAGTGCCACCTTCCCAGCCGTCACCCCCTTCTCCCACCATCTGTCCACAGAGAGGTATCGACACCTCTCAAGGAGTAGCGTAGAGCAGGTCTGGGTAACAAGTGAGTTCAGACTCGGAAATGATGGATGTCTTCATCCCCAACACAGAGACCACCAAACAGCTCTGCCTTAGGCTTAAAAGCTAGCTTTGCTCTGGTCTTTAATTCTCTGCTCAAGTTATAAGAAGAGACAAGTCTAGCCATAAGGTGGGGTGGGCCGTGTGTTGTTAGAGAAGGTAAGCTTATTAGCTGAAATATGATAAATCTCCGTAGATATCTGGGGTAGCAGAAGGCAACAGTTTGCTTAGCTGTAGCACTGGTAATGAGCTGGCAAAAAGGAGAGCATTCCGAAACGCTAACCTGCAGTTTAATCTGACTTGTATGCGTTTGGGGAGAGTTCCTCACAATCCTGGTTTACCCCAAATGGGGAACTAGCTGTCTGCTCATGACTCCCCTGAAACACAGAAGGATATAAAAGCATGTGCTTTTAGCAGTTTAGAATATGAAATGCAGAAAAAAAAATAATTTGAAAAGTGATTGATGCAGTCTAATCATGTTTCACACAAGAGTATTTCAAATTACATTACGTGTTTTTATAGGATCCAGATATGATAAAGAAGGTTTGCCAGGTGGCAAGGTAGGCAGGAGGGGAAGAAGTAAGAAAATTTTATGTTGACTGCTTCTGCTATACAGGCATGTAGATAATACCATACAGATCACAGATAAAATACACACACAAATACTAGCTTAGCTGTTAGGGTTATGGAGCTTTGCTTTCTAGTCAACACTTACCCACATAGCCGTTTTTAAATATTGATCTGGTGGTATGATCCTGAGGGAAAATCATATATCAGAAAGGGCGATTTAATTCAATCATCCTGATTCCTGCATAATGGGATCCCTATTTCTCCTAAAACCCAGAAAGCAGTAACTTAAGCAAAGCTTACAGATCAGCTAATATATTTACAGCCTTAAAATAACATGAGACACACTATAAAATACACTGAGATTCAAAGTTAATCTGTTTTAGCAATATTCTTGCAGCAAGTAAAGATGAATTTTCCGCTGAAAAAATCCATTCTCTCAGAAGCAAGACTGAGCTTTGTAATAACCAAGCTACTTTCTAATGTGGTACATCATTTTACGTTACTCATAAAGAACAGTTTGCCAAATCTCCAGTTAGGCTTCATTTGATACAGTATACATGTTGCAAAAATCCTATACCTTCTTTCAGAGTCTCTTTACTCTTGATAATGACTCCATTACAATGCATTTTTGATTCACAGAAATCGTACAGTTGCAATCAGCAGCTAAATACTTTTTTGATGGTATTGGCCAGGCAGCGTTGGGCTTTTCAGTCCTCTCAGAGCGGCAAAGCAGTTGCAAACACTGTAAGCTCACAGGAAAAATCCTGCTCCATCTTGCAAGCCTCTGAAAACTTACTGCTCAGAGGTGCTGCGAACAGATTTAAGCAGTCTTTATTTAACACATATTTCAATTTTCAACACAGAATAAGATTGTGATTGGCATTCTTGACTCTCATCTATCTCCAGTCGAGTTTAATGCTCATAAAAGCTACTCATCCCAGCTACTTTGCTGGTTTTGTTCAGAGAACTCTGATGCAAGCACACCTGAACTTAAAACAAAGGAGGGTTTAATATTACTCAAACTGGGACCATTTAGCTCTTCTCAAACTCACTACCTCAGCTGGATTAGCATGCTTTTCAGTGAAGCTCAGATGTAGAAGACATCTGAAAGCTACTAAAATTATACTGTAAAAGGATTCCCAGGTTTACACCCCCTCATCTCCACCCTATGAACTAGAGGATTTCTGATTTAGATTCACAGGAGGTAAAACATCAGATACACGGATTGCTCTGGGCAAGCCGCCATCTCGGCTGCAGAATTATTTTGGGGGGTGATATGCCATCAGCATTATCAGTTAAGCCATCAGCCATACATATAAATGTCTACCTCTGTAAAAAAAAAGACATAAAAAAAAAAAAAGGGACCAGTCCATCCTCTGATTTACTTTCATTGCCTTTCTTTGACCCCTGGAAAGAAAACCACTGGCTCAGAAAACCCTTGATACTCATCTCTCCCACAGTTGTCCTGCAGCACAGACACTACAGATGATAAAAACCAGCAACAGTTCGACCCTCCAGCAGTAACCTGGAACACTGGATTTGCAGTCATTTAGAAGAGATTCTATTAAATTATTGAGGGATATTTTCCTGCATGTTTGATCTGCATTATGCGCAATGCATAGGAATTATAGAGGAAGCCACATGTGTCATCGGTAATAACCAGGGTGGTACTTAGATGGACACACCAACCTGACGCTGCCCCTGAGAGGGGCGGGCAGCACCTTCCGCTCCCAACCTCCCCTTTTCCCTCCCTTGCACTGTTCTGTGCTTTCACAGCACACACAGCCTGGGAAAAACACACTGACTTCGCAGCTGGACCTGCTCTGTGACTTGGCTAAGGGCTGACGGGGTGGGCCCACTGCTCTTGCGGGCAGCACAGGCGAAAGCAGAATTGAGATGAGGAGGTAACCCCTTGCTGATTGTACCAAAATGACATGTTCCATTTATTTGCACAACGCAAGCCCTAAGTGATTCTTACATCTTGCAGCAACCTATTAAGAAAAAGAGACTTTGTGAATGGAGTATCTGGGTAAACACTTCAAACAAATATATAAATTATGCATAGTCAGTATACTTTTTCCACCTTAGGGATCAAACTGAAACAAGACTAAAGAATTATGTTTTATTTGTATTAAAAATGTATTAGCTGCTGTCCGAGCAGGTTTTCTAGAACATTTGGTATGCTACCCAGGAAATTCTGTCTGAGGCTTGCATTGTTTATTATTGCCAATACTAGGAGAAACTTGGCACTGTTATATCTGAGAACTACAGCAATAATTCTTCAGGCAGAACAGCTTAAATTTAATAAGAATAACTTTTCCTTCTGAGCCAGAAGATCTAAAGGCAAAGGAAGTCCCAATTTTACCCATCTATTTTATATATTCAGACTTTACAACCAATCTCTCTTTTATGGTACAAAGTGAAACTAGGCAATCATTTATGAATGGATCCTGCACTCACCTCTACTTAAAATGTGCCATAACGCTAACTGGTAACCAGAGACACCTGCAGACACAGAGGATGAAAACCAGTGCCATTTTTCTAAGGGCTACACAAATCGTGTGCAGCTTCCAGGTAGGATTGTGCCTCACGTGGACCTGAGAGCTGGAGTTTCCTAATGGAAATGTCAGATCTCTGTCTGGGTACCGTGAACGTAAAACCGCATACACTTGATTAGTCCTCTGAGAGACAAATGGGGTATCAGTCCTGGATGGCTACTGAGGACGGTCTTTGCAGAAAAATATATCAAATTAAATTTAAAAAAAGGTAGGCAGAGAGACATAAAAAAATGATCTTCCGGGTATGCAGGCTAAACATTTAACAACAGGGAGAAAAGGGAGTCATTCAGAGGCAGCTGCGGTGTTGGGGAGAGAGGAGAAAGGAAAGGAGCTGAGCATACAGCGTTACGTCTCCTTTGATTCTGTAACCAAGACCAATTCTAGCAAAACTCTCCGAAGACTTGGATAGCGAAAAATAGCACTTTATTACAGCCTCTCTCTCCTTCTCTTAAACAAAAAAGGTCAAGTCAAAATGCACCAGACTCGAAACAAGTAAGAAGGGTGGGGGATGAAGCAATTGTTGCTATCTCAGTGATGAGAACAGGTACTTGCAGCAAAGAAAACAAGCCAAGTTCGATGACTTCTCCATGCTCAAAGACACAAAGACAGGCTCTACACGTGGCTGGTGTCCCTAAAGCAGACAAGAGGCGAGTGATGGGAGCCTGCACGAAGCCTGGGGGACTTCTACTTTGGCCCAGCTCTCATGGCATCCAGCTCCAGGTCTGTTTGGTGAAATGACAAAGTGAAACATCAACAAAGCACACCAGAGAGTAAAACGCAAAAAGCATTACTGTAGTTAGGGAACTAATTTGTTTTTTAGTCTAATGGTTATAATCAGCAGACTTCCTGAGTATCAATCTTCCTGAACCGCAGAGGGGGTGAGATTATAGACTGACGACTGTAATTTTTACATATTAGACATCGAAGTGTCATTTTCAGGAGTCTGGTAATGAAAACTCCACAAGATATTTTTCTATCAATTTAAAGATTTTTTACTGCATGACTACAAAATGATTTATTTTCTTAAGGCAGTATATTTTTAAATCACAGAGAAGTAAATTATTGTGTTTAAGATGCTGACATTAGACACTAAATATTCCTAAACTGACTCCACTTTTGAACATGAAGGGCAAGGGGAAGGAAAAGGAGGCAAAAGAATATGTACATGCATGCTGCTCAAGTTCTTAGGGCAAGTTATTCAAACAAAACCAGTAAACTATAAGAGGACAATTATGAGAATTAAGGCTAACAAATTGATATGTAATTTAATGAAGCAAGTTAATAAGAGCATCCCACTTGGGATTAATCGTAATATATTAATCAATTAATAACCATTGAGAAGCAAAAAAGCTGCACTTCAAAAGCATTTACAATGCTGTAAACCAAAAGATAATGATCCTGACATTCAAACGAACGTCAAACTGGAAGAGCGACGAGATCTATTCCCCATGCAATGCACACGACCAGCTCACATTAATGGTTACAACAGATCGTTCAAGACATTTAGAAGAGACCCCATAAAGCATGCAGAAAGTGGTTTTTCACATCTGTAATTCTGCACAACTTTGGAGTTCAAGTCCTCTCAACAGCAAAAAAGTTAACAGTTACTTCCTGACATCAGCAATTGTCATATTTCCATTAAAAAAAAAAAAAAAGGAAAAAAAAAAAGAGATAGCAATGGAGTGTGTTTCATCACAAAAAGCAAAAGTCACTCAATAAGGCATCACCACTGCCAGCCACCATCCCCAGTGCTGCTTCAAAACCAGGGAAGCATCAGCACGAGTTAAAAGCCTCGGCAGTTAAGAAGGCATTTACGGTGCACTTATGGGAGAAAAATATATCTAATTTTTATCTTTAGTTAGAGGCTTCTCCAGATGCTTGGGAAGCTGCATTTCTCTAGAAATATCTGAAATTAAAAACAATATAGAAGTCAAAGACTGCGCACTCTGGTATTTCACTCTGCACTGCAAGAAGAGCTGAGCTGCATGACACCGTGTTCCGTACGGACCATATCCTTTAAAACTCAACCTAACAAAAAGGCTTTAATTGAAAGTATTGTATTTTGGAGGTCATCTGACTTAAAATCTGACTTCCTGCTCTTCTGCCTTATAGGAAAATACCATGAATGAGTTCATAAAGCCGAAGAGAAGAAGGGAAAGGAAGATGACTGCTTGGGCGCTGAAGATGATAAGTGCACATAAGGTAGATTATCTTTCTATGCTGCACAGTCAGCGTGTGGATAGAAAAGTTTCAACACAGCAGGTTGCAGCCATCATGATCTAGAGACTGCAAATGCCTCTTGGCAGAACACAGGCAAGCAGAAGCAGAACGATGTGTTTGCTTCCAAGAACGATCTGTTTCAGCCGCCCTGTCAGTCTGTCTGCCTCCAAATCCAGCCCCCCTTTCGCTCACGCACTTGTACTTCATTCCTCCAAGCACGCTTGCTCGGATGTTCGGGCTGCTGTGTGAACACCTCTGCTCTTAGCAGCCTTCGACTTAGCCACATGGGCTCCTTCTCATGAGTAAGCTGCGGCAAATGCAGAGCCATGTGAATGAGCATGCCTGGCTACAAAGTACTCTGCAAACTGAGAGAAACTTTGCTTGTGTTTGTACCGGGTTTGAGCTGGGGGATTACCAGGAACCCAGGCTCTGCATGGTGACCCCAGGAAGCAGAGGCACTTTTCAGTGCTGTTGTCCATTGACAGAAAATTTGGAGTAGTGCAGATCACTCAATGCTGGAAAAACACACACAAAAAACCAACAGGTGAAAGGGCCAGCATTTCCCCTGTGCAATTCAGCTCCCTAACAAAGTCCTCATTCCTCGAGCCCAGCAGCACGTGATCAGTGAACAGCACCGGGCTCACAACCCTGACCCCTTCCTGGCTCACCGTGCTCCCACCGGCGCTCTGGGTTTTTGCTTGGCAGAGTCCCCGAGCTCATCCCCGCAGCTGCTGATCCCTTACCTTAATGGCAATTCTACCCTTAAAAAACACGTGAAGCATAACAAAACTGTACAAAGGTTTGATTCAGAGTAAGGATAAAGCTTCATTGTTAAGCACTTGAAAGTCAGTAAGCACCAAAACTAAAACCGGGTATATACTTATTTTTTTTACTCACAGAGCTATTCCCCATCTGTTCTCCCCTTACTTTCTTCCTTTACATAAAATATTCAAAAATATTCAAATTTCACAGAAACTTTCAAGAGAAGTTGAAATGAAATAAAAATCTGAAATAAAAATTTGAACAGTTTAAGTTCTTTTTTTTTTTTTTTCCCTGAAATTAAAAGGTAAAACTTTCTAGAAACACTTTCCATGAATTTTTGTCTTCTGACCAAACCCAGCTTCCAAGCAAAAGGGTTTCAGTGCAAGTTGTTTGATCAGCATCACCACTGATTGTTAGGCACCCAAAACTGCATGTCTGGCTAAAGAAGACCAGTTTTGGAGGCTGTTCAGTGCTGTTCACATACTGAATTCAACCCAAATCTAACAAGCTTTAAGAAGTTCTCATAATTTTATATTTAAATTCTCCATGACACAAAATCACTTTTGTCCTTTGATAAGTTTACTTCCATCTACTTACTGGAAAGTTAGGTGAATCTTCTTTACTCCAGAGATGTTTCGTATCACTGCACATCATTACATGTATTACACAAGGTGGTGCTAAGAAAAATGTTTTCTCACAGCTGTACAAATGCAATCTACCTGCTCTGATTTGCTCATTCCTTATAGCTTGGGGTAGCTACTTTGTATTGCTATTTAAAGGCCCTACTACTGCTTTTATTAGTAATGACTAGAAGTTTTAAAATAGCTGCAATGATTTAAGAATACTAGGAAAATGTACTCCAGTGAGCATGAAAACATTTCAAATTGTTTTGCTAGTCTTCTATTGCACGGAGGGTTACTAATACGCATGCATTCACTTTGACAAATATAAATTATACTTTTGAAAGGCACTAAATAAGTAGCTCTAGCTGCACACATTTTCGTGTTATGAAGATAATAAAAAAACCTGCACTAATTACTAAATAATACCGCTAATCAATAATAATTGTTTTATTATTCATAAGCTACTATTAATAAAACACCATGGGCTCTAATGTAACCATTAAAAGAATTAATACTGTAATTTAATTTTAAGGCCCTTACATGTATCTGAAGTCTATTAAAATAAATGAAAAGCCTCTCAATAACTCTGGATGATGCCCTGCATGTTAATGATCCTACGTGTTATCTGAGCTCCTGCAAATCACCTTTAAGATACTGCCTAAACACTGTAGCACTGACGATCCTTCATGTAGGTGGACATAATCGTGTTTCAGGAAAAGGGTACGCCTTCATCTTCATTTTCTTTATCAAGCTAGTTTTGCTCAGTCTTCCTAAAAGCATCCTGGTACGGGAGAGGTTGAATTAGGGAATTTGCCAAAAACTGAGGCAGGGACCTGAGATTCTGGTCTCCTACCTGGATAACCAGATATGGTTATCTAAATAGGAGCTGTATTTAAAGCCATTATTCACTGAATTTATTCGGTTATGATAGGAAACACATGGAACAGTTAATGACATGGAAGAAGGGGTTTCTAGGGAATTTAAAAGCTGAATTGTATTATTTGAGAAACATGCATTAAAAAAGGGCATATTTGTGCCAAATATTCAATAACTTCAGTGGTGTTCCACTGATTTATTGTGTTTAGCTCATTTAGGCCCCTGTGAAAAGTGAGTTATTGATCACCTTTACAAAGCACACCAAGTACTACCACCAAAAATCTTACAAAAGCAAAGCCACTATTACTTCCAGTGATGTGAAATGGCAGCCCAGAAAAAGACCAACAAACTCTTGATTTTTGACATGCACTTTGAACATCTCATTAGTTGCATATCTGCACGCAAGTAGCTAATTATCTTAAAAAATCTAGACCCATAATGCTAAAGCTCATGAGTAATCGAGGTACCATCATCACTTATAACTATGAAGACAATTTTAATGATGAAAGCATTCCTAAAAGTTATTTTAAAATTCATTTTTACTTTAACTTCTTTAGAGATGATTTGTTTGAGTACCTGAGCCCCAGTAACTAATCACTGATGGTTTTCTTTGCAAATACTAAAATAGATTTATAGGCCCTCCCTGTAGGAACAAGAATTCCATCACCTCCTCCTGAATTTCTGAGCTATCGAGTATTTGATGAGCGCTTAGGGAATCAGTATTGTGTCTTTTCATAGCAGTAATCAAAGAATGAAGTATTCTCTCCTGTAATGAATCTACTGCAGGCCCAAAAGATGAATATTTCAAATGCAAAAGCAATTTGTTTGTTTTGAACATATTTAAGTTTGGCTTTAATAAAGCAAGTAGTGAAGTGTGCAATGAATTATATTGTTAGATGGTTAAAACAGAGCTGTGCAATATGTCTGAATGCATTTAATCCAAATAACTATTCATTTTAAATATGACTTGTAAATAAGTATTACATGGATGTATACGAATAGACGATTCAGGAGCCAGTGAGAGATCTGGGCCTTCCCTTCTACTCCTGGCTTGCTTCAAAACTGGCTCAGCCTGACAATTAACTAAGGCCTAGAGCCAGAATATCATTAAATACAAGCTGAAACTTACAAGGGCTGAAATTAAGCATGTACACAAACCATTCAAGTCTAGGACCTTTTAAATCAAGACTCAAGTATCCTGCTGGACTGGGACCTAAAACGTGTCTCAGCAGATAAGGGGGTTCAGCACGTGCCGCAGGCAACACGGGTCCTGTCCCTGCGCTGTCATCGCGTCTGCAAACCCAAAAGCTTTTACTAAAGACTACGAGGATGCTGCTGGCTGGAAGAAATGGACATGAGAAGTTGTAAATCTTCCACTTGCACTAGTTTCACTTTGAGACACACCAAGTGACCCAAACACTGACAGGTATGGTCAAAAACTAACCAACCAAAAAAAAACTCAACAAGCAAGTTTTCTTTAACAACAACGACAATAAAACACACACAAGAGCTTTTTGGCTCACACTGCTATTATATGCTGTGATTCCCACTTCCTCTCGAAATACACAAAATATTTTCCACAGAAATTCCCACTTTAAGAACACAGCCCTTTATCCCACCGATTCCCCTGCCCACAGCAAAGCCTGTTTCTGGCCTTTAATGACCATTCTACCTTCTGGCACCAGTGGCTAGAGCTCCCTTTTACCCATTTCAGCTCGTTCCAGCTGAATAGCTTTTAAAATAATTTGACCAAGAGAGATGAAAGGTGCCTGAGTCACTTTGCTCCTTTGTCACACGGAACAGGGACCCTTTTCCTCAGCGTACCTGATCACTTTACAACTTGCATGCCAATGCGAAACACAGCTTTCACAGCCCAGGTAGAGATCTCAGACCAGATCATCGTATTTGCAAATTGAGAATAGCTGCTGTGGAGTCCCTGCAGCTATTTCATGTGACACCCTCTGAGCGTCTACCCGCAATGAACTACAGAGATGGGCACTTATAGCAGCTTGTATATGCAAGAATTGTTTCCTGATTTCAACTAGCAATTTTCTTCATTTGTCAGGTCAACTGACCTGCAGCATGCAAACAAAAAGAGAATTTATCAACAGAGCTTACAATGAAAGCAATGAGAAAAGCAGAGATGTAATTAGCAGCAATTACAATAAAGTTCCGAGTGCTTCAATTATCCAAGTTCAGAACCAACATACTTTACCTGGAAATTGCCCTTGAAAGAATGAATTCAATAAGTAAAATTCTTATATAGTGTAAGTTAAATTATTTAAAAACGAGGAAAGAGGGTTCTTAATTACTTAATGTTTCACCAATAATTATACAATTCAGTATAATGTTCACTCACTGGAGAACCTGATTTTCAAGGGAACATTTGTGAACTTCAGTCAAACAAAACACACCTGCCAGACCATAAATTCAGTCAGCGCAGCACACATTCATTCCAACACAGCATTAACACATTAGCAAAAAATCCAAGTCTTGACTTAATGGCAAACCTAGCCAATAATTTTTACCTTAAGATATTTATATAGAAAAGCATGCATAATTCAGTCTTCCCATGTGTTTGTAAAAAAAGCAAACAAACTAACAGTAGGCCCTGCATCACTGCAATTTTTTAACGTTGGTTGTAAATAACTGTTAGAGATGGGACTAGAGCTCAGAGAACAGCAGACTAAGCAGACTATGAAATTAGTATTTGAACAGTTAAAGCTGCCAATCAAAATGTGGATATGGACATCTTAGGGTCATTTAATTTAACAGTTACTAAGAGTTAATTTTAAAATTAGTTGCATGAAATAGTAGCCTATCCATGTGGTGCCCTGGGGAGCTAGGCTAAAGGCACAGCAGGTATTTCTGAACGACATTTTATGTAAATGTTTTTCCAAGTCGCGGGTCACCAACTGCATCACACGACACACAGCAGAGGGAACTACAGCAGTACCTCCGACAAACACGGTATGGATCTGCAAAGGATTATCACCATCAGTTACTAACCCTCAGAACAAAAGCTGTACTTCCATGGGACAAAAATGAAAGCCCTCCTGATGGCCAAAATAGCAATGATCACACTGACTTCCTTAGCATTTGCTCACATGGGCCATAATTCAGCGCATGTCCCTCCATGATGGGGACTTTGGGCTCTATAAATCTTCCCTGGCAGCTTTCTGTCTGGGAGCAGAGCTACCCAACAGGAAGACCTGATACACTCAGAAGTTTAATGGCACATTGCTGAATTATCATTTCAACCCAGAGACAAGGGGAAAAAAAAAAAAAAAGAAAGAAAACCATTTCCTTTCAGCCACAAAACAGGTTGTCGCTGGGTCACTTTGCCAAGGATTACCTTACCCCCATCACTCTGGAAGAGATCAGTGACTCTTTATCAAGTATTGCCTTCAGATTTCATGGCTTGTGGAGCAGAGGAGCCCAGCTACACCATCATCTGGACTTTATAGCCTAATGTCCTGTGGCCTGCAGGGCTAGAAATGATGAAAAGTATAGATTTCCGCGTCCCTCAGGAGACCACAACACTCGGTTGTTGTCTTAAAGAGTTTGAGGTCTCTTACAATCAAAGATTTTTTTTTTTTTTTACAGCCTTACTGACTATTTTAGGTTACTTTTAGTGAGTTTAATGGCTCCCTTGGAGTTGTGCGAAGTGGGACTCATAGTAAGCACAGCACCTGGATTTGCACGTAGGGAATATATAACATTCCCACTACAATTTTAAGATCCTCCAAAAACTGTTTTTTTGGGGGGTATAAAGGTCACATACAGACTAGGAAATGGTGTGACATGGGGCAGTGCTTCACATAGATTATGTGAAGTTTATTCAGGCAACAAATTGCAATTAAATTTGGGCAATTACACTCCAGAGACGCTATCCCACAACGTGCATCGCGCACCATGACATAACACATGCTCCTTCTGACACTGCGCACATACAACGTGCAGCTTTCCATCATGGCATAAATCACTTAATGGTTAGTCTCATTGTTCTACTTCTAAACTTCTGTCATCTAAGGCCAAATTCAATTGCTCAATCCTTCCCACAGCACAGCAAGATTAGGAAGTCTGGGGAAACGTCCTGCTATGCCACTGCAAATTATCGCAGCTCTGCCAACTTTACTCTAACACGAAATGCCACAGAAGTGCACAGAATTCAGCAATGATGAATTTAACATGCCTACTTCCACTAGCCTGATGTCAGTAGAGTTACAGCAATTTATGCAGTACAAGGATCTGTCCTTTCCTCCTTATCAAAGCATTTGATCAAAATCAGTGACATAGAAAAAGACAACCTTGCTTAATTTAAGCAGGAGAGTCAGGCTTGTCACTCTAACATCATAAGGAAAAGAGGGAGGTATTTACGTATGGGTACTTGTATATTCTTTTTTATCTGCCTTCACAAAGATAACAGTGAGATCATTTTCTTCCACAGTAAAATCTCCCGCTAAACGTCACAGAGGACCAGTGTTTTTCCTTGTTCTTCCCTCCCCTCTTTTGAAAAAGCAACACCTTGAGTTACTTCAAAATCTTCATTAGCTACCTCTCACAGTTTCTGACAGCTTGGTGGGATGGAGCTGCTCTCACTCCATTCCGTTCACCCTCGAGTCAGTATGGAAAAACTCCATTTCTGATAAAACATGACAAAAAGCCCACACTGCTGAACACTACTGCCACGTGATTTGACCTGCCAGCCATCGCGAACAACAGTCTCTAACCCGTGCTGCAGTCCTCGAGCGTGCCGAACCAACAAATGAGCTAGCTGAGCGTTCGCACTCTTGAGGATGCATTTTAAAAAAGTGAATGCATAAATTCACTCATTTGGAAACCTGGTATGCTCAAGAACTTGTTACTATGACAATTTAGAAGAAGCTGCTACAGATAAGATTGATGAAACTTATTGATTAATTTTCTCCCAAGCTATGTTTGAATTTTAAGTTTTCTCTAAGCAGAACCAGTTCACATCCCTGTTAGTATTCCAGGGACCCAAGCAACGTACTTCAGCAGTGAAGTTCCATGATAAATGTGTTCTCCAATCCACATCTGTAAAGCAGCTATCAAATCAAAACAATTGAGGCAAATTTTTTCATTACATTTCTAAATATACTTATTTACATTTTAAATCACACATAGACAATATGAAATATAATTCACTTAGACAGGTGGGAACAAGAAAACAGATGCATCCATTAAGCCTGAAACAATTCAATGAAATAATTAGTACTTGGTGAAAGCTTTGGTTTATGTATATAGACCTTGTTTAAACTTACTTGAAAAAACACGGCCATGGCTCCTACTACCCTGTTTTCTAGAACTGCTGTTCCAAAACTGTCAAAGTCATCAGGATTGTAGAAGTAAATCTGCATCTGTAAAAATTAAAAACAACAACACAATTACGTAAGTGTTGATTCACACAGCTTTCAAATGAGGTAGCGCATACACACTGTATGCAAATCCAGTGTTATGAACCTAAGATAAAGGAATTCTGCTGAACAATATTGTTTAACTAGGATCTTGATTAATAGCATGACTGTCCTTCTGGGACAGTAACCAGGGAACAGAGTCAATGCAATGCATTTTAATAGCAAACCGAAGGATAAACAGTATGACCAGTCTGTTTAGATGGTAAACTTTGTGCTTTTTGCCAGGATCTCTTCATTTCTTTGTTCACTGCAGGCTCATCTCCTGCTCTGCAACGTGTACTAGACATATTTATCTCAAAAAACATAGAGAATTTTTGAAAGCAATTTCAATGTTTAGAGTTATTCCTTTACTCCTAAAGCAATTTGTAAGATAAAAGTGTGTTTCTGTAGCAATGCATTTTCATGAGCCTCTGATATTCAGGACTATCAGTTAGGGTCAGACTTCTCCCTGACTTCAGTTAAATTTCATGACTTCTATTTCCAAAGCTTTAGCGCTCGGCGAAAAGTATAAGTGAGAAAAAATATGGATGTTTCGATGTCATTTTAGGACAAATAATAAATATTAATAATTAAAGTGAAACTGCCATGTTTCACATAGGTGAGAACAATGATCACCCCAAAACAGCAGGTGTGCTAGGTACATAAATACAGAAGGACCAAGAAACAGCTTCTTTCATACCCTCTGCTTCTGAGCAATTCCACTTTACTACACACTTGCCATGAACAGGGCAACTTAGAGAGGCCACGTGCACTGCTGCTCATATTTTCCTTTATGGTTCTTGTTCCATTTACCACATCAGTTGAGCTCCCACTTCTGTTACCCATCCCAGCAAACTGCTTCTTCTCAGAGTAGTTCAATCCCTCTGTTCCCAAAGAAACAAGTATTTTTTCCATATTCTGAAATGTCATGTATGGTAAGAGACAATACTCTTCCATCTCTCTCAAATATGTTCCTACTAATTTTCACCGAATCCCAGGCTTCTGACCCTATATATTGGCTGTAATGTACAATACCAGCAAAGTACCTATATATCTAATAAAACAACATCATATAGAGAAAGGGCCAAAATGAAGATCAGGCTCTTCAGAGGTGGAGGTACTTTTTTAGCAGAAGGATAAAATAAGACTACATTCCAAATAACTCACATAAACACACAAAAAAAGAAAAAAAAAGAAAAAGAAAAAAAACAAAAAAAAGCCTGGCATTCACTCTAGCTTCACAAAATTGGAAAGCAATTTTCTCCCCCCTGTTTTGGCCTTCCTATTCCCAGCGTATTTGCAGCACACACAGAGATGCTGGCAATATCTCACAAAGTTGGTGGTGCCTCCAGGTTCTAACGCGTGCTTTGAACAAATGTAGGCTGAGGTACAGTCATTCATTGATGTAGAAATTAGAAACAGTTTGTTTCAGGTGGAATTGCTTAAACTTCAATTTAGCCAGCACAGACAAAAGCTCACAGAACACTTGCAAATTGCATTTTACTCCCCTTTAAAATAAAGTCTAAAATTAGGTATACCTTGTATAAAATACTTCAGTATATAGTCCTCACAGGAGTTTATGAAAAAAGGTATCACTGAGTGAGTTCAGCATATGCCAAAATCATTTTGGATCAATTTTGCTCACAGCATTTTAAGGAAATTAATTTTTACAATACACTTTTGGATAGCAGTGCAAAGGGCTTTGGTAAAAAAGCGCTTAATTCAGATCCCTCGTCTCAGCAGTGCAATTTCAGAGACTAATCAAGAACCATACTCTGCCTTGATTACCATACACATTGAAACATTTTCCCACCGCTCCCTGGTGTTTTTCCAGAGAGCGTGGTTCCTCTCTCTGCATCCATCAAGTCAAGGGGAACTGTCTTGTATGAAAAATTATCATCATCTGTCATACAGTAGCTTCCTTATGTGTTCATACAGCTGGAAGGAACATTTTAGGAGTGGAATCTCCCAGGAATTGCTATTATATAATTTACACACGCATACACTGCAAAAACAATGTTAAGAAGATGGTAAAGTTACATCCTCAAAGCTGCCTGATTGAGGCTGCTCGTGAAACCACACCTGGACACCATTGAGCATTACTATTATGACAATTTTCTAATTATGTGATCACATATTGTTCTCTGCCATAACACTGTCTCATCTGTTTTCCCACAATTTACAATAAAACGTAAGCGTATTTTTGTTCTTTTCTACATAATACGTATCATCTTGCATGCGTTTATAGGTCGACGTTTTGTTTAGCATTTTCTATGGATGGCATAATGTTCTTTAAGTACAAGTCAGGAATAAGACAGTTAGCCATAAAATTAATTTCACTGCATACTTAAGTGGCCTAAACATGCCGCAAAATTTTCATTATTACTCCTTATTATATAATTAGTATATACAATGTATGGTGCACTTTGCATATAAATTACTTCTACTGTCTCTGCTTGGTACATAAAAAGCAACAGTATAGAATGCAACAAAGGGGCATTCAAGCTAAAGAAATTTTGGAGCTTATTATGATCTGTTATTTGCAAAATGCACAATGGAGGACCATCCAAGCTTGCACATCCAACCCAATTTCTGTCACTGCCTGACTTCAGCACCATAAACCACTGTTTTGCATGTGATTTTACAATAACTTCTATTTTCCAAATATATATATATATATTTTTTTTTAAAGGCTCTGAATCCCTTAGCCACGGGAAAGCCTAAAAAACCCTTTGTAGTTTCTGTAGTGTGACACTGTCTGCGGTGAGAATGTTCTGTTCCCCACATCTCTGCTGCTGGTGCTCCAAATAGCCTTCCCAGTGGCTTAGGTCCCAGAGGGCAAAGAGTCCTGTTCTCTGTGGCACAATATATTAGATTTATAAGCCTTTCACATCCACCCTGCTTCTCCTAACGAGGCCAGGAAAGGCTTACATGGACTTTCTTAATCTCAGATGTGCAACACAGAGGTGTGCTTGCATGTACCTTGTAAAGATCTATTAGAAGAAAAAATGTAGTGTCCAAGCAACCTGAAATTTTCAGCATTGCGATAAGGCTAACCTGAAACAAACCTTCACCAGACACACAAAGGCGCTTTTGTTGTAGGATGACTCTTGCAATCCTGAAATTTTACCGACGACTGCAGCTCCAGAGCTTCACCAAGGAAAGGAAGGAGAGGGCAAGAGTGTGCTTTTAATGGAAAAACGTTATGCTTTGACACTCTTCACACTTTAGAAGAGTAGAATTGTTTTCACTCAAACTCGAGAGAGATTTGCTGTACAGCACAGATTAAGCCTGAAAAAATCCCACTGAAGGGGAAAATCTTCAGAACGTCACAAGTGCCATAAAACAGAGGATTAGAGAGAAAACCCTCACTCTGCCATAACCCAGCAGATAATTGCAGTCACCCCATAAAACCATATCTTGTTTTCTACTCTTCTCTGTCCAGAAAGATGCTCAGCTGTTACTGTTCCAAGCACTGCAGGCTTTTTTGCAGGGTGCTAACTCTTATCCAACTCCTGAAGAGTTTCCCAGCCTGGAGCATCTTTGCCACCATGCCCCTATCAACTACCTCCACCCCTACACTGTGCCACAGGGCAGGCAATCCTCTCCTGCTTGGTTCAACCCATTCTCTACAGAACCCCCTCTCTTCAGCCCCATTCTTCCAAACTCTACAGAAATCTGATGTTCCCCGGGTAACCACCTGGCTAAAAGTCAGGCCCTGCTCTGTGGTTAAGAGATTTGGATGTGGAACTGGACTGCCACGACCCCGATCTCATAAGGTCAGGCTGTCCAAAACGCACGTGTGCTACTGAGGAATGTTGCCCACCAGCGAGTAGTTCTGATTTCTGAAATGCAATTGCTTCTGAATAACTAAACACCCTCTATCAACCACCACTGGCTTGCAAAAGCTGAGCACACCCTGAGTGAATTACTCCTCCCCACGACCTATCCTCAAAAAAAAAAAAAATTAAAAAAGAAAGAAAGAAAGGCTCTGGCTCTCTGCTCAGATGCTCCTTCTCTGCTTGGCAGGACAGGCCTCCAGACAGAAATCACCATTCCCGTGCATGACATCTTGTTGCTCTTATTACCCCATTAAAAAGACAGAAAGTTTACATCCAATACAGGCTATCATGGGTAAACTCATTCAGCACTTATGAGAGAAAAGCCACAATGAGCATTTGATAGATCCCAGAAGATCTGAGCGAGTTCAAAGCAATTCTAAGAGACTGGAAACCAAGCAAGTACATTTTCCATAGACAGATGCCAAGTGTTTTAAAAATAAATAATTGAGACTTTTAAATTGGGCTGCTATCACCCTGTGCAACCTCCCACAGCAGATTTCTCTTTAGATTAAAAAATGAACAAAGGCTCATTGTGCTGTCACAGATGTGGAGTACAGAATATTCAATAGTATCAGGAATTCTGGTGGAAGGGAAAAGATCATCAGAATTAGCTTTCCGCTCATTTCCTTCCAGCTATCCAAGGACTACCATGCAATTTAAAGCTAAAAAAAATAAAAAAAAATAAAGGTTTTATAGGCCAGCCAATTTTTTGATGAATCAGGCAGCAAGACACAGAGGCAACAGCGATGTGGTTTATTATGTACTGCTTTAGAGGCAGAGTATTTTCAGAGAAGAAAACACACAGGCATAGCAGGTAGACTGCAAATCTTTGCAGAGTGGTGAAACAAAAATTGTGAAATGTTTGCTTTAAACTATGGAGTTAATCACTGAATATACTAATTCTTAATTAGTACCTCTGCTGCTTATATTGTAAGAATAAATTATTCTCAGCCACTTCTACAGCTGGCTTTAAAACCTCTTACACAAAAACAAATCCTGTGCTGGGATTATGAATCATACATGATTTTTCTTAATTGAAAGCCTGTATGTAACTTACTTCTGCTTTAAATATGTGCATAGATTTCTAGCAAAGTAGATGATGTGATCCATTTGACTGGAATAAAAAATTTCTACAGATATAATGTAATCTTCAGTGCAGCACTGAAAATTCAGGATAACTGTCCTGCAGTCAGCGTGTTTACTAGAGTATTAGATGTATGCCGGAGCAATAAAGTCTGATGTTTGGCTTCTCATTATATTCTCTTTAAAAAAATACAAAACTTATCATTTATAATATATTCTAAATCTGCTTAGAAAAGGCAGGGGGATGGAGGGAAAGTGAATCGTGATGTTTTCCAGTTCTTCTACTAGAGCTTGATGTAATAAAATAGAGTATACTGCATTCTTTTTAAAAGATAAAGTTGAACAGGAGCAGATAATGGCATGTTTTTCCTGCCTAGTCTATTATTCATCAGTGAATTTTTAACTACAGTTAGGCAGGTACAGAGATGTATTTTGAATGTCATAACTTAGTATTTTACAGTGTCTAAAAGTGTGCTGGGTAAATTGCAAAACAAAGAGTCAGACAAGGTCTTTGCCCTAAAATAATTGCAGCTTGATAATGAATACAATGCTGGGCTGAAAAAACGAAAGGAGTTGGAACAACAGGAAGAGCAAAGATCATACAAGTGAAATAACAGAACTTAACTCCATTTAGACATTCGCATGCCTTAGAAGTATGATACATTGCCATTCAGTCTTTCTTAACATTAAGCATTAATTATTGTTTCATTATGCACAAACAACACAGGAGGTGCATCTATGTTATGCAGGAAGTTGAGAAAAAGCGATTTCACAGTCTTTTTCATCCTGGAAGCGGGCACTTGTTGCATGCACTGCCCCCAGCCCTGAGCAGCATTTAAACCTGGGAGGGGTCCAGCAGCAGCCCAGCAGGACGGGCCCAGCAGCACGGTGCTGGTGGGATCACCACGTGCTTAAATGCAGCACTGGATCGTGGCCATATGACTCAGTACCCTGCGTGTTGAGCTGTGCATGTTAAGAGAGAAGTACGTTAGCGAGCCAGAAACTTCCCTGATTTCTCCTTCCAGAAATAAATACCCCTTAGGCCCGCTTCTGTCCGAAACAAGAGAATCCACTCTCACGTACATACCCTGAGTCATTACACAATGAAGGCATATTTGATGCTAAAAAGCTGTATGTTGCATTCATTTGTATTTCCATAATATGAAAATAACGGTTTCGGTGTTTATGCTTTCCATAACATGAAACTTTTTTGCAATTGCTTTGTACTCCGAGTAACAGTCATATGATTCACCATGAAATGAAGTCTGGAAAATCGTTTTGGATAAATGGAACTATAAATTCAATAGAATTTCCATGACAACATAGATTGCAACACTCTGCCACAAGTAAAATGTTATAAATCATTCAAAACCAACAAGAAATCAGCAGTAAGTCTTCTCTTTCACAACACACAAGACCCCTGAATTATGGAGCTGCGGTTATTACCTCACCATGCAGTGCCTCTCACTTCTGCTCCTCTTCCTTGTTTCCTATCTGACCTCCTTCCAAACACAGGAAATTATAATACTAACACTTTAATACCAAGATGTAAACAAGAACTGAAGCATAATGAGCAGTAAGCTTTTTCAAACCTTTCTTCCTTTTCTCATGTTCCAAATATGTTTAAGAATCCTCATCCTGTGCAAGAATTCCTGTGTATCGAGCTACGTCACAGCGTCTCGCTAGGCTCACAAGATTTAGGGGGTTCTTTTTCTGGAAATGCGCATGATGAGGGCATGACAGGGCACTCAGCTTGTAAAACAGACACAAACAACATATCCTAGGGATGGAAGGGAACCAAGCAAATTAGGTAAATATACAAAAGGGATAAAAAGATTACACCACCCAGTACTGCTCCTTCTTACATCTGCTGGGGGGTTCCTGGCATATGGTATTTTGCTTAAAGTTCAAAGGTCTGGAATCAAGTGACTCTGGGAGGACCTTCACAGTGATCTACAATCACTATGGCTGTTGCTATCATGCTTGTGAGAAAAACCTTGGAAATGCAAAGCTGCTTTCATCCTGAAAAGTTTAAGTAGCCCATAAGAAACACATGAGAGACAAACAGCTCAGGATTTTGACCTTTGGGCAGAAGTATGAATATTTCCTACTATCTGGGTCTTTTAGTGCCTTGAGAAGCAGCAGCAACCTACTGGTTAGTCCTTCGGCGGCAGAGGGTCACCTTCCCACACTACTACAGTTTCTGCTGTCTTGGATAAATAAATCACTGTCCATTTCTGGGCCACTTCATCATGTGTAACCCATGGTCATTGCCCATCCCTCCTTTAACTGGATGTTTTATCGACAAAAGTACGAAAGACTGGAAATAAACGGGAAGAATTACAAAAAAAAAAAAAAAAAAAAGTGAAAAACACACTACATCAACTGCCAGTTCGGAGTGGTATTGGAGATGGAAAACTCTGGGGCTGTTGTTCATTTCCTTGGTATTGCCGTAAGGGAGGGTCAAACACATACCTCATGGAGACAGAATGTTGCCTCTGGAAACCAACACCAACTTCTTCACAGCTCCTATCTGACACAGAGCTGCCACTGCTGGAGTTCAGTCCAGACACTTATTGCAAGGAGCCTCAGTGCCTCTCCCCAGGCTCCAGGAGACCAGCTGGGGTCTTTCCCTGGTCTTTACCTCTGATGCCATGCTCCGACTCTGCCAGAGACTTTCTGATTTATTTATCGAGGATTTCTGGGACTCACCCACAGGAGCTTTGTCAGGCCGCAACACAAAGGCGGCACATTCCAAATGAGACGGTGAGCGTGTGTGTGCGGGGGCTCACAACGCTGAGACCGCAGTTCCAGCGAGAGGCAAACCCTGCTTTCTAAAACTGTCCGAGTGGAAAAATTAGAACCAGCACTTAGCCGCTGGCAGGGGTGAAAAAATGAAACAGGCAATTTAGGAAGTGGCTAAACACCAAATGCCACAGCAACTAAAAACAAGCTGGACAGACTGACTGCATGAAGGGAATAGCTCTGAACTCAACCCTCAGAGACTGTTAAGGATCTCTTCATCTGTTTCCCGTGTTCTTCCTATGAAGAGAACTAAAATTACTGAAGAAACAGCTTTAAGCTCCAAAATACCCAGACTGTCCATACTTAAGCTTGTCTTTAAGGAACCCATTTACTTTCTTAAACATAGAGAAGTGTTGCCTGAATGGAGCAAACTGCCAGGACTTCCCAGCAGAAACACTCTGGTGCTCTTCGGGGGAAAAAAAGGAGCTGCACTTTAAAAATAAACCCTACAAAAGCATGCTCTTCCTAGCAATTGTCATTAATACAATTTCATATAGCATTCACTTTAAAGATGCACTAGCGTCAGTATTCAATCCTCTGAGAGCTCACATCTTAGCGCAAATTATTCTTTTTGTACTGTGGAATTCAGAACATCCTGTGTGGTTTATTTGGTCTTGGGTTTGTTTTTGTTTCTTTCTTCTTTTTCCTTTTTTTTTTTTTTTTTAAATGGGAGAAGGCGAGCTCTTCCACGAGGTTTAATGATCTTCAAAATGCCTCAGAACAAATTTTGAGATATTTATAGTTTTGTTGCATCTCTGGATTCAAAGCCATGCAGCAGATGGGGCACGTTTTCAGAAGCATTTTGCTGGGTGAAAGGCCATTCCTATCTCCAAGGGGATGCGAAATCCTCCAGGCTGCACACTCACAGAGCTATTTTTGTTTATGAGCTGTGAACTGTATGGGCAATCACATCAGAACCAGCCCATGAGAAGGGCTTACTCGGAGTTACGTGGAGGACTTCATAACAGAGGGTAAAAATAATACGGGTTTTCCCATATTTTGGGGAATGTGCATCTATTTAAGGCAGCATCGTAATACCAAAGACAGCTTTCCTCTGACAAAGCAAGCTGGGTCTCAGCATCAGAGGTCTCTGCAGACTTGCAGATTTCTGGAGGAAGGTGGAACAGCCCCACACTGCGGGGACACCCCTAGGTCTGCCATGGACCTCCAGTTTTAACATGAGAGGGACTTCTGTGCAGCTGCTTAATAGAGGTGTTTTACTTCAGGTTCTGCAAATGGGCTTAACACACAAGGAGTGGGTACACTACAGCCTTTCCAAAAGGCAGGATCTCTTGAAGAATTCAAATTTAACCATCCCTCCCAGCCCTCAAGGATGCCTACCCAAACACACCAGTCTCTTGAAAAGCCCTGCCTGCAATAACTCTGTATTCACAGACTAACATTTTGTTGTGTGCTGCACAGTTTTATTTTTCTTGTTTTCTTACCCCTTTGACTGTTGTACCTGAATAAAAAGTGAAGTCTGCACCACCTGAACTGCAGTGTCAAGAAATTTGCAAGCTCCTTGACTTGGTAACTGTGTACAGACATGCACACAGGAGCGGAGTACACCATCCGACTAGCACCAGCTCGTTAAGGACATGATTCTGTATTAACAGCAGCAAATCAAAAAGAACTGGACCTCAGCAAGGTAAGAAGCAAAATATTCAAGCAAGCAGCAAAACTGACAGAAAGGTTAAAGCTCTGGAAATTGCATAACCTTTTTAACTTAAAACCTTGTCCACTGTCACATCTGCAAACCCATTTGCAAACACATTCTTTGCTAAATGTCAAAGTTATTCTTCCATGCTTGTGAAGCAGAAACACAAATCCAGCTCTCACCACCTCCCACTCTCACACACAGGTACCTGCCTGCAGATGCCACGTTGAGACTCCCCTGGTGCATCTGAACCTGCTGCTCACTTGTGGCATCACCTTACGTCATGCGAATAAAACAGCCTCTTTGCTTTAACACTTCAAATTTTTTAAGGCCCATTGATCTTGAAAGAAAAGCACCTCAAAGTTCTTCAGACTCCCGATGAACACAACAGTGCTGCTGGATGAGGATTTGAGTTCACGTTTTACAGGTTTATGTTCAGTACGGTTGTCAGTATATACTCCTTGTGGGAGGTATGCACAGTCGTGTCCCTGCTCAGCAAGGCTCTGTGCCAGCTTCGTCCCTTCCCTCTACTCATCATTTTAATGATAAACATGAGTCTAAAGCCAAGGAGTCACATTTCCATCCTGCTTCACACGTGTATTTCAAGAAAGCACCTCTTCAGCTGCAGCATCTCACATTTGAACAATTCACCTCGGTACAGGCAACATGTAAGTTCTGGTTTCAGTATTACAGCTGCTGGCTTTTTTCCATACTTTGGGTGTCTTTGGCTTTAGGAGCATCCAACCAGATTAATTCTTGCTCATGCCACTGCTGTCTCCAGCAGTCCAGACAGCTGGTTTGTGCCTGCAAACGTGAATGGAAACTGGAAATCCAAAATGATGCAGCCTTTCCCTTATCCCCCAACACGTAGATTGTGCCCAACTGCCTGGGACCGGAGAGGGTACGACCTGTGATCCCAAGGCACACCGCTACAAGTGTCACCATTACCCTCATTTCTTCTGGTGTTGTTCTGTGGCAGCACAAAATGCCTCGATGGAACTTCTGAAATATGGGAGTTGCACAAGTAAAGTCTTTATCATAAATCTGATAATTAACCTGCATAACTAATTTCCCTTCTGGCAGCAGGCATAGGTTGGAATAAATAGTCTATTCAACAGCCACTGAGAGAAGACTCCTATATTTCATGTTTACTTTTAGCAAGTATAAAAAGCTGGGGACAAAGGGCCTCAAAGAGTCAAATTCCTTGCAGTTTCAACAGAGTGCCCTGAATAATACATAAAGCAGCTATGCTCTTATCCCTAAAACCACAGGTGTGAACCAGATGTCATGCTTATCTTCTCTTGAGATTACAGCAAACAATTGCACACCTTCAGAATATAAAGTAAGCTTTGGATCAAGAAGCCTGAAATATATTAAAAGTGTGGCACTGAAGTTAAAAATTCAAATATTAACCTACAAATCACTGATTCATTTAAGAGTCTGTTTATAGCCTACGTTCTATAAAAGTTATATTTCTTGTATTTAACCTTTTTGTAACAATGTCCATTGTGAATGACAAATCTGAGGTAAGTCTACTCTCATAAACCTCCGTTTTGGTCAGCAAGGTACTGCCAAGCAGACTGTTCAAATATAACACCACCTATTTAAAATACACCATGGCTCAAAAAGCGGAATTAAAGTTAAAACCTTGATTTAAATTTTAAACTTCCATACTATTGTAATAACAGTTAAGAAGGTGAGCACTCAAATATTGAAAGGAGATTAAATCCAGAAGGGTATCTCAAAGAGAACTTTGAAGTTACCTTACTGTGCAATAACAAGCCATGGGACCAACAGTGCCCTAACCATACACCCTTGACCATGACCAGCCAGCTAACAGTGCATAGCCAGAGGATATTCCGAAATGTCCTGTTTTAAGGAAACAACAATTTCCTCACTTAACTAGTGAAAGTCACTGATATGCTATTGTTTGGTAGTGGGGGCATTTCAAAACAAACAAAGGAAAACAACAACAAAACCACAACGATAGGGTCCTCCTCACCACATGCAAGAAATAAGCACAGCGTGGGGCATGTTCTCAATGCCGTACTCCTACTGCAATCTCTCAAACTGGGTCCTGGCATCACCTCCAGATTCCTGTACAGATTACCTCAAAAAGCAGAAGGTGAGGGGTCTTCTGTCTGACAGACTGCTCACGTCCTATTGCAGGCTGTTTTTTTTGTTTTTGTTGTTGTTGTTGTTTTGTTTTTGTGTTGATTTATTTTAAGCTTTCTTTACCTACCCTGGCTAGCTTCATACCTTAATCCAGTACGCCTGGTTTCCTTCCACAGCATCCTCTGCCACGCACACTCCAAACGCTGTCAGTATCTAATGCTAATGCTTCATAAGGAGAAGTCTTCCAGGTCAATTTATGACAGAAATATTGCAGGTTTATAATTAGAGCCTAGATAACAAAATCCTGTGTTTACTCAATAATCCCCATATACACTTAATAAAAGCATGTGTCTTGCTCACATAGCTGTAGAGAAAAGGTGGTGAGTATGACCTGAATCCAACAGCTGTAATGTCATCTGCTTGATCTTGAGGGAGTTGAACTTCCCTGTTCATATAGCAGTATTCACCAGTGACCCACAGCCTCATTTTGCCCTCCAGCAGCACAGCCTGTGAGTCAAGGGGAAAAAGCATCCAACATTTTGGCTCCCTCATGTTAATAAAACAGAGTAAGTAGAGTCATAGGCTAAGGTGTTAATGTGACCCTGTCTTTCTGTAATACTGACCAGACAAACTGGATTTGAGTTGAGAGCACAAACCCAGCCTGCTCAACTCCATGGCAACACTAATAATTCAAACATCTCTCTAGCCTTTCATTAAAGCTATGGGATAAAACATAAGAACAATACAGAAAAATAAAGAATTTCAACTATAAACGATTAACTCTTTGAGTTTCACCATATGCCTTATCCCCATCTCTGTTAGGGAACGGATTTTTCTTACATGGACAATCTTTGGCTGGTATTGAATGTGGTGATAACCATTCTTCTTCGGAAAAACAGGTGAGATTATCGAGAGCTGTGGAGACCAGTCCTCATTTCTGCAGATAAAATGTAGCAGTGAAGAGAAAAGAAATGCACAGACAGATAACGTAGCTTCTGCGACTGATACGTGCAACTTCATTACTGTGGAAAACAGGCAAAGATGTGGCTGTTATCAACCACGACAGCACCTGGTACGCTTCTGCCAGGTGGCACAGGGCACAGCTTGTCCCTGCCTCGCTGGTCAGGGGATCACAGCAGTGCTGTGAAGGGAGCGTGTCTGGGCTCACTGTGCCAGACTTGTATTAAACTGAAGGAAGAAAGAGATAGGAAAAGAAGTGAGGTGGGGGGAGGAAAAGACAGACAAAGAAGAGACAGCTTCTGTATCTCTCACCCCAAAAGGCTGTTGAGGATTTAAGTGTCCGTAGCTCCGGTAGCTTCCCATGCTGCTGCTGTCAGCAGCTCACAACACACTCAGGAACACGACTGCGTTCCCAGCACAGCCAGTCACTTGGTGCTCGGTGCACTGGTATTACAGGGTCCTGAGATCCCAGGAGATCAAGTGAAGAGTAAAGATTTTTTCCTTTTGCTCTTATTCTTTTCACAATAATTTCTAATCTTCCTATTTGCCATTCTGCTACCACTGAGTTTGTGCACAGGGAGCTGTCTGAAAGGACTCCAGGAACACCGACTAATTTCTGTTAACTAATTTAATGTCTGTTACTATATATGTACACCCAAGCTTATTTTAACCTGACTAAACTAGAAAATGAGACTTAGGTGATCCTTCTTTGAGTGATGACATGTCAGTCCCTATAATAAGTGCAGAGCACTCTGACCAGTTCTATCAAAACCTGACCCTCGCTTGAGTTCTCCAAGATTCCACATCCACCCATACAACTTTTGCAATTTAGCAGCCAGGTAAAAGACAGACCCTATTAATTTTGTTGGTACTGTTCAAATACTGTGGACTCTCCCCTCCTCCTTCACAAAGCTCTTCATCACCAGCTCCAGCAGGGGCAGCCGCCATTTCAGCAGCTGCAAGGTCCCTCCAAAGCCAGCAGTTCTGCACATGGGTGAGCTGAGATTTTTTGACTTAAGGGTTGTACTGAGTTAGTTCCTGCACCCAAGGACACACTGGGACACACAACATACCTGCGTTCGTTTACTCGGTGGGATTGATATCGGAAGGTATAAATTCCCATGAGTCACTGAGAAAATACCAGCATTGGGATCTAAGCACACACAATATTAATGGAAATCCACCATTCTATTAAATATTGTAATATGGAAACTTTAATCATAAACCCTCTTACTATTTAAATACTTCAGGCACTGTAGACATTTATACAACTAGCAGTAGATGAATTTTCAAATAGATACTTCTGAGTAATTATCCTCTTGAGACAGCACCAATTGCTAAATAATGCCTCAGTTTAATAGCACATAGCTCTTAAGAAATGAACAATTCTGGGGACTATTAAATCTCTCAGAAACTTAACAAAGATGGTGATAAATATGTTATACTCCATTTTAGTCCTTGTGCGGATGAGGAATAGGCAGATTTTTTCTCACCTGTTAGCTGGGCTTAAAAGACAACTCCTTGGAAAATCCAGGGGTAGCCCCTCCTACTCTGCTCTAATAAGGCAGGGTATGGAAATTTATTCCTCCAAACATTAGCAGAGGTTACTTAAGAGCAAAATTAATACTCAGACTCACAGGGAAAGCTATATTAGAAAAAAACATATAAAAGGAAGAATAACTGGGTGGGACAAATAACACTAGGCAGGAACTCCTGGAAATGCCATAAGCCTCGCAGATTAACTGGTGAGGAATAATTGGTCTATCCCTCCAGAATGTCCCTCTGTCATTTCAGGGAAGAATTTCCGAGGAGAAAAATACAGGGAACAGAAGGAGTATTAAATCCCAGCACACACCAGTGAATCGAGACATGGCTGGGGAAGGAGTTTTCAAGCAAACCTGCCTTTCATAATACACGAAGGTCTAGAGTATCAATGAAATGCAGATCTCCTGTTTGTATAAAATGCTGGCCTTTATTCATGGTCCCTAAAGATGTTTTCCCTAAAACCTTGCCTGCCTGCATATTACTTATTGCTAATAAAAAAAAACGGGGAAAGAAATTTGCATTTTCTGGTCTCCAGAGGTCTGTGAACACAGCAATTCAGCATGTGGCTCCATACAGGAGAAGGTTGCCATTTCACAGTCAAAAGCAATAGGATGGAAGCAAAGGGCATGAAAATACTTGTCTCCTCACCCTGACACCATTTTACCTCTCAGGGTCATTCAGAAGTCTTTAGAGGTTACAAGCTCTCCAAAGCAAACCGTATCAGATGTTGTTTACCTTCATTCTAAGTTCACTCAATGTCCCAGCTTCGTTTCAACAGCAGCCATCAATAAGACACAGAAGAGGCCATCTCTTTATACAGAGAAGTAAAAATTACTGCAGGAAAGCCAATTTGTAGCAGCTGACTATCTGACCCCCCTAATGTGAAGTAATTTCATCATCATTTGACAGTGCATCACGAAAAGCTCCTCTACTTAATTCTGCTTTGAATGACGAATGAAAATAAGATGAATGATTTGATAACTTGGTGATCAAAAATTTCCATTGTACTTTCTTCCTCGTTAGAAAAAGTTACATTAAAAAAGAGAAAGATTAATACGGAAGTGCCAGATTTTAAGCAATGATTGAGGGCTTTACATTAAAAAAAAAGCTCAAAAAGTAAGGACAGTGAAGTATTTTTAGGTGTGCAATAAAACACAGCATTTTAACATATATATATGTCACTTTGGGTTCAGCGTGCGATAAATTTCCATTAGTACCTCACTGACAATTGAAGCCCATCTGAATACTAAATAAAGTTGCGTGGCTGTTCTGCTAAGCCCCGTTGTGCCAAAGAAGGTCTGAAAAACGTAGGAAAAACAGTCGACATGTGAGGTTCAGCCATGAATACTTCTTCGGTGGTCGCTATTGGAACTGAGCTGAATATGGCCACCCAGGAGCACGCTCTCACAGCACGATGTCATCACGTGTCTTGGCCTTCAGTCTGGCCTTGACCTTGACTTGCGAAGGATTTCCCTCCCAACAGCTATATTATACCTAGCTTCAGTTTCTGTGGATCAGTAAGTCATCACGACAAACAGAAGCAGCAGCTCCCTCCTACCCTGAAATGAATTCAGATTTGATAAATTAGTAAAATAAGTTCCTGAGCCTTATGTGCAAGAGGCCTCCTCTGGTGCTGTTGTATCTTAACATGGTGCCGAGACCAGCTGGAACAAAGCTCTGGTGTATTGAGATGCAAATTGTACAGATAACGTCTCCTTTCAACCTTGTCTTACAATTACAGCGACTTCATTTTTCAGATGTCTGGACCCACCACATGAAGTTTAAGACTTGAGATTTCCGTACTTACATGTTCCTCGGAAAGCCACGCTTCCATCTGTAGATGTTCGAAAGCTGGTAACACTACCAGCCTCCACACACACAAAGATCACACCGCTTTTACTATGTGATATCAAACTTAATCTGCTAGACAAGTGCACGAATGTTCATGGACACATACACAGAGTCTTTCCGCTATTAAGTTACCTTTGCAGAACATAAAGCATTTGAACGCGCGCAACCTGACAAATCCCAGACGAATACAATACATTATAAACAGTTACACAGCACAACCAATAGCCTTAGGTGCGCTGTCTTAATTATATCACCTAGATATTCATTTCTTTGCAGCCACACAAATAATACAAGTTTAAAAAAATGCTATATTTGACATGGATCAAACCTTAGAAAGCTGGATGCTGAATATAAGTGGTCGGTGTGAGAGAGGCTCGTTGCACAAGGCTCAGCTTGAACCCACCCAAGTGTAAAGCACTCAGACCTGGGACAGCTTCTGTGCTTGTTATTTGTGCAGCATCCAGCGCTACGGACACAGAGCCTGGTTCAAAAGATGCTACAACTCAGAAGCCACCAAACCACACGACTTCTGCACAGCATTTTCAGCTCAGCTGAAAGACCCTTGAAAAAGAGGCAAGAATTACTCCTTGCGTTGGATTTTCTTTGGCCTAACCAGATATGCAAACTTATGTGGGGAGAAGATGGTTTAAAGACCTAATGCATAATGTAACAAACTATTGGAGCTGACTTAACTCAGGTGACATTTCCTCCTCCTTCCCTCCACATCACATCCCAATTACAGTCACACACAGATCGGAGTTTGTAATCACTATCATCTTGCTCTTTTCCATGTTAACAGCAGCAAGGCATAAATAAGGATGAACTTTCCTCCACAGTAATAATGTCAGGCATTTTACTAAATCCGTCATATAAAGGAATCTCACCCACTGTTAGATCCTCCCTATCACAGGCAGAATTTTGTCGCATCTCACCAAGAAATAGTAGTTATGTGCAAATAGTTTTAAAAGTTTCAGAGCTTCCACATAAATAAACACACACATACGCCCACAAGCTTAGCGAAACAATAGATGCTTTTTCAGCAGGATGCTGTGAAAAACAATGTTTATTTCCCTTAAATGCATGAAATTACAATCTCTGATTGTTAGACCACGACAGTCTACTTGTAAAACTGTGAAATTTTAGCTGTTTGCAAACTAGTCCTGAATGCCTTCTGAAGGCCTTTGTTAGTGCCCATCCCTGGAGAAGATGGGGATCATGCAAGAACTTTGCCTTTCACAAGAGCAAATCGATATTTTAACACCCAGGCTGCCATAATGTTCGTGCAGACTTCACAGAGAGCCACCAGAAAAGTCAGCTACACAATTTTAAGCCAATAACAGACCAAGATAAAGATGTTAAAGATGCATACCTGTTGCTTTGGTTATTTTTGCCTTTATTTTCCTAGTATGGTTCACGACTGGCCTCCTTGTGACTCCAGGAAAAAAAAAAAAAAAACAAAAAAACAAAAAAACAGTGACGGGGCAGTGATTTGTTTGACCAATCATAACTAATGAAAGCAAGATCTGAAGTGAAGTAGTCAAGTGACAGCTCTTTTTTGCTTCCCCTCTTCCCCAGGACTGATGTTATTCACTTAGAGCAGGTCTACACGAGAACACCTAATCTAATCTGCTCAAACCTCAGCAAGACCTGGCAATATCTCAGCTGGAAAATAGTCCTAAAATTAATAATAATAATACCTTTCAGTTTAATGCCTTGGCCATCACAGGTACATAATGATGCACTTTGCACAAATCACACTGAGACACTGGCAGCAGAAGTGGAACAAAGACAAGAATTAAAGCAGAGTCGTCACCGCCATGCAAACACAGCCGCTTTAAATGCAGTTACATACCAAGCAGCCAATTTTATTTCACAATTCAATCTGCTTTTGTGATGCTTGATCTCAGTCTTTGCTCATGCAAAAACATCTTAAAACAATTCAGTGGGAGCAAAGGTTCATTTTCTGCTCTACGTATAAAGATAAAAATGAGTTGAGACTTAAGGGACTGTAAGACTGGGGTCACAGGGCACCATTTCTGTTTCCAATCATTTCCTACTAAGTAGGAAGAAAAGAATGAAAACATTAATTTGTTAAAATCCAATTAATTACAGTTCATTTTGGCAAGCCCTAACATAGGAAAATTTCTTTCCTTTTCTACTTTGTAAGTTTTTAGAAAAATGTTAGGACTCCATGATTGATGGAAGCTTCCAAGCTTTTAAGTAGTGGATACTATAACATTTTCCTTAGATAAATTATTTCCCCAATGTGAAAGTGTTAGTTCTAATGAAATGAAATAGCCTTAATTGGTTGTGATGGGAAGTAAACCCTGAGATAAACATTGCATAAATAATTCACATCCTTCCATCTGGGGAACTTCTTCCTGAATTGAAAAGAGTCTCCAAACTGAAATGCAGTACATGTTATTTTAGCAGCAGCTAAAAAAAAATGCAGACTTCTTCCAATACACTGCATCTAGAGTGGAGAGCATCTGCCATTCTGGAGTTGAGTGCATATTTTAAGACCTGGTTTTACCAAGCTTTTCTGATCAAGGATTGGAACACTTTCTCCTAAAACAAGGTCTTCCACAGAACGGGTCTCTGCCGACACTGGATCCAACTTTAGTACCTTGTTCTATCTGCAGAAACCCACTTTTCCCATCCTGTCCTAACCAGAATATGAAATAATTTTTTCCTCTCTTTCCATATACACCATGCTTTTGACTTGATGCTAGCAACTTCACCACAGAGAACAAAACCAACCATAGCTTCCATGGGGTGATCTTCAAGGGTGTTCTGCAAATGAAACCTAACAGCACATCGCAAGTCATTTTGCTCTGATCACATCTCTTATCCAAGGCCAGCTACTGACTTTCCCTAGGTGCTTGAAGGAAACTTAGTTGTGCAAGCCACTACAAGTTATTCTTTAAAGATCTTAGTCAGGAAAGATCAGTACCCCCTGACGGACACCGTGTGGGGAGATTCCTACTGGAGTTAAACCCTAACAGTACGAAACAAAACCCTCTTAAGTGACAACACAATATCAATACATAACTTTATATATGCATATATATTAAAATCAACACAACTAGTCTTAAAAATGAAAACTGCTAGAGACACGCATGGTTTTTTCTGCCTATTACACAAAATAAATATGGATGCATAATGAAAGAATATATTATGCTTGCTTATGTTCATCATCACAATTTTTATAGGATCAAATCAAACAGACAATGGAAATGAGTTTTGCAGTTTCACTATGCCTTCTGGTTATCAAGTGATAAGTTCCTTGCCGATGACCATTTTTTTCTCTTTTAATGCAGACTCAAAAACAAACAATTCCAACAGAGTGTGAAAGTTTTAAAAATACATTTTCTTCTCTCTTTGCAAAAGTTGACAAACAATCCCACTTACAGCAGAGGGTGGGACATAGTTTTGGTACAGGACTCAAGTCAAATTGTTTGTTTTTTCTGTAGCAGAACTCAAAGTACCTGGGACTGGACTCAAATGGCAGAGTTTACTTGGGGCAGGGGAAGATGGGGAAAAAAAAAAGAGGAAAAGAGTAATAAAAGAAGAAAAAAAAAAAAAGGAGAAAAAAAGGAAGCACTCCACACGCAGTCTCATTTTGCAGAATGACTCTCCCCAGACTAGAGAAAAAAGTTGCTTAGAACTTACTTTTAATGTTAAAGGCTATTCAGGAAATGCATTTTTTTTTTCTTTTTTTCTTCTCCTTCTCTCTCTTTTATTATTATTATTATTATTATTATTTTTAACATTGAACCATATAAACAGCAGCTAAGAAGGAATTTCTTATGAAGTATTTTTATGGTTACAGCTACTATGCTGCTGAAAAAGCAACTACTTATAAATATAAAGCTAATATTTATGGGCACTGGAGCTCAGGAAGGGACCTCTTTTATAAGACATTTACTGTAGCAACCATCACAGCTGAATCATGTTATTGCACAAAAGCCAGGGTTTCTCTAAACCCAGGCTAATGTTTAAAAACTTTAAGCAAATGCTAACACATGAAATTAACTTCCAACAGTACTAAAAGACAGAAGAGCAAGAGCCAAACCCGTGAGAGGCCAATCATCCTCCCACGTATAAGTGCTTACGATGGGTCAAGAAGCTGGGAACCACCACAAACGCAGGTGATCTGCAAAGCCGTGGGGCCAGCTACAAATCATGCCCCCCAGGACACCTCTCTGCCAGCACCTGCAGCCCTGCTGAGTCCAAAAGTCCCCTCCCCGATGCTGTCCTTCAGTATCAAGCACCGGGTACAAAACCTCATATTTTACAGCAACCTTAAAGTCCACAGGGAAAAACCTGCAGGCCTTTCTCCAGGAGTCATGTCCTTCTGCCCTTCTCCTCTCCCAGGTAAGTGCCGTCAGCCTCATTTGTGAAAACTTCTGTTCTGCGGCCCTCATTACAGAAAGACCTAATTACAGAGGTAGGGAGCTACCCTTGCAGCCCCAGGTGGCATGACCTTCAAAGCACGAGGTCAAGGTCACACTTTAATTCCCCCCAAAGTCCCCAAGACGATTATTCTACAATGTATGCACTAATCAAAGCCATGTTTCAGGATTTGGCAGACAAGCTGTTCTGTCTATCAGAATAACTCACAGATGGTATGTATGTGACACAACATATTCATCATGGTATATTCTTAGCATATGCAATTTTCCCCATTGCTAAATTTTCCTGCATTCAGCAAGGGCTCTGAGAAACTGCTGGTGCCTTGGAAGAGATACCCTTCCAGACTTGTCGTCTTTAAATTAGCTGAATAAAGAAAGAATCTAAAGGTTGAAAAAACTCATTCTCCTGTGTAATTGTAAAACATATTGAATTTGATTTTTTACCTTAGGTACTATTTTTCAACTTTATTTTGTTGCTCATGTTTGTTTCCCGCTCCTCAGTTCACATATTGTACTTTCTTTTTACTTGATGCGTGCCATATTGCTTTAGCTTTTGCTCTTACTTCTGCTTATTTATGATCTTTTTTGACCAAAATCTCAATAAGATTTGCTTTAGGGACTTTTTTTTTTTGAAATCTTTTTTCCAGGTAGTTGCATGCATAAGTGAACCATTAAAATTGAATCAGTTCAGTGAATCAAACTGAATGACAACGAACTAAAATGAGCAGAAACATGCCTAAAGCAACAGCAGATTACTTATTTTACTTATTTGTAATGTTGCTTTCTTTTTTCCTCTCATTCTTCTGATGAAATACAGAACCACTTTTTTTTTTTTTTTTTTTTTTTTAACTAGGATGAGTTTTCAATCCTGCATGCCATATAGATTTTACAAAGGGTAACAGAGGGAAGATGCATCCACACAACATCAGGTTTCTGATGCTGGCCCAGCAACCTCTTCTAAAGCTCGTCATCTGGAGGAGTTAGCCAGCAAGCAAAGGCAAGAGCTCATGAAAATAAACTTCCTGCTCCCGATTTCTCTCGCTCCTATTACACCTGTCTGTCATTTACTCCCACTTTGCTTTTGTTTTAGAGCTACATGAACACAGGACACCTCTACTGCTGATCTCTGTTTTGTACGGTGTGCCTGCTTGGATTAGGCCTCGTTAGATTAGGACAAGAGTTAAGAGAAAAGTAATTGAAAATTAGGTTCTCCGTGGTGGAAAGAGCAAACCAACAGCCAGCACACAAGCTACCATGCGTTTTGTTAGAGAATGATAAATGTCACTGCCACAATCAGATTTTTTCAGTGCTTTTCACCATTTTAACTTTTATGCTGAAAGCCAAAACATTAATAAAGCAAGTGAAGTAGTAGCACAGAAGTCCAGTAGCAACGTTTCATGTATGTCACTCCACAGTAATAAAAGACTTCATATGTAGTGCTAGGACTGCATGTTACTTTTTTTTTTTTTTTTTTTAATATGGGAAACTAAGGACAGGAATGCAAGCAAACGGAGGAGAAAAATGAAGGCAATTCCAATTAATCATTTCCCCTGGTGACATTTTAATGCATTATTGTTACAATTATTCTAACGTCCTCAAAGGATCATCACACCAGCTTTTTCAGACTTCATTTTTCACTAAGTGAAATTTTAACAAGCAACCTTTCTGAGAAGTTTCTCTCTCTGAAGGGGCAATACCTGTTCACCCCTCTCCTTTGTGGGAAACAGGGCTACCAGCTGCACTGAAATACCAGGCGTGTTATGCTACAAGGGCCTCTGCATTTCCTTACATTTTCACTGGCTTGAGGTTCTCTCTGCTTTGCTTTCTTTCTTCTTCATTCCTCAATGACCTTCTTAAACCCTGCATTTTCAGAAGCCAACTTAAAATATGGCAAGACAAAATATATCAGCCAGGCTGCGGGGGAAGGAGGAGAGGTGTGGGTTTTCTTTCTTTCTTTTTTTTTTTTTTTTTGTTAAGTTCTAGACTTGCTTTAATATTTTTCCATTTTACAACTTATGAGTAAAATAACCTCTCCTGTCTCAGCATAATTAGTTCCCCAGTCCTGGCGTGCCTAAGAGCCTTGTGTTGTTTGGGGTGCTGTTTGCCAGGGAACACTTAATATTCTCATCTATCACATGAATCAATAAAACGCAACCCTGTTTTTCACAAGGTGGCAGTGTATTAGGAAGAGTCATATGGGCTGAGTTAATTTAAAAGTAATAGACTGAAATTGTCCACATTACTTTTATTGAATTGACAGAGCAGGTCCAGTGCTACCACGGAATTAATCCCATTTCATGGAATCACAGAGCAAGGCCGTAAAAGTCACTGGTTTATCTTAAAATATAATAAAAAGAATTTAAACACAAGCTCTCATTTTTACTTCCAGAATATGGAGGTTTTTTAAAGACACTACTCTGGAAATGAACTGGAGAATTAGAGTTATGCCATATATGCACTGGGCTCAATTCTTCATCAGAAGAAAGGAGTCTCCCTACTGATAACTAAAAAGTCAAAGCCTGAAAATTGACTTCAGACACCTTTGACGTGTGCAAGAAAAAGGTGATGTTCCTGTAAATTTCCTTAGTGGAAGGAGAAGAATCCTTCACAAGGCAAACGATCAAGGGTTTGGTGGCTTCAGTGGTGCAAGGTACCACTGGATGGAGAGGAAACCGAGGGTCTAGAGTCCTAAGTTAAGGACTTTGGTTTGGTTCACTTACCTGAGCTGGACCCAACTGGACAAAACCAAGAAGCAAACATGCCACAAAATATCTCCCAGATTGAGAGCAAGCAGCAGTCGTGGTGTTAGACTGTGCTGGGGGCCTCCTGCCTGCAACAAAACCAAGTCTTCCCCTCCCCAGCTCTGTTTTGGGTCTTTAACATGTACTAATATTTCGTCCTGAACAGATTCTTATGGCACATGAGATGGAGGAAGCACAGTGCCAGGAAGGAGCGTGGTGAGCACTGCAGGGAAGAAGCATTACCTGGATCTGTCTCAGCAAAGCAGATTTCACCTTTGATAACGCCTATTTTTATCATTAGTGGACCCTGGAAATCCTCACTGCAGCGTATGGCAACATGCTCATTACAGCTGCATCCCCACACCATGCCCTGAGACTCCGCCCCCTGTTTTCCTAAAAGTTCAGGCCTCAAACTGATAAATTTCCTCAGATGTGAAATTAAAATATTCAGCACCAAAATATATTTGCATCCAAGGATACATGTCACTTCTCAGATCCGGCTATTTAAATCATTTGACTTTGAGTGAGATATGGGAGAAATTTAAGTTTCAGTACATTTTAGTCTCCATCATGTCAAATTTACAACCCTGGAGTAAATCACACTGCCAGGACAAATGTCTTCACTTAAATCAGATTTGTTGCTTCCTTCCATACTTCAGGACATTAATAAAACTGGAGTTCATAATAATAGTTTCATCCTTAGCGTGCCAGCAAAACCACAACAAGTTCACCCTCCACATATGCACCTCTCTGGGTTAAGCAATTACGGGCCCTGGATTTTATTAGTGATGTGAATGTGCGTGCATCTGACTCAAATTCTTACCAGTGTAGCAGCATGCACTCGGTTGATCCAGATATACTAAGGTGTTTTATTTTTTTCAAATGTCTCCTCTAAATGCCATTCTTATCTTCAGACTTCCTGAAGATTGGAGGCATTAAAACAACAAAACAGCTCTCAGGGAAGGGGCAAAGGCACCTGAATGCAAGCAAAATGGCAGGAATGTTTACAGCTTGCTGAAATTACCTGAAATTTCTCCCCTAAGTACAAGAAATTTCTAACAATTGTTTTTCCCTGTCATCTTTCCAACACCTCTGACATCTGCTCTCTCAAGAGAACTAAGTCCCTCTTCCACTTCTGGATCTGATGCACAATTATACGAGCTGCTACTGATGAGGATTACAGACCCAGTCCCTCCAGCAAAAGCAAAGGAGATATCGTGCATTTCCCCATTGCAGCACCACCCTCAGACTCCAGCGTTGCTGTAGGATTTATATGCAAGATTATAAAGCAGACCCCCCACTGAGGCATGCAGCAATGGGATGGAGCTGGCAACAAGAGTATTAATTGCATTCACGCAACAGCAGTTCACGGAGCAGAAATCTCAGTGCACACCAAAAAAAGAAAAAAAAAAAAAGACATCAAGACATGACTTGAAGCTCTTTTTTGACCCACTAACCATTATTCCTAAACCTAATGACTAATGCAGATGAGGTGAGTGACACAAACCTGGATTTCTAGCACGGGATCAGGAACACGAACGTGTCTTCCTAATTGCCACCCATTGCAACCCCCTTTGACATATGTGGCTCCGGCATTGCATATGACTTGTCAAGAGCCCTCCGTAATGGGAGGCACATGTCAGTGGAATGTTGCTGGGAGCTCTGTGTGATTCAAAACGCTTACTGCAGCATTATTACAGTAATCTTTCAGCGTGCTTTTACTCCCCAACCTCTCCCCATTTTAACAAAACAATCCTAAGCCTGTATTAACAACGGGGTTTAATGAAAACCATACATTTCATGATGAGTGTTTGGTCATGCATGGGAGATTTGTTTGGAATCAGGATCACTTCTCTCTAGGAATATGACAAGAGATTAAATCATTAAAAATGTATAGTCTGTAATTAGTTTATCATTGCCAGAATTGTACGAATATTTTCCAACATAAAACTGATGCCACCAGCAAGAGATCATTTTGAAAGATCAATGTTGCTGAGATATCTGAAAACAGAGTAATTAGGAGGCAGCATGCACACTATTTTCCTCTGTATTATTTCTTTACACACATGTATCTGTTTCATATAAATTTCTGTATTAAAGCAACTCTTACAAACCCAACCAGCGATGGGACAGATTCCGTGAGTCACAGAGGCAATATTAGCGACCGTCTTCACTGACCCAGTGATGTGAGATTATTCTGAAGCACCACCATCTTCCGAGCCTCCAGGATTTATGCTAACTGCATATTTCTGGAGAAAGCAGCACAAAGCGCCACAAACAGGATCTTGGTATTAGTTAATTATGGCACTGCAATATTTTCACCGGAGGCGTTTTAGAAAAACTGCAGTACATTGATGCTGTTTGTATTGCAATAGTTAAGGTGGTTTCAGACCATAAATTATAAACCCCATTTTTCAGAGTTTATGACAGGGCTATAAAAAAGGAACCAGCCTTAGCCAGTTTTCTTTTATGACATAAAAAAATTAGCTATTTGAAAGCTATACATTTATGCATGAGTTCAATGGTTTCAAATGATTTTCCCTTCCCACACTCTCCTGTTTTCTATATGCATAAAGACATGGCCACGTTCGATGGCCATTCTCCTCTTCCTCCACACTGTGCCCAATCCCCTCACGCATATTACCGCCTAAAATCAGGCACTTCTGTTTTCAGTAGGAATTCATAATCTTATGTGAGCCAGCATCCCTGGACAACTCTCTGTAAGTATTTAGTAAGAAAATATTAAAGCTGTCATTTTCAATGTGAGGTTCACAGACCCCTGGGGGACTAATTTAAAGGGGTCTGGAGAAGATAATTAAGAAGAGTCAGTCTCCTGTCAGCAGGCTTAAACTCACTGGAAAAGGGCTTGCATTTCAGCAGGAAAGTGTTTAGGAGACTCACCAAAAAAAACTTAAATATTACAATGGCATAATACTACCTTTTTTTCCCCCCTCTCACCATGAAGAACATGAATTTAAAGCAGCACAGAGGGTTGGTATCAGCTTGCAGTGAAGAGAGTTCATTCAAAAGCAGATGGCAACCTCATAGGCTCAGAGCTTACATGCCAGCGGCCTTCAGATGTCTGCTTCTGAAAGGACTGGTGTATTTGCACAATATGCACTCCTCACACACCAAGGTCTCCACTTCCCCAAGCCATCACAGAGCGAGCACTCTGTCTCCTGCTTACAGTGCCATATAGTCAAGCAGGGGCAAACTTATCAACTAAACATCCTATTGAGTTGAGTTAATTTCTGGATCTCAGTTTCTTTGGAGTTAAGTACTGGAAAAAGAAAACGTTTTATACTTTTAACAAAAACTGATTCTGTCCTTGTCTCATCTCACCCATCGTTTGTACCTTTGGACTGTGGTGGGACAGGTTGCTTGGGAGAGACCTTCCTCTTTTAGTTACTTCCTCATGTAGGAGAGCTAGGCTATGAACACATGTACATACCAAAAGGGTACGCAGTGCCAGAAATGGAGAAGGCTCTTTCTGGACCAATACACGTGTTGGTGCTTGTGGACTACTTGCCTTTCAGAAACCAAGGAAGCCACCATGTATCAACCACCACCTACCAAGTGTTAGATCCACATGACAAGTCACTTTGCAAATGGGATGCAAGATCCTAAGTCACTTACACACCTTTGTACGTTCTTCCCACTCCTCATTAATATTGCCAAAGTGCTCTGTAATATTCAGTTGGAAAGCACTATAAATGCAAAATGTTCTATGATAATCAAGCAAGTCATAGCATACAATTTGGTTTTCTACGTGCTTTTCATACTCACAGTTTTAAACAGCTCTAGGCAGCAATTAGTTTTTTCAAGATAAAACAGTAGGTAACAGTAAAAATATAATCATTTTTCCTGACCCAATAGCTGATCACTAAAGAAAACAAATTCATCTGACAGCTAGGCAACCTCTTTTCTGCTGAACTGGGATGAAATACAATATTTTCCCTTCCTCATAATTATGCTTCCACAGCTAAGTACTCTCTCAGGCACGGTCTACCCAGGGCTACCTTGACATTCTCACACCAGGGGTGCCACACATGAGCCAGGCCAGCCTTTTACCCTCTCACACCCAAAGCAACCTCCTAGGGTGGTGGTATTTCACTACTGAAACAGCACCACGACAGGTAGGTGCTGCACCTGCACCTCACAACAGTAAGCAATGATGCTCGGTTGTCATATTGTTCCTGAGTGAGCAGAGGTCCTTCAGACCCCCAGGAGGTGTGCTTCAGAACCTGGAGCATGTCAGGGTGCCAGGCTTAGTGGGTGCTCTCCTCTCTCCTGCCTGCTGGCCCCATGCATTCAGCGGAGCTCTGTGAGAAAAGGTGATTGGAAGATACTGAGGGAATAAGCTTGTTTTCAGAAGCCACATCTCTTCTCCCACTCCCTCAGCTAGTTACCTGAGATAATAATGCCCATGCTTATGTGGGTATTTCTGAAGGGAGTAGCTGTATCCATTAGTCAACTTGTGGAAACACTTCCAGTTAAAAAAAAAAATAAATAAATAAAATTACACTCAGCAAGAAAATCCTCCTCTCTGTTGTGGCAAATGCACAACTCCCATTAACACTAATGAGACTCACACATGGTTTGAGAAGGGTGAAGAACCCCTGAGTGTTTGAGTAGAGCAATATCCTATTGTACAGAAACACAAAACTATAGAAACAGTAAAACTGATCATGCCAGGCTGACACCATGTCACCGAGATTTTCTAGGTGAACAAAACAACCTTAATTTATACATAATGTATATGTATGCATATATTAATGAGACAATGTAGAGAAAAATCACTTATCAAATATTAGTCAGAACTTCTTGAAAGGGGTAAGATATTTCTGTTTGAACCGCACTTTAAGTACTTTAAATTGAGATACCGAAACCTCTTCAACATCATTAACCTGGATTGAAAATAATCAATAAATAATCATTTTACGTGTAAGTATGAAAGGCAAATGTCTAATACATTACTTGTGAAACCCTTTTCTGTACTAATGGTTGCCATAACCTAAGGGATCGATTCCATTATGGATATTTACACAGTGACCTATTAGGAATACACGGAAGTATCATTTTTTACATTGATTATCCATCCTTAAAACAGATAGTAATGTATACTTAAATGCATGGATTGCAAAAATCATTTTTAACCTTTATTACATACTCTTTGTTGAAAAGGAAATCGTTTGAGCATCATGGTATGAAGGACACTATTTCAATTTATGTATTAAGAACAGAGGGCAATTATGAATGCATATGAGCAAAAAAAAAAAAAAAATCTTATTTTTAATAGCTGGGCAAGCAAGTGCTACCTAAAAAAACATAAACGTTTGTAATCTGAACCCACACAAACAGTACAGACAATTGCCAGGGAACCAGAAAATAAACACGTATTAAACCTCTACAAATTATATCTCCTTTCATTAATGCCTGAAGCAAAATCCCCCTTCTGAATAGCTCCAACATAAACTAGCATAAGCTTTAATAAGTATTCCTGATGCTGGAGGCTGTGCTTTTTAATTTGACAGACTTGTCCTATGTCAAGCTTCCACTAGTACAGTAAACAGTAGGGCTACTGGGGGAGATAACTGCAAATCCAACCAGGAGCTGTGGAAATCGCCTAAAGGTTAGGCAGGAACGCCAAGGATGAAGATGGCTGCCGGGCGCTTCCCACCTTTCCTGACAGGGCTGCCACAGCCGCTCTGCGGGCTCAGACCTCGTGCTGCAGCACTGGTCAGCTGGGCCACCGGAGAAAGAAAAATCTCCTCTTTGTGCCTGAAGTGTGGGGAAAGTCAACAGGGCACGCAAGCAGCTGGGAAAGAGCAGCTGGAAACCAGAGCAAGGCAGTCAGAAAAGGCTCCTGGCGAGTCAAAGGCTGCTGGCAGCGCTGATGCTTTCCACCTAGAGAGGGCAATGGTGATGAAATACTATAGCCCTGTCAAGGGGAAATAAACGTTATAAGCCTGACGATGATGATCACCTTTATCTGGTTATATTGTACAAGTGAGGTCTGGCTGTCTTCAGGTTAGTTTTACAGCTGAAAGGGAGAAACTGCAGCTTTTATTCGGCACTAAGTCTGCACAGAGCTTCCGCTGGGAAAAGCAAAGGAAAAATAAACTAAAACCTCCAAGTACATTTAAAACAAGCTGTCACTAGGTTAACCAAGCCCCAAAGAAGGTGTGTAGTACCCGCTCTTAGCAAATTCACTTAGTGATTATCAAATCAATTTAGTGATTCACCGAAGTGCCCGTCATTGCTCAGGGCTGTCGCCACACCTGTCAGCAAAAACCAGGCTCCGGCTCCACTCTTAAGGACACTACATGTGTCAGATTGAAGGTCCTATTCAAATCACAGCTTCCTGCCAGTTCTGATCTCCTCTTACATCTTTCATGCCACAAACTGCTTAAAATGAACAGAACCTACAATTTTTTAGAGTGCTGAGCTTCCCCCCAGCAGTAAAACCGGTGGTGACGTGACAGGGATGGCACCGGGCCCCTCAGGCTGCCTCAGTCAAACACCTGGCAACACCAGGAGATGGGGCAGGAGACATGTTCACAGGGCAGCCCCTGCACATCTTTTCAGCATTTATCAGAAACTGGAATTTTTGTAGTTGCTGCTGTTACGTAAACAGGTCTTTTTCAACTTGATCTCCACCCTTGTGCTAGAGACAGAACACGTACATACACTGTACAATCAGGGAAACAACACTGCTGCTGTACATCTCCTGTCCTTCACAGCAGCACTCATTAACAATGAAATTTTCAGTACAGTTTAAATACTTTCCAAACACACACATCTGGGGCAATCTGGTGAGTCTAGACAGAGGAAACAGACCTAAATATCCCTCTGTATTTACATATATTCACACACGCTGCTTATCTTCATGAGTATTATTTCAAGCATGCACACACTGTTTTTGCGTCCTGGGGCATGCATCGCAATCCCACAAATAATTCCCCAGGATCTAAAAAGATGCGGAACAGGAAGACACACTAACAGAAAGAAGCAACACTAGGTTTAACCCAGTGACATTTTGGCATTATTAGCTGCACAAGAGCCCGGGCAGAATGGCAATCTACAAAAGCAAAATCTCTGCTGTACCCAGCTCTCCGCCTTTCCACACCACGAGGTCTGCAGAGCCAGCAGTGTGGAAGTGTGCTTGAAATACCTCGTGTACAAAACGCCTTGCCATGTAAGCACTGCAAGCTCTCAAACCTGTTCTGTATGAGGCTTGAGTTTAATCTTTTGAGCATCCTATCTTTTTAAAGCATAAGCAGATTAAGCTTACTGAGCATCCTTCTTCAGCAATCATGGTAGATACATTAAAATACAGTAAATGAAGAGCTGATAAGACAGTAATGAATGCATTATCTCAAATCCCAGATTGCTATAACTTTACAGAAGTAAAGAAATGAACCTATGAATAGAATTAAAATACTGTTTCAAGGATAAGGTATCGATGTATTGATCTTATGAGTGCTATTATCAGATGGCTATCTCGGTGTCAGGAGAATTCATTCACTGCTAGAAAAACACACTGGGTTGTCAAGGCCCCAAAATTATTCTTGCTAATTATATCCCTTCTCCTGCCCTTTCCACTTCCAACTTGTACCAAATTACTCCTTGCAGTGTTAGCACAACCAGAAATGCTTTCCACTTCCATCTTACTTAATCACAATGGGAAAACACCTTAAGTGACTGCTAATAACGCAGGGATCACATTTGGATGTTTGGCTATCCCTATATTACAAAAAGAACAGGAATTAGAACATTTTATTAGAAGACAACACAAGGAATATCCATTTTCAGTTTTGACCAATTTGGGTCTCGGTCTTGCTACTACTAAACTGACTGATAAATCACCATATGGTTCAGTGGGAGGGCTAACAGGCCTTTCATAAATGGTATGCCAGCAACAACAGCATGTAGCTTTCAGCATTACTTAGTAAACAGCATGTGGTTTAACATCAGCGACTGGTATGATTGAGGGTATCTACTTCGGGTATTTCTTCAAGGCAAAGGCCCCTAAAAATTTTCCTGGTTAAACTGGGAGCAAGAGAAATAATAGACGAGGTTGAGGAGAAAGACATGACTGAGGATTTGAGAATGGGTGACTCCATTTATGTTCAGGAAATAATGGGTTTTATTTTTACTCTCTTGAAATTTCATCTTTTGAATGCAGCTCATTAAGCGAGTGCTCACATTCCTGCCTCCCAAACAGAATGAGACCTCTCAAGCAAAGAATTTCAAATGAATCTTTTTTTAAAACCTTCCCGCTATCTCCAATCTCATGTTCTGAACTGGATGTAATGACATTTCTTTTTCTTAAGGGATATTATGGTTCTGCCTAGTATGTGCCACCAGAAGATTAAATGTGTCACTTAACACTCAGGAAGCCACCTCTACTCAAGAGCACTAGCCTGCCTTACGAAGCTCTGGACCTCTGGAAAAAGGAGAAGAGAATTTCCTCCTCAACCAAGGTGATAAGAAACTAAAGAAAACAGGTTTCCTCTTCTTTTTGGATGATTCTGTCATTCTGGCTACTCATCCATGGGTAGTTTTACATTTTAAAAAGTTAAATCAGTCACTCTTTGGGAACCCTTGCCCTTGAGCACTGCATGCAGGCTTCGAGCTCTGAATTTATCATCTTAGTTGTAGAGATTGCCACCCTGAAGGAATGGCAGAGCTTGACATAGAAATAAAAGTAATCTGAAATCAACTGAAATCACCCTTTCAGCAGTCCAGTTAAGGTAAAAAGCAAATGCAGGTGGTACTGCAAGCATGAACTTCAAAACACAGAATTCAGTTAAAACATCTATGAAGACAAAAATGATAAAACTCAAGTAATTTGACCTATCCCTGCCACGATCAAATCCCAAAGCACTCTCTCCCATTCATAACCAGATGTGTGATACATCTTGTGCTGATGCATATTTTTAATTCTCAAGTTGCATCACCACCCAGGGTTAAGTAAGGATGGTGCCTCTTTTTTCTCCACATTTTATCTCATGTCTGAGAGTTTGTTCAAAAATCAAATTTGCCCCCCGTCCAAGAGAAGACTGATTCATCCTTAACTTATTCAGGAGACAGTTTCAATCTTCTTTTCCTGGACAATTAACAGCCCCCTGTGGAGTTACTAACGGCCTTTTGGCAGACCAGGACCCATTTTCTGTGCTTGAATAAACTATTAACAAACTGTTAGCCCACTGCAGTGGGAAAAGCTCTTTCCCACCTGGTAATGCTATTTCTAATTCTGGTGGGAAGCCAAAATTAATATTTCTTACAAATTGTGTATATCAGGAACTATGTTTTAATAAGAACTCCTGAACAGTCAATGGACAACGATATCCAAGCCCTCTTTAAGGGATACTATAACAAAGGTTTTCCTGCTGAGGGAGCGAGCAAGCTGAAGGCAGTGCGAGCAGGAAACAGAAAGGGCTGCTGATTTCCTGGAAATACGAGCCCGCTCTGCCTGCTCCCCAAAGAGAGAGCATAAAGGAAAGCCCCTCTGAGGACAGGCAGCCTGGATGGGATGGTGACAGAAAAGGACATTATGGGCCTTTTGAGGCATGTACTGAAGAGCCCAGCTAATTAGAGAAAGATTTTTGCTTATTAAGCTGGGTAGAAAAGCAGGGAGAGAGAGGACACGTATTCTGGGATATGACTGTTTTCCCCAAATTGCTTTTTCTTTACAGAAAGATGAGTGCTGTATGTCTCGAAGCATGAGCAAACACATACCTTTTTCAACCATTTGATTGTTATTTCATTTCTACTAGACAGTAAACACTTGCAGTGTTTTAGATCCTTTTTCAACTTTTGTTAACCTTCCCATCCTGTCTGGAAAATACAATGCCTGTGAACTGGGGAAATAACAAGGACTACATTCATATTGCTGCCTGATCTCTTACATCATGTGAAGCTTTATCATAGAAAAAACAAAGCAATTCATCCCTGCAAAGCCTGCGGTTATAGCAGCAGCAGCACTGCTGCATCCCAGAGCAGGAACTCCACTGGGGCAGGCACTGCACAAACCCAGCGAAGAGACACTCTAAGAGCTTTTAAACAATATAAGAGACAGCAGAGGGATTCAGGTAGGAAGGCAAGATAAGAAGTAAATACAATAATACTGATTAGCACAGTCTGCAGTGAATGCATTTCACAGCCTGCCTCCCCCCAGAATTAAAAAGCCTTTCAGCGACCCTTATAAAATCTCTTTTTAATAAAAATTTTTTGGACCTATGAGTAATAGATAGCAAGATGTGTCTTTCTTTATGGTTAATGCTAGCTTTTGATCATCCCTTACAAAATACTTCTTCAATGTGGTAAAATAGGAAAAAAAAAAAAAAAAAAGAATAAAGGTTCCGAGTCTTCTAACTGAAGAAAGAAAAACAAAACAAAACAAAAAACATCTGATGCAATTTATTCTCTTGGTACAAAATTACAGCAACTGCTTAGAATTCTACAGAAAAAACACAACACACACACAAAAATGCAATCAGTAAAGCACCAGTATAATAGACAATTTAAATCATTTCCTGCTTGCTTCCTGAAATCATGATTAACATTGGTGAAATCTATTCCCACTGTTTGAGTCCCAGCGAAAAGGCTTCCATGGGAAACACTGGCAGACAAGTTACCAACAAGCCTGTTAACTACATTAAGGGTTTTTGTTTGTTTGTTTGTTTTGTGCGTGTGTGCACCAAGGAAACATTATCACTTCTTAACACATTTGTTTTTTTTTTTTTTTTTGGTCTTTTCCCACGTTACCTACCTTTGCTATTTCCAGAGGTCCCACTGGAATAACTGTGAAGAATCAAGCGCCTCTAGGGGCAGATGTTCCAAAGTCCCAGGACTGTCAGACTTGCCTCAAGGAAAGAGGCAACACTGAGCACTTACTGAGCCTCTCATACTTTTAGGTAACATCATCACTGTTGGGGTAAGGAGTCTTGACGTGGACATACCAAGAAGAATTCCTGCTGAATGCCCCCCGAGACTATCAAAGTCTGCCTGCCCCTTACACCAAGGGCCACACAAAGACACAGAAAGCAGATCTCCTCACAACGTCATGCTTTGCCTTGCAGAGGCCTGCTAGATATCCTCTGGTAGCCACCTGACATGGTGAAGCAGCAGAAATAGCTATCACCTGCTGCTCTCCTCCTTCCCCTCACATAATCAAGTAACTCTTCCAGAAGACCAGAATTTAGCAAGCTCCCCCACACGTTTTTTTCCTATTCTCACCACATCAGGTGCCCACAGTGAATGATGTTAAACTCTGTGGCCTAAGTACCCGGTAAGTTCAGCACGTAAAGCTCACCTTTACAGCTGGGGAGAGACAGTCCCATTTTTCTAACTTAGACAATCCCACATTTCAAGTAACAATCCTATTGAATCTGCTACCTTTCATTAAAGTAGCTCTTATAACTCTGTCAAATTCTCCAACCTTTGTATTGATTTTTCTCCTATTCAAAATAACTCTCCTTTACAACAAGAGCTGGCTGCCAGCCTCTTATCTCTTATTTTCACCCCATCTGATCTTCCTTCTCCTTGTCAGTCTTTCCAGATTCCAATTAATCATGTTGAAAATCAGGGATTTATGTTAAGAAGAATGCACAGCTCTTAGCTTGTCATTAACATACTGTAATTGCAGTGTAGTGCTACTGACTCAGACCTTTTCAACAAGGCAGTGTAAATCCTTTGTGGAAAGCAGGACATTTCCATCAAACATGAAAAGAATATCTAGATCGTGTTACTGGATAGTTATTTCAAAATAAAACTCTGGATGCATTGTAGCATTTGCAACAACTCTAGAAATTACTGGGGCCTGGCAAGCAGCAGGAAGCTGCAGCCATAAAACCAAACTGCTGTTATGTCCCTAAATTTTGTCTGGGTCTCTACACGAACAGTCCCGCAGGCTAACCCCTCCACTAAACATATTTTAATTTCAGACCATCCTCTCATGTTTCTTCTTAATTATCATAGGGCATTCACAGAAAAGATCAGCCAGATGGAGACTGAATATTTCACTACTCCAAGATGAAGCGTTCTGCACTAAAATGGAACCCTGATTGCAATAAAGTCATTAATTTAAGTCTCAGCTGATTCTCCTGTCAGTACATGGGAGGAACTCAAGACAAGTGTGGGGAGCCAGTGCAACAGTTACTTGAAGAAAGATAAAACTGTAAAACAGTTAGAAGATGATGCTTGACTTGCACTGCTCTCAGTCTTTACAGTGCAACATAATGGAAACTCAGCCAGGTGCTCAACCAATATCCGTGTACTGCTTGTCTTAAAATTACAGCACACCAATTTCCTCATGATGAGAAACCAGAACATGTTTTAAAAGTGGTGGGAAAAAAAAAAAAGAAAGAAAGAAAAGAAAAGAAAAAATAATTAAATGTGAAAATCCCCAAGCTATCTCCATGTCTGAATGATTAAGTTGGGGTGCTGTAAGAGATGAAGACAGAATAAGCAGTGTGTGCTAAATTCCCCTAGCACTCTACAGCACAGATAGCATGGGTTTGGAGCCAAATCCTCACTCAGAGTTTCACCAGCACATCTCCCATCAAAGTCACTGGGAGCTGTAAGTATCCCCATATAACAGCGGATTTTGTCCTTAGAGAGAATATTACAGTAAAATTACTTCAGACAGTCTAACTCTCTCCCTGTGATATATTCCCAATGGCCCTCTTTGGGTCCTTCCATCATTTATTGACTTCTACTTTGCTACATCCTGCCAGATGGAAGCAAGGAAATTTGAAGAGTAACTAGTAAACGGAATATAAGGAAACAAACCCAGCACTGGCTCCCTGTTTCACAATTAGTCTTTGCTTGTGCTTGAAGCCAACACCAGAGATCTTTGCAAAATTACAATTACCAGATATGCTGGATGCCAGAAATAATAAACCTAACTGCAGCACAGCAACATAGGGTGCTAATTCTCTCCTGGAAATCAAGAAAACATACTGTGATCTGTTCTTCTTTTAATATGTGGGGAAAAAAAAAAAAAAAGTGCACACAAACCTAAAGACTTAAAATGCAGCAAGGAAAAACTTTGTTAAAACTTAATGAAAAAAGTCCTAACATTAAATAATAAATATCCCCTGCCATCCTCAGATAGACAAAAGCCTGGACGAATACTGTAGATGACACTCCAGGGATGATACAAGGACCTAGCAGCCAGGATACACCCCAGAAATATGAGCTAGTCTGGGTTTATATCCTGTAACAAAGGCTTTTGGGCACTGAGTACCATATGGGTAGATGAGGAGAGAGCAGTAGATGTTGTCTACCTTGATTGACTTCAGCAAGATTTTTGACACTGTCTCCCACAGCATCCTCATAGCTCAGGGAGTGTGATATAGATGAGTGGACAGTGAGGTGGGCTGAGAACTGGCAGAACTCAGAGGGTTGTGGCCGGTGGTGCAGAATCTAGTTGGAGGACTGTAGCTCTGTGTCCCCCGGAGGTCAGTACTGGGTCCAGTCTTTACTGTGAAAGTGACAGAGAGCAGGAACAGGTTGCCCAAAGAGGGTGTGCAGTCTCCTTCTCCGGAGATATTCAAAACCCACCTGGATGCAATCCTGTGCAATGTGCTCTAGGTGACCCTGCTTGAGCAGGGGGGTTGGACCAGATGATCTCCACAGGTTCCCTTCCAACCTCAACCACTTGTGACATTTCTTCTACATTAACGACATTTATATTATCACAGACAGCAATCAAACATGAGAATTTAAGTGTTACAATGAGAGGCAGGATAATGAACGGTGATAACCTTTGGCAAGGAGATCTGAGCATTCGAATTAGTGCAACTAGCTGTGGATCCAGACAATGCTGAAGTTAGTATGTATAACTCAAAGGGAAAAGGAAGAAAATCAAAGAAGGAGCGAGAACAAAGATACCACTAGAACATGGAAATTCTTCTAAGGAACATGCTTAAAGAGCAGCGAGAATTGTTAATGCAAAAGATTGTTTATAATAATAATTTCATGAAATGAATCAATCAACATAACATAAAAGCTCATTAATCAACATGAAAGGGTGCTAGCTCTTCATTTTCTGCTGGAATGCTTTGTGGGCGGTTTTTTATTTTTTGGTAGTAAGAAAAGATTACTTTTTGATTTTGTTTTTGTTTGTTTGTTTTTTGTTGCTTTTTATTTTAAATGGAGAAAAACTAGAGTTCTCCAAAAACATACATGCTGGTGCTTGTGGGTACAACATCACATCGCTATTTCAGAAGCCAAGTTGATGTTCCTATTACCAATTTGGCCTAGACAGTGCAAGTTTGTTCATGTAAGATTAAAGGGATGAGGTCTCTATGGCATATTGCAGTATGGTCCTTGGAATAAGATTCTCATTTACTAAATAAATTACTGTATATTACTGTATAATGGTGTTCACATTATAACTGACAATTAGCGCCATTAAAGAGAAAGCTCATAAACAGCCAAAGCTCACATCAAATTAACACAGTCATGATTAAAATCACTCTTCTGATTTCTGCTCTTCACAGAAATAATCAGCATTTTGCATGAAAATGAGTGCGAAGCAGCTCAAAATCACAGTTACGCTGGGATGGTGGTAGTGAACTCCGCCAGCACAGCACTGCCACGTCAGCTGTTTGCCTGCCTGTGCAGCTCTGAGCGCTGGGTTTCCCTCCCTGCAGGGAGCCCGCACGGCGAGCTCTGCCCGCCACAAGCTCGGCACAGGCAGGGCTGGTAACCGGCACGGTGACGCTGGAGATTAAAGTCTGCAATTACTCCTCTTGGCTCTAATGAGGGGAACCTGGGTTCTCTCCTGGCCTGAGGGAAGCTCTTCTTCTTTATTGTAATTCTGTCACTTCGCCATTTAAATGGTTTCTAGCGTTTGCATGTTCATTTATATCACTTCGACTTCAGAAAGAAAACCTGAGCAATTATAACGGAGAAGAACAATAACAAAATACAAAGGAGTCAGCAATTCATTAAAATTTAGAAACTGCAATGTCAAAAACTTTTCTTGACTTCAAGAAAAAAGGAGAGAGACTTTTTCTAAACTGGCACAGAGCCCACATCCTCATTAGGATTTAGGCTCCACTCGCCCAGCAATGCGCTAATGGTATCGCTTTAATCTTCAGCATCGCAGCACTAGCTTTACTGGGTTCACCAATGAGGATGCTGAAATGGCAGGAAGGAGGAAAAAGGAAGCTTCAAGCCAATGCTGACCAGTGCTGGTATCATGAACTGGCACCTGGCCGTGGACAAAAGTTTGAGACACATGGACATCTCTGTTTCTTAATGATACTTCAGAGAAAGCCAAACTTAAAATGGCTTCATAAGGATAAAGTATCATCAAGGAAAATCTGATCAATAAATAAGCGATCGAGACCACATAATGAAGGAAACCATTTAGAATACCATTACATATGCCATGGTTTGAAAAGGAATCACAATATGCTGCATATGCATAAAAGTACTGCAAGATAATACGCCTTTGATCCAACATGCCTTTAAAGTAGGAAACAAAAGGACATTCTCATATATCTTACCAACTAATTTAACGTATAAATCACAAAAAAATATGATCCAGATGGGCTTCAATGAAGGAAACCAATTAACGTAGACAGCCTTACCATCTGACACATTAGTTGTAATAATAAAAACCAAACAACATGGTCAAACAATAATGCTCTGTATTATATCTGACATTTCTAATTAGTTTCTGCATCCTCCTCAAGAAAAAAGACTACCAGCAAGCACTTTGTTTCCCAGAGGAAAAAAACATCTAAACTTCATGTGTACAGAGCAAAGTCTATGGATGACGCTGATCTATCTGCATTCCCATGGGATGTGCTTTGGAACTAATGCGCTTTGCATAGTCCACATCTGGTTTCCCAATTAGATGCTGAAAATGTTTGCTTTCAACTGCATCACCACTGTAAGTGCTGCAGGCCTGGAGTGCCAATACCTGCACGCACTCCTTAAAACCTTCACCTGTGTCCAGGGACCCAGAACAATCAGAGAGATTTGGGCTTTGGTTTTTGTAGGATGGGATTTATTTGTTTATCCTTTCTCCAGCCTTCCTTCAAAATGTCTCAGAATGTCATTTCTCAAAGGAAGTACAGTATTTCTGGCACAGACCTCCCAGCATCAGGCTGTAAGGATTGCATCAGACAGTTGCACGCTGAACTACAATTAGCATTACAAATTAAAAGCTCCACCATACATGTTACTGTTTGAGAGGTAAAGTCTCAACTGTATGGGCTGCTTTTGCATGTATTGGCAAGAGGAACACAATTTCATCACCTTAGATCTCCTGGTTATTTTGAGCATCCTTTAAAATTCACCCATGAAAATCCTTTTCAGCACACGATTCAATAAAGTGGATCAACATTTGGAAATCTTGGGTAGGTGGCACATAGCAAAACAACAGGGACAGGCTTGTTTTGGAAACTGCTCTTCTTTTAAAAAATACTAAAGGAAAGACTGTGGGAATTCTGCTAATGCATTCATATTCAGAAAGGTCAGAGATCAGAGGCTCATATCATTGCAATGAATACAAATCACTTGGAAAATTACATTTTTGTTATTAGGATTAACACTAAACCGCTTCGATATACCAAATTATTTTGCACAGCATTCATAAACAGTAATGAAATTCAGAAAGGTAGATTAAAAAAAATATTTAAAGATGACAAAATTAGTATTCCAACCAGTTGAAAAGAAAATAAAGAATATTTAAACAAAAGGAAAAATATTTCTTAAGTTTCTTTTTTTCAAAGTAAAATAACATCCATTTGTCAAGCCAGTATCAAATGGCCTTGGCATCACAAGCAAGGGTTTGTGAAGTGGAAATACTATTTCTGACACTACCAAGAAGGCCCAGGCTCCTACCATCTCCACTCCCAAAATTTCAAAAGAGGCATTGACTAGCTTTACAGACTTCCTGAGTGCTCCTTCTGCCTCCCCAAAACAGTCCTAATGAATACCAGCACTGACAACTGAGACAGAGAGGGAAGCATGACAGGCCTTTGCTCTGCGTTCAGGGTGGCCCGTCGTGAGAAATCACAGCTTCATCAAACCAGAAGCTGTTGGAAAAAGTTGGAAATAAATAAATAAACAAATCTCTGCCTCAGACCATCCAGCCTACAGCTTCAGGTATTACTTACTGGCAGGCAAAACAATTTTTCTAATTCGTGTGGCGGGGCAGTTGGAGCAGACAGATGAAAACAACAATATATATATATTTTTGGACATATCTATTACAGCCTTCCTTTGTGCTTTGGGAGCCCATTCCCACCCTCCGAAAAAGTGGCTTGGCTGAAGTGACATGTGATTCATTATGGCAAGTTGGGGCCTGAATTAAGTATCTGCAAGACCCAGTTGACAAGAAAACCACTTACGTCCACATGTGAGCTTTCTGGGCAAGCACAGGACCCCACAAGCTGATCACATCCACGTGCCACACCAGGACACAACCTGACTTGAAAGCACATATCTGATTACCAACAAGAAAAGGTAATTCCAGATAACATCTGCTTTATTTCACCAGGCAAAACCCTTGAATATAAAGTGAAAAGCATCAACAAACGCCGTTGACACATGAGACATTGCACAGCCCACAGACAGACCCAGGACTGTCAGTCACAACTCAAGACCCAACTGCACTGGGCTCCCCAGCAGCACAAGGACTCTCCCTGCCATCTGAAGGCACATCTTTGCACTCAGCTGCCGATGGCTGCCCAGCCCCATGCCCTGAACACGGCTGCTTTCACAGGGTGCTGTGCTCGAGCTGATACCTTGCTCCTGCTGAGGCACAGCGCTCTGCTGTGCTAGCTGCGCAGCTGGCTCGGGTCCGGCTGGCTCCTGCACAGGCAGAGCGAACACACAGCTGTTTGTGTGGCTCCTTGAGATGCCCTGCTAGCACAAGGCCAGGGGATGCAGCTGAACACAGGTAGGCAGAGGGCCGTACGAGTGGAAGGAAGCAATGCTGATGAAAGATGGCAGTCTCGGCACGATGGCTCCCAAACCGCTGCTAGCTATTTGTCTGTAAGCATCACGGGAAAGAAAAGATTTGAAGGACAACGAGGTCACTTTGCGGATATTTGCAAGAAGATCCTCCCACACATGAAAAGCTTATGGGAGAAACCAGAAAAGTGGCTGTTTGAAACTTAGCCCATGGGACGCAAGAGCTGGCAATGCTAGCAAAGCAGAGCTCAGAGCTGACATTGCAAAAGCACATAAGAGATGATAGATAGAGTGCTGCGAGGGCCGGAAGGGCCTTGAAAGTGATATGTTCACTGAAGGAAACATTGCCCTATTTCACAGTCATCTCAAACTACTGCAATACATTCTGATTTTATTTTTTTTGAGAACATAAGCACATGTCTTTCCACTCACCTCAACAGGGAACCTCTTGCCATTGATGCTGTGCTCAGAGCCTGCTGATCCATTGCTTTGACCCCAGTGGAACTCCACCTTCTCTGCCTTGAATCTGCCCGGCAGACCGGCACCACTGACAAAATAATCGTCCTTCAGCAGGATAGCAACTGCACACACAGAACAATGAGAAAGATTTCTTAGCACAATTTTTTCAAGCATTTACGGTTTTTACTCATTATACTACAATACCTCTTCTGATGCAAATAAAAAGTGAGGTCATCATTTTTCTCTTTACAGGGATTGGTTTTAAAAAAAGAAAGGCTCCAAGTAATGCTGGCTAATTAAGGAAGTGATTATGAAGCTACATAGTCTACAGAAAATCACAAAGGCCAAATTTCTCAAGGACTTTTTGGCCTCCTCATTGGACATTGATTAAAATTTAAATGGCAAACTTCATTAAGAACTATTTAACGTGGTTGCAGGGACTAGTGACCAACCATGTTTCTTGGCCTTGCGATTCACTAAAGTCTGTGGATCACCAGTTCAATCCTCTGTTTGTTGGATTCCCTCTATGTTATCAGGGGAAAAACAAAACAAAACAAAACAAAACTGTGCCCCTGTGCCCTGTCTCACCTCTACTGCTGGATATGGCAGGTACATTCCTTAAGCTCCCTGCTTCTCCCCTCTGTAAAACTGTGAGAGTGACAATAACTTTTTTTTGAGACCCACTCATGCAAAGCCCTCCATAAGAACTGAGTTTTATTACAGTAACTCTGACATTATTATTATGTGATTCAATAAGGGTCAAAAGGATCATCTTTGTATTTTCTTTTCATTTCCAAAAGCCTTTATAACAATAAAAGTTTGATGTCCAAACAGAGGGCAAAGTCATATGGTGGAAGATGGTACATGTTACAGGGGTGGTCTCACTATCAACTAAATCCAGTTTTCCAACATTCATGCCTGCTGCTCTCACTACAAGATCACCTTCCTTTCTAGCATTTCCCATTTTTAACATGTGCAATTCCTAATAATGACTCCTTATAAAATAATTTCTTCTCATCCCTTGCAAAACTAGTGCTTAAAAACAAAACTAAAATTAGCATTTTGTTCTTGTAAAAGCGATTGCAGACCACCACTTGCTGTGCCCAGAATCCTGTGATTAAAGTTTTGTGGTTTTTTATTTTATTTTTTTTTCAATGGGAAAAGCTTAACACACAAGGATTTCTCTCTGTTCTCAATCCAACTGTGTCATCACAAGAGGAACGTTAATATAAATCCATTTGTATTACGTAACAGGGAGGATTTTATTCACTGCTGAAAAAAAACTAAAGGAGTAGTTGTGAAATAGAAGTTATTCCTCTGTTGGCGAATCACTGGCAGGCTGTTGCTGCAGGCTAGGCTTTCTGCCACACCAGGGCTGCTCTCTCTGTGAGTACAGACAGTTGGCTAAAGCAGCCTCATCTCAGGTGCAAGTGTGCAATTAAGAGACATCTAAACATTAAATTGTTTATGTTAAAACCACCTAAATGTTAAATTGCATGAGATGTTCAGATGTTTCTAAATTGTGCCAGTGACATCACGGTGCTCTTCTCTTCCATGATTTCTGGTTCCTCTGCATCAAAGTAGTTGTGTAGGAAGGCCGGTGGTGTAGGCTGTAGGCTGCTGTCTGTGTCAGCCAGGATACCAATGTATCCTTACTGAAACACAAGTGGCTAGAAGCACCACTGGTCTTTTCTTCCCTTAAAAAATTCTCAGTGAGCTTGGTAGTGTTTTAGATACCAAAAATCTCACCCAAGTGGTTAGAAATTCCATAGACAAAATTCTAGGAGATGAGGAATACATGAAAGCAGATTTGTGTGCATCTGTTAAAAATCTCTGTGGGGATTCAGTTGCATCTAATAAATATTTGATAGTTCCTAAATCATTTATGGCTCTGTCAGGGGTCATTTTACTTGTTTTAGATGAATAATTAAAAGGCTAATTAGGAGGATGTACAATCTGAAATGTTCATCTAATTGTTCATTTTACAGTATTTCTTACACTGCTGAGCTGTACAACACATGTTCCTATCACCTTCCTATTTTAGCAGCATGTCCTTATTTCCAGTGATCTGGGGGCTTCCCTTCCCTCCCGTCCACACGACTTCTGGTTTTCAGGGCTGGAACAAGCAAACACCATGTCGGTGGGCTTCGGGAGCCACCGCGTTTATCCACTAATTTACTCAGAGTGCACAACAAAGAATCAATCCCCCACACCTACTCAGCTTAAAATACTATATAATTTAGATTTCAAAACCAAAGGAGGTGGTGCACAACTACCAGGATCACTATTGTGTGATGCCATTTGCAGGATCAGGCCAGGAGCTGTATGTCTGTCACCTTTCTGCGAGAAAAACCAAGCCTGGATATAAAGCAGCTCTTCCCCCTTCCTAAGCAGGGCAGCTGGACAGATACATGCCACACCTGCAGAGTACTTAACCAAAACACACCCCTGGCAGAAGTTTTGGTAGTTTTCTCTAAGTGGACAGTGTTTTTAGAAGTTTGAAGTGATCCAAGGAGGGGTAAAGTGGCAGTGTCTGTAATGCTGGCGAGGGATCTGCTCCCACAGGCACGCTGTGGCCTCAGGGCAGGTTGGACCTGTGGAATCCCTGTCAGCCTCAGGCCTGGCTGACACCAGCTAGCACTTAATTATGAGGTGGCACAAGCAAAAATAACTATGAAATGTGCTTATACTCTCCAAGTGATCCTTACCACTTGGGAACTAGCTACTTCAGTGATGAAATCAAACCCACATTAGTGCCTTTGCCAGTGTAATCATGCACAAAAGCATTTCTAGTTAAGGCAAAGGCATAATGAATCCATTTTCATTTTCTGAATGAAGCTCTGTTTTCTGTGCATTGTCTGTCCTTTACCTGATATGGGAGAAAAAGAAAGAATACAACAGATCTAAAGAGCAATAACCTCTTTGCCTTTTAACATTTCACAGCATAAAAATAAGTAATTGTTCCATCCTAAACAATATATATACATAAAAAAATACTAGTCCAATAGCAATAACAATAACCCAAGCAACACATTTCCTGCCAGTTAATGAGCATCAAGGTTAAGGGCCTTTGGCTTTCCCTTGGACCCTGGTGTCTTTTAACCAGTCATTAATTGCTGAGAAATGCCCTCTACATCCATCACTATTGCTTAAACAGTTATTTAGTTTACTATCTCTGTCAGTCTGCAATATGAAGGTCTCACGTGGCCATCTGCTCCAAGACTTTGCTGCCAAAATGCATCGCAATTTATGGCACAACCTGCCTCTACTTTCTACCCATAAGCCAAAACATCCTACTTGGTTTGCTGCTCTGCCACTTACCACTTGAAAAAAAATTAATCCCAGACAAGTTTCTTCTAAAGGTCAGAAAACCAAGGGAATAGAACTTGATAAAATAAGGGAGGAGTTAAGCACTTAGCAGAAGAAATCACAGATGACAGCAAGGCAAAGAGAGTCTTCGTATTACCAGTAAAAGATTGTAAGTTACCCAAGAAAAATGACAGTTACTGTTGCCCTGAGAAGCAATAACTTGTCAGCAAAAATCCATACCCCAATGGGTGAAGAAATCAAGTAGAGCAGCAGTGCTAAAATCACCCAGCAGAGGAGACCAAAGATACAGCCTTCACTGCCAACTGCGTGGAGACTGGAAAATTCCCTGGCATGTTTCGGTTCAACATGGTTTCCTATTATATGTGCAGCAATATGTTCCTATTATATATTCAGTATAGCATTAGCATCTTTCTTAGAAGAAGAGCACCATCCTTTTTTCTTGGTATTTCTAATTATATTTATTGCTGGTAACTACAAACACTCCTTTGTGACCAAAAGGGCAGGGTGCATAACATGAATAGATTAATTAAGCACCAAATTTCCATAGCATTCAGCCTTCCCCGAACCTCATTTTGTTACAAAGGGCAACAAACTCAGAATTTCAAAGCAAACAGGAGCATTTCTTAGTGAAGCTGAAAAAAACCTCAGTAATGCATCAAAAACCCAAGCTATGCTTGATGGTGGTTTACATTAACTAGATTTGCTTTGTGGTAAAAGAAAACAGGATCACAGCCTGTCACTCCATCTCGTCTGAGGAGGGATAACTCCCAACTCCCACTACATCCCTGAATCGCCAGAACATGATCTAAGGTATCCTGTGGACTCCAGGTTGTGGCTTGCACCCAGAGTCCCCTGGAAGCCATGGGCGTATCCGAGGTCAGGCTCCATGCACAACTGCATTGTACACTCCCAGAGCAGGTACATGCCCTGGGTTTTGCTAGCAGACCTTCTGACTAGGAACCTGTTACCTAAGCACTATAGACACGCATGTTGAATGTTAATAAAGATAAAAATATACTTCCAATAAATAAAATTGAATTAATTAGCAGTTTAATCTAATTCCCTAAAAATATTTGACCTTGTCAAATGAAGAGGGTGGCCTTATAATTTCTGCTTTTTACGTTTTTAGAATTAAAGAGTAATCAAATGCATGTAGCTTTGCATATAAATCAACCTTGACCTTTTGGTGAACTGTTTTGGTAAAAATAAGCAGTACTCTGACTGTTCTTTTCTCTGAAAGCCAGAGCAGACAGAGCAGAAGAGAATTCAGTTCAGTGAAGAACACAGTGCTATAATCATATCAGAAACACATTAATAAGCTCCCACTACTTTGAGCAGTTATTGCTCTTTCTTCTCTAAAAATCCCGATTTCTAAGACTTCTCCTTTCCTACAAAAGTCTGAGCCTTGCATCTCAGCATTCTTTTGGATTAGATGTTACAGCCTCCCCAAAGCTGATAATTCAAGGTTACACCTTGAAACTCTTATACAGCCTTTTATTCTGAGGAACAAGTGACTACCAAGAGAATTATTTTATATTGAGAGCCTACAAAAAAAAAATTAAAAAAACAAACCTTAAAATCTGCAGAACTAGCTTTGCACAGAATGCAAAGGCAGAGATAGGAGGCTGCTGCTGGAAAATTATATTAAAAAAAAAGCAAACCCCAAACAACAGAACAATGAACAAGGAGGAGGGTGAAACATGGCTTGAATTTTTAATTGACTGCAGGCACGCTATGGAGACAAACAGAAAAGAACATACCCGTTTTTCCTGTGTTTTTCATCCAAGTCTTGTTAGAAGATTCATTGTCAAAACCATCAAGCTGCAGTTCTTGGTACTCATCTCCAACGTGAGCCTGATGGTCTACGATGTCTATGGGAGACTGGTGAGACCCTCCACACTTCTCACTAGAAGTAACCCAGTGCTCGGGACCATAGGTACCTGTTAAAAAGTACCAATGTAAATTAATATTCCAGTGGCTTAGCAGTTCTGGATAACGCTTAAGAAAGAGGATGAAGCACTTAAGCTCCCCAGGTAACACCACTGCTGTTACACTTCCCACATTTAAAAAAGGTTAAGACTTGTAAACTTCTGAAGAGATCGAAATCCATTAGCTTCATGCCATACTCAAGCTTTGCCTCTAGCAGTGAAGAACAATGTTTTTTTTTTTTTTGTTTTTGTTTTTTAATTACTATTCTGTAAAACTATCTGCAATTCCCAAGTTCTTCATGCATATGTTTTGAATTAGCATGGTTTTACAGGAACTTTCCTAAAGTTTCAGCCATAATATATTAGTATATATTTACCTTTTTACATGAGATACATAATATATCAGCTATGCATTAACTTGCATTTGTGCAATACTCTGATTAGATAATATGATCTTTATTAATGATCTCATTTATTTGGGTGGTTTTGAAATCAGAAAAGATGAAAATAAAGAATTAAACCAAAGGGAATAGTAGTAAATTTGAAGAAAGCAAGGAAGTATGAAACAAAAACTCTTGATGGAGGAAATAAAGACAACAATAATTGATCAGGAAAATGCTTGAACTTTCTTTTGTTCTTACATGAGTTTTCTGTTTTGCTTATTAGCACAGTCTGTTCTCATCCGATGTAAGCTACTCTCTCAAAACAAGTCAAGTATCAGCAGTAAAGGAGAAGGTCACAGTCTGTCACGTTGTGGTGGTGGAGCTGCGAGAGGTGGTATCGCAGACCACAGCCCAAGCTGCTACAGCCTGAACCCACCCTGCCCATTCTGCAAGGCTCTCCAGCGAGAACAGTCAATAAAAATAATACATGGAAATAAAAGGTTTCAGACAAAGCCCTCGCCATCCCCACCACACACCACCTATAGAAGCAATACAACACCAGGGACCTCAAGAGCACACAGAGGAGGAACTCCAGTGAGTTTCAAATTTTGCTTACAACCTTCCTCTCCAACTCTTAAACTGCATTAACAGAGACTAAGAGATTGTGTTCCTATGAGTGCAAATAGTGGTCTATGCTCCTGAAGTAACAGCACAGAGTTCTTGCAAAGCACTTTTCTTTGCTCACAGTTCTTGAAGTGCTTTACAGCAGGGATCAGCACTCTTATTCTCATGTAAAGACAGGGAAAGTGATGAGCTGAGGGAAGCAATTTGCCCAAGCTCTTCTACCAAAACCAAGTCACAACCTGGAGCCAAACTCCAGTCTCTGCAGACCTCTGATGTCACACCTGCTCTGTACCTCTGAACTACACAGTCAGCATGTCTGCTCCGTAGCATACAGCAGCAAATGATGTGCCCATATGCATTTATTACCCTTGCATATGAGAAACATATGTAAATTCAATTAGTGCCATCCAAACACAGCAGTTGGGAAGGCCAGTTTCTTTGGCCCCTGGGTTTTAACGTGTCTAGTTGCAAAATGCACTTTTCCTATCTTCCCTTGGGCTGATGCAGGACACTTAATCACCAGCATGACTTTGTGCATTACCCATCACATGCAAATGCTCTATGGTAACGAAAACAACATCAAAGTGTTTTATTTTCATCTGCAATTAAGCAAAATTGCACCATCCTTTAAAAGTCATTTACATCACCTGCCCAGGTTAAAAAATCAGTTTTGTTTATCTCATTGTTCAACTTGTATTGCCAGCAAAAGCCACTTTTAGTTAATTTCCCAATGTACCACAACTAAGGAGAACAAAATTATTAAAAAGCCCTACAATGGGAAACCTAAACGTGTTCCACTTGTAGATTTTTTTTTCCCTGAATCAGGATGCTCTTATTAATTGTTTTGCAGTGATTTAACTGACAATTCAGATTTACTTATCGTACAACCTTGCATTTACTCAGTGAAATTTAGGAATTTGATTTAGAATGTTTAGTCCTGCACACAATCATCAAACCTACCAGCTCTCATGTTTTGGCTTTGTTATAAACATAGGGTGAGCTTTTCAAAAGCACTCTGCTCACAGAGGCTATCGCAATGGTTTCAGCTGTGCTTTTAAAAGCTGTGCACTCAATTTTTTTTTTTTTTTTTTTTTTTTTTTTTTTTTTTTTTTTTTTTTTAGCATTTTGGTGACCCCTTAACCAATGGGGAGATTTTATTTTTGAATAAGCTGATTTATTTTAACAGGCATTGCAGGGTTACCTCCATGTGTCTTGTCACAAAGGCTTTTTTGATTCTTCTTATCGTTATTATTGTTATTTTTAAGTGTAGTCAGCTCTCAACCAATTTGCAGTGAAAACTGTCTTGTCAAAATGAATAAAATAAGCCGTAAGGGTAAACAAGCAGGCAAAACATCTCATTGAGTTAAAACCTCAACTGACTTAGGTACCTGGACTGACTCTTGCTGAAATACAGTCTTTCACTGCCCAGACTTCTAATGGCTTTGTGTCACTTACACAGGCTTAAAAAAAAGTCTATTTTTTTAAAATTTAACTTGTTTGAATTAGTTTAATATAGCAATACATCTCTTTCTAAAAATACAGTAGCTTCACCTGGTTCTAAATCTATAATTTACCACGAAAAAAAAAAAAAAAAAAAAAAAAAGCCTAATACTAGCTGCCATCTTCATGCGATAGCCTTAGTTTTCATACAGAAAATGTTTCCATATGCTGAATTAACTAAAGGAAAATCTAATGCAGTGAAACTCTCTCAGCAATTCAAAACCCCAATTCAGTACCGGTGCTGTGACTTCAAGCCCTGACATCCCAAATTACAGCCAGAAGGCTAAGCTCTTGATTTAAAGGTTCGAGACCTGCTAGCTAAAATCAGCACAGGATTTTATAAACGGCTGAGCTTTTCATTAATTTCTTTCCTAACTTTTTGATATGCAAAGTGTTACATGCAATATGACCTACACCATTATGGCAGCAATTCTAGACAGGAATAGAGGCCACAACCTCAACATCGCCATCCCAGCCGCACGGGGCTGGGGCTGGCCCAGCTTTAACAATCAGTGTGATACGGCACGGCTGGGGGGAGGGCAGGAAAGAAGCAAATCTTAATTTTTGAGTTTGAGACCAAAGTAAATCAACTCTCTCTCCATCCCAGGAAAAACAAGCTCAACAAAATGTAATCAAGACCAGTGCAGTGGGATTCATTTATTCCCTGGTAGCCATCAGAAGGTTTAAGTCTAACTGCCTGCTTTTTTCCATGGACATTCAAGTGCAGTTTTAATTGAAACTGATCTTCCACTACAGATTTCAAATTAATTCTTCTTCCAAGTGTCTCATGCACCAGACATCCTTGCCTTGCAAAAAACCCTATATCATTAGAGGAGGAAATAGAACACTTTTTCTAAGCTTGCAGGTATTGATTACCTATTCCCTCCATCAAAGCACAATTGCCATTCTGCACTGTATAAATCTCTTCAGTGTTAGACACTTTATAAAGTACCGAGAATTATATCATTAATCATTTGCAGTTGCACCTGTCTTGCTTTATTGAATTCTTTGTTTTTTAGAACTTTAAATAAATGCTTTTAAATAAAAACATGACACTAAATAAAGACTGTTTCACTTAAGCCTAGCAAAAAAATCCCTTCATTCTGCATGTAACATTTACCCATCTGAGACAGATAACTTATGGCTGTTTGTATTTTATTTTTCCAACAGCAAGCATTACGGCTTTCATCAAATAAAATTTGGAATGAATTCAAATTGACCTTTTAAGGGTTGACAAATAATTCAGTTTTCAAAACCCAAACAATCTATGAGACCTCACCTGTGCTAATAACTAACATGTTTCCACCCCAGTGGTGGGATGACCCGCAAGTGAAGGTGCCCAACACCCTGTCCTGGAGCTTGAGCACTTGATGGAAGCGTGGCACCAAAACGGGACGTGCTGGGAATGCTGCAGGGAGGAGATCACCCTCTACGGCCCCAGTAACTCCAGCCCCACCGAGATGAGATCCTGCCCCTCTGCTGCGGAGCTCGCTCATCTCCTGAGGCTGGCAGCCCCACAAGCTCATTTGGGGCTGCAGGCAGGTCTCTGGGGCCTGACCCTTCCTCTGCTGAAACCAGGGGCGAGAGGGGCCACAGCTTCCATGGGGTGAAAGCACAGTTGGGGTCCATCCTCAGCAAGACTGCCCGCTTCTTGCACCAGGACTTTCAGCAACACATAACGCTGGAGACGTTCTCATCCATCCTGATCTGAACTTACTTGATGCTTCTGAGGACTCTGCAATCTTTTCTCATGCAAAATCTTTCAGTCACTGACTGCAGAATCTTTAATATTTTTTTTTAATACACAAGCTGCTCTTTAAATAGAATCCAGGATTACCTTTCTCCTTCTAGTTACATACAACCTAAACAATGAGAAGTTTTCATTAACAAAAAAAACCATTTCCACTAGATCTAATTAAAGCTTGCATAAAAACTTAAAAAAAAAAAAAAGATCAAATATATTTTTCTTCCACAAACCTTTTGTTTAAACTTTCTTTTATCAAAGCCACTGCAATTTTCTTGATTTTAAATCATTTCCCAATTAATGGATCAGCTCCTCTGATACAGACTGATGTATACCACACGCTTTTACACAACATCCAGATGTAGCTTGACAGACATCAGCAATTTATGAACAATCTGATTATGATCATTCATTTACAAGATGGGAAAGAAGCAGAAAAATCAACATTTGTTTTTCTTAATTTTACATGGTTTTAACATTTGCACAAAAATTTGACTTTAAAATCCAGGTCTATCATGCAAAGAGCTAGTTTAGATCTTTATTTTTTTATATATACACATAACTTTGTGTGCTTTATTCTTTAACATTTTTTAAACAACATTATCTCAGACAAATCTAACTGTATTTGATGATTCTAAACTTTTTATTTCTGAATGAAAATGGCAGTCGTGATTGCAAAGGCAACCCAAACCACTCACAGTTCTGCAATTAAAACAAATTAGCTTGGCCACTTCACAAGGACATCCTATCCCATCATCTTAATGCACAAGATCATTAATCCACGATTATCTGCAAGGCAGATATTCACAGAACTGTAAGGAAACAGGCACTGCAGTAAGGCTTACATCCATCACTCCTTCTAGTCCTGCTCTGTCCTCCTTCCACATGCAAATGGCTCTGGCTGCTCTCTTGCACGCTGTTTTCTAACACTGACAGAAGGATGCTACTCTCCTAAGAGGACAGAGTCTCTATCAGAGGCAGGATGCCCACGTTTCACACAAAGTGGCAGGGCTCTGTTCTTGCTGGGTCAGAAGGAGGTGGGATGTTGGGGATTATGTTTGGAAGCTCACCCAAAATAAGGCTAAAGGCACACTAAGCAGTGGCTTGGTTACTCCTCGGAAGGCAGTGGTATTCAGTTGTGTTAGTGATGCCACCCAAACAGGTTGCCTCCAGCACCTTTTCTGCAAGGATTCTCAGCAAGATTCTGGATAAACAGGAATGCTTTCCTTTGTACAGGTGGGTAGGTATGACCTGCCCAGCCGATTCAGCATTTACTTGAGTAATGCTGAAGATGCGAACCTCAGAATCTCCTTTGAGTCTCTGTCGTACTTGAGCTGCTCCCTCATGACCCAAATCTCAAGAAACACTGAAAAGAAACACCAGTAAACAAAAACATCTCCTTTTTAGCACTGAGAAAGAGCAAGGAAGTGGTGCCCTTGCTCAACTACAAAGCAGTGAGCTTCACTTGCAGGCTGAATTTTCAAACAGGAAAAAACGGTTTAAAATAATCAAACATCAAGGAAATTCACTGCGGAACTGGAAGTATTTCAAGATTCTTCATAAGTTTCAGGTCTGGGGTTTCTCTCTGTTATCTGGGACAAAAAGATCAAACCTGGTACTTGATGCCATTATCCAAGACTTCATCATTTTTGCCGTTTAAAAGCAAGTCCTGGAAGGCACTCGAGGAAGGTGCTTACGCCACATGAGTGAGGACAACAGGCAAGGTGTGTGCTGCAACTCCAGCCCAGCTGAACCGTCAGCCTCCCTTCACTCTCTAACCTCTGGCTTCCTCCTAGGAAGACGAAATGAAGTGAACCCTGCAGGATGAAGGCTAAAGACTGCATTTAGATACAAGGCAGGAAAGAATGGTTCGAATGACTGACTGATCACTTGCTGAGTAATTTACCATGCGGCAGCAGGGGTAAAGGTATAAAATCCCCGAAAGCCCTGATAAAAATCAGTGGCATCTTTCAGGGGCCTTCCTGTTGCAGAGAAAGCAATCAAGTTGTTGAATCATTATATTAGGGGAAAAGTTGCAAAAATTACACTGTCTTGCTCTAAAATGATGGCATACCAAATTCAAAGAGATGGAGAAAGAGAGCCCGTAGTTAAGAGTTCACGGTGCTGTTTTGAACAAAGATTCCAGGATTTCCTACCCTGAGGGAAAAGGGCTTTTCATTTTATTATTCTCTGTCATCACTCTGTTTAACATGAGACACTCATGCTTGCAGAAAATTCCAATTACTGCTTGAAAAATGAGACTGAATACCAAGAGCAAGGTCCTGAAGAGCTCGCTGAGACCCAAACAGATATAAGCATCATCCAGTCTGCAAACTTGGTGCAGAGAAAAAGTGCCTAAGACATGTCAGAATCGTAAACAGCCCCGGACAGGTTTTTGGAGAGCTGAAAGACGCTGAGAGAAATTTTTCCCAAGAACAGTTTCTGATAAGGGATATCTTAACCGGCAGTTGTTGGAACATACACAAATACAGGAAGACAGAACAAAAAGGGTTTGGATTTAGATAACCTTTGAGCAATTGCTAGCAGCAACATCAGAAGCACTAGTCCCGCTTCTCCTTTCTGCACCAGTGCCACCACACCTACAGAAACGTCCAGCCATGGGGTCTTAAAAGCAGAGCTGATCTTCAGAACCGATTTCATCAGTGATACCATCTCACTGCCAAAACATGGCTGATGCAAAGAAAAATAAAGCCTTTAAACTGCACTCCTAAAAATAAATTGTCCTACAACATCTGCAGCTTTTAAACCCAAAGAAAGTGAGGTGCATCATCTTCTAAGTTTCTACTGATATCACGCTTCTTGCTGGATTCTTTAATTAAGCCTTCTATTAATTATCTTTTGCAAACAGTTCTAACGTATGTTTTCAAAAGCTTTGTATTCTTCAGAAGGTATGTGAACATCTGTATTTCACAGTCGCAAACACTTTGTTGTTTTTTTTTGTGTGTGTGTTTGTTTTTTATGTGTATCCCCACACATCCAAATACTTTCTAGATCCTCATTTTGTTCCTCAAAAAACTATGATGCTTCCATGAATCTTGTATGAAGCTCCTGCTGTACCTATCAACCTGCCAGTGGCACAAACGTATGATAAATACGCAACATCAGGAAACCTCAGCACCTTAAGACAAACGTTGCAGGAAGTTCACAATAAATTGGAGAAAGTGCAATTACTAAAACAAGCTTTTTCCATAAACATTTCAAGGTTTGCATCTGTGACCCGAATAATGTACCACTACACAAAAGTGAAAATGGGACTAGCTTTAGCTGTGCTGGCAAAATATTTTGGGATTTCTTCACAGGTATGACACAACATACTCTTGATAGACACAACTAATGAGCTGCTGAGTTTTTTAACTCCAATATTTCAAAATTGTTTACATTATATTGAACACAGCATAACAATATCAATGAGATTAATATGCAGAACTCACTGAGCGGGAGGATGAATTGTGGCTTACAAGGTGCGTGCTGGTGGCAAGTGACTGAGACAATATACATCTACAACCTCTGTTTTTCATAATTTTCTTTTTTAATAAATGCATCTGACATCTCACACCATTCATTTCGTAACTGTCTGTGGCCTTTTTAGAACCGCTCACCCTGAGCTGCATATAATAAACGAGGTGATAACTTACGTTATAAGGAGAAAACAGAAGATTAATTTATATGAAGACGTTGTAAATTAACTATCTTCTCTTCCTATACCAGTTGAGTAAAACTCCATGAAGGCAAGGGAGAGACATAAAAATAGATTTTTTCTTAAATATAATTTTAAAAAAGTATAAATCCTAATGGAAATTACTGGATGAAGATGTACTGTGAATCAATGCGGTAGCTCATGACAGCACCTGATGTCCCTGGGCAGAAGGCAGGTTGTCAACGGGGGGATGCCTGGGACAGGGCTTGCCTGAGGCCACCTCCCTGGCAGAGTGGCCCCGCTCTCACCATCCTCCTTTCCCTTCACGGCCAACAGCTGGACAATGATGGACATAAGCAGCAGAAGCACTTGTATCGCTGTACTGCCCACCACTGCAGCAAGGAAGGAAGAAGGCCTTAATTCTTCCACAGACAGGGCAGCAAACAGCTCAAAAACTCCTAACTGAGCCACGTAAGGCAAGGCTGCAGTGACCCCACATGCGGCACCTCATCCTTGAGAGCAGCCTCCCCGGCTGACCTGCCCCCTCCTGTAACAACCTTGCTTCTCCGAAGGCATCTCCCTTATCTGAAACCCCCCTGGCACGTCCTCTATATCAGAAACACAATCATCCGTCCCACGGGACAGGAGAGAAACGCCGCCAATTCTTCCAGACAGTGAAGATAAAAGGAGAAACGAGTCTGGTGTTTCATGGAATTAAACAGATGAAGAATGAGCCTAAGCACATATAATGCCGATGTAAATCACGGTCCCATCTGGGCTACTCCAAGAAGAAAGCACAGCATGAAAAAAGCTCTCAGAAAATAAAACAGAGGAAACAAGAGGAAGAAACTGGGCAGGAAACTTTCCCACCCAAGAGCTGTTTGATGCAGATAGAGGCCTGGGGGGCTTCAAGATGACTTTGGGGAAACAAGAGGAGGGAAGAGGATGTGAATTTGGTGTGCTCCTAATTATAGCATCCCTTGCCAAGGCCAGGAGAGGCGAGGGGCCTAGCAGGCAGCAGCCATGCTGTGGTGACGGCCCCCACAGGACCCAGCCCCAGCTGAAGTGGGCAATGGCTGCATGCCAAAGCTGTGGCAGGGAGACCTCAGGCTGCAAGAGGAGTGAGGCGAGAGGAAAACCTAGAAGAACAGCCATGGTGGGCTAAGGAACCACTTTATGGCAGCATTTTTTTCTTCAAACCAGAGATCTTGGCTAGCTTGAGAGTTTGACTTAGACCAGGCTGAAGCATCAAGGCTCCCGGTGCTGCTGAACCAGCCCAGCGGCTCCAGAGATGAATGCTGAATGACAGTGACAGTAATAAGCCGTGACATTTAAGTCAGGAAGTCTCAAATTCCCATCTTGCTTCTCTGGCTCCTTCCTACCACCAGGAGCAACACGCTCCATTTCATTCCCCTGCTTTATAAAGGGAGAAGTTCACCTGTCTCATCAGAGCATCTGCAAGGATTGCTCAAAACTTAAGAAGAGCTGCAGAGATTTAAAAAGAAAAAAAAAAATAAAATAAAAATAAAGAATGAAAGAAAGAAAGAAAAAGGGGAAAAGGATGATAACTGTGCAAGCCTCAGCTGTCCCGCTGCAGACCTCAGTGCCAGGCTGCCTGTAAATGCATTTAGGAAAGACACAGTTCCAATTATTTCTCAAAGCACCGCACACTTGAAATCCTACTACTTCTCACATGTACCCTTAATAGCCTTGATCTCACCGAAGAAACTGCTAACGTAAATGATGCCTTACTGTAACTTAATTACCTCCAATTTAGGTGGGTATGGGAACAGAAAGTACCTTTTCTTGATTCCCATCTGTTCCTCATAACTAACCAAAGGAGCCTTCCCCAGAGCTCTGTCTCTGAGAGCCAGCATGAAAAAAAAAAAAAAAAAAAAAGAAAAGGAAGAAGAAAGTAAGGAAAAAATTGTATATTTTTATTGAATTTTTGCAGGATGCTGGTTAATAAAACACCCACAGAGAGCACAGAGCAATATAGAAAGGGAATAAAGGGAGGGAGGGCTGATATCAATAAAGCCTATCCAGAGGCACTGGTGGAGTGAACGTACTTTTGGTTTCAAAAGAAACCTGCTACTAAAATGATTTTCACTCGTTGCTTTGGCTCAAGTTTAAAATTCACAAAAAAAAAACCAAAAGTGTCCTAATAAAAAAAAAAAGCCAGGAAGATAAAATCATCCGCTGCTGAAACACGTGTCACCTTCAGCTTTCCAATATCCGTTGTTGGTCCTAACCTGACCCAAAGACGGCCACAATACGGACTGTATTGTTTAAGTGCATCACGGGCAGCGCTGCAGCCCCTGAAATAATTCATTAGACTTGACGAACCCCAGCTTTGCTATGTGATACATCTCTTTTTTTTTTTTTTTTTTTAAAAAAAAAAGGTGAAAATCAACTTTTGACCAACTACGTTGTTAATGGCATCCCTGTTAGAACAGACTTCTCAATCCAGCTGTCCTTTTCACTAATATGCACCAGTAAAATAGCTCCCGGGAGAGTTTCTGGGAGATAGCCAGCTTTTACTTAACGACACATCATGAACTCTAGCCTCCACTACCATTAACATTCAGTCTATGTTTCTACCATTAATTTAAGAGCATCAGGAGTAAGAATAAATAGGAAGACAATAAGCAGCCATAACATCCAGCTTGAGGTACTCTAGCTGCAAAAGCAGGGCTATCTGTGAAGGCACAGAACAGTTTACAACCATTTTTCTCATTTTTGTTCCACACCTGCCATTTTCCATATGTTACACTAAATAGCTTAAACTATTCAGAGCTGGCTTTAGTTTTTTCAATTAGGTGACCATGAGGGAAAGAGGGAATCACCAGAAGGACCTGATTTCCCTAAGAGAGATCTCAGCCTACTGCACCACTCCTGGATGAGCTCTGGGTGGAAGCAGCCACTCCCTGGCCCTGCAGCAGCAGACCCTCTTCCCTCCCTCCGGCGCTGCCTGCGGTGCATGACCCGCATGCGAGCGGTGAAGCAGCTGCTGTGGGGAGAAACCAGCTGCCACGGGGAGCTGGCAGCAAAGTGACCGTGGTGACGGACGGAGTCAGGGCGAGTACTGCTGGACACAGTACCAATGGGGCACAGGTGAACGCTGCGTAAAATATAAGGCTGGGATAAATGCGCTTTCCTCCAGCATAGCATAACCACGTTGTTTAGAGCATCTCTTTATGGAAGAACACCCCAGTGAGCAGCTTGCAGGCTCTGAGCTTGTCACCAGGAGGGATCTTCCCCAGAGCCATGTACAAACATTACCTGCCCCTTCACGCCAGCATCTTCACCCACTGCCACCGAGGATGCTGGCGAGCAAAACAGGTGCTCTCACACAGCCCTCCCTGCGCTGCTCAGCCCGATGCAGCCAGCTCTGAACACGCTTCCCGGTGCCATTTATTCACGGCAGCGTTTGGGCAGCCCATGGCGACATATACCATAAAATGGAATCTGGAGTGCATCGCTTAACAGCGAAATCTGTAAGATATTGGATTTATATGGTGTTTGCAGAGCACATTAGAAGATCATCATCATCATGTCTTTTCAAGACAGCCATAATTATTCAGGCTGTTATTCTATCTCACTGGTGCTTTTGAAAAACTATTTAATATTAGCAAACCCTCAGTAAAAACAATGTTTTGGTTGAGAGACTAATCTTCATCTCAGTACACAGCCATACCTGGTCTTATCTACATTACCAATTCCCTGCTGATTGAGCGGATTCATTAACAACACAATCTCTGGCGACTGAAATGAAGTCTCATTCTTCGTATCACTGGTGCCTTGCTGTTTGCTTTTCCTTCACAGTGTGCACACAAGTAATTAACTTACTATGCTCCGCTAGCTCCTGACACATTACTTGGCATAGAAAAATTCACCAGCAGGTAGTTAAGCATGCAAAATATTTTCAGTCAAATGAACTTCATAACAAAGCACTACTTAGGAGAAATGTGGCTCTTTCTGATACAGCAGTAACGTGCGCCATGCCACCCATACGGACAGGAACTTCTTGAGTGGCAAGATAAAAATATATCACTTTTACCAGTTTTGTTCAACATGTAGGAAGCTTCTTTAGGGATTTAAGCTGGCAGACAGTAAGGGGTGATCACTGAAAGGATGAGCATGGAGATGAACCTGATCGGCCCTTGTGGAAGTATGGCATAACAAGGACTGGAACAAGATACATAAAGTACAGAACAAAAAAAAGAGGGGGGGGACATAAAGTAAAGAGGAGATTCACTTCAGTACCACATTACTGAGATTACTGGTGTCTGGATGTACAGAAGAACAGTTCCAGAACATTTCCACTTTTACATTAAATAAAGAGAGGTAATTTGCTATTTTAAGCCTAGAGTGCTTTTAAGCCTAGAGTTCAACGACAGTGAAACCTCCCTAAATAAAAACATGAAACTTATTATACACTCCACCGAAAAGACTCCACTCAGGAACATGACTTAAAATATTTGACTCTTCTCAGTAATATCAAGCTGTAAAACTGGAGTGAAGTTACTCATGAACTTACTTATTTGCAGGATGAGAAGTTATGGCACGAATTGACTTAGTACCACCGCAGTGCAGGGCGAGATGAAGTGTCAAAGTGACAGCGCAGTGCCCAGCACTGACTTTGCCAACACCAGGATTCTCCCTGAAGAATATAAAGATACCAGAGACTGTGGAGGTTTCCTCTGATCTGAACACACTCTAAACTAAGCCTTAATTACCTTAACATTTGCTCAGCAGCTGAGACTGGGAATCATGTGAGCTTCACGCCATGCTAGCACAGTCTGGACAGTGTCATACCAAACAATTAGTCACCTGCTCTACACTGTCCAAGGCCTTCCTTTAAACCAAAAGTAACTGGATATCCAAAATGTACGTAACAAATACTTGAGAAAAAGCAGGAACATGACTTCAATAAAGACCCCTTCATAGTATTATTAATCACAACTTTGACCTTCTGTGACAAATTCTTGCTCAGAAGATCTACAACTGCGCTGACCTAGAACATGGGAAATTGTGATCTCTAAGTTTCCTTCCACACAAGGAAAAATGTTTCAGAAGTCCTAGAAAATAAAAGTTGTCTTCTGCTCAGTTTTGTCCAGAAGACATTTGTTCCTTCTCCTTTCGTGCACCTCAAGGCATGCACCTTTGCCAACTCCAACTGTTGTTTCTACTCAGTCACAGAAGTTAGCTCCTCATGTTCCGTTGCAACAATTTTTGCTTGTGGCAGAAGAATTAGATCTGCGGAGGACAGAATTCACTGAGATTTGTGTATATCATTTTCCTCTATTCTTACACTGCTTTCAACAGCTCATTTAAATATAGCTCCTGTCATACCCATCATTTTCAGTTCACCTGCTATGCAGAACCACACACTCCACCTCCAACAGAGCCAGTCTTTTTCTTGGCTGTATAGTTTATACACATTCTTTAACTCTACTCTGAGCCTTAACTTCTTATTCAGTTACAATCTATTCCTCAAACGCTATTTCCATTTGCTTGACAGGAATATTAATGCATGGAATAGAAACCAGTTTTTGTTATTTGTAATTTTCAGCAAAAACGAACTACCTCACTCGACAGCTCCCTGTATCTTTGGGAGTTACTCTGTAAACTCTGTAAAGAGTTCACTATACCAAGGAAAACCTTCACAACATCTCCAAAAGGCTGCTGAAACTTGCTGTGTTGCAGGGATGGAATCTCAGGTTTTGTTTGCTTTTCCCCACTCACAGTATCACTAAAAAGTAACAGGTTTTCATGCCAGAAGAAACAGTTGGATAGCACATCCTGACAAGATGAGCACAAGTCATTACTTTAGAAAGCTACCTCTCCACAGAGCATTAAAAACAGTCTTCACCTCTTTCAGAAAACTATTCAGTATCGAAGAACTCATGACTTAAGAAGTCACTATTTATTTTCTGTTTTAAAGATTGTTTCAGTGTTTCATCGCTGAACAGACCTAAGATGATCCTACCACTGCTTTAGGGAACATTCCTTGTAGCGTAGGTGAGTAAATGATTACTGTCCCCTCCTAAATGGGATATTTTCCCAAAGCCTAGATGTCTTCCTTTGGCTCCAATGGAACCTACCAATGGACTTGAAGCAACAAAAAAGGCAATCAGGCAAAAAGACAGATAAACAGGTCTGAAGAATGTCATTGGACCATACTTTGTGTAACTTCATCTTACAGAAGAATGTTTCCTGTAGAATGAGAGATTGTCTTGAGAGCGGAGATTTGCATTGCCCTTTCTCCAGCATTCAGACATTCAAAACACTGCTGTGGCCAAGTCCTGTCTCTTCTGCAGCTCTTGCTGGTCCCATCTTTTCTGCCCTGTCCTGAATGCTTTCTCCATTCAAGCCACATTAAACACATATAACTATTTTTCTAGCCCCTACATGGCCCATTATTGTTTTCACGTCTTTAGCTTCCACCTGGCTTACGGTGTCAGCTTCAGTTTCCCTATACATGGGTTACTCAAAGCACACAGCTCTGTGTTTTCTTCCATGCTATCATTCTCCCTGGCTGAGAACCACTTACACATATTCACAGATTTTAGTTTTTATTTTTTCCTTTAAGTCAATCCTTAATGGCTTCACCTACAAAAATCTGGCTGCCAATTAAGCTTGCTGTTGTGTTGAGATCAATTCCTACTACGCTAAGCAGCACTGCCCCACTGCACCGTTGCACTTGTCCGTATCCCTGCACTATTTATTATCTTACACAAGTCAAGAGGTTTTTGAGGAGCAGCCTATCCTTCTGTTCTTGTTTTGTTCAGAGGAAAATTTAAAATAGATTTCGATCCATGACTGGAATTTCTTGCCAGTGCAAATCCATAGGAATGAGTTAGAGTATCCTGAGTATGATAAGGTAATTACAGAAGCCCTGTTTGGGACCATGAACCAAAATAAGTAATTAAATACAACCCTCCTAATTATAGAGCATGTCTTAGGCAATTTAATGCCTTTATTAAAGCTGTAGCCAGTAGACTTGAGAGACTGCACTCGGTCTCATGAGAGTGAATTATGTCCAGCTTTTTAAACTAGAAAGTTTCCAGGCTCCTTGTCTTCAGAGCAAAGTTGAAAACAGAGAAGAAGAAGAAAGGTCCAGGAGCCAGAAGGCAAAGAACCTTAAAATTACTACTTTTTTTTTTTCAGTCCCCCCAGATTTCTTTTGGTCGGTCTCATTACTTTTGAGCAACTGACCCTGGCAGTACTCCAGTGTACCTGAGTTTATTGACAAATACCAAACAGTCTAATGGCCAGGGGAAATAACAGAAACAATCCAAAACCATCAATACCAAAAGCTGGGCTAATAAAAGGGGCCCGCACAAGTGCCCAAATGCCAAGCACCCTCCCGTGCTCAGCTCAGACCCACTTCCATTAGCTTTGTAAGCTAATGTAAGGTGATCATGTAGATTGCTTTTTTGCTTTAGGATGCTTTTATTCTAGATGACACCTACATACTTCATACTATTGAGCCAGAAAAGAGGTTCTGTGTGTTTAGTTTTTGTTTTAAACTACCAGTCACCGATACTAGCTGACATGCCTACATAACACATCTTCTGGCCTTGCTGGTCTTGTCAGTTTTTCACAGCAGCAAAAAACCCAAGCTGGGCCCACTCTGAAGTAAATTTTGGATGTAACCACTTATACAAAGAAGCTAGTAAATCAGTAACAGAAGTTTATTAATTTAGTAGTTACTGAGACAGATCTTATTGATCTTCTTTACTCACACTCTGCCTCTAGAGTTTACCTCACAGCTCCAGTTTATGCCTCGATTAAGTGGCCGAGAGAAGCTTTGCGTTTTATAGCATGCACATCATGTAGCGCAATGCCCGTGGTATGACGGCTTGCAAACCAAGCAGTGGATTTATCACCCTGCAAGAGACTTCAGCTTTGCTCACCCATGGCAGCCAGCACAAGAACTTGAGAGCTAAGCCCAGTCCCGAGCTTCGCTGCAAGATGCACAGCGCTAACTCATCCGATGACAGCCTCATAGCCAGCTCGCTTGGGTTTCTCACACAAGATCAGTTAGCTGGCGAGGAGTTTCCATTTTCAGCATTTGCATGTTTTTGTGAACATTTCTTTTTATAGGCTCTGACTCAGCAAAGTACTTAAGCACATGCTTTACTTTAAATAGCTGAATAATACAATGTCTTTTTAGCAAATGTTTAACTTGAGTTGTGTGAATAGTTCCAGTTCAAGGGCTCCTCATGCCTCGGACACTGAGCGCTCCCTTATGTGCTCTATTCATTGCACAGATATCATATTATTCATGGGCTTCACATTACGCATTTACTTAAGTGCTTTGCTAAACAGGGTCCAAAAAGCAAATATGCCACAGCCAGTTTATTTAACAACGCTTCTACAAATCGGGTTCTAAACTGTCAAGCATTTTAACAAGGAGAACTAAATAACCATAGGATTTACCACATTTTCTTTCACTTTGATTTAGCACCGACTACCACTGTGGCAACATGGGTCAATAAAAAGCATTAGGATTCCCCCTCCACTGTTTTTCAGGGGCGTGTTTGCTCCTTAAGCAAACCAAACCAAACATCTCCTGCATGAAAACCACCACTGCAGAGAGTGTTTTCCACAGCCAAGGGTCACATAGAGCCAGTGCTACTTCCGAACAGCAAGGGGCCTCTCCAGAGAACTTCTCTTCCCCATTTACTGTAACCCAATTCCCACCATGAATTTTAGTCTCAAAATCATATTTGATCCCCAAAATGACTAGAGTTCTTGGGGGTCTTTGTCATAGGAGTTTGAGTTCTTTCTTTTTTTTTTTTCTTCTTCTTCTTTTTTTTTTTTTTTTTTTTTTTTTTTTTTTTTTTTTCCAGGCAGAAGGAAATACTTGGGACAGATTTTCATGTTTCTCTCCCACAACCATTGCTACATTTTTGCATGGAAGCTGATGCATTTTCCTCTCATTCCAAGGCTCCAGCAGCTGTGGCTTTAAGAAAAACACCAAATCGTGTGAGATTAACAATAAAACCAGCAGACCTGGCAGTGCTGCCTTACCCCTTTGGGCCATTTCCATTCCGAGTGGCTCCCCACTGACCCACACAATGCACGGCTCCTCACTAGTTTGGTAGCTGCTGCTTCAGATATTTCAAAACATTGTGTTTTAAATTATTAGAAAGAGGCATGCCAAAAAAAAAAAAAAAAAAAAAAAAAAGAAGAAAAAAAAGGAAAAAGAAAAAAGCTGCCAAGTGAACCTTCTGAAACACCAGCTCTCTAAATTTGTTAGATAAAAAGGCAGAGAATGAAATTCACACTTAACACACATCTGCTCTGAGAGCAGAACACCTTCCTTGCAGCGCTAAGTCCCATTGTTTCAGATGAAAGCTCCACCGGGGCCTGCAGGTAAAGGGCTTTATGCTCTCAAGCGATCTGGAGAAGGCAAATTAAAATGGGTAAAAAATGTAAACAGAACCAGATGCACCTGAGAAAAGAAAGGCAACTAAAATTGCCTCAAAAGATAAAACGATTAAGCTCTGCTGACCAGTAGCTGTAAAACACGCAATAAATTTAGACATTTCTTTTCTGAAGGAGGAAGAAAGCTATTTAATGAGATAAGTGTTATTAAGATAGAGCAGAATAACTATAATGTAGAAAACTGCTCATTAGTTGAGGCTTAATTGCTCTTATAGTTGGTGAAGAAGCAGTAATTACTATACCAAAAAAAGATCTGTATTTAGAGATTATTTGTTTTTATGCATGGAACAAGAAAACCACTTTGATAATAAACCAAAATTTCACCAGAATATCTCCAATGTCATCCCTTTGGAACCGAACACGGACAACCGTGTAACTCCCCGTGCAAGGAAAAAAGAGATATTGATTATAGCAAGGAATGCAATTTTAGTTTGTTCTGAAACAGGACTTCGATACATTTATAGTTATTTATTCACTGCGGTCTCACTGTTTGCCTGCTTTGTTTATAAATATTTACCGTGCACTATCTTCATAAAATAATAATTATTCAATGTACACAGCAACGAGAACACATTAGAGATCTAGCTGTGTGTTTTTCCATTCTAATCTGTATGACAATATTTTAATTCGGCTTTAAAATGCAAGTCCTTAGAGCTGAGCTTTCTTTGCCAGGTAATGCATGCAAACGCTTGCAGAAAAGCAGCGTCCCTGCTCAGGCGGCTGCCTCCCCGACACGGCACAGGGGCTGAGGCAGGGAGCCCTGCTGTGCTTCGCCAGCTCTTCTAGGACAGCTGACAGCCTAGGACATGTCGGCGACATTAGAGAAGATACCAGCAACCGCAGCAACATTTTCAACCCCTTCAAGGGTAGGGTAATCCTTTACAGGGGTGTCACTTGAAAGATAGCTTCTTAACTGATGCACAAAATTAATTCTCCATGCAAGTGCTGAGCCAGGAGAGGCTTCACCCTGCAGAGCTCCCATGGGCAGCACCACCAGAGCTCAGGAGGAGGAAGAGAAGACCACTACCCCCAGGGGATGGGGCTGTTACACCAGAGACACGGTGACCCGCAGCCAGCTACAACACCCATGTCAGGGAACACATTTTCCTGCTCTACTACCCTTGCCAGACAGGGGCTGTGTCAGCAGGCATGAGAATGGCTCTACTTAAGCAGTGGGCCTTACCAAGGAGATTTCTAAGTGCTGAATATGGCAGTGCTCAGCAGCAGGCCATGGCCTGCACTTAACAAAGCAGGCACAGGTAGGCCTTCCTTCCAGATGTGCTAAATTTCAGGCAAGCCAGGCTCGCTCCCCATGGCGTGCAGGAGACTCCAGCAGAAGCTGCAAGTTTACCTCCCAAGTGTTACGAGGGCATAAGGCTTAAAAAGCATGGCCCAATCCAGCTCTGTTCCAAAGAGCATCCAACCTCACTAATGGTAAAAAACATAAAAGGGAATTTGGGGGGGTTTTATCATCAGTATCTGGCTGGGATCAGCAGCACAAAGATGAAGTACAACCCGTTGGGTGATATATCTATCACCTCATTCTTTCATAAATCGTGGTTATAGAACAAATACTGGTGGGACAGCCAAAGTTAGAAACAATAAAAGACTCGTAGGCCAATTTTTATTTAATTTGATTGTATTTCAAGATAATGACACCCCTTAAACTATGGGAAATGCACTCCATCTGCTCTCCAGAGCCTCTACGGCTTGCAATTTCCTTCCATGTGCAGCTCCAGATGTTAACCAGGACCCTGGGAGGCCCCCACAACCCGGGTTCCTTGTTCTCGCTCCACTGACGGCACAGGTGAGGCCTACAACAGTGACGAAGGCTGCATAAAGCCCCAAGAGCAACTGCGAAGATTTAAATGGGACTGGAGCAGCACAGGGGCACTTTTGCAAACCCTTGCTTGATGCTGCTAATCTTATCTGCTCACATTCTCGTGTTTTGAGCCTGAGGGACCGGGGCAAGGCCATCGAAAGGCTGGAGCACCAAGTGCAGATCTGCAGCTCTCTTCCTTCAGTGAGCGTAGCCAGAATCACCTTACAGTACTGGCTCGAGGCTTTGCCCTCCATGGAAATATGTAAATACATTTTTTGAGGGGAGTCTAGGAAGAGAACGCCTGTGAACACGGTTTCTTTCAGTGGCTTTTGGTAACTGACACCATACAGGTGCCTTCTTTTTGCTATGAACTTGCATTTTTTATTTTTTAAAAACCTTGCACATATTTTTATCAATTGAAAACAATATTCAAGAATGAAACACTGGAGACTTACTCTGTGATGAAAGTCTATGCATAGTATATACCTTAAACAACATTAAAATATTTTACAGTTTAGATTTTGCAATCCGTCCAATAGCAATAACAATAATAAGAGAAAAACACCTCTGATGTGCCAAACCATGAATTTTAATTCCTGGAAGCTCATTCTGATGATTACTAATTCCTTTCTGTTGCTCAGGTAAAACTTAAGGGAAAGATACTCCAAAGGAATGGATAACTGTAGGGTAGTTTGCTATTCTGTTTTTACAAAGCAGGAAGCATTGCTAGCTATATTCAGCATCCATAGTTGCATATAAATGAATTCCAGTCTGAACAGATTCTTTACACCGCTTTCAAATTCATATTGCTTGCATAAATCACACACTCCTTTATACAGACTTTTTTTAAAAAAAACAAAAAACAAACAAACAAACAAAAAAACAGAATCATCATTAATAGCGTAGCATATCAAATATTATTCCAAATTTAAATAAAATCTGTTCATCATTATGGTCATTAGCTAATGGCTTTATTTTCCTTCGGGACCATAGTAAACATTAAAATTCAATTTATTTAACATTTACTTCTCATAAAACAAAAAAGAGCATCATTTCCTTGCTACAATAACAAACTCTCTGGGTCACAAAACTCACGAGAACCAGGTTTAAAAAACAAAAAACAAAACTTTTAAAGACTAATGAGGTACTGAAGAAGGTTGTAAATATATACAGGAGCTCTTATACGGGCTATGTGCCTAATCCTGCAGCTATTAATTTTCCTACCTCTGCAAAATCTGTAATGCCTGGGGTTTTCAGCCTTTTTGATTTGTACATGGCAGAACAGTCTCCTTGGGGAGCGCAGACCCCAGTAACTGTGGATTTAAGCCCACCGATAATTGTTTTTCTTTTCTCAGACACCATGCATGGACTCCTCACCAAAAACAACAAGAAGAAAGCAACCCCAGATCCTCGGGGATTCACAAGCCAAAACCTGGGATGTATTACAGCGGGCGTATACCTGTGTGTGTCCAGTGTTTCAGAACAACCATTACACAGGCACCAGCATGCATGGTGCTTTTAAAACAGTTGTGTGAAAACCTCGGTTTTCCCTGTGATATATTTGCATTATTTAATCAAACTCTGATAAATGCATTCTTTTCACTTAAATTGATTCTCTTTTCAAAGCCCCCTTTGTCAGCTGATTTGTTAAGTGCTAAAGGACTGCACATCTCGCTGACTGGCGCTCCCCTGGGTATTCATTCGCTTTACAGTTCCCCCTGCAGGACTACCATGATTTCGCTGATTATTTTTGAGTAGACACTTTGTTAAACTACTTATAAACATACTGACCTAATTGCTTTTAATTATTGCAGTGGAGTCTGCTTTTACAGTGGCTATTTGCTTCCACACAAATAGAGAAATACTACTGCGAAAAGCATCGAAAAATCCATATCCCTGGTTTCTCTCTAAGCCTAAATCAATCTGAAGTTTAACGCACACTGTAAATGTTTATGTGCATGTGTATCTATTGTGCATGTATGCATGCAGTATATAGGCCTATTTTACATCTATACCCATCTGTATATCACATAAGCCAAATGGGGCTAGGAAGATAGCAAACCCATTTAATTCTCAGTTTCGGAGACAAAGTGTTTTCTTAACAGCTTCACGAAGGATCCAAGCAAATTTGGTGTTTTCACTTTCTTTCCTAGCACATGTTTAGAAAATTATTTAAATCTTAGATCTCCATCCGGCCTGTTGGTATTACATGCATAGGCCTCATATGCTAGCCGTATAAACAATGCATCTTAAAAATACATGAGATTAGAGCTACACAGAAAGCCAGTTACTCTGCCTCTACCCCTTCTGTAGATAACACAACTTAATTGCCATAAAAATCCACAAAATCCTGTGAACATCAGGATAGGCTGGACAGTTAAATCTAAGTCAGTTGCTTTACGAGAAATGGTTTACCATCAGGGAGAAGTTGATGCTCTCCCTACAGGGAAGTCTGTAAGGGACAAAAGTGGGAAGGGGATACTTGAAAGTCTGTCCCACGCTCACTCTGGATTTAGTAGAAGAATTATCATCTCCTCTAAGTGCATTTGCAACCAGCACTTGCCCATTAAGAACTTTTTATTATTATTTCATATTTGGATTTTAAAACTCCAACCAGGGAAAAAATAAAGAAGTAAGAAAGCAAAAATCTTAGCGGCTGGTAGTCACCAAGTAACTTTCTGTTACCTCCCGTATTTCACCGTCAAAGGACTGCACAGTACCTGAAGACCACAAGAGTAAATAACTACCTGTTCTGCTAACGGTTTGCTGGCTCATAAGGCAGCAATATGCTGCAAGCAACCCTCAGCTTTCCCCAAACAGTACATTCAAACACCAAAGGAAAAGTGATATTGCTCATGAATAGAAATAAGCTCGCATTTGAGCAACTGTTTCAGTTAGAGAATTTAGTGAAATAAGCAGTGTGTTATTCTTATCATTCAGTTTAATATTTTTCAGCAAGAAAAATAGAAAATAAAAAAAAAGAGGCAGAATGCAGCATTTCAATTAAAACAAATCAAAACAACACACGCGCGATGTCTGTGAAACTGTCCCCTCCTGGTATGGAATAAGATAAGATAGAAACATCCTGCTAGCTAACATTTTTCCAAATCTTTAAATGTTTTATAAAAACAGTTTGCCTGCAACAAAGAAAATTCTTATCTTGACAATTGCTAAAATGTTTTAATAGGATTATAATTTCTAGACGATATTTTTAACACAAGCCAGCATGGACAACCTGACTGTTAAATTAGCGAGTGTGCATCTTCCGAGGGTTGGATTACTCCCTTCTGTTTTGTTTAACCCTCTTTGAAGCACATAACTTGACACTCCAGAAGTTTCCTGAAATTTGATCAACATAATTCCATACAACTACTGTTAAAATAGATGCGAGTCCTGCTGAAAGGGGCTGTCACTATTCGTACATACTGAAAGCTTGGGTCTAGCCACATGGACGGCTCTATTCAATGAAGATGCAAACCTTCATCTCTCATCAAGCATCTACAGCAGGGACAGGGGATGTCTTGGAGATGCAACTTCTGAACACTTTGCCAAATACTTGAACTACTGAATACGGCCTGACCCCAATCCCCTTGACTGAATCCCATGATGCTGAAAACATCCTGAAAAGCAGCCTGTTGGCAGCCTTTCACTTAAAGTCTTAGCTTCAGTCTTCAGATTTAGTGTCTGACATGATGCGAGACCAACTGCAGAGAAAAAAGTTCCCCTTCACCAGCACTCCAGTGCAGGAGCATAACTCACATTTAAGATGCAAAATGTGCCTTCTCATTAGTGCATCTTTAGGGTCTTCAGCCTTTCATAACTGGTGTTATTGTACTATTGATCACTGCACAGCACCATAATATATACTGATCCTTCAGATTTGAAGAAAGGTATGTGCCAGTCAGCTTTATGAAGCCTATAAAACTTTTACTGTGCTTGTAGCATAACCAAAAAGGAAAAAAAAAAAAAAGAAAAAAGAGTCATCCATAAATTTAATTATTTCTGGCTTCTGTTCTTGGAGACATCTCTCCGGGGCACAGTCTACGATTATTGAATACCACTCGGTTTCCTGGATCAAGGTGATACAAGTTTTTTAAAACCTCAATGGCAATTAATAGAAGAATTTCCTCCCATACGTGATCTTTTCCTAAACACAGCGCTGTTATTCCCTGACCTCACTGTGAACAGGCATATTCATAGGTGGAAGAAATGCCAGCAAATTCTGCGGGGCTTCTCCACGGCTGGCTCTCATCACTGTCCATTGCCTGCGTTAAGCCACTGGCAGACAGTGACGGATGCCTTATTTCAGGCGTTTCTTGCAACCCTGCTTCTAATGGGGGAACAGATGGTTCCCTTTAACTGTAATATTTCCACCCTGCTACCAAAACCACCTCCATCTGATCTGCAATTAGAAACATGGGATTGCTGAATCCCTCTATCCCACACCGTAGCCTTTACTTGGAACTTCTTTCTTCCATTTTAAGTGTTGGTCTATTCTCAGCAGAAGACATAAGTAGCAGCATTTGCCATTAGGCTGGGCTGGGCCCTGGGTGTGCACAAGTTAGTCCATGGGCTTTGTTCACATAGAGTGTGCTTGCTTAAAAAGGCCAGTTTGAAATGGAGTCCAATAAATCTGATTCAAATTACTCTAACCTGCTTTTTTTTTTTTAAAAAAAAAAAAAAAAAAAAAATTGTAAATCTCACATGTTCAGTTTGACTAGCCTTAAGTTAAATGTTTTAGTATTTGTTCTGAAGAAAAAATTCTTCTTCCTTTGGAAAAAGATTACCACCACCCTTTAAGCAATATTCCTTTCAGCTGCAATGCGTTTGGTTTGCTTTACATTTCACCATGAATAAACTGTGTTCTTGTAGGATCGATCCCATATAATTCCCATCTCCCACCTCCTCGCCTGTATTTTTCTGTTTGGCCACTGATTCAAGAAATGAACTACTGACCCGGCTACCCAGCGAAGAGATAATCCCAGCTGTAAAAACATAGTCTAAAGGCACAAACAGATAAAAGATTAGTGATCTTCATCCAAAACACAACCCAATGGCTTTGCTACACGGATTACAACAGATTCGTTTTAAACCTCCTTAATGTTTGGAAATAAATAAATAAACAAATCAGAGGGCAACCGTTCAGTAAAGTCAGGTATTCCAGAAGAGGGAAGCTGAGCAGGACAGCACACTTGGTTGCCCTCTGACCGCAGCCTTCCCTAACGGTTACATGAGAGCCGATGCCATTTGCCCTCATGCCGATAAATGAATTCTTGCACGAAACACGTACAGGTTTCTACCGAGACAGCTCCCTAGCAGATGAGGGTGTCAAGCAACAAACAGATATATCGGATCTACGTTAAGTAACGATCGCAAAATTGATGCTAGCTGCAAAGTCCCCTCTATGTTGGCTTTCCTGTGAAACTTAAATCACAGTTTCCAGACTTAAAAAAAAAAAAAAAAAAAAAAAAAAAAAAAGTTATTCTGGCTCACACTGTCTTTCTCTCAGTTCCTCAGCAACGTTACCAGTAGTTTAATTTCATTTCCTTAGAAATAATCAGCAGGATTTAAATATTAACTAGAGGAAAATATTAAGACACTGTTGGGGAAACAAGATGAATCTGATCCCACACCCAGAAAAAACTCTTTAAACAATTCTAAACACTATTACACCCAAGTGGGATGCTGAATTCCCCAAAGAGTGCTCAGTGGGCAGTTAAACGATTCAGCAGAGCTCATCTGACACACAGGTGCTGGCAGAAGAGACAGTCCCATTCCCTCCTCCTCCCTGTCCGTGGATGCTTGCTCCCACAACAGCAGAAACCCCCACCTGTCTCCTGCCCCCCCCAGTTTCACAGAGGCTCCTACATTCCCCAGTACCAGGGAATGCTCCTGACATTGTCGCATCGTGGATCTCATCACCTGAAATCCTTTTACATCAGATTCTGCCTCTCACTTAAGCTCCTGGAGTATTTTTGCAGATTAATTGAAACAGAATAAGTTTCCTTGATCTTTTAATCCCAGGTAGCTCCCGGGGCGCTTTGCCAAGGCAGCCGGCTCAACCAGAGTAGCTCAAGCAGAGCACGAAGCGAGCGTGCCGCCCGCGGTCACACCAGGTCCGCTGCGTGCCTGAGGAGCCCTGCTTAAAATTCCCCAGGCAGCCCGAGGCCACGAGAGCAGCACTGCTCTTTGGGCAGCTGTGGTGCACTGCCATCCTCCTCTCCAAGGGAGAAAGAGAAAAAAGGCGCAGGGTGCAGGGCCAGCAGCAGACTGCACACCTACTAGGTGATGAGAGAGAGAGCAGGAACGCTGCGGCACAAAGTCGTTTTCACAGCCAGGCCCTTACCAGAACCGAGGACAGATGGGGTGAGGTCTGTGTTGGTGGGGATGAGGCGCCACTGAGAACAGGGGAGGATGCTGAAGGTCAGAAAGAATGAATCTGTTACCCTGAAGGGGATTTTTCTTTACCTTGCAGGGTACATGGGGTGAAACACAACCCACCTGGAAACACTCACACACAGAGCTTTGCTTCCACCTCCCCGCCTCACCCCCAAACACATCCGTCCCCAGGCAAGGCGCCACGGGGGGGACATTTGGGGTTGTTCCCTTGGGAGCTGCATTATCACCTGAGCTTTCCCCAGTCTTCTCCTCTTCTTGCCTGCTCTCCAGCAGCCATCACCTCACTCATATTGGGCGTTACATTTTCAGTCTCACATCGGTGGCACAAGGCTGTCAGGTTTGGCTTAGAGGACGTGAGATGCGGCCCTTTTTTCCCAACACAAATGCCACACGGAAAGCTCCCTGAGAAGTGCCTGAGATGAATTCTCTCTACAGTGAGAAGAAAAAAGGTTACCTGACAACAACGCAGCTTGTGTTTGCACATATTAGTAGGAAAGAGAAAGAAATCCCCTTGCAGACACAAGCGTTATCTATTTTTGGCTTACAATTTTCCAAGTAATAACTGCTCACGCCAACAATACCAGTATGTACTGGTAGTAACAACTGTTACCTCCACCAGAGACAGGCTCATAGCAGAAGAAAAGCACACAGTCCAATATCTCGGAACAGTGCTCATATTTCAGAGGTCCAAAGGCTCACATAAAACATCCACACAAATTCACACTAGCAATCCCTTTGAGATCTAGTTTTTGTTTTTTTTCCTCATTGAAGGTCGTATCTGACTTATTTTCAGTGCCTTATGAGACCAAAAGGGTGCAGACACAGCATCGTGTAGCATTAAGGCTCATACCTTCAAAAAACCTCAGAACAAATACACACCAAGCTCGTACTTCCATGTAGAGCTAAGTTTGCAGAATAATTAAAACAACCTTATCTTCAAAAATAATAGTTAAAAAAAAATGCTAGAGATGCAGGAGAAGAGAAAGATGGGGTGTTGTTTCTGTGACTCCACCTTGTTCATCAGACGCATTCAAGCCAGCGCATCTTTCTTTCCGGAGTGAAATCTGTTTCTACAATTTTGCCAAAACTTTTATATATGGCAGTGGCCAGCTGGCTGCTGGGAGAGCCATGTGTCAGTGGTCCTGGCGAATGCTTAATGTGTGATATGGATCTGCGCAAACTGCAAGCATTTGGTTTGCAAACATTGCTGTTTTATGCATTTACAAAGCAGCTAGTGAAAGGAGAGGCTTCTTAAGCAAACTCTTGCAACATGGCAGACAGCTCATACATTGAGGCTCCTCGATACACAAATGTGTTAGGTAATCCCTCCCTTTTCCCTTGCACGCTCTGTCCCCTCATACTGCAGTCACCTGGCACAGGAACACCTGCTTTCCCCTACAAAATACCTTCAGCACTTCCTCCTCCACTGCCCACCATCGCTTCCACAGAGGCATGACTCAGCTCTGCTGAGATTTCTATGAGACAAGATGCAGGAAACCTCCGCAGCCTCCCTCCAGCTCTGCTGGACACACTGATCCCAGAAGGGCAGTGGCAGCAGAAGCAGATGTGACCTCAGGCGAGCCCCCTGCAATACCACTGCTCCCGGCATCATGAGGGATCCCCTGATGAAGCAGACATCCCTGCACAAGGGGTCAGCAGGTCAGTCCCCGCAGTTATGGGAATCACAGCGGGAAACAGCAAAAGAAGATGGAGGCAGGGTTTGAGTCAAGGTATTTTGCATGCTTCTGACAGCACCATCCCAAAGCAGGCCTAAGAAATGCATGAACTGATGGCCTTACAAAAAAAGGCAGAAGCTGACCACATTGAAGAGGTCTGGGGCTACGTTCCCCAGGCATTTAAGAAGTATGCACTAGTGTTAAGGCAAGCCACCTACTTGGGGATTTGTTAATGCATCATCCCCTGTAGCCTGTAGGCCTCTGTACACGAATACGTATGGCTTATTGACTAATGTCAGGCAAAATAGACTTCCCACCCTGGATTAAGTTTATCACAATCTCTGCAATCACCTCAGTGAGAAAAAGCACGGGTGATGGATGAGCCTGCCACATCCCCCGAATGGCAGCAGATACCAGCTGACAAGGCGCCAGGGGAAGCCAATTCCAAGCTAAGGCTGCCTGAGCGAGCAGACCCCCTCCCGTGTACCGGAGAGGGGACTCCCGTGGATCTCCTCCATCCCGACAGCTCTTGGCCACAGCTGCTGTCTCACCAGCCAACCCCAGAACTACAAAGACCACCACAGATCAGCAGCAGCAGTACCATGCCTCATCCCAAGAGACAAAGGGGACACTGGGCCGGTCTCCACACCGCGGCCAGGACAGGCCCCGTGCAGCTGCAGCCAGCTGCCTCCTGCACTGCTGCCCCGCCGGCACTGCGGGGCTGAGTGGCTACAGACCGAGAGGGATTGGCAGGTATCTTGACTGGGAAGCATGGAGTGGAATAAAGCTCCCCCTTTCCCCACAGGCAGAATCTGTTGATTTCAACATTTTTCAAAATTGAGGCATTTCAATATCTCAGGTGGAAATCACATTTCAATTACACAAGCATAATAAAATCATAAACCAACACTGAAGCCAGAGTTTTAGTTTGTCCCAGACATAGCAGCTCAAACCAAAGTTTCCACAATCCATCCATTGCTCATGGCGCTCACATCTCTGCTCAATATTTGTGAAGGAGGAATTCAGGCGATATTTCCAGTGAAACTCATAACTGTTTCCAAATCCACCATAAAATCCAGTCAACTCTACACTATAAGAACCTAACGGTTAATGCAAGGACACAGATAATATAAACTCAACTGCCAAGGAAGGAAACCGAACACAGTAACAGACACGGCATCAAAATTAATCTTGATTTTAACAGGAAACCAATATGGGATAGCAAGTAGGAACGAATTGGTGTTGTCCTCCAGGTTATCATTAAGTACTTGCAGCAAAGAGTCTGTTCATCCTCAAAGTTAAAACAGAGGAATCCTTTTTCTTTCATTACATTACCTCAAAGCTTCTTGGTAGCACCAGCAGTTTGTAAAGATGAAGAATAGTGTTTAATAGGCAATTGCAATGGGTTTAGGAACTGCTAATAAACACACAAGGAAGTTGGGAAGAGGAACACTCATTCAAAGCCACTGTAGCCACGAAAAGCGATTTCATACGTAGTTGTCAGCCATATGACCAAACGGACCTGCTCCAAATCAATTTTACACAAAAAATGCCATGTGCTGAAATTAAAAATAAATAAATAAAACCCAGCTGCAACTGGAGGCTTGCAAAGCAAGAGCGTCTAGAGGCAAGATAGGATTTAAGTAACAAATCTAAACATTTCATTGTTCCCATATCACAACTGCACAAAATTTTGTCTGATCCTACTGCAAAAGTCAACCTGATAAACACATCCAGCATAAATCCAGCTGTAGTCTCAAGAGGAGCTGTAATTCACAATGCTTATGAGTTGCATCTATTATGTGGCATTCTCACCTAAGCTGAAAGCGGAAATATATGCGGACAACCCAAAAGGAGGCTCCTGTAGATTAAAAATGACATTCAGCAACAGAGAAGATGGGTCGTTAAGAACTGCAAAAAATACAAGAACAAGCCATGCAATAAAAAAGATCAACAGTGGTGACACAGCCAGTGGGGATTACAGCTGTCTGCTCAGCCTGTGCTACTACATCTGGTTAGTGTTATTTGCCCTATGGAGAAGGAAGAAAAAAAGAAAAGTCTACATCTGATATGACTGCTGTGCCTGCTTAAGATTCAAAAGCTCCACTGAAAGCTTTCTCAAAGCTGAAGGGAGTGTGATTTATACAAAGAGCCACAAGCCTTTTACAGCCCATTTTGAGCAGAATGGACATCAATGCTACCTGCCTTTTGAGAATACTCTTTCCTATTTTATTTACATTTGCTCTTCATTATGCTTTTAGAGTAACTTACCAATCCAGCCAATCAATTCAAACTATTTTGCAAGCATTTCAAGTCATTTCCTAGCATCACCCCGTAGGCACTTGCTTCTATGTAATTATAATCATTTTTCTGCAGAGATTTTCTTCATTCAAGTGCCTTTGCCAAGCAACAAGAAACAAAAGAAAAAAACACGTCTAAAAATAGGTGGGAAAAAATGTAGGAATCCCACTATATTGAATAGGGTCATCAGGAAACGAGCAGAGGATAAATGTGTCTTCCCATGTCCTTCATGTCTTTGCTGACAGCCTAAAAATAGTTCTGTTCAATGTTTGATAGATATGGCTCTATATTGCAGCTAAAACATATTTCCCAAAAAATCTATCTTAAAATTCAGCATTTTCAATTCTTTTCGGGAGGCCAGAAATAATCTGGCTAGTTAATTCTTTTTTTTTTTTTTTTTTTTTTTTTATGGTCCTTCTGTTGCAGAAGCAAGTTTATACGCCCAACTCAATTTAGCTATTTCTTTCAAGTAAAAAAAGAACAAAACCGTGTCAATGCAAAAATAGTGCCTCATGCATAAAAGTATTAAAATTTTGCCCTATTCAGGAATCTGAAAGCTGTGATCTCCTTCCTTTGCTTTAGCAGATAAAGTGGCATGGGACCTAAGGCAAACCGTGGTGAGGGGCACTGCTCCAGACCTGCTGATCTGGACACACCTGATCGTGACACTGAAATACAAAGAATGATTTTAACGGGGTATGCCCAGACAAAGGGGACTCAGTAAAAAGCTGCCAAGACAAATGGCCTTGAATCCCAACAATCTCCTAATAAAAACAGAAGATATTTCTTTTTTTAAATTCAACAAATGCAAGTTCCCAACTGCCTCGTGATCATTTCAAGTGGAGAGATGTTGTTGTTGTGTGGTGGGTTGGTTGGTTTTAAAGAGGTACTATTTCCTTGCCAGCAGCTTTCCTTTCTTTACTACTTTCACCATTATTTGAGACTGACCTAGTCAAAACCTCATAAACCATCGGCAGCACCCAAGTATCACCCAGCACCAGCCTTGTCACTGGTTTTAGGGTTGCCTTAAATAAAAGCAACGGAGCACTTCGTAAAACTGAATAACCTCCCCCCCTCCACCCTACATGTTGACATGGTCACTAAATCCCGCTGGGTAATCTCCAGAATCCATCTGTTCCTTCTCATTCTCATCCCGAGAAGCCTCCCATAGCCCCTGATTATTTCTCAACTTGTCTGAAGAAATATCCTGTCTTCTGGCTTCCCAGACGCTTTCTTTTCCCCCCCCTCTCCCTGGAGGTTTGCTGAAAAAGGCAGCTGCAAAGATTATCCACTCCGATGTCATGCCCAGGCTCTCTTCAAATCCCTTGAAGGCGGAGACATTTCACTAAAGGGAAAAATGTTTAACAGAGAACAAGCGTCCTTCAAAACGGGCTTCTTCCCAGGTTTATCCTGGAAGATCCAGCTCCTTTTAAGCAAGCATCTTCCAAAGCACTTTTGGCAGAAGTGGAAATTAGGAGACCCCACGCTGGACACCGCAAGCCTGCCTACGAATGAAAGAGAAAGGAGTTTTGACAGGGCCGTGTGGCAGCGAAGCACTGCGCTCCACAATGGCACACGTTAACAGTCTGAGAGGTATCGGCAGCATCCACCAAAGGTCACCGTCAAATGGCAGATGCAAGCATAAAAACGATGACATTTGCCTAATGACCACAAAGCAGCTGAAATTACAGGAATGCATATCTTCTCCTTTTTCAGGTCAATACAGCCAGCATGTCTGTGCATTTAATGTATCCAGTGCAGCTGCACAAAACACTCTAAATGCTTCTCATTTAACTCGAGGGCTGTTAAAAATGGCAGAAGAAAAGCAAACTCTCTGTGCTTGTGTTGATGCATAAAATCAGAACACAAGAACCAAGCCCCACAGAGGACCCGAGATTTAATTGTTCCGTTGTATTTTGTTATTGCTCTACCCGTAACCTGAAGCCCCCACAGGATGGGAGCTCTTGTACCCTTACAAGAGCTCCCCGTGTGCTTCCGCTCCAATCACAGCTACCAAAAAGCTAAACAGCAAACAGCAGGCTAGAGAAGCTTTATAGTTTCCTTAAGATTCCAACATAACTGCTGCTTAAGTTTAATGCTAAGTTTTATGGGGATGCCAAAGGGTTAACTTGGCTTGAAATTCTCCCATTTCTTGTCATTCGCTTCACATAAGGCAAGTACTGAAGGAATTTATGATGCCCAAAACTGACAGTCACTGACTGGCTAACAAATCTTTCCTTCTGTTTTCAAAATAGTTTTGTGTTAATCTCTCAGGTCACTATCAAAGACAGTTTAGCATCTAATTTATCACCTTTTGGGCAGGGATCCATGCTGAAAAATTCACATCCAAACTGTAATTTGGTTCAGTTAATGGTCTTTTCTCAGAGGAACTGGACAATTAAAAACATATGGAAATGGAATAAGCTACTCACTTTTCAACTAAATGTTTGCTCTATGTCTTGGGAAATAAATTTAGGATGAACAAACTGAATTCAGCCAATAGATTAAAAAGAGGATCGGACTACTGTTATAAATCAGTCCTCCTTTCAAAAGCCACACAGCAGTATTTTCTTTTTCTTTTTTTTTGAACAGAACATGCCCAACAATGGTGAAAAACCTTCTAGAAATTCCAGGTTTAAATGGGATTTGTGCTATTTAAAAAAAAAATTCTTTACGCATTATAAACATTTGACATATTTAGGTACCTAGATACAGTAATCAGAAATGTCAGGTTAAACAAGAAAAGCATAAAGGCAAAAATAGTTTAAAATGTGTACATCAATGTACACTGGCTTTCATTATAGTGGCAATCAATCACAGATTTTTTGGTAGAACTATGACATTCTATTATGTCTGGAAAATATCATGGTAGAGTTGATACATTTAAGGAAACGCACCGCTTGGAAACATATATGACATCTTAGCAATGCTGCCTTCTCTTTTTATTCCTCCCAGGAAAGCGTCAATGCCAGAGTAACAACTCACAAGTGACACCAGCCCCGACACTCATCCTGCTCAACTTCTCCCTGGGCTTTGGTGGGTGCCGGATGAGGACAAGAGGAGAATATCAATGCCACTGATGTGCCTTCACTGGCCAGTTCTTTTCCTCTTTTTAGTGCCTTGAATGGCTGTTTTTAGCCATTAAGAAAACTCATGAAATTCATCATGAATCCATTCATCCATACCTCTCATCGAGGTACAAAATGTGATCCCAGTCTCCTTCCTCAGGAAGGTCTCTGAGTGAAAAAGTCTTTTATTATATTCCAAGCGTGTTCTGGGTCGTACATTCTCTTCCAGTTTAGTAATAGGACTGCTTTTAGTCACCACGCCCTGTGCTTTGCCAGCTTCATTAGCAATTAAAGCTAGTGAGCTCAGCTCTCTCCACCGGCTGTGAAAGACCCAAGGGCCCACAGAGCGAGAAACACGCACCGAAGGTGAAGGCCCTGGGCTAACACCTTGCTGCAGCTGCCCACAGCCACCCTTCCAATGAAAGGAAGCTGAACAAATAAGTGATGTTATGATGCTATTTTGCTTCCAGTGCTGTTTTGGCTGAAATCAGGGATTGAACTTGTGCCTTCCAGAACCAAAAGGACATCAGGTTTGCCTCCTGTGCTGAAGGCCTATGGGTTGTGGAGCGTAGGCTGAGGCAAGGGGAACACACCAGTGCAGGGGTTGCACATTTAATTTTTCAATTAAAAACACAGAAAGGCAGCCATCACTAACAGCCAGAGGATGGGAAAACAAACAAACAGCACACAGAGGAAGAAAGTGGAAGCTACACCCTTGAAATGCCTTTTGATGTTAATGCGCTGCAACGAGTCAGCCTAATCTGCTTCATGAAATACCGAAAGTAAACAAAGCCCAGAAACACAAGCTTATCTCCCCCCAACTTTCAAGAACACCTAATGCCTTCAGCCTCCCTTACTACGATTTTTTTTTCTTTTAGCCAGTGCAAAGAGACCCTCAAACACCCTTTTCAATTCTTCTCTTCAATGAAAACTTGCTGGTAAGCTCAATTAAGGGAGTCTAGAAACAAAACCCAGGCTGTTGGTTCTGTAAGTCGTCTGGTTACTGTTTCTGGTTACTGTTACTTCATAAAGACCAAAAGTTTGATGTTAATTTTCTGTGATGCATTTTCCAATAATCCATGAGTATGAGCCTGAGCACTGACAGAAAGAAGCGCTGTATTTCACAGCCACACAGGAGCAGACAGTTTTAGGATCATTTATTTAATTATGCAAATGTTACTCTTGTGACAACAAGAGACAGACTCAAGCTGAAACCATACATTTGATAATAAAGTTCATATCCAGCTGAAGATTCATTACCTGCTGTGTCAACTCCAGCTATTACCACATTATTATAGCTTATGCTACTGTGTAGTTAAAGTTGAGATAACACTTCCAATCTAAAACTCTATTTTTAGGACATTTAAAAGGAAGCGTTCGTTATGTATGTTTCCTTTAATTGGCTATTCTATGAGAAACTCTGAACGCACAAATTAAAAACAAAACCCAGCCACTGCTCTGAAGCTAATCACCACTGAATAAACAAAGAGGCTTTTTAATCAACATAAACTTCACTTCTTCCTTGCATTTTACAGCCGCGAATACCCAGCAGAGACAGTGTTTTTGACAGAGCTCACCAACAGGTGTGCTGAAAGTAACCAACCATACCACCTCAGCAGAAGACTTGTGCACACACATATCCATATATATATATATACGTATGTGAAATAATCTCATGTAACAGGCTCTTCTTGGCCAGTACACTGATAAGCAGGGAAGAAAGCAGCAGGTGCTGAGTTCCTGTTCGACCCAACGCCCATGCTATCTGACAGCCATTTTCCTTCCTTTCCTAGAAACGTGCTGCAGGTAATAGTGAAGAAACAGCCATACCATGGAAATGCTGCTCCTTGCTCCTTCCTACTCCTCTAAAAGCACTGTTCTGACCCAAACACAAAGCACATATGTGGAATTTACACCGTAAAAACTCCGCTTTCTTTCAGCTCCAGTGACAAATTGCTGGCCACAACAAAACCCCAAGACATTGTGGTACCTACAAGTAAGACCCACGTGTAGGTCTGAGCCAGCTGCTGCTGCTGACAGAGCTGGACGCTCCCATCCTACGTACTCCCTCTCCACTGCCCTGGTTACTGTCAGGGCTGATCCCAGAACTTTTTTTTTTTATGCTTTTTTTCCTCCTAATTCTTCCCTGAAGATGCTATCAGGCAGTCAGGGGAGCCCAGGAGAGGCAGCAGCACACCGTCTTGCAGGGGTGGCAGGACTGAGGCTGGCTCAGGTGTGCTGGGAAGCCGTGACTCTAAGGCAATTCTGTTTTGAACTCTTCCCGCCGAACAAAAAGCTCTTGCGTGCAATGGAATCCTCCTTTGCAACAGATGAGCCAACAGAGGATAAGAAGACATGTTTGACACTTAGGCGTTTAGGGCTTAAAAGCTATAGCATTTAATCTCAGGTACCACATATACCATGAGACTGGGCATGAAAAGCAGTCCAACTTCCGCAGCAAAATGAATTTGTTCAAAAAGTCACAAATCTTGAGCTGCTTAATCTATGAGGTTCGGGGTTACTCCAATATGTAAAGTTGCCATCTTTTTTATTAGTGTATTAAAACACTACTTTTAAATACGTAATGGTGTACAAATGCTATGCAGTAAATACTTAGCACTGGGCTTTTTATTTTTAAATAGGAAAATGATTTTATTATCAAAGGGATTTTGGTAATATGCAGCTATTGCATGCCAAACACCATGCATGAAATACCTACATCTTGGGTAGGGAGATTAATGTGCTTACTGCTATTCTGTGGACAATTGCTTTGATGTCACTGAGGAATACTGCAAATACTTAAAACACTAAGCACCACAAAAATCTATCTCAGCCTACATTTTTCAGGGCTGAGAAAATGTTATTACATGCATGTATGTTTAGATACACAGATCTAACGTACATAAAGAAAAACCTTTCAACAAGATGAATGATACACGGAATACACATCTGATCTCCCTGCTTGAAAAATGCTCTCGCTGCTCGACTCCCTTCTCTGTTTATTACGAGCTGCTCATGTCACTGCTCCCTGCCTGCTCTGTGCAGTGGTATTCAACCCAGCGCAACGGCTGCTCGGGATGCGAGTGCCTGACTTCACGAAATCCAAAGGTAAGCAGATCAAAATCTCACCACAGCTAATGGATTTGGTCCTTATCTTCTGTTGCTAAAGCATCCTGAGCGCCAAGAGACTTATCTGAGCATTAGGAATCAACATTAATATTATAATGCAATATTCATGTATTATTCTCTCATCAGTATTTTAGCTTGTATACAACACTTCAACATGGACACTTGCTCATACCATGCTTCTTTTTTCATTTATCTTTATTACACTTTTCCTACTGAATAAAAGCAAAAATATCTGCATTAGCTACGTCATCGGCGGACAGTTCGGGGAAGAAAAGAGTTATTTTTAACCTGGGACAGTTCCCAAATCAGTGCATAGCTCAAAAACTGGCATGAGAGCACAAAAACTGCATGCGGCTGGGAACAAGCTGGGGGAGCAGGGTTAAGAACTACTGACACCCTGTTTGCCACCAATAAATATGACCAAAAAACACATCCTAAAGCACAGAGTAGCCAAAAGCCCAGTAATCTCAGTCTAGTAATTCTAGAGACATATCTCCAGCTGGGATTTCACATGCACCTCTGTGGCTCAGGTGCTGTTTCCAACAAGTCCATGGGATTTAATTGCTTCAATCATTCTGGCAGTTAATGAATTTCCCTACATACCTTAGAGAACCTCTTTTAAACCTGGCCCTTGTCGACTTCAGAGTCTGAGCAAAAGGTCGACAGCACAATTCACAGCACAGCACGTGGCTTCCAGAGCCCGAGACGTGACACAGCCCAGCCTGGCCAAAGCCAGCAGAGCCCAACCGAAGCTCGCCACCTGGAGACTTGGTCTCGGAGCTCACGCCGCAGCTCCGGCTCTTCCAATTTGTCTGTCTTGACAAAAAGAGAAACGCTTAGCGAGTTTTACGTGTGAGCAGACAAAAAGATGAAGCACCTCAGCTCTCTCTTGAGACCACAGGTTTACCATACATCTCGGGATGAAGCAGCAGCTCGTAACCGAGGGCTGAGCAGGAGCTGCCTCCGTCCTCACCAGACACCGCTGCGGCACAGCACCAGAGACCTGCAAGGCCAGGGGGAAGCTACAGGAAGCTTGGGCGGCTGTACAGCACGCTCATCGCTTAAACACTCTATTTCATCCCAAGGTTCCAAAATGATAATAGACTTTATTCTAATTGGATTGTCTGCAATGAGCCAATTTAAGTGCTAAATGCTGCGAATTATTCAGCATGACATAGCAATGCAATGATCTGAGCCACTGCAGGGCAGGAGGCTTGTTGAAAGCTACAGTTCCTGAAGCATAATAAGGAGATGCAAGTCTTACTTGGCTTGTCTCCACTGACCAAATTTGTATTGTTTCAACAGCTGCAGTGTGCCCACGAAGCATTAACTAATGCCTTGACCTAGAAAGTAACCACTGTCAGCCAGCACACCTGATTAGAAGGTGATTCTTCTGAACACACCCTTACCATTCATATCACCCTAATTGCTGGTTTTCAAAGGGACTAAGTACCTGAGACATCCTATGTACGCTATGCAGAGCTGTGAAACAAACATTGATCTAACCACAAGCTTTAAAATATTTAACCGAGTCTGTATCTTGGTCATTAGAGTGAGAACATCACATTTACTTGCAAGGATTTAAGGGACAGGAAGAGATAGGTATTTAAAGCTTTAGGTTTTATCCTGGTGCAATTACGGCACCATAAATTACAAATGCAAACATATACAAGGACTCCTGTGTTACCTCTCAGGCCTGCACGTAAGGCACAGTTCAGAAAGCAAGTATTTTTTGTCATTGTGTGTGAAGTGGTACTCAACATATAGTTTCACTGTAATGTTTATTAAAATTCTGTTGTCCTGTTAGCAAGGAAGAAAAAGGGAACAACAGGATTCCCTTCTGATTTGAAAATTCAGATTGTATCAATGACTCCCAAAACAGGGGAAAAAGAAAAAAGTAATCTGTGAACAATATTCCCAGCTTTTAAAACAACACTATCAGTCTCCTGCATGACCACCCCAAGAGGCAGTCCAGAACACCCCAGGCTTGAGGCAATTCAGTTGCAGTTAAGGTCCAGACTCAAAAAACAACGTAGGCGCTTAGGAGGTTGGGAGCCTTGCTCCTAAATTCTGGTCACCTTGGCTCTGACCCCAAAACATCGAGCTGACAGTCCTGTGGAGCAGGAGGGACAAGAGCCTCAGGACAGGAGAGAGGGGTCGTGCACCTTGCCTCTCATCTGTGTATGCATCTCCTTCAAAAGAATATAGCAGCACTCAACCTCAGTGGAAATCAACTCCTCAGCTCTACAAGAACCCTTGGATACAAGTTATCTGTCCCCACTGATATAAAAATGATTGATTTTAATACCTTCTCTCCAATATCATGCCTAGTTGTCAGTGTGATGGTACATAGTTAATCACCATCTAATATGAATACATCATCTGATCCACCGAACAGAAATATTTATTAAAAAATTCTGCCCTAACTTGACTTTGCTTCTTGGCTTCTGGATTTATTAGAATTAACACCAGTAGATGAGCAGTTTACTGTATTTTATTTTCTCACATATTTTCTAATCCACAGAGGCACAGGAACATTAATTCAGGAATTGGCTGCAATTATTTTTTTGCTATTCAGCTAGGGGCAGTAAATGCAAACAGAATTGGCTGCAGTACAATGTCATTGCGTAAGATTTGCTCTATTGTTCCCTTAGATGCAGATGTTAGGGTACATAACGGCAAATCAAAATAGCAGCAGTGTTGTCCTATGCACTTTCTAATGGGTTCCCAGTAGGTTCAGCTTTCTTGCTGGAAAATTAATTTCCTTTTACCTAAAAACAATCATAGGATTACAGAATTAAGACCACTTCTTCCATCAGCAAAATTTTAAAAGGAAGGAATGCCTCAGCTGTTCATTTTCAATATAAAGCTCACACTACACCACAAAACGAAGACTGCAAGCTTCATGCATTCAACTTAATCACAAAGGCAGTGAAAAATGATAAGATAAATAAGAGATTTCACATTGCTATTTAAACAATGATTCTTTCTCTTGCAAATGTCAATTCCTTTCACACTGAAAGCACTGGAGAGGCTTGAAAAATTCGTGAGTTAATCAGGGTTTCAGCTCTGTTCTTCAGGTTCTCAAACCGATCACCAGGAAATGCTCTTGCTCTTTGGAATTGCTGAGGGCAACAAAAAGCGAGCAAAGGCAGCCTCTCCTTTTCTGTGTGTGCTCGTTCAACATCATTGTCTTTTAAAAGAAATGCAGATGACACACTGCTACCGGTGCTTTTATGGGGGTAGATTATCTGCAGATCAATATTATTGCTGTTTATCACACAAAAGCCTCTTCTCCAAGGAGCAAACTGTGTGGGACAGCACAGGGACTGAACAGATATTATAGGTCCTCTCTGCTGTAGATGTAACCACAATTGAAAATACCAATTATCTTCCCAAACAAAGCTCCTCCGTAGCTGCGGAAGCCCAAAGAGGGACGTTACCACAACACCCCTGAGGGCAGCCAGCCATCTTTTACTCATTTCTGTTTGCTTGCTTTAAATGCTGGGGGAAAATTAAAGGATGAAATGATGAGATTAAAATGGCTTTCACTGCTTGCCCTTCCCAAAGAAATAAAGATATAAACAAACAAAATCCATCTATCTTCCCTCCGCCGGGATGCTCCTGGCAATGGTTATTAAAGCTCCCAGCTGGGAGCTCGCTCTTCACCACCTCCTAAAGACTGTCACTGCCACAGGTTCCTATCAGATTAGCGGGACTAGGAAAAGACTGCCAAAATTTTGTACAGCACACCATACATACAGCCCTTCACACGCTGGCTGAGCACTGCAAGGCAGCTGCAAACAGCCCGAGATGCATCCCCAACGTCAAAAAGAAACCCATGTAAAGAAGAGCACACTCAAGAGATAATGAGCTCCCTGGGGAGGAACTGAGCACGCTAGCTTGAAAGAGGTCCGCCAAGAATAAGTTTTTATTTACATTCATTTTACATGTCCACAGTTTTACTGCAGGAAGCTATAATCTTGACGTTCTCAGGTGTCGGCTCCCATCCTCCTCAGGCTTTTACTACTGACCTTCAGTGGCTCTTTAATTGTGACTAGCACTCTTGATAAAATTAAAATATACATTTTAATGGATCATTCTAGCTTTTTAAATTGAAGATGAAAAGTCATACATTGCAATTGAGAATCATGGACTGGCTGCCTGGTCTGATCTTCTTGGTAGTTATTTTGCACTGCTGTAATGCAGGGAAAGCTAATGCTTTCAATAAAATTTCATTGCTACCCAGGCTGCTTTTTACTTAAAGCTTAAAAAAGAAAAAAAGCCAAAGACTGAGGTTTGAAAGGGGATGCAGCTTGAGTGGAAGGGAAGCACAAGGCCCGCTTGGCCTGTATCGAGGTGGAGCCCCTGCTGCTGGACAAGAGCCATGGCTGCACTCAGTGCCCAGGTTCGTATGATGGTGGCAATGCGGCATCATGAATCCAGATGTAAAGACTAGACACCTCCACACTGCAAAAAATAAAACAAATAAATAACAAAGCGCTAATCGTCCATGTCATTAAAAGCTCACAGGGCACGGCCCATTTCAGGACTAGAGACCTGCATTCTCCCTACAGACTTCTACAGCTCTGAATTATGCAAAAAAGGGCTGCATCTGTTCACTATCTTTCAGCTCTGCCCTGAACACAGGGAACATTATTGCAGCCCATGCAGAGAACAGGGGAAAAAGGAACAAGAGGAAATCAACAAATTCAATAATTATGCATCTGGATAAAACTCAGGCTAACAAGATTTACTTATTACACTATATGAATAAGCTACCTTGTAAGAGTCTGCTTATCGTCAGACTAGGAGAAGAGTCGCATCTTTAATAAAACATCCACCACACAGTTAGGTCACTGCTCCACACAACACATTCAATTCCAACAATACATCCAGCAGATAATGCAAAGCTGCTGGTTAGAAGCTGCACTGTGTCCTTCCATGCAGACCTCTTCTCTGTATGCCACAAGGGCTTCACATATGTATATGGCTCCAAAAGAAAGCATGTCCACCCGGCATCAGAAATAGCATTTGGCAAAGCAGGAACAGTACTTCAAGTGGGCAATTACTCTGCAATGTGTGCCCAAACTAGCTATGGCAGAATCCAAGACTTGCTTTAGGCAACAAGGCACAAAAAGAAAGAGAAGAGCTGGCAAAAGGTCAGAGCAGGAGTCCACCCTAAGCGTATCTCAGGCAGGGGCACACCAAAAGCTAACCAAAGCTAAGAAGGGGTGCAAACTTGGAAAACATCAGGTGCCAGTGCTTGCAATCTTTTCAGAGACCAAGCGTAAAGCAAGCATGTGTTCCTTCACTGCTCCCTAAACACATCTTGTGGGTACTGTAAGGGCTGTACATAATAAAACCAGAGAGCAGCTGGCTTGCAGCCATTCTGTACCTGGGTTTCCCCCATGCATTCATGCCCTGAGTTCCCAAGAAGCCTCTTTATTATGACCTGGTGGGGACCAAATGGGCTGAGGGTATCTTTTGTCAAGGTGATCCTGTTGACGCTGAGAAAGATCTCACCTAGATTAAAGAGAAACTGTAACAGCACAGAAAGGCAGAGTAAGTGAAAAACCAACGCTAAAAATAATGGTATTTATTGAATAAATGATAAAGGGACTGAGAGCTTAGCTAAACATAATTTCAAGAAAAATCAGATCAATGTGGGACTCCCCTGTCTTTATGCATTTTGTTTAAGAATCTCCACTGTGCTCTATATTTGCAGAAGTAATTCTGAATGTACGTTCTCTGCCAACTTCTGTAAAGATTCAGAACTTCACAGGTCTATGTTGATTTCTTAAATAGAAAAAGAACAAAAGCGAATGTTTGTCTTAAGAGCTTCTAGTCTTTATTTAACAATAAGAATATGAATGAAAGAATGAAAATAGTCTTCTTTGTTTTATGTGCCTTTCTAAAAGAAGACAAACATCCAAGTGTCTTCAAACCTCACCAGCTTTTAGTACACACAGGTCAATCACAAGGACAAAAATCTGTAATCTGAAATTAAAGGGCAATTGTTTTCAACTTATGTAAAACTTATGCTTACACTTCAGTAAGGAAAAACTAATGCTGAAAGATCGCAAACTCCAGAATGAGAATCTGTAATTTTTAAAAAAAAGTTTAATTAAAAAATAGAAGAAAAATCTAAAAAGTATCAATTTGCTGTACGGAAAAAATACGGTTTTTAAGAAAATAAAATTGTATATTTATTTTCTTAGTTCAACGGCATCAACACTTGAATACAATCACCGTCTGTTAGGTAGGTAGAAGCAGCATGACATTCTGCAGTAAATGTTTCTCCTCACTTAAGATGAAAACATCTCCACATTCCTCCCCTGCATACGTTGCTTTCCAATATTGAAGGAAACCTCTTGAAGAACATTCATATACAAATATATAAGATTTATATGCCATTGGGTCAAAGGCTTAGTGTAATACAATATTACTGTTACACTTGGCATTATTATCATTATAGCTCTGCTTGGTTTGCATTCCTATAGCATTTGAAATCAAATTAGCTTGCTCTTCTGCTAAGTGCACAGTTCCAGGTGGCCTCTGGTGTGACTTACAGGTCAGGAAAAACCTGGAGGCTGGCAAATGTGTGTCTTACTTCCAAATGTTCCTATCACCTCTAAATCAGATTGAAAAGAGCGAAAGGGAGAAGGCCTCAATGTATTCCAAGGCTAAGCTACTGCTATGCAAGAAACTTGGAACTGTAAAGTTACTTGGGGCTGTTGGATGAAAAAAGGAAATAGATTCACAGCATCGGAACAGTTACAGAATGAGCATCTCTTACCAGAGCATTTAAATTATTTAATAAATTTCCTTATCAGCTTTTTTGCATATTAATTTGTGAATAGAAGATGCACTATTCACAAAACCCTTGGAAAAAAAAAAAAAAAAAAAAGAAAAGAAAGAAAAAAAGGGGCAGTTCCTGGAGAGATTTCTAGTGAATAGCCAGAGATACACAAAAATCCTAGTTAGACCCTGTGCACACACTATATAACTACCTTCCCGGCCCGAGGTGAGCAGATACAATGGTATGACCTCAAAAGGAGTTTAGTATTCAGATCACACTGATATTGCTAACGTTATTTTATACCAGTATCATTCATTTTTAGGTAGATTAATTATAATAAATAAGTGCTATATCAACAGACTTTTCATTATGGTCCATTTAACCTCATAAAACATAACTGATTCCTATTTGCTGTATCTGATCGATGCTTAGGGCTCATTGCTGAACTGTGTTAGGAAAAAAAGACTAGGCAGGAAAGGACCATCTCTGGGTAGGATAAATGGAATGGTTCACATACAACATAGCTCCAATTGTCTGCATAAATGTGTGTCTATGCACTTATGGAGAACACGGAAAATAATACCGGTGTTTATTAACTCAAAAATCCCATCCAAGAAGCCTAAAAATCTTTACAATTGACTAATTTGCATCTTCAAGGCAGAAGCACTAGAACTGGACTTCCCATGCTACATAAATAAAAGGTGTATTAGTACAATATTCTGCTGAAAGAACTCCTTTCCTGGAGCACGTTTCCCCCAGTGTTTTGGGAAATCAGTAGGAATGGGAGAGGAAGGTGGATGTCTCACCTTACCGTGCCATGGCCCTTTACACAATTGAGAATACAAATATTGTATTCTCAATATTTGAAGAGCTCCACATTCAATTACGAATAGAAGAATAACGACTGCTGCTTTACATGGACCTTCAGCGCATGGACCTGCACTGAAAAGCTTCAGGAAGATGACGTGCATGAACGAACCTCAGGACCGGATTCACACCAATTGCATTACTGCATTACATACACACCAATTACATTCCTTCCACACCGGGGTTTTTCAGGCAGATGTTCAGATTCTGGGTCAACTCAAGTGTCACAAAGCGATCAATGCAGGAATGGGTAGATCTCAGAAACTACTCTGATTTAGGCAAAGTTGAAGGACATTATTTGCATTACTGGGATCAGAGACTGTGATGAGAAGACCTATAGAAACAGGTAGAAGTTCTGTGTGCTTCTTCTGAAAGAACACAACAGTGGCACATGCCTTTGATTCCTTAATTACTCAAGGCTATGTATAGAATTCAGCCCTTCTGTAACTATTAGTAAATAAGATAATTGTACTGTATATTAATGCAATCTGCTGGAAGTAGAACCTTCCAAAAATATTTCAGTACTAACAAACAAAATATTAACTTCACATCACTGAAGTTAATTGGATATTCAACTCATCTCTGATAAAAAAAAAAAAAAAAAAAGCTTGAGATGAAAAACAATACATTTATTTTTTAACAAAGATGTTAGTACAACGCTCTTAATAGTGGGTAAATATTTAATAGCTAAGTTCTTAATGTTCACATTTAACTATGTAAGAAGCCTATTCAGTATTTTTAGGAAGAAATAATATTTAACAGAGCCAACTAATTTACTACTTGTTGCAGAGAGGTTTAGTGTGACAGACTGGAACAAAATGAACAAATAGATATACATGACATAGAAATTTTGGAATTGTATTTCCAGCTGTTGCTCTCTGTAATCTCTTGATTATGGAAAGAAGGGAGCATGTGCATTTCTTGTACGAACACTGGGAGCGTAGGTTTGCCCTTGGTGCTGATTAATCTTAAATCAAATGTGAAATCATTTTTAACTTAAACTTACCTGAAGTAAGTTTCACAAATTATTAACAAAGACCTTCAATTAAACTGGTACATCAACCAAATCACTCAGTCAGTTTTACCACATGAAAAAAAATATAGTCTCCAAGAGGTATAAAACATACCTAATGTTTCTGAGAAACCATCATCTAAAAGCTCACCTGCCCTGCATTTCTCTTAATGGGTTTATCAATTTTTAGAACACCCAGGGTATAGTAATATTTAATACTACGTACTAAATGTTAACCAACATTTAAAAGCAATAAAAAATTGCCAAGAGACAGTTTAAGATTTCAAGATGCCAAGCTTGTCCAGTCAGCTAATCATCACACAGCACAAGAAAAACAACAGGAAAACAGCTACAGCACCAGGACTCGGTGATTAATTTAACTCTTCCAGGTAAGCACTTCAGGAGGAAAGTCTGAAGGCACAATTAAGGGATGCTGAAACAGAATTTCCAAAGAATCCTTGCTGTGAGATGATGCCAGATCCAAAAGCTTTTAGTTCCCTCTCCACTAAGGCAGAAGCAATTTCCTTTGATTAGGGACTCTGTCAGCCCCTTAGGTCAAGATGAAAAATCTGTATTTTTTTTTTTCCCTGGGTGAATCTGACACGCCAATCACACAGTCAGCCTCAGCAGAGCAAGATTTGGCAAAGAACAGACAAATAGGCAGACACAGCTGGGCAAAAGCTCTTCAAAGGCAGGGTGTAGAGACAGTCCGTCCACTCTGACCCTGACCATGCCTGTACAGCCCCTTTAACAAACCATCACATTTCCCAAGCCATTGGCAGGTAATTAATAAAAAAATAATATTGTATAAAGCCTGGGCAGGATTCAATCTCTTCAGCTGGGAAGATAGCATCAGGTTGATATCTCTAAACATTAGAGGAGGAAAGATAGGGATGTAACAGGTGACTTTATGGCATCCTGCCCCTTTACTGAGGAGGAACATCCACCTCCTGCTTCTCCTTCAATGCTGTAGGTGCACTCTGGCGCCAGGCAAAGAGCAGGGAATCGCCCAAATCGTCAATGGCTTTGCCCTTCGCTCCCCTCTCGCTGCTGCCAAGCTAGCCAGCACCCCATTACCTATCCAACAGTCACACCCCAAATCAGGCCCATGGCCCCTCCATGTGCCTCTCCGGCCTGGCGCAGGCGGCCTTCAAGCCTGCCCTGTGGGGAGTAAGGCAGCTCTGGGGTGGCCAAACTCACCTTCAGGCATCATTTGCCATCTACGTGAAGCCAGAAGGTAGCATGCCCCTACGTGGGGATATAAAATTGGGTTTTTATCTGAATCTGCAGGGGTTTCTGTCTATATCTGCACAATCTATTTGCCCTAATTGCAGCTCTGACTCGGAGACACTCCAGCATTTTTCAATTTAAGCCAAACTTTTAACGTGGTTTGAATGTATCTAAATGCATTCAAGAATGTAATGAAGTCCCACTTCCCCCAGAAGTCTGTGTCTATTGCCCCTAAATAGTTCAGCTGAGGATTTATTTGAATTTATAGGCAGCAACCAAGTCATATATTGCTTTCTTAAATGCCTTATATAAGCAAAAATGCGTAACTGAGACATGAGGAGTTCAGCAGAATTGGGAACCAATGCTTCATAAAAAGCAGTAATTTTATAAAGTATCTTTTTAAAATACACTCCCCTCCCCCCCAACTGAACATGATCAAAACCAACCATACAAATTCCCCAAACTGCCATATTTCTCCCAAAGCACCTTTTGGCTATCCCTCTACCTTGCTGTGTAACCCCATGCTCGTTACAGACCTGCCACTAGAAAGAACTGAAAGTGCCACAGAGTCCAGAACTTAAAAGTTAAGAAATGTACTGTGTGATTTTCTGCCAACAAGTCAACAGCAACACATTAATTCCTCTACCAAAATGAAGTCAGCTTTTGAAATGCATTCTACATTTTCTAGGCTTAGGACATTCATTGAGAAAATGCAAGGTCATGTACTGAGGTTCGATTTACAAAATTAGCTGCTGATCATTGTTTATTTACACTGTATTGAGATTCAGGCTATTTGATGACTCGCACATACGAATCTTAAAGGAAGAGGAAGCCATAGAAAATACTTTAATGTCTACAAAAAAGTAACAAAATACACAAACTTCTGACAATTTTCCAAGGTCCTGATAACTTGCAAACACGAAAGACTTTGGGACAGTGTGGGAAATTAAATGAGACATTTAACTTTACCAGACTTGCCAAAATGACCTGACTTTACGTAGTATTTTCCAGTGCTGATTTTACTTCATGCACCTGGATGCATACACTTTCTAAAAAATACAACCCTAATAACTCAGATAACGGCTTTTAGATTTTTTAAACACACACGTGGACATAACCATGTTCCACTAAGGGCTTCTTCCCCTCTACAATATCATGTCCATAGGGGATTAAGATGCTCTTTATCAACAGTTGTTGATAGTGATGCATCACCTATCAAGATAAAAGTCTGCATGCAATAACATCTGTTACATTCCTTTGTTAGGAAGCTGGTAACAGTTTTTGAACACAAAGAATTTGACTTTTAATTACCCTTTTACACTTCCTGTTCATTTATTAATCAGCATTAAACCAATGGAAGGCCTTTAAAAATATTAATAAATATAAAACTAAGTCCTATAGTATTTCCACATTAACAAAACTGATTTTTTTTAATATAATTTTTTTCTGTTTTATGGTATTTGAATCAAGGTATGACTTCTGCTTAACTTAAATAGCACAAGTTATCTTCTTTAATATAAGACACCTTTTAGAAACATATTCAGCAAGCAGACAACTAAATACACAAACTAAGAAGCAGAGTATTAAAATCATGGCCTACATTATTCCCATTCTCTTTGTTCAATCTGAGTTCTCCAGTCACAGTAGCTGAAGAATACACAAAGAGCTTTCCTTCTCCTTCCAATACCTGTTCACGTAAAGTAATATTCCACAAACAGGTCAGGAAAAAGCAATGCCTTAAAAATAACTTTAAAAGCCCAAACATGTATTTCAACAATATGATGTTCTATAGCACTGTGAGGAAGAAAAGATTTGCTATGTCCTTTGCTTCACACGCCTCCCAAGACAGAACCATTTTCTTCTAGCACTCTGTTCAACCCCATGCTCATGTGTCCCAAACTGCGTGAATTTTACCAAAGAGTTATGACTCAGGCTTGCTGTTACCGAGAGCACATACACTAGCCTGAGAAGATGACATAGTACAGCTTACTTTTTTACCACATCACCACATGCAAGTCCTTTTGAAACAATTACATAGACAACACTTGCAGAGGCACACTAATGTTTAAATTTAAGTCTTAAAAATGTTCTAAGAAAAAGAGTTATAACGACAAATACTTCCCACAAATGAAGCATTTTCCAAGTACCAGCCATTTGCTATCACGTTAGTGCTGTAATAATAATTGGGCATGAGTTACTCTGTTGAATGGGAGACTGGCCACTGAGGGAGATCAAGCCCCTGCTCTCTTGAAGCCCAAACAGTAAGGGTACCCCACAACCAAGTGCAATGATGCTGCCTCCGCCTCATTCCGCAGACAGCAAACTGGGCTCCAGCTTCACTTCACCTAACCCGAGCTACTTAAGAGAGGCATCGACACTGGCCAGCTAGGCTTCTTCCCAAACAGCCCAGGGAACCTAGATACAAAGATGAGGAAAAAGAAAATATAGTGTTTCCATCATTTCCTGCTAATAGAACAACATGGTAAAACAACCAAACTGCCGTCAGCTCTAGGTACTGCAGTTGGCTATTTCAAACTCTGATTATGTCCAAAACCTTACACAGGACAGATTTAACCTTTGTCAGTCTTAAGTTCCCCAATGTATATGAAAAATGGAAATAAAAGTTGAAACAATCTATAATTATATTCATTTTCCACGTTAAAAAAAGGTGGTGACAACACTCTTCCTACCCTCTTTTCTGTGCACAACAATTCAGTCTATTGATACCTCCTTGCCATTTGACAAAAAGCAAGTACATTCTAAAACTTACCCCAAGCACCTAATCACCCAGTGATTTCATGAAGAAAAAAAACCTGCATTCCACTGTTATCACACACCAGCCAGGGAATGCACAAAGGAAACATCTTCCACAAAAGCTGCTGAAAGGATTGCTACACTGCAGGGAACACAGAGCCCACATCCACCGAAAGGACCTACCACGAACTGTGCAGCAAGACAAGCCTCAACACTGTAAATATGAAATATTCTGAATGTATATGAACCGGCTTTTATTAATGAAAAAAAAAAAAAAACAAAAAAAAAACACACACACTATGAAAGCCATAACCATTAGTTTTCACTTTACCAAAAAACGCACAGCAGTTGCAACAGCAGAAATGTACATTTCCAAATGTTAGGGCATTACTGCTAAATTTCAATCACCAAATACAGCAATACTCTAATGTCCCTAGAACGATATAGACTTTTCATCAAAGCTAAAATGAGAAGGAATATTACTGTGAAATTATCAAAGGACATAATTTAAAAGTGCACTGCAGTCATGTTTCCGAGCAGAGGGCCAGGCAACTCCTACTCCTGTAGCAGAAATGAAAGCTAACGTTCTTGTGCAGTCCCTTGACTATACAGAAGTGAGAGGCTATATAAAATAAGGATCAAAAACTTCATGCAAGTGAAGTGCTTTTAGTCAGAGACAAACATGCTAGAGAGGGGCAAGAGGGGATCATCTGCTGGGCTTCTTGATATGAAACAAAAATAAAAATAAATATTTATTGTGAACAATTTGGGAATAATCGAGAACACAAGTGGGGTTTCTTTGTTTTGTTTTCATCTCAGTACTATCACGGATAATCAGTAAGGAGATAAAAAGGCTTTGTATTTAATACCATATTAGTTCTTCCAGGACACAGCTATTTTCAAACAGTCTGTGGCTGCCTTCCATGATTCTCTAAGACTGCAACCTTCAGTATTCAAAATCTCTTTGCTAGAAACAAAATGATTAAAAAGTGTTAGAAAAGAACAGTGAAGAGGTCTCCAATTTCTGCTGTACCTTCTCAGTCAACCTTTCTGCAGACTCCAACTCCTGTATAAATCTCAAACAAATGTAATCCCTTTTGGAGTTCAGTGGCTCATGGCCAACACAGGCCACATTACCCAGCGATCACAACAGACACATTCTTCACCCTCACAATACACTTAAACTTGGGCTCCCAGTAATTTGGCCAAAGGAAGGCTTGCATTCATCCAACTTCTCAAGCAACTCCTTGTCATTTTGGCACAAGCACTTTACAACTCAATTTACAAGAAAAGTGGCAATTTAGTTCCAGCTGCAAAGCTCCAAGAGTAATATTAGGAAAATAGGAACCATATTTCACCTTTTATTGGCAGGGTACACAAAGTACTTCATTAGTTTACTTAGCACCCAGGAACTGCATACGTTTATTGACTGGTGCTTTGATCAAGCTTTCACTTAAAAAAGGCCAGCCCCTCCATAGATCAGTTTTCTAGGACAGACCTAAACTGTGCACGTAAATGAACAAATAAAAGCTCAGGAAACTCAAAAGACGAAAACAAACAAACAAAAACAGACAATCACTTATTTACACTTCATTAAGCATAAAATAACTCCTCTCCTCCTTTGGGAAGGATATAGATAAAATATGAATGGAAATAAGAGTGGCTGAGTAATCACTGCAGTTCAAACAATATTTTGCAAGCAAAACAAGTGCGATAAGATTCAGCAGCCTGTGGCAGACATTTGTTTGAGCTAACAACAAGATCCTACTTTCATACTTTTGGCCATCTCTGTAGTCCGAGGCAAACAGCCAGCTCCTACTCTGTACTGTCAACCCCCAGACCTAATGGAGATGAAAGGCAAAATATAGCTCAGCTCCAACTGCATTATTGATTCCAGCAGGGCCAGATTCGGGCTGACAGGGCTGAGGTCATAATTTAGCCATTAGCACTAGGAACGGCAGGATTCGTCTACCCAGAACCGCAGGACTATGGCCACACTTTCCCTTTTATGTCTAATCAATATTATATTTTGCAGATGTCTCACTGGGCTAATGGACGAGCGGCCGCAGCACTGGCTTTACAAACAGCTCTAGCAGAAGGCAAAATACCAGCCTCCTTGTAGACCATCCCATCGTAAAACTCAGCCGACCTGTTTTTCTGCTAGAATCCCTCTGCCATATTCAACCCCACCTTCTCTTTACAACAATCCAAAAAGATCATACGATACAAAAAAAAAAAAAAAAAAAAAAAAAAAAAATGAGATTGTGTTTGCTGGTAAGAACAGCTCTACCTACACCTTGGGATTCTTATACCTCTGCCTTGCCGCAGGCAGCTTCTCGTATCTAAACATGAAAAATCCCAAGACAAAAAACACTGTAACCCAAAATAAGCTTTATTGCTACACAATATCACAACATTTGGGGGACAAGTACAATTTAATCATGCAATCCCGCAATTTTCCACTCTTGTGGCAGCGAGGCCTGTGCTTCCACAGCCAGCCCATAGCAGGCCCTTTCAGGTGAGCATGCCTAGATGCAAGCTATTGAAAAATATTTCCTTCCCACAGGAATAGAAATTCCTGACTGGAATCTCAAATGGAAGTGGATAGCCTCATGGGACACGTGCTTTCCGTGCTCATCCCTCCCCTCAGCCCTGGGCTTCTCCAGGGCCTGCTCAGCGGACAACACGCACCAAGCCAGACCAAGGTGGGGAAGCTGAGTGTGCCACTTCCACAAACTGTGTGACGATCCCTGGGTTTAAATACCCACTTAGGAGGAAAGCCTTATCTTCTTCACAGCTCCTCAGCTCACCGTAGCTTCCAACTTAACTTTGCAATTTTCTTCTCTGATTTCTCTGAGGACCTTGCACTTCTCCCACCAGCCTTTTTAGATTCAGTGTGCTTCACTAACTAAATCAGAGGCCATAAGCAGGTAGAAATAAAGATTTTAAGTATCTGTGCCTCTACTTTTTGTTTTGCCTTTAAAATAACAATAGAGAGTGACCAGCATTATCCTGACTTCAGATTGGCTGCTGTACTTCATTGCTCTTAATTATTTGATGAGGAGGAAGAGATCTCCAAATGGCTGTTGCCGAGATCCTTAACAAATAATATACGGTAGGGTTTTATTAAATGCTGAAATATTTAGTTGAATTCAGTGACTCAGACAAATCTAGAGAATATAAATTCAGAGCAGTAACTTTATATATTAAACAGCTGCCTTAAGGCTCCAATTTATTTAAAAATAGATTTTATTGATTTTTTTTTTTTTTGCACATTTTGGAATTAAATGTTACTGTCAGCTCCACATATGCTCATCTCTGTAAAGGTTTCTTATGAACTATGATATCAACTTAAATTCTAATCTATTTGCATTAAATTGGTACAGATCCTGGTGGGGAAAGTCTTATGGTGAATGAACTTAAATCTGTTCCCACTTAATTTAAGATGCAACATTATAACCTACTTTTAATTAAAATAAGCACACCCTAGATAGGGCAGCATTAATTTATCAAAATAAATAAATGTTCATATGGCATTTTAAGTTGATGCAACAGTGGTTAAAATAGGAAAAACAGTGGCAATAAATGGTCAGTTTTTCCCATGGAAGGAAGCTGACACTGAAGGGATTCTCAATCAAGACAGATGCTCAAATCTTAATTTAACTGGGAAAAGGAGTAAATATATAGATATATATTATTAAAATTATCTGTGGACCATTTAAAAATAAACAACTCATGATCAGCAGATCATGCCACCTCTATTGCACCAAAAATAAGAGTTATACAAGGTTCTCACAACACTGTGCAATAAATAGCAGATGAATTTCAATGACAATCAATGCCGAATCAACCCTAATTATATATACAATGATGGACTTGAAATTAGCTAGTAACATTCAGGGAAGACTTCAGAGTAATCACTCACGCTGGCAGCTCTCTGCGTGTCACCTTTGTTCTCCACAGCAGTTCCAAGGCAAACAATGCCCAAGGAATTGCCACAAAAGTATTAGGGAAGAACAAAACCCTTTTTAATTGTCCTGGAAACTCATGTCCCAAAATGCTGGGAGCCCTTCTGTTCACTTGTCTCAGAAAGGACATGGAAGAGTTAACAGAAAAGGCAGCAAGGATGACCACAGATAAGCAATGGCTTCTGTTTCAAAGAAAAAAGAAGTCCAGACCTGTAAAAGAGATGATTCAGGGTGGAGAGAGAAGAATATACTAGCAGTCCTTAAACACCTGGAATTGCACAGGGAAGATGAAGAGAGCTACCATTCATGCTTTCTGCCAACACAAGAGCTACGGAGTATCAAGTGGAATTAGGAGTCAGTGTGTTTAAAGAGACAACAAGCACTTCTTCCTTTTGTTTAATGCCACAGGACATTGAAGAAGCCAAAAATATTAAAACTTCAGGGAAAAAAAAATAAAATCAGACAAATGTATGGGATAAAATTTAGTCACAAGCTATTAAAAACAATTATGCAGATACGACTTCTGGTTCAAGAAGCCCCTTACACAGACCACTGCTGTCTGGCAGGGCAGGCTGCAGGAGCATTACTGCCTTCTTATGCTTTCCCTCATCAACAGCCTGTCTTATTGGGTCAACAAAAGATGCAAAATACTGGGCTAATCAGACCTTTAGTTTGACCTATATGGCCATTTAAATATTTTCCTGAAGATGAAGCTAAGACTTACTTCATTGTTGTTCAATGGAATCACATACCAAATATGCTTACATGTATATCTTTATCACCTGCTTTGGAAAAAGCAGAAAATGTAAAAAGCCACTTTCAGGTAATGTATAATTCATGCAAATCTTGACATCTAAGCTCTTTAGGCTATTCTTAAATAAACAAATAACTCATCCTCCACATCCTTCCGCAGTATGAAGCTAGTAATAATTATGTTGATATTCTGGTACAAGTCAGAAGCCCAACTGAGCCCAGGGTTCCATTGTGCCCTGTGCAAACAGAGGAAGAGACAGTTCTTGCCTCACAGAGTCTGCAAGCAGTATGAAAAACTGTATTAGGAGGATCACATAGAGACTGGAAACAGAAATGAGGCAGCTCTCCCTCCTCAAAATCAGAGATTTGGGAACAGAGTTCAGGTTTTTGTTTAGTTGGTTTGTTTTTTTATTTTTTGTTTTGAAGTTGATGCCCATACATTTCTCCCAGGCTGTCTCAAAAAGCAACAGAACAGGAGCTAAGCATTTTTCCACATAGTCATACTAACTACCGTGGAGATGCATTTTAGAATTTCATGTAGATGATGTGCCATGCCTGAAGAAATCTGATCCACTGAAACGTTTTTATTTATTTCACGTATGTATAAACCATGGCGGACCCCAACAGAAACCCTCACATATGTTTCAGGCAATTTAAATGGAAACCATGTCCACTACTCTTGGGCTAGCGCTGTGAAATCTCAAGAGATAGGAAACACAAGTCGGTACGAAGAAGTACAAGATGTATACGTAAAGACATCTGGTACAGCTTTCTGAAATTTCAGACTTCAGCACTGTTGGCGGTGAACACAGTACATTTCTGCACTCAAGGGGTCTGATTCTTCACTCTTCTTATCATACAATCTCTACTGTCCGGAGACCATTACGCAGCATATGACAATGGAAGAGACATTGCTCTATAAATCTAAAAAGATCAGGTTTCAGAAAGGAACAAAATATCCAAGCACAAAGAAAAATGATAGGGTCTGCAGCAATGTCAGTTGTCATTTTTCAATGGGCTTTTTTCCTTCACATCAGCTTGCTATTTACATAGCCATCCTACACCTTAAGCAGCGGGCAACGCGCATTAAGGTCCCAATGGTGTAAAGAAGCATGCAATTCTGCCAAGAACCAGCCTCAAACTCTGCAAACAAGATGGTTGGCTTTTGATATGTTTCAAACATTTTTGTTACAGCCTTTGACATCTAGTTTCAGTCTGCAAGTGATATGAAGCAGCACTGTTAGTATTCCAATCTGAAAAGGAGAAATATGAGATCCGTCAGGATGATGCAGTCTAGTATTGCTTTAATTTAGGTGACAATATGAATGAGTCACAGGTAATTGCCAGGTAACATGAGGAATACAATTACCCTCAGTCAACAGCATAGTCCTGCTGCCAGCCATGTACACCAGAAATAGTTTCTGCAGTGGTAGAAGGACTCAAAGAACTCTGATTATCTCTGTTCTGCTTAAGAATTCATAATAAACATCCATTTAATATTGGTGAAAATCTTTGATGAAAGGATTTAAATATTACAAATAAATCACAATAATACTCACTATTGAGGTTCCTATTTTCCTAATTAAAGACTAATTATTTTGCAACTATTACCAGCAAAAGCAAATATACACCCATTGGAAAATATTCTCTTACATTCTCAAGGCAGTACTAATTGCACACTGCTTTTGTCCCAGTTTGCTCTGAAAGATCTGCCAGACTGCTGATACATTTCTGAGCAAGGTGTGAAGTCCAGCTCCTAGTATCTGGTAGAAAGATGCATCAGTATCTCTTTAAATATTTAGTTTCCTGCCTAAAATTAATACTGAAATATCAGAAAGAACTCTGACACCTTCAGTGAAAATTCTCTCATACAAGAGTCCCAATTTTAAGAACAGAGATCTCAGGAACTACTTCTCTAACTTAATGAGCCTTGGCAGCCATTCAAATTAAACACTCCATTGTGCAAGGAGCTAATTATGCTGAGATTAAACCCAGAGAATGATAGGGACATTTACTGTACTTCTAGCAATTATAAGAGCTCTCGGTATTGGAGAATACAGCTTGTATTTCATAATTCTGAAAGATGTCCCTGCTAATCCAATAAAAAAACTGCATGTACATGCACACACATACAAGATTAATTTAATTTTAAAAACATTTTTCAACTGCTTCCATCACATATACATTCACAAAATTATTATTTGTTTTACCCTCTTTCTCCTACATCTGAATGTTCATCCTGTATCCCACACATTCATTGGTCATAATCTTCCACCATTTCTCTGATAGGCAATTAATGTTAAGTTATCTCCTTTCCTAGGAAGCCTTAAGTAATGACAGTAAAATATTTGCTCATTTAGTATTCTAATCAACTTTTCCAGTATCTTCACTGATAATGCCCCTTTCTTTCCCAGAAAACCGCGTGGTCAGTTATCTTTTTCATTGCTTCCCACAGACTGCAGTAACAGTGCATGCCAATATATGGGGCTCTCCTTACTTGGCATACACAGGCAAAAGCACTTCTGAAATTTCACGACTCAAATCTGTCATGGGATGATTTCCCATGTCCCCTTCACTATCGCCTACTCAGAAGAGGTTTGATTATGCACCATAAAACCCTTTAAATACCCGTAAGAGGCAGGAACGGCTGAAGACAAGCGAATAGCAATGATGAGACTGCTTTATAGTCAGAGCTGTTCAGTGTCTCATAGGAACAGACCCTTCCACATAGAATTGGAAACTGGGCAGCAAAACTAACAGAAGTTGGATTGCCAGTGGACTTGGCACCTTGCAGTTAGCCTCACTGGTATCCAACAATGTTTGTAATCTGATTTAAGGTTCCTCCCCCCTGAGCCAAGGCACTCACAACAGCTGCTTCTCCAGGGGATTCTCTGATGTCTAATGAGAACACAATCCCTCTGGCCTTTCTGGGGGAGGCATTAACAGAGCCACTTTTCTCTACCGTGGCCCTTGTTTTCATGAGACTTATCACACTGATGTCCACACACCTCCTAACCCTACTTCTCCTGTCCCATCGCATTCAGGAGACTTGCCAGCAGACACAAAAATTTCCAAGAGGATGGACAGCTGGACAGAAATACCAGCCTGAAAAATTAAGCCATCTGATCTTTGCTCCAGGCTGTGAAATTGGTCAAAAGCTGTTTTTTTCAAGTTTGTAGAAAAAACAAACAAACAAACAAAACAAACAAACAAAAAACAACAAGCCAGCAGGGGTACCTTGAGGAAACCTCTCCAAAAGTTTTGAAGCAAATCCCTTGCTCCTGGGGAGGGGGTGGGGATTCATACATAAATCCTGCAGGGTTTTTGTTGTTTTATTTTATTTTGTATTTTGTTCTTTATCAATGTATTGTTTTGCTTAAAGATGGAAAGCATAAAAGTGAAAGGTCTGACCTCACTGGGACCAAATGGGTGTGAATCAGGGCACAAATGAGCTGCATCTGCAAGTAATTATTACTTAGGCAAGTCTCTAGAGGGTTGGAGGCAAAGCAAGGTTGCTATTATTAAATGTAGCTTACTGTAAAACCAGATAAATCAGAAAGACAGTTACAGGTAATTATTAGTATGTTGTCATTGGTCAATCAACAAACTGCATTTAAGAAACTGTGATAAAGTGATTTCATAATTAATTGCTTATCACCAACACTTTAAGAGAGGATAGTGGGGGTGAGCTAATTGTTTTAGTAAAAAAAAAAAAAAAAGAGGATAAACAAATTACAAGTGTCAAGAAGTAAAGAGTACAGCAATATATTGACTGAACGTAACTTCTAAGCTTGCACTTTGCTCTTTATACAGCTCTGCTTCTGTTGCAAAGCAAGCGCACGTAATGCAGTCACCAAATCTCATTCCATTTATGAGAAACATTCACACACGTTTCAGGAAGCAGTCTTTATGTTTTCCCTGTGGTGGTATTGTAACCAAAGGCCATTTACTGGTGCTTTTCTCACATCACCTCCCGCTAACCCTCAGCCGCAGTTCCCACATTTCTGCTCACAAGAGGCACTGGGAACAGGGCAGGGACAAACCCAGGCAGCACAGCCCTAAGCGTGATACGTTTCCCATTCTGGGGCTACAGGGGGATCAGGAATCACGCAAGCACTACTGAGCCTACTGTGCTAAAGGACAACTTCATATGTTAAGCTCATACCTTTTAATTCTCAGAAGAGCCACATCCAAGTAGGTATAGAGCCACCACTAATGCCCCTTCTGCTCTGTCAACAGCCTTCTCAGGCTACACTTTCAGACGGTTTGGCTGCTGTTGTAACCAGGATCTTATTAATACCACCTGAAAAGCCCTGGCCACAAAGCTGTCTCAGCTGAACACACAGGTTTTGCTAGTTTCCCCTCTCCAAACTTTTAAATGATTGCTTTCAAAATAAAAATAAATGAAAAATGAATAAACTTGGCGAAGACAAATATCTTCCGGTTAGTCTCACGCAACCTTTGTTACATTTAAAAAAGGCAATGACTGCAGAAAAACAAGTCTGAAAAACTTTCCTCTCAATTATGCAGTCAAAAGCTTTCAAAAAAAAGAATGAATTTGGTTAATTAAAAATTTATAGAACTCTTACATGTCACCATTCTGTACAGTTGCTTCTCCTGCTGGGATGCAATATCTGTGTTTGAAAACTTTTATGTAACTTCTGAATTTTTCCATCTAGCTCCAGTGAACTAATATAATCTATCCACATAGTCTTCTATGTCCCAGTGCACATACTTGTGGTGAACTGTGAAAGCAGCATGGGGATAGTTTTCATTTTTTATTTAATATTTTATCATGGCTTTGGTTGATGTTTGCTTGTCCCTCCAATCCCAGGTGTTGGCACATGGAAATTTTAACTTTTCAATTACCAGGAGATGTAATTTTCTGGCTTATTTTCCTCTGCAGCTTTTCTAAATAGATGTCGGTAATTTTTCTATTCCCCATCCCTTCCCTAAGAGACTGATAGCCTTCTTGCATGTCAGTTTTACAATAATAATATTTTATTTTTGCTACTTGGATAGACAGACAGATTGTAACATTCTTTTCTTCAAATGACTAATCTATGTTATTTGATAATTACCTATAAAATATAAGTAATTCTCCTATATCATTATGTGGATTTTCAAATAATTTAATTTGGTGGGTTTTTTTTTTTCTAATGCATCTGCCTTTGAAAAAAATTAAAGTAAAACATCTATGTGCTATCAAAACTGTAAGCCAATAAAACTCATCTCTCCATCCATTCTCCAGTCTGCTGTAATTGAAGCACAGTTTCCCAGATTAATAGATGCAATATCACTATTTAATCCTCTCCTCAGTGACAGGGTATAATGATCTGATGAACATGCTACTTAATGGACTACCTCAAAGTATTCAAATACCATGGTGATGAACATAGGCTAGAAAACTACAGAAAATATACTAGAACAGAATAAGAATTAAGAAATAAATCTGCACATAAGGAAGAAGATTTATTCAGAGATGTATGGGGCTTTTTCTTTCCCATAAGCTTTTCCAGTTTTAAGTCCTTTTTTAATATTTTTATTGTTCCCATAGCTTCACATGAATGCACTGGAATTGTATGAGGAATAATCTAAATTATCTTGCAGAGCGAGGTTGATGTCTCCCACAAATTAATATTAGCTCAGTAACTTGGCAGATTGTGTGTATAAATCACCAAAGATACATGGTGCCTCCCTGTTTCAGCATAAATATAATTTACCATGAATTTATTACTTATATTAAAATGCACCATCACACTGTAGCAATTATTTATTTGTTTTTAATTTCAATAGGGCAGAAATTAATTTGCTGGCTGTACAGGCTCCTTGAGCGATAGCTGGCCAGGGGGCTGTAGGAGCTCCTGAAGATGTCTTCCTTCAGCCCACCCGAGCCCTGGTTCTAGTGCCTCTCCACTGGGATACAGTTCCCAAATACAACGGGTGCCCAGCTTCTGCTCGAGCCACACTAACCGTCTTCGATCCGCAAATATGACAGCATCTGGGGGCTTAGCAGATGAATAGAGAGCCATTAACATCAGCACAAACCTGCATTTATACTGGAGCCTCACCAATACAGAACAATGTTCAAGAACAAAGATTTCACGTGCCACTTTTTTGTACATTTTTTTTTTTTTTTTAAGTTGCATACTGTTTCAAAAAAAAAAATTGTTAGAATCAGCACATACGTGTCCTAAACTGTACCTGAGCTGCAGCATTCATTTCAGGAGGAAAAGAATCGCCGCCTTGCTCAGCCTGGGGACGCTGGACAAGGCAGGCTTAGAGCACATCGAGCTTAGGGGCACGGACAGGTACCATGAGCTCTGATTCCGTCAAATGCAAGCACAACCAGTGTTCACATGGAAGTGATCAGGCATCTGCTCAAATGTCTTCCCCTCGCTTTCTGGTTTCCTCAGACTTGCAAAGGTCTTCAGAGACCTGAAGGTCACAGCTTCAGCCTCTGTTTTGAGGACTCTTCATTCCCCGAGCAAAAGCAAAGTGCTGATTTCTTGGGGAAAAAAAGGACTATGCTAGAAAACATATCATGCAAACGGTTGGTTTTGTACATTGTCAAATTACTAAATTTGCAGGCAATTAACACCTAGAAAACTATCTAAAGAAGCAAATTTAATAAACACAGAAAAAAACACCACTGCTGGAAATGGGTATTTTGCAGGCAAAACTGGTATCTAAAAAGACTAAAAATGTTCTCTCAGGAACAAATGCTCTATGAAGAGGTAAGTTTTTCCTAGAGAACTGTTCTAACCTGAATCATTTTGATGCCTTTTGGAACATAATATATACATGCAGGTCAAACTTAAAGAACGAGAGACTTCTTTGAAAAGCAGTGGTTTTGACAGAGACTTCGGGTCACATGAATTCCCAGCACGATGCTGTAGCCAGACACTGACAAATTCTTTGGAGATATAAGCAGCCAGCTATCATTTAGGATGAAAACAGTGTTTTGACTGTTCAACATATGTATGAGATTATTGCCAGGCTATTGTTACTATCCCACTATGCAAACCTTTTTTATAAAGGAAATTGAAAAAGAAGACATTTCAGAAAAAGCAGCATTGCATTAATGAATTGGGGTCAAGAAAATACAGATTTCTTACAAAGCAGGTAGGACTTTGCCCCTGTTGCCTTGCAGGATCCTAATTATTTTCTAATTTCTGTCCTAGACTTGATGAGTCATTTTTTGGTTTAACTTGATTCATCTAGGATCAATGCTAAGACCACAGGGAGGAGACAGCCGCAGCCTAGCAAAGAGACGTCAAATCCAGTGGCTGGAATGTGAAGTTGTATCATATAGGGGCAGAAATCAGCACCGACCTGGCAGAAGGGGAATGAACCACTGCAACATCACAAACAAGGCTATCGTGGAGCTATTGTAAAGTCAGTCTGTAGATAAAAAACTGTGTTTATGCAAAGGACAAGCGTCAGAAAGGAATTCTTGGCTCTGAAATCACTGGATAATGCCTGTCCTACAAAGAGAATCAGACTATGCAATGCTTCCAGTATCCCTAGAATTTATACTAACAGGAAGATCTCAGAATCACGGCTCGGGTTTGAAGGGACCATAAAGGGCACCCTGTTCCCAACCCCTGCCGTGGGCAGAGATGCCACCCACCAAAGCATGATCCCAGGGCCCTATCCCACCTGGCCTTAAATGCTTCCAGGGATGGGGCATCCACACCTTCTCCAGGCAGCCTGTGCCAGTAAGTTGTGGAGACACAAGCATCCAGCCTCTTGTGCAACAACCACATGGAAACCTCTACTCGGGATTAACTAACCTGCCACCAAAAAAAAAAAAGCTATTTTTTTTTTTAAAAAAGGCAATACAGCTTACAACTTGGCACTTGTACCTATGTGGATCCTGCCACCTATTTTCAAAAGTATGTTTAAGTCAAAATTATTTTATCAAAAGAAAAAACAAAAACAAACCAAACAACTACAACAACAAAGCAAACAATCAAACAAACCAACAAACAAAAACACCCTCCGTGGATATAAGATTGAACTTCTTGGAAGCACTGCAAAATTCTGATGTAAACCAAACCTCCAAAACATTACCGTTCTAGAGAGGGAAACAGTGAATTACCAACATCCTTACATCTCAATCAAGTACCGAGTTAACTTTGTTTTTAATTACTGATGAGATTAAGACCATCAGGACTGATTTAATATACAAACAGTGCAGAATCCCTTCAGGTTTTGATTGTTCCTGTGTAAAATTATAAAAGGACATACAAAATAAAGCCTTTACACCCAGACACTAATCAAAAACAGATGAGAGTTTATGTAATGAAAATCAAATCATTATAAACATTTTGTAAACCACAGCTCATAAGAAAAACTTTATTTTCTTTTACACGTTCCCAATCAGCTTGTCAGTATATGCACATGCACTGCGCAGTGCAGAGCTTCTACCCAAGCGCTGCCGGGTGTCATAGCTTCTGGTTCAGCCTCTATTTAACTAAAAGGAGATACCCATCAATTTCAGCAGACACTGTATCACTTCGCATGTGTCTTATTCTTACTTACTTCACTTACAATATATCCAACGCTTTCCCCCTGACAAGCTCAGAGGACTTCTCAGAGATAAGTGAGAATCCATTTTACTGATAGGAAAACCAAGACAAGGTGCAGGGAGCAGACTCGAGGTCCAGGTCCCAACGTGGGAAAGAGCCTTACCCCTACTGGCAACTGCACCTCCACTGAAACAGGGCCGAGCACAGGGCACCAAGGTCTGGTCCTCAATCCATTGACTCAGGTCAAACACTCTTCTATTATACTTTTAAAATAAAAAAGCACGAGCAAAAAACAATGATGTAAGGAGATGGGTAAAATATTTTCAAGTCATTGCTCTTAAAGCTGCCAGTTTGGAACAGTATATAGGTGATCTGTAATATGTATTTCCAATGAATGAACAGGGATAACCTGTAACCTGAAGCATTCAAGTTAGAAACCTTTACTCGGTTCACAACAGGACTATGTTGGCATGGCTACATCTTCATGGTACTTTCTCAACATAATCTTCACTTTTGAAAAAAAAAATATATATATATATATATATATTCACTGTTCCAGGATCTAAAAACAAAACAAAACAAAACAAAAAACCAGCAACACACCAAAAAAGATAAAAACAACAAGGCTTTCAAACTGCAGAGGTGATAAAAGGCGGCTATCTTATCATTAACTATGATAACTATTATCCTTTCCTACCTAGTAGAATGTATTTGAAGAATCAGCATTTTAGCCAAGTTTATTAATAGAATAAAAACATGCTTTGCAATTTGTTTTTTATTTTAGTAACTAAAACACATAATTATACTAATTTACTTGCAAAAATGGAAATAGTAGTGGTTTCCAAATCCTTTGCTTATTAAAAATACCATAATCACTTCACAGCTTTAGAGTCATTTTGTTATAAATAACTGTGTTTAATTTATTTGGTAGATATACAGGCAATGATAAACCGCTTAAACATAGCCATGGGTATAAGGTTATAAAAAGTTACTGTCAATAATGTATCTGGAATATGATTCAATATGCATAGTCATGCTATTTGCAAACAGACAGAGGGCAGAGATTAAGCTGTACAGCCGGCCTGGCATACAATTTATCAGTGATTCAACAGCAAATGCCTGATGTGGAATATGGGTGGGAATAGAGGCAATTATTTCTTTTGTTCAGTGTCTGCATGAAGGTGAAGTCAGAGCAATAGGGTTGTGTCCTACTGCAGAAACATAAGATGTGCTTTCATGAAAATGTTCAGAGACATCAGAATTGCTTTTTGCCAGCCCATATATATTTGATAAGTTAAAACAATGATAACCCCTAGTTTTATTTCCAGTAACAGATGCAGCGTGAGGGCAACAGTTCAAGTTGTCTTCTGTCTTACTACGCCGTTTACCAGTCTCCATGCTGATCTCCATCTGCTTGGCCCTTCCAGTAAGGCTCTCTTTAGGTTTTAATTTGTGCCTTTCAGTCAAGCTTCTCACAAGCTGGCAAACAGACAAAGAAAATCCCCCACGCTACCACTGGTTCAGGACCTGAGCAGTCCCGCCAGGCAGCCAGCACGTGTGCCTGGATTAGATAACCCAGAGCTACGGGTTAATAAGGAGGCTCACGAGCTCAAGGACCTCACAAACAAGTGGTCCTAAATGGGAACTCACCCCCCAAGACTGAAAGGAGTTGGGAAGAGATACCTAGCTCCGTTCTGCATTGAATTAGCTGAGGTAACATCTCAAAGTGTTCCCTAATTCTTCTGTGCCAGGCACACAGCCATCCTTTGGTGCATCCATTAGCAGAAAGCACATCCAGAACCCAGGCACCATTGCTCGGGGAGACAACCTAAGGACTTGGGAACATGAGAAATGTCCCTCTGGGTCAGACCAACATTCCATGACTCTGTGCCTTTTTCATTTGTGAGACTTCAGCTTCTGAGCACTCGGTTTCATTGTGCCTCCTACAGGTTAAAATACCTGCTGCTTTTCCTACCTGAGCTGCATTCACAGACAGTTAATGTCTGCTCCTTTGGAAAGGGGGCTAGAACAGCACCCTATTCACACACCTAACTGAAAGCATCTAACATCAAGGCTAAAATTAAACCATTGACAAAAAGACAAGAAATACGTGCTGCCCGTACAAAGGACAAATATTATTATCACAGCCTACTAGAATCATACATTTAATTGCAAGAAGTTTGAAAACACCTTATCAATACCGAACAGATCACATTAAGGTAGCACATTTCATACAACTCATATTTCTCATCTCATAAAAAGACGATTCTGTCACAAACCTCTTTTGATCAGAGAACAATGGCTTGAACAGAAACATCTTCCAGTGCTGTTTGTCCATATAATTAGAAAACTTAACTCAATTTTCAGTCAGCTGCATTTAGGAACAAAACTTTTGTCCCTGTTCTACTAGTTAATGACTCAGATTATCTTTGCAAAAATATTCTGAGCAAAGGTTGTTAATACGTTAACCCACTCTGCAATATGTTATGTAATTGGTAACCCCAATGATTTTGGGTATAGCATGATATCATTTGTCGAAATCAAACGTAGAGACCTAGAGATAATTGGGATTGATTACAGTACTCAACAAAAGACGAACAAAGACGAACAAAGTATGGTCAAAGAGGAAAGAAAAAAAATGAGCTTTTTCTGACTAGGCTATGAAGTCACACAGAAGTGGAAAAAATATATTCTGGGTTGTGAAAGATCACGTTTTTGTCTAAGAAGCATTTTCTGCTGCTACAATTGCACGACTCTCTCTGAGGTACAGCAGTATCATTTTGTACCTGTAACAGGGGTGCTATTTATTATATTTTATTGACTTGAATTTTATTTATTTTTACCCACACAGACTTTAAGCACAGCCAAGTCACTGCAGTGAGAAAAAAATATGTACGTATATGCTGCTCCAGGTGATTCTCCAGGGTAAAGAACAGGTAACATTTAAGTATATCAGCCATGCTCAATGGCCAAAGGAAGTATCAAACAATGCAAGAAAGAGTGGGCCAAGACAAACTCCTGCACATGCTGTCTAATTTCAGCACCATTTTTAGAATAACCATATACCCTACGATACCAACTGAAGGACTTATTCTACTGTACAGGAATTTAACTACATATACAGGTCTTTCAAATCTCTCTAGAATGGGCTAAGCTCAGTTTGACCCATGTTTGGTTAGGTCAAGAGAGTAACTTGTATGTCTTAAGCGTAAGGCAAGGATAATTATTTCTTATGAGCACTGTTTCTATACAGATTCCCAAGAACCTGCACTTTTGTTAGACAAGCAATCAAAACCCACAGTTAAGCAGAACAGAGAATAAACGCGTCTCTAGCCAGCTTCAAACAGCTACAGAGCAACTCAGCGAGACCTGTCTATCACTGGGGGGAGTCCTTCCACACAGGTATAATCTTCCTTCTGTCAGTGTAAATTCTCAGATAGTAACACTTCAGCTAAACAGAAAAAAAAAAGATGTTCTGCATTATAAGAGATTTATGACAGTTTAACTACAGCAACATGATTAAGACCAGTAAACCTACATTCATAATTTCGCTAGGTTGCTTCTATCCCATCACCGTGCCCCAGGACTAACACATGCTAGAAGGATGACCACAACCACCCGCAGACTAACACAGTAACTACTTACCAGGTTCCTTCAGAAAACCCAGAGGCATCAGAAGTTTGTATTTTCAGGGACTGTTTAAGCAGAAACTTGAGCGAGGCACATAATCAGCATAAGGATTTCTTGAGTAAGTTGACGAGAAGCTATCATCCCCTTCTCCCCCCTTATCTGGCTGCTGAACAGAGGGTTTTCCTCTTAGAGAGCCAAACACCAGTGACCTATTTCTGACTTAAGATACCAGAGATACTAGACATATTTCATCCACACCATATCACACAGAACATAGTCCGAAATGACAGAGATTGGGAAAGGAAACATGACTTAGGTTTCTAATGCTGGAATCAGACCAATGAACTTACTCCAGATTTATGGCAGCATAACTACAAATGAAATTGGACCGTTATCTCTGGTTTTATAACCAGAGAGTGGTGTAGCAGGTACAGGGCCAGCTGCCACAGACCGTATTTGTTAGGGAGGGCTTATTTCCCCTCATAAACCATATGAACCAATTTCACTAGTCAGAAAATAATTATATGGGTTTGCATACTTCAAAAGCCTGTGGAAAAAATGATACGTTTGCTGTCAATTTAGAATTTGAGTCTATTGTTTTACTTTGTTTTGCTCACAGTATAAAGCCATTACATGACTAAAATTAAATAAAACGATTTCCTTGAGAGCTGTTTAAAATATTCTAATGTATTTGTCTTACAGCTTCATTAATCCATTTCTAATTCATTCTGCAGGTTTACTCAACAGCTGTGCCTGATGTAAACTACAAATCTGGATAAAATTAAACCTGCTATACCACTAAATCACTTTATTTTCAAAGACTTAAAATCTTCTGCTGTTTCAAGTCATAGTTACAGGTTATTCTACCTATAGGCAAGAAAAAGTATCTTTTTTTTTTTTTTTTTTTTGTAAGAGAAGAACAAGCCCAAATACTAGAGTTTTAGAGTGAATTTAATTTAGTACCAAGTACAGGAAGTACTCTGTCCTACTATTCCTTTTTTAGGTGGAGATCAGTATTCATTTTTAAGCTTCCATGTGCAGCATTGCAACACAACTGGAACTACCACTTTATTTTTATTTATAGTGTTGTAGCAGCTATGACAACCGGTAGTTTCTCTTTAAAAACACTAGATTTCAAAGAAAAGTGAAAAGTAGCTGTAACTAACATTGTTTATGGCAAAGATGCTTTAACTGTAACAAACACCTATTCTTTCTGCTTAAGTTAATAATAATAATAATAATAATAATAATAATAATAATAATAAAGGACCCTTAGTAATGTAACATCTAAATAAAAGGAAATGTTGACTTTCAAGCATTGGTGGTGATTCCCAACACTGCAGTACCCGGAAAACCACTCTGGATTCACTATCTAATAGTGTCTTGGGGTACAAGTGCTCGAGTAATGAGTTTAGGTAGTTCATTATGAATTGCATCCCTGCACCCTTCAGGCTCTGCTGTAGTATTATTGTATGGCAGAGCTCCTTCCGATTTAGGAAATGTTACACTAATTGAGTATGCAGGCACACGCTCTCCCCATCTCTGATTAATTAGCACCACTCTAGCTCTTCACATCAATCTTGTGAAAACCACTGTGACTGATCTTGTCTCACTTGGAGCTGAAAATTACTTTGCCAATAGCATAACATAATACTTCAGTATAAACAACAACAAAGACAGGGCTCTTTGGTGGCCCCATGATCGTTCCTTTTATGTTGCACATCTCTACGGTGCTTTTGAAGACAAAGGACAAGACTTTACAGACAAATGCAAGTCAGAAAAAATTAAGATAGGATACTGAATGCCCTTTATTTTTACAGTGGTGTCTCTGATCAAAAGCAATGGCATTTTTTACAATCCCTGTTTTGACAAGATCACTTCAAAGGTCACTACTGTCTTCCCTCCCTTCCTTGGGAGGGAGAAAAGTCCCACTTAGGAAAGCATTGAGGAGCTTCAGGCATTCAAGAGTAACTCCTGGAGGATGACTGCTAATGCTTGACACAGCCAGACTACACAGTATGACCCAGAGCCACTCTGCTGTGTTTTCCTTTCTTAAACTTTGGGAAAAGACTTTCCCTTGCCCAGCAGCCATTTTGAACACACGCAAAGGAACAACATGAATTGCAAAATGTTTTTTCTCACGTTGTCTTTTGCTACTGATGAGTCAAACGGTTGAGCCAAGAAATGTCAGCAAGACGGAGATGAAGGCTGATGATTTCAGGGCAGAAGTGAAGTTTTCAGGCAGAATTTCCCTATTGGACCAGGCTGCTTTTATCACGTGTATCGCAACTCCCAGGCTAGCCTAAGGCTGAGCAGCTTGGCTCCCAGCGCTCCCAGCTCCCAGCCCCATTGTTTTACACATTCAGCCTTCTCTCATCAGCCCAGATTTCACAGGCCATATTGTCTTGCTCTGAATTCACTTACTAGTTTTAACCCAGAATTTACTAAGCTCCTTAAGCTGTATGTTTCTGAACAAACCCGCAAGAAAGGTTTTGCAGCTAATACCAGCCTTCCTCTAATCTCTTCAGAGCAGTGCAGCCTTCCAGCTGAGTGTCCTTCTATTATATAGGCTTGTGCACTAGGATATAAAATACAACAACTCAAAGGAGATGAGAACTACCCCAGTTCTTTCACCACCACATTTTAGCAGCACTAACAGGAGTTGCTGCATGGCTCCCTGCATGAGGAGACATGAAGGTACAGCAGACCAGTGGGAGCAACAGCAGTCCTTGCTGGTTCACGAGCACCAGGTTACTTCAGTGCCTGCAATCCCTCTCCCTCCCCTTGGTCCCAGTGGGAAGCAGCTCATGAAGCGGAGAGGACGTGCACTCTGCCTGCAGCACTGCAAAAACAAACAGAGCTCCCTCCCGAAGAGGTGGCCAGATCTCAGCAGCAAGGTTGTCGCTGTGGTCCTGTTTGTGCATGTTTTGGCTGCCTCTCTTGCCAACAAGTCGAAGGAAAAGTCCTACATACCTTTTATAGTTGTAGAAACAGGGTGAGAAACAGATTTCCCATTAAGTTGAAACTGAAAAGATTTTAAAACCAGCCATTACCAAAAGGTTTACAAAGGCTGAGATTTTAAAAGTGTCCTGAGGGAAGCAAAGAACCTCTCAGAAATTAATGGGAATTAAATGTCCAAAAGCCATGGGCAATTCTGAAAATCCTATCCAAGTATCTAATACTTCTATCTGCCAGAGACACTAACATTTAAAACAAAAGTGATTTTATCACTGGCTAAGAATCAGTTTAAGTAAAAGAATTATAAAATATTAAACCAATTAGTCTGTTTGACAACTTGACATTGATTCTTCCCAGATGATGAGAAGGCTGCAGTATGGCAGGAAATAGTACAGCCATGATATAAAATGAGAAGAAACTTCTAAGAAGTCTCAGAAATCTGTAGGTCAGAGCTCAGACCTATGTGTGATGAAATTGGCATTTCTTCGTATTCGGCAAGCATAATGTAGGTATTTATTACCTAAGCATAAGATTTATGATTCCCTTAACTACTTGTTAACTTACTTGGACATGCTTAGGTTTTATAAATGGCGTGATAGCTAATCACTTTTCTGGTGCTTCTATCTTCTTTTCTGTCACCTAAAACAAAGGTCTTGTATTTGCAGTAAGGATCTTTTAAAGCAGTACATACTAACCTTTCTTACAGCCTTTTCTTATATAACCAGCTCCAGCAGATTACTCACCCAAGGAAGAGAAACTTGTTCAGCTTGTACAAAACCAAGCCATGCCAATTTGAGTGGTACAGGAAATTTAAATTTAAGCTTCATTTTACATGGGGAAAGAAAGAAAAAACACAACATTTCAGAGCTATATAAAAGGTCACATTGGTAAACAACAGGGACCCAGAGACACAACTGTTAAGTGTTCCCTATGCAATATAGCACATAGCGTTTCTAAAAGAAAAGGAAAAATGGTGACATTAAGAAACACATTTCCTGCTACTTCAAACGCTGTGGTTAAAATCAGCCTTGCTTCCTTATTTGACCTATGAAATTAAGCTATGTGCATTCCAACCCACACACGCACATTTCCATACAGTCATGGTTTATACAAAAATGCCTCGTCTGCTGTTAGGAACAACTTGCCTACAATTGGTTTCTTCGGGACCCGAAGCAGGATCATAACCAGCCCTGCCCGCCAATGAGAAAATGCCAAAGCAGCATTTTACCACAATTCCCCAGGCCTCTATTTTCGACTACTGTGACGTTATAACTAAGAAGATTCAATTAAACAGATTCTTTAGGCTTACTCATCCAGCATTTTATGAACCATCTCACCTCTTATCAGGCTAAACCAGATATTTATTATAACAATAAGGAGATTTCATACTAATGTTTCACATTCACTGAAGCCCAGAGATATTAAACAAGATCATTTACTGCTGTCTGCTGCCATTTAAAGAACTGCATTCAGAAAACGTGAGGTGTTCAAAGGTTAATTTGGATTAATGTCAATGGATTTTGCTTCCTTCTCCCAATCCTTGACTCTTATGCTTCCCTGAGGCCATGTAGGCCTTTTCAGCTCATGGGGAACAGAGCCTGCATACTCAGGGATGGAAACAACTCTGCCTTTGCTACAGCTGTACTGCTCTCCCCAGCCCAGCCAGGCCTTCCACGCAGACTTTAAACAGTGCCTCAATTTTCAAGATATTCAGGTGGAATGAAGCAGGGGAGACTTCTCGATTTCTCTATAAGCCCTCAACCTGGATCCCCCACTGCTCCGTGTCACTGCTCCTGACGCACCCGGGGGGCTCAGTCCAGGACCACTTCCACACAACACCCTTTGCTCCAAGGGACTATATCCCAACCATTGCTCTTCCTCTCCCTGCACTACAGGAGACTGAAGGGGGTTACTACAGCTTTCAGCACTGGTCATCGCTGTCATTGCCTTTTCCTTGCAGGGGGGAGTCACAGGGAAACTCCTAGTCCAGTTTTTGAGGCCACTGCTCCTGGAAGCCAACAGGCTGCTCTGCACAGAGCTCTGTGTCAAGGCTGGCCAGGCTGCAGCTCTTGAACCAGTATTCAACCCACAGAAACATCAAAGGGTTAAAAAAACAAAACAAAAACCAACCAACCAACCAAAAAAGTTTGGCCAGCAAACAAACAACCAAACAAAAAACCTACCCCTTGCAGCATACGTGTGAGCAACCATCAGCAGATGCTAACATAGAGTGCAAGCAAGCAAGGACCAAGAAACACATGATGAAAAGAATAAAACTAAAATCGGACTCCAAATAGGGAATGAATATGAAACTATGCAAAATTTAAGATGGAATTTCTTTGTCTCCTTGTCTTTGGAGAAAGGTGGACTAACAATATACAGTGGGCCAGATAATGAGAAAGCCAGATGGCTGAATCTTGTGGAATTTGGGAAATGAGAAATGAGAGTGCACAGAATGAGTGTACAGAAAGGGAAAAGCAACAGTATTTTAAAACCATTCTGCAGTGGAAGACAAATTTTAACATATTAAAACCATATGCCTTTTCTTCTTAAACCGGTACCAGTCACTGGGACCTTGAATTTAAATCATGCTACACAACTTTAAGTATTAGTTTGTCATCTATTCCTATAAAGTACCAAGTGTCCCTGCCCTAAGAAGACACTATGTCCATGCAAACCAATTTCCACCTTTATGTTTATTTTCCTTTTCCTAAATCTTTTAATGTCACTGTTACTTTTTTCCTTTCAAACAAAAAAATCAATGCATAAGCATCCATACTATTGTTTGTCCCACTGTATCTTGCTTGTTAGCAAGGCTCCTGTTGGCACAGTGGTTATTTATGGGAAACAGAATATTTCTTCCCTTTTTCCTCCAGCTGCTCAGCCACAGCACTGCAAACAGGCTGCAGGAAGGCTTTTATTCACAAAAGTCAGTTTCAGTTTAAAAATAAGCTGCATTTTACTACCAGAACACATAACCAGTTTACAATGACAATTAAACATTGTATTTAATAACAAATAAACAGAAATGTTTTCCTAAGTTAGCACTGGTAATTAAGTAAGCCTTTCTTCCATGGGACATATTCTGGGTCAGGCTGCCTGTATGGAAGCACAAGATCATCACCATCATCATTTTACAGCTCCCAGAGCGCTCTAGATTAATCACAACAGAGAGGTAACCAAATGGCTCCCCCTGCTCGCTCTGCACCCCGTGGCACCACGCTATCCAAATCCTGCAGGTGCAGCAGCACAGAGCACCACCAACCGCAACGGGGAGGAGCGGTGTGAAAGGGGCAAAGCAAACTCCTTCACGAACAAAGGTCGGCTCTGGCTCGAAAGCTGGTTTCACAAATGACGAGTGTAGCTGCGGAAGAGATCATGGGAGGAAGCCGGGGCAATACCCAGGATTTCTGTTTCGCAGGGAGAGCTGCTACACAGCAGGGTGCAGGAAAGGATGCGTTTGTCTGCCCAGTGCATAAATTGCTTTGGTGGCTCCTGAAGTGCTTAAACCACGGAAGTGTCCTCAGACAGCAATGCAAATTACACCAGTATGCGAGCACTGTCCCACTGTGACGATTGCAAAAGAAATTCATGTTCAAGCCCTTTTCCTGAGCTAGTGAGCAGTGAAACAAGCTTCACTTTTGCAGGGAATGGAAAGCAGAAAGCAGGCATTTAAGTCACTTATCTGGCTAAGAGGGTAATTCCATAGTACAGAAAACATAACGTGGATGTGGTAGCAAAATTGCATGGCATTAATATTATCAGTATAGTTCAACCTACACACCTCCATCAGCACTGGGCTTCCATGGGTTTTGTGCTTTAAAAGCACACAAAAGGTAAACTCTGGTACAACAGCAAACTCTGCAGAAGGAAGTGCAAGCGTGATGTACTCTGTAAGGTATTATGCATTTATTTAGTGGTGTTTGTCTTTTAGAAGGTAAGAAATGAATGCTGACTTCATGAAGTATCTTAAAAAACAAAGCAAAAACAGATACTCTGTTCTAAAGCCCTTGCCTTCCCTATTTAGAAAGTCTCTTCTCCCTCTTGCAGAAATGCCATAGTATAAATCTAGGGGAGCAAGACACGTCTCACAGTCCAAGAAAGAGCTCAGCCAGCACAGCGGCTCAAACACCATGTATTCCAAGCCCATTATTTTTCATTCTTAACTTAACCATCAAATACTTTCTAATGCCAGAGAGCATTTACTGCCAGAGAGCTATTTTCTGCTTTGCACTCATCGTTCAAATAAACAAGAGAGGAGGAAAAGAAAAGAAGAAATAAAGAGGTTAGCATAAGGTTCTGGAACTTCAGAAACCAGCAAGAAAGCGATGGCTATTTCTTAAAACATGCTTATCTAAAAATCATAACATATTTTAGTGTTTGTTGGGTTTTTTCTTGTTGTTGTTGTTTGGTTGGTTTTGTTTGTTTGACTTTGTTTGGTTTGCAATTAACAGAAAGCAGGGCCTCTCCTTGATGAGTCGTCCATGGAATACAATGTACCAAGAACACTGGAGGCAAAGCTCAAAAGATTACACTCCACTTCCCCTGGAACTGGTTCTCAGTCAGTCTTGGCCCCCAGTTAGATTCAGCTAACAGCCTTTTTAATAAAACTACAATTTCTCCCAACTCTGCAATCCTGAAGACCTTCAATAACAGCACTTTTCTCTTCAAATCATTCAGTACATGTCCTCCAATCCTGACCTCACACTTCATCATCAAGGGCATCCGCTTTGACTAAAATTGCTAGTCTAAACTTGGCAGATAGTAGGGATTTGGCTCCAGTACTCAATCATGCTATTCTACTGTATGGGCCGAGAAAAAAAGCATAGCAAAATTATTTATTATCTATTGAACAAAGAGGGAAGTTTCATTCTTGGCTCCTGTCTAGTCATCTACAGTCCTCAACTCCCAGAACAGCGAGCAGAAACACAAGGTCCTCCGAGCACGTATAGGATCAGTTGAATATCAGCCCACATCAGTGTGCATTACATGTTTGTAGGTTACTTTTGGGTCCTCAGGTGCAGATACAAAATTAAAAGATTCAGTAGAAAGTTCAAAATATTTTGCACCGCACAATTGTGAATAATTGTTTCTTTAATTCCATCACTTCTTTCCCTTAAAGCCCCTAAAATAGTCCCTATATGAAGGTCTTACCATCTTTCTAACCAATGGTTAAACCCATTACTCTCAATGCTGACTAAACACTAGATCTACTCCCAGTCCTTTTTCTTAGGAATGTTGTTTTTACGTAAGGAGCTGGTTGTCGTAGTCATTCATTGTCCCAAAAAAATGTGAAGTTCAAATACCATAAGCTCAGTAACAAACTTCACGTTAGAAAATGAACTAAACTCATTCATCTAAAAAAATGGTAAAAGTGTAAGACAACTTACAAATTACTATCATAATCTCAAATCATTAATTGTGGCGAGTAATTTAAAACAGGAATGTTATCCATTTTCATCCTGAAGAAATTTAGAAGCCATGGTTTCCTGTTATAGGGTGGTGTCCAAAACTGCTCAATAGAGGTCTGCAAAAGCAATCTTTCTAGTTCTGTTTGAAAAGAAACGCTTGGAGCTTTTCCCATTAAAAAAGGAAACAGACTTGTCTAAAGTGCAAAATCTTTATATTCTTCAAAGAATACAAACAACTAGACAACTTCAACCTTTCTGGGGGGAGTCAGGGAAGAGAAGGGAAGTGCTCGTGAGATGACTGGGTTTTTATCTTGATGCCATAAGTAGACTTAAATATGCAGTCTGACTAATATTTGTTTAACTCAGAGCTTCACTAAAGTAATTAGTTTAATATACAGCACATTTAGATGGCAGAACAGCAGGAATGTTCTGTTTTAAATACAACAATGAAATGAAACTTTCCCAAATAACTCCTAATCTTTAAAGATAAAACTGCTATTTAGGTTCACACTAGCAGAATACAAAATGGTTTCCTGAGATATTCTGGATGGTAACTACATGTTATAAAGGAGCTGCTAGACAAGAGCCATTTTTTATTTTAAATTACCCCAGCCAGTCACCTCTCTGCATTCCGAGGTTCCTTGTGTTGCTATTTGTTCTCATTTTAAACGCTGTAGGTAGTTTTCATCACTCTGATGCTGTTTTTCAGAAATACACAACACTGCCGCCCGAAATAGAAGACAGCCCCAAGCCTGAGAAGCAGCCACCACCCCTATGGTCCTGTGCTCACGCATAGAAGGATTGGTCCACCTATGTAGGTGTCTGAGATGGGACAAAATGCCTTGAAGAACCTTCCCGATGGGGGGGGACAGATTTGTAGGATTTTACCTCTAAGTACAAGCTAAAAAAAAAGTACAAATTTTGTGCCAGTCACCATCTCACCCAAGGGACAAAGGAAACCCCAACACATTCACACCACTAAATACAGAGACCAGGTCTGCTGCAATTAAACAAACAAACAAAAAGAAAAAAAAAAAAAGAAAAAAAAAAAAAGAGAAATTTCAGAAGAAGGAGACTACCTCTGTAGGGTGTAAAATGACTAAAAGAAAAGCTAATGAGTGCCCAGGAAGAGGGCCAGCCGTAGCTGAGAAGTATAATCTGGAACTTGGAATCAGAGGTACTTTTACTGCCAAACATATGTCAGGAGCCGTTTCAGTGACTGTCTGTCTGTTCTTCTATAGGAGCCAGCTAAAAAAGGCACTCAGGTCCGTGCAAATATTCTTCTAGTATTGACCTAGAGACTGCAAAGCAAAGGGATTACTCCATTTGCATGAAGACTGTGTTTGAAGCAGTTATGAAAAACGGCTGCAATGAAATTCTAATCTGCTGATGTATTTATAGCTGAAACATGGCTTGCGAATAAGAATTCCAGAACATATCAAAAGAGTCTTACAAACAAGGACAATTCCATACATTTCATATGATTTCATAAAGACAACGGCACCATAAAAATGAATTGTAAAACTGGTGACAAAGACAACCGATTAGTTCGTCATCTTCATTTCCTGCTATGGCAAAATTTTTCTCCGGAGTGTATTCAAAAGCACGTGCTAGATCTTAACAAAATTAGTTAACCCTGCAACTGTGTGTGACATAGCAAGAATAAACGGTCTCTTTGCACAGAAATAGTTTAACCATTCAGGGAAAAAAGAAAAAAGAAAAAAGAAAAAAGAAAAAAAAAAAAAAGAAAAGATATTGCTTGCCATTGATCTCTTTTTGCTAGGAAATCCCAAAATGCACAGTTCTGAGACACCGCAGCTGCCAGAAAGTCTGTTCAGGTTACACAGCCAGCCCATTTCACAAGGTTACGAGAAGCATGACAGAGGACATCAAGACAGCAAAGGACTTTAAAGGACTCCAGTGAATGGTGCATCTAAAATTCTCAGAAAGCAATTTATTGAAAATTAATCATTTTAATGAAATGGTCGGATGGCTGCATCTAACTTCAACCCATTACTCCTCGGAGGTATTCTACTCACTAAACAAGTCTAGACAACCTTTAAAAATCCCTGCATTGTGCAATGGCCATTCCTGGCCTCCTGGTCCAAAGAGGTGACAAGTCCACCTCTAGACCCCTCGTTTTCTATTCTTCCACCCCTTGCATGTCACTGTGTTATTTTGGGGAACAAGCCAAGGATCTAACAGTGAGTGTGTATAATTACCTCACCTGTGAGCATCTTACTGATCTTCCTTGCATTGCTTCAGCCTCCCCAGCACTGCTATGTGAAAAAAAATTAACGAATGGATTGGACAAGGTTTCTGTTCACTAGTGCGATGCACAGAAGATGCCTCTACCACGCTCTCCAAATATATGAGACTCATTAGCCTTTGTGCTACTTCTCTAGGGTCCTCTGGGGTCCTGCCCTTTCATCAGGACCTGTGAGATTAATAAAATGTGGTCTGCAGTCCACAGCTCTTTCCTTCAGCAAAAGCTGCAAAAGGGAAGTGCCTGGTCCTGCCCAAATCTGAGTGAATAGGAAATGCAACTGCATCACTGAGAGGGAAAAGACAATACTGGGTACCTTCTCATCAGTGCATTTGTGACAGTGCTCTGATATGTCTTCATCGGTTTTCCACCACACAGAGAAATGATTTGGAGTGTTCTGGCAATCCGGTAAACAACATAGTTCTAACATTTTGGGGTTTACTGTGACAAAGAAAAGCTCGAAGACAGGCAGCTAAAAGAAGTTAAAGGTATTTACAAAAGAGGTATGTCTGGGATATTTCTGTTGTCAGCCTTCATTTAAATCCCTAGACAGCATTGAATAGCAGGCATTCCAGTATGTAAAAAAACATACAGGATATGAATGTTTCTCCTAAGCGTGTAAAGGGTTCACACACTCTTTCTTAAAAAGAACATTCTTGCTGTCTTTGATGTTGTAAATCTTATTATGTAAAACAGCCTGTTGTGTAAAATAAATGACGGTGCGTGATCCTGCAAGAAGCTTAGTATCCGTAAGTCGTTTTAAAGCCAGCAAGAGTAAAGGGCACTCAGCATCAAGCAAATTTCTACTGTGAGTTTGTGCTAGTCGGTTGCTGAATGAAAAACCTCTTGAAAATAAAAATAAATGTAAACACAACTTGACCAAATCACAAGGTAGCAAGCTTGATAAAAAGCTTGCGTTCAAGAAAAACTGCACAGATTTTTACTTCCGGAGGAAAGATCCAAGCTACCAGTAAGACTGCTGCTCTACAAAACTGATGCAGTAAGAAACTAGCACACCATTAGCTTGCACTACAATCATTAAAGACCCCAGCGAGAAGACGTGAGTCTGGTGAACACATGCATTATACGAAGTCACTGCCAAAAGGAGCTCCCAAGCTGAGCATCATTCAGCTCTATCAACATCTGTTTGATGACTTAAATGACAGATACTGAATTCCAGATGCGTGGATGCTGGTGGCAAAACTTCCACTGGTGTTCAGAGGACCAGTACAACTCAGTGGGCTTTCAGAAAAGCCTTTAAATAAAGTGCTATATTGCCTTTAAAAAGCAATGGATTGATTTCACTCGCAAGTGATAATGAGCTTAGAAAACAAGCTGTTGAGTGGCAGTCTGTCCTCCAACATGCTCATGCTCTCTTCGGTATCAGTCACTTCCAGTGGCAAGAGAACAGTTAATCCTCTATGTTCTGCCAAACATTGCTTCTCTATAGAGTCTTCAAAAAGGTGCAATTAGAGCAAGTTGCTCTATTAGGAGCTGGAGTAGAGCCATTAATTCATTTTTACTGTCCCCACAGAGCCAGCACTGATAACAGCTGTCCCCCTTCTGCTGCAGGTGAACTAGTGGCCGAACGTGGGAAGACTACTTGAGCAACCTACCAAATCGTCCATCCTTTTCTCTTTCCTGTGTAACAGGACCCCAGACACTTGCTAAAAGGATAAATATTGTGAATCTTCACCTTTCAATCTGGGCCACAGCAGGAGACCATGACCCTGCCACAAGCAGCAAACGTGTATTTACCCTGCTCCATGGAAACGACATACACCAGGAAGATACTTATTTTTAGCTGGTCACTTGGCATAAAAATGATCACACCATGTTTATTTGCATTTTTAGCTTAATTACCTCTAGCCTCCTGTTATACTTGAGGGAGTTCTAATAAGATGTTAAGAAAGAAGCAGTTTCTTACATACATTGCCTCAGGTTAGTTCAATGCCCCATTAGCCCATCTAATGGCTTCTCATCTGCAAGCTCTTGTATGGGTGTCCCTAAGTCCATGTAAAGAAAAGCACAGAGGGTGAGGGAATATTGCTTGTCCTCCTGGACCCCACCTATTCGGTCATGCATGCTTTAGCTATCAATAACATTGTTGGCTGGAGTTAAAACTTACCCTGATGAAGATATTAACAGACGTCACCTACCCAAAAAGAGAGTCTCAAAAACTGTAGTCGCTTTGAGGGAAACAAACAACAACAAAACACATCACTTATCTTAGGAGAATATATTTTTTCTGTAGTGTTTTTACTAGGTAGTAGAAGTTATCACATTTTGTTATTTCAATTCTTAATATGGCAGCTTCATCGCTTTGCTCTCAGATACAAGACAAGCACTGTTTTTCCCATTGGTTTTCGTATGGGAATCCTTTCTGGTTCCACCGTGGTAACAAATCCCATGCTCTGGTGCTTATAACCAAGACTAAGCTGTTTATAACTGCTATTTCCCACAGAGAACCTCAGGAGGAATTCACTTTGTTTCTTGACTATTCTGATAGCTCTGTGAAGAAACTTCCAACCCCTACCACCTTCTCACCTTTCACTCTACAGGCCAGGTGGGAACAGTGGGAAGCATGACATGTTTCATGCTTCCTGTCCCACTGTTCAGCAGTGAATAACTCAACCTGGGAGCTCGGCTCAGGAATGAGCAAGCTGCCCCATAACTGGAGGTAAGATGAAATTGCAGGACAGGAGAGGGGCCTGGGCCTCAGTGCTCACGTTCGCATGGGGTTGGTTAATGGCAGACGCACACCACTGCTGCCAGCCAAAGACTGTGAGCCGTAAGGCAGCTGAGGACCAGATACACTCCCTTCTACCAGCTCTGGGACAGCACTGTCTGCCTCCAATAGAGGAGAGACATGGACAACCATGCTTCCAGCTGCCAGCTCCACTTTTGGGGAGGATATCTGTGTGACACCCCACAGAGCAGAGCAGTGAGGGCTGGCCGTGGTTTCACCACCTGTAGGACTGGCTGCGAGAAGGCAGCCGGAGGTACAGGGCAGTGAGCAGCATGTTGGCAGCGAGCAGCTTTCTGGAGACATGATCCAGTGGTGCATATATTCTTTATATTCTTACAAACACCACCCTGGTAACACCACCCTGCTTCCCAAATTACAATTTAAACCCCAGCGTGTCCCGCTTGGCCTACGTAAACTGACAACCTTAACTCCTTTCTTTCCGCTACACTCCCTTATTTACAAGCTCCCCTGATTTTAAACAATTTTCAAATGACTATGATCAAGAATATGAAAGTGCAGTACTGAACGTAATTAGATGCTTGCCCCTCTTTCAACACATATGTATGTCTTCCCAGAGAATTCAGCTCTTTTACATAGACATTATAAGGAGTCAACATGAAAAGGGACACAACAGCCCTGCTTGCTTTCAATCATTTGAAACAAAACCACTTCCAGAGTTACGTATTTACACATCACATATAGGACAACCCACTTCATCCACTTTAAACACTTAACTGCCATTAAATCAACAGATTTATAGATTACCAGGTCATTATTTATTCCAGCATGAGAAAAATAACAATCAAGATGCATTTAACAATCAAGATACATTTATTCAAAGCATAATTACACACATAGGGTGTGACCTTCACAAGGAGAGGCACCTTTAACTCCGGGTGGTTTGGGTGTGAGCAGGGAACAGATTATATAAACCCAAAACATCCCAATAATCCAAACAACCAGCAGCAGGACGCCCCCCTAGCAAATAATAATTTATGATCACTTACGAGAAATGAAATAAAAGTATTCGACTCAGATCATACTAGGGTTTAAGATTCGCATTTAATCTGTATCATTCTAAACCATCTCTGTCCTCTTGCAACCCCAGATAATGCTTTGCTTCTCTCCGACAAATCCTGCATGTTACTTTCTCTTGTGTAATTTATGATGAAACATCAAAAATATACCAAGTATTTGGCTTCATGCAAACTACCTTACATACCCTGAGTAATGTTTTGGTAAACTACAACATTCACAGCCCTCCTGGTAGTCACAGAAGAACAGTCTTGTGACTTTTTAATTCCTCATGACTCTGAACCCGAAGCGGAGGGAATAAGTGGTACGAGGCACATACTTTCTTTTACCCTCCACATATGCCAATCAGCTTGAAGGAGTCCACATTATGTAGTGGTTTTGTATACAAACACAGAACGTTGAAAATGGAGACTAGTAGCATTCTCTAGTGCATTTACTGAAAAACAAGGTACAAATGAATTCCAAAAAGCAGTTACTCAAAAGAAAAATAAATGGCACATTAAAGGTATACTTAAAATACCAAATACTTTAAGTTTGTCTTTCTTGGGCCAGCTCTGCTGGGTATTTTTGGACTACCAGAAGCAACACAATTTAACTTTACATGTGGCACGTTTATTTTTTGGGAGGGACAAATATAGGGAAAAGGGCTCTGTAGAAGACAATACACAAACTGAGCTGAAGACAGCATAATACTATGGTTTTCTGTAATATCCAGCACAGAGAGGTTATAAGTATAATACAAAAATCACCAGTTTAAACAGATGAATAGACTTGTTGAGGTTGGCAGAAATATACATGCATATAATAGGAGCCAAAATCTGTCTGTTTAGTTCCAAGGGGATGGTCAGATATTTATGCTAATACAGAACAACCTTGGGTATCTGAATGTCACAGAGACACAGGAAGTGTGTGGAGAGTTGAGGTTTTGGATAACCGAGGTAATTTTCAGAGTAATTAACTAATGTCAGGGGACATGACCGTGTTCCAAATAACAGGGAAGGTTAGATAATCGAATGCTGCTGTCTTACCACTTATCTTACTGAATACTGTAAAGGTTTTTATTGAAAAGCTTTTACTGAAAAGGAGTTCAAGATCAAATGAGCACAGAGACCATTAATTTCACATGCAAAAAGGACTGCTACAAGGTATTTTGTGCCAAACCACATACTGCTTGTCTGCCAGACAACAGGAAAGTGGTTTGTATCTTGAAAAGTGAACTCCTCCCTCTGAAGAATTTATCCTGCAGCTCATCCCTGCAGCAGCAGCATCACCCGGCTCCCTGAGTCCCGGAGCAAGGTGTGAGGGTAAGAGCCTCCCAGCTTTCCTTTTCATCTCCAGAACCAAGCCTTACCACATCATCAAAACTGCAAGTGTGGAACTTGTTGGTCTCAGCCTCCTCCTGTCCTTCAGAAACACCCCGCAGAGTCTGGAATTTGCTTGTCCAGAGCTGTGAGTGTTATTCAGAGGAACAGCTTTCCAGGAACAAGATGGGGGATACAGCTTTGCCAGCAGACAGGCGGTCAAGTTTCCTTAGTGTTTGCTCTGACTGTGCACAAATCCGACCTGTACATGTGTGCTGCTGCACCGGCAAGCGGGGCCTCGAGACCAAAATTCCCTCAGTAATCTCTCCAATCCAATGGTCTGTGTTAAAAGAAGCACGAGTGCCTCCTGCATCACACTCTTAGGGTGGAGAAAGCATTCCCAATCCATGTCTTTATACAGCTGAAATGTTTTCTGAAGTTTTCAGCTTTTTACATGACACACAGGGTAAATGCTGCTCTGTTACAGCTTTCCTTGGGCTGTCTTCCACCTCTACCTACTTTTGTTCAGCTACCTTTCTGTTTAGTATTTCTGAAACATTTATAATAATAGCAGCATAACAGCACCAGCACCATTGTGCCTCTTTTACAAGGCAATAATCCACTTCCCTCCTTGAGATAAACTACTAGGGGGAACAAGAGCTGGGTTATTGGCTTGTAAAACAGTGTGATGATAGTATTATTGTCTAAATTAATGTCATTTAACGCTTTATACCACAGTTCCAGAGGTCCCACCTCAAGCATTAATAATGCATTTTGCTTTTTAACATGCCATAGGGGAAAAGACCGACTTCTGACATCCAGGGATTGCATCAGTAAAACATAACTAATTGGTGCAATCTGCAGGAACAAAATAGGAGACCTTGATTGTTTCTAACAACAGTTCAGTTACTTCGCTCTCCCACCCCCTCCTAACCTCTTCCCCTGCCCTCCCAATTACAATCTTTTTGGTTCCTTACACTATTCATTTCTGCACAGTAAGAGCAGCTAAAAATATAACTTATTCATATACATTTTCTGTGCCGAAAAGTATATGCATTGCCTCTTCTGAGCTACCTTGTTCTCATTCATATATTCTGTCCCATTTATCAATGTAAGAAATTGAGGCTTTACATAGGAATCACCAAAAAAGACAACAAAACAGGCCCGGCATTGCTAAGACACAGCAAACAAGCCCTTGGCTGATAAATTTGCTTATGACAATATTGGCAGTAATTTGATTCAAATTCCAGCAAAGTTGACTTGGAATTACAGCAGCCACGGACAGAAAATATCTGCTTTTCTTAGTTGTTAACCCCATAAAAGCTCCCTTTTTGAACCAGAACACAAGTCCAAGATATTTCCCTGGTGGTGCAGCTTAAACCAGTGATCAGTATAAGTGAAGCATGATAAATAGCTACTGCACTACACCCCCATCAGCTGAAGTCTGCACAGGTCTGGCTGTGGAAACAGAAAGGTCATTCATTACTCAGTGTGAACAAACAGACGGCACATTTGTGATAAATAATAGCTATCACAGAGCTACAAAACACACTGAGGCTTTCTGCTCCATAGCTGCACATGACTTCCACTGTAGTGCTCTTTCAACATTGATTATTTAAAATCTGGTTCCTTGATAAAGATCCCCATACCTTTATGGATTAAACTCATAAACCTAGGTATAAATATACACATATACACATAAATCTTTTAAACCATTTATTTGGTTATGGCAAGTGGGGCATAAACTCATTTGTCTCATCTACTAGAAAATAAGCAAGATACATGAGGTGTATTTGTCTTTATTTTCACTTCCTTCATCGCTCTTGATGGGGATCTCAGGATTGTTAATAGAAACAGTAATTAGTAAGCCAACCTCTGATAAGAAACTCCTAAAACGTCACTTCGCAGTGGTTGCTTTAATAACCCCATCAAGCAAGCAAACAACCCCCACAAGGCTTTCTTTCCCAGCCACCGCGACCAGCAGGACAGGTTATGCCAGTACAGTTTCCACTTGCTTATCAATCTTCTAAATAAAACATAATTTCTTAAAAGTAGGAAAGGCTTTAATATTCATTCAAACCTGATAGGCACTGCAGGCCCAAAGAGTTGATCTGATGCTGACAACGGATGAATTGTCATAATTATAAAACACGAGCAACTACAAAAGCCATAGTCTAAGACGTTTAATCACACTGAGAAACATTGTATTCCCCAGTATTCCTAATATAATAAAGGAATTATCTGGGATCTTTTTTTTTGTGTAAAGTAAATCACCACCGTGGTAAGTTAGTATATTAAAATATGTTTTTTTTTTTCATCTACCTTTGTTCAATATGAAGAAGTCAGAAGCATCTGCAGTGCCTGCTGCCCCTTCTCCCCTGTTGGGGCACAAAGGAGGAAATTCCTCCCGAATTGTATCAATTTCATGTACAAATCTGCTAGCTCTACTGGCACACAACCCCCAGCCTGGCTGGGCCTCATGTATCTGTGCCACAATTTGAGACTTTCCTGGCAATACAAGAGTATAGTGTAGCTGGACAAGCAACTTTTTCCAAAGCATATTATAATTTTGGAAGGATTTCTAGGATATAATTATTTTCTGTCATCAGCACACCTAGTTGCACATGTTCGTTCTCACAATCCTGCTTGTTCTTAAACAAGCATTATTTATACGCATGCAATCTCTGCTGGCTTCCAGCCCTGTACGTCTGTTTGTGTTCAGCTGAGGACGATTCGACCTGCTCATGAGGAGCACCTCCAGCCACACGCCTCCGAGGGAAATTAACTGGTCACTGCGTGAATGCAAGGGCAGGAACGCTTGAGTGCGCGAATCTGATCACAGGAAGACAGTCCAAGCAGCTATGTGCTACAATATTCAGCAGGAAATTAACTCTCCTGCACTCCCATCTCATGTCTCTGCTGAATATGCAGCAGTAGCAATTAACTTTTACCAAGGTGGGGAGGGCGGAGGGAGGAGAAAAGGGTGAAAGTTTTGAACTTTCACCAAACTTGTACCATTAATCACAATCTGTAAAGAAGAGACCAAAGCAGCAAATGATTTCCTGTAAATTTCAATTCTTCATTTACATGGCAAACAGAAAACACAGGTCGTAACTCACAGCAACTGGAGTGCAAACTATCAAATTAGCCCAATAGAGTATGTCATTGTGCAGCTTCAGAAACAAACAGCAGCCAGCAACGAAGCCTCCTGAAAGTCAGAGATATTCAACTGAGCATACTACACAGTGTGCTAGGATGAGTGTGGTGATTACTGGGAGTAATGACATGAATAGCAAAATGATACAGAGCATTTATTTCAGCCATGGAAATCAAGGAAGCCTGCAGCAATTTAAATTTTAGGCTTTACAGCTAAAGGCAAAGCAAGCTCTATAAAAAACTCGTAATGCACAAAGAAAACTAGAGCTGCTTACTTTCTGTTAGCTATATATTTTTCCAGTTCTCCATGAAAATGGTATAAAAACTTCAATAACAATATGCAATTATAAAACTTTTGATAGCTATATGTAACATTTTTATCCATATGCAGTAAATATATGGTAGATGTATGTATATAGCACCTGAGTATGTGTGTGCATACACACTCAAGTGTACATAACTAGTTTACTTTCATAGCCCCTCTTTTAAAATATATATATGTGTGTGTGTGTTTTTTGATGTGTAAATAGCAGAAAGACTTTAAAAAATTATTCCTCCTGGAGTTCCTTCTGTACCTTTCTCCAAGTGGTGACATAATGGGACATGGAAAGGAACAGGAAAATTTGCCCAAAATGTGAAAAGCTGGCTAGGCTTTGCCTTCTGCCCCTAAAGCCCAGCCCTGCTGCACAGCAGGAAGCTATCACAACAGCCATCTTTAAAACACCTGAGCATCACTACAATTTGTTCTGCAAAATGGGATGGCTGCACTTGCAAGAGCTTCCTCTGTATCTACCCAGGCTTTGCAGCAGCTCAGATGCTCTCGACTCTTTCACAGCTCACCGTCTACAATGCCTACAGCGGAGTCAAAAGGCAAAAAACACCTAGTTATCACAAGGGGTTGCTACCTCTTCCCTGACACCTTAGCCCCAGTACGCTTCTTGCTGACAAGCAAATAAACACGTGGCACTTACCCTAGAGCATCCAAGTCAGATAAATGGAAAGTCGGGAAGAATAGGCTGGATCCAGCTACGAGAGAAGCTGTTACCAGTGCAGCCATCCCTTTTTGCAGGAAAAATCACACCAGCAAAAGAGCAGAAGCCAAGAAATGGCTCCACAGATCCAACAGGAAGAAGTCACTGACACAATCTCCTTAGCTTCTACCTAAAAACAACCCCCCAACCTGTAGGCACTGAAAAAAAAAAAAAAAAAAAAAAAAAGAAAGAATTTGTACTTTTAAAAGTCTCCACTAGAAACTCAGATTCCTTTAATGAGAACTGTATTTCAGAAAACTTTGTTTTTCCAGGTAACACGACCTGACCATTTTAGTAGATCCAAGCAATTGCAGCTCGCTGTAGTTCAGACCCTCAAATGAGAAACCGTGCTCTATGTGCACTGATAACAAAAAACATTTATCAAAACAAAACATTTTGTAGGATAAATGTATTACCGCAGTAAAAGAAGTTCTAAAAATGGCCTCTCCCTCCCTCCCTTTTTTTTTTAAACAAGCTGTAAAAATATGAGCTGAAAAGCAACAAGCTCAGGCACTAAATTATTTTTCATGTGGAAGGTCAACCAGAAGGTACTTTACACCTGCCAGCAGATTTAATGATACCAAAAAAATAAAATACAATAATAATAATAAAAAAAAGCCATCAAATCAAAAACACCCAAACTTTGAAAGTTTGGAAAATGCTCTTCCACATAATTTAAGAGTAACGAATCTCTGGACCATTAGCTCTAATGGCACTCGTACAATACAGAATACCTTTAAGGATATTTCTCCTTTCCCGTAAAAGCCTGATTTATATTTCTTGTCTGGTTGGTCCATGGAAAGATGGACCTCTCGGAGGCTACAAAGTATCCTCCTTTCATTTGCTTAAAAGATAAATTACACAAGTAATGAGATGAAGTTCTGAGAGTTTCTTTGTGGACGACTCTTACAGGTACGGTTTTAAGGGTCAGAGCTGTAGACCTGATTCACGCTTTGCAATCACATTGATTGCAATAAGCCTCAGGGAGTAAGATGCAGGGAGCAGCTGGTGAAGTGCGGACCTTAGGGTATGGCTCTCATTTGCATTAAGATCATTTAAAACCACTCCCAAGGGGCAAAGAGCAGCGTAAATGGCTTCTATGTGGGCGTAAATTACATGGGTACAAAGGATCAAAACAATGCCAACACCGTGCATACAAAGCAACAGACTTTTTATTCAGGATTTGAAATGACTTTAATCTCTACCTTGCTTAAAATTCCTCATAATAGGCCTCTTTTTTTTTTTCAAAAGAGCTGTAGACATATTTCTGCACAAACCTTTATTTAACAAGCGTATTCACTTGGTTTTCAAACCTTTGCTAAAAGATGGGAGCTGAAATATCCATAGAAAGTTTCTTATGGTTCTGTGGAACAAAACAAGGCAATTCTAGAAAATTTCAATCACCGTTTTTTCTGGGCAATGCGGTCAGAAGCATGTTTTCAGATTCCAAAATACACCAGTAATTTCATACCCGAGCTCTATATACTTAAAGCCTTGCAAAGCTTCCAAGCTTTCACACTTGTTTCGCAAACCTGTATTTGCAAGAGCTTGAATGTCTCACCCATGCTCTGCTTTAAACTAAACTAAACTGTTAACATGAATCCTAATTAAATTAATTTATTCAGCAACTCAGCTTTTAGTTTACATGAGCAAGCTGAGGACTGCTTCCTCAGGCCTCTGATTCAGAGAAATCCTTATGTATGCGCCTCGCCTGTAGGTTTACCAGCAGCCCCCTTAGTTTAACAGGATTTCAGATCATCACGGAATACTTACTCACTCGGTTGAAGACGAGTCAATTCACCTACTTCAAAAGTCAGGGCCAAACGCCCAAGCGAGGTGTAGATAATACACTGGAATTAGGTTCCGTGTTATTAGTCTGATCTTAATGACAGTTACACCAACAGGAGCATACAGTCAAAAAGTTAGATAAAAAAATCCCAAATCATCCAAAACCAGTTTTCTCCAAAGAAGGTGCATGACATGAAATTTAAGTAGGTTAGGAATGCTTACTCCTGAATCCTCTTTCATTCAACAATCAAAAACTGGAACAAAGAAGCTTTTTTCATTTGCCATTAGTGGGGGTGGTTTGTTTTAAGAGTAAAATAAATTACACTGTGAAGAACACTGCCTGACCACGAGCTGGCATACCACCAGCTTTTAATGGTAGTCTGAATGGCTAACACACTTGCCTTTCAGTCCAAGTCTCTTGATACTCCTTTTGGAGTTTGTTCACAGATTTCTTTAAAAAATGCCTGAGGATTTAAAAAGTTTGCTATCTGAGTCATCTCTACATGATTTGGGTGAGTGAGTCTTTCATTTCCAGTCCTTTTTAGAAATAAAAACTCCCTCGCGGAACGTGGTTACATCTGGAGTGGAATTCACTGTTTGATCAACGGGAGATGTAGAATAGGGAGGCCTGACAATGGCAAATTGACTTTCTGCTTGGGGTAACTCAAAGTTCAAATTAGCACTCAAAGAAGCTGAAGTAAGGTGCAGAAGTATGGTCTACTGGTTAAAGCACAGGCCTGGGAGACAGGCTCAATTCCCAGCCTTGCCAATGACTCACTAAACCTGATCCCACAAAGCACTTGCAAACACTCAGGATGCGGATGAAATTATTGCACTCCCTAAAGAGGCTCACTGCTTCCAAGCTGGGATGACTTGTAGTTGATTTAACTTCTCTGTACCTCAGCCTGTGGTGTATACAGTAATTCATTTAATCTGTAATACAATTTGAGAGCCCTGAATAAATATGCAATTCTCATAAATATTAATACTTTATTATTAAGTAAGTACTTCTTGCTTGTAACTGACCTAGTAAGTTCTGAAATATCTGTTGCTGACATCAGTGGGGAAATTTTTAAATTTATATTAAAACCTGTTAGCAGGTTCAAAAGGTATGAAAAATTCACTGCTTTGCTCTTTTTACAGCAGTTTTTTACTATACTGATGCAAAACCCAAACCCACACATTTTCCATGCTACGCTTGCTCAACACCCTCAAAGGTAATCCTGAAAACCAAAAACGCAGTAGCAGGTCTGGTCCTCCAGCCCACCAACTTCTTTGACAAACAGTCAGGTCTGTCGGCACTCCTTGCTCTGTCCCACATGCCGAGATGTTCTGGGTGTACAGCAGGTGAACCACACTGGCAGAGTCCTTCGTTCCCCTCACATTGCGTAGATGCGCACAACAGCACGACACATTTGAGCAGCAGCTGGAGGGTTGCTGGACACATAACTGCACTCCATAAAATAGCATCTGACCTCCTGCACTCCTACCACTAGAATGCTCTTAATTAGCTGCAGCCTGGGAATGGCTGGAGATTCCTAAAATAGTCAGCTAATGAAGACTGACACGCACCAAACTGTAACAGCAAGGAGAGCGGTGAATATGGCAGCTAGCTGGGGATTCATGCATCACATATGTCTAGGACCGCTAATCTAAGCTCCAACACTTTTCCTGAGCTATACGACTTCCATAAAAAAACAAACAAAAAATAAACCACCACGCCACAATAAAGTTTATTTCTTAAGTTATTGTTGTGACATTAACAGTTATGTTTAATGACTCACTGAGTACAACGAAATCACTTATAGCATCTATGTGTTTACATAACAGTCACTCTTGAAAGCATGTTTATTGCCAGAGGTAACTAAGAACCTTTCTCTTAGTATCTCTTGCAAAAAGAGGCAGCAGATTTAAACAGTACCAGCAAAATCCACAAGCATAATGGCAAAAGCACAGAAGTAAAATAATTAAAAAATAAAAATCAACGGCACATTGACATGCACTGCTCAAAAATTCCCACTGCGATTATTACTATTCAAGACATGACGGTGTGTAAAAAGAAATACATAATTTCAAAGTATTGCAACTGCAAAGCATTAGTAACAAACAGTAGATATTACAAAAAGGTCTCTGTTATTAATCAGAATTCATATTTAAGAAACAGTGGTTGTTAAGTAACTCCTCCAAATCCTAATCACAACCAGGAAGGTACCAATTATTCTGACTCTCTGTTACTATTCATTAATATCACGCTGAAATCTTATTTGCCTTTACAAGCTTTGAGGGGTGGCTGGGGGGAGGGAAAGCAACTTTGAGGGTGACTGTGGTGTTCTTTTTATTTTATTTTATTTTATTTTATTAACTGCATCTGTACCTGAACCAGCCATACCCACTGAGATCAGGTAATCAGGATGCAAACAAGAACCACATCTGACTAATTGGAAGGTCAGGTAAACAAGGCTCCGCTATCATAATAACAAGACATGTACTTCCTTCCAGAGCTGCCAGTATTTTTATGCATCTCTCGCCCTGACAACAAAAACAATCTGTACTGAACTGAAGGAAATATTATAATATGGTTCCCTACATATTACTTTATGAAAGGCTTTCACCCCTCCAAGTTTGACCTAATGCTTAATTAAAGCTACACAGAGTGGCCAAAAGAGATCTAAAGCTCCAAGACAGTGATGGCTGGAAACTGTTAGATCTGGTTTTTGGTATAACGATAATCTCCCATTGGCACAAGGAAAACAAAACAAAACAAACAAACAAAACCCACAAACATGAGCTGCAATAACAGTCAAGGTGTGTGAACACACTTTGGGGAAAGCTTTTTGCTTTTGATATTAAGCCTCTGCAATTCTGGAAGGTAGCGAAAGTATAATTCTGCCTCACTTGACTGACAAAGCCTGCTATACCTTTAATTAAATCTGTGACTGTACGCCACCTTTGTCAGTAAGCATAAGGAATTAAAAATGTATTTTCTATAGGGAGAGCCCCTTCTCCTCACAAACTGTATATATATATTTTAATACATACATATATATGTGTGTGCATGTGTGTATATATATATATACAGCATGATTAGCTGAGATTGTATGTATGGCATTTCCAGAATAAAACTAATCAGTGTTACCATGTGCTCCATCACACTGCTCTATTTGCATTTTTTCCTGGAAGGCTTCCAAAAAAAGAGGAAAATCTGCTTAGGAAGAGGCAAAACACCCTGAATGTACCATGAGGGAGACAACCAGCAGGGAACCACGTAACCAGAGCCTGCTAGACCTAACTCTTCCTTCACACCACAAGACCTCTCCGCCTGTTTCTCTGAGAAAACCTCCACACACGTAGGCAGACGATCTTGATCAACTGATCACCTGATCAACTGATCATCCATTTCTTCTGTGTGGCCCTGCAGCAAGAGACCAGCCCTTGTGGCTGCATCACCACCGCAGCTCTGGAGGCCCCGCAGGCCCACCCAGGCTCCTCGCAGCCATGGAAGGAGCAAAGCAAACCACCAGCTCATCAGGGCTCTCACCTCACAAAATACTGACCCTCTTCCTTCTGGGGATTCATCCAGGAGAGCGTCACATAGTGGAGCTTCCCAAGCAGAGGTGGTGTGATTTGCCACCATTTGCCCAAATGCGTGACAGACAGTAGTCACGGCTGTGAGACGACCAACTTGTAAGAGATTAGGACTTTCGTACCTCCTCTTCAAGTCTGTGACAGTCAAATGAAACTAACAGAAAGTATTTCCTACCACGTTTTGGAAGTGTAGTTAGCACACTTCTGCCAGCTCCTGGGATCTTGTAATTGTGGCAGGATCTTATTAACTACCAGACAAAAAAATATAGGGAGGGGGAGATAAAAGTCAATCCTTTCAGGCTTGACAGAAGAGCTAAAGAAATACCACCCAAAAAGAACTAGGGGGAAAAAAATCAAATGAAAAATCAGAGGATTATTTTTTTCTTCCTTCCTCTCAATAGAATGATTTTTAATACCAGCCTCCTTATAGATTGGGCTTTTCATGGATTAGGGCTGAGAGAACTTGCAGAATCTGAATACTTTCAGCCTCACTGGAGAGATGGGCAAGATACCAGGAGGAGGAGTGAATGTTTTCAGGCATCTTTCCCCTTTATTACGGGCTTATCAAGTCTCTAAAGATCCTTCTATTCCCATGAGTAGCTAAGGAAAAAAACGAGCTATGGACAGGGCAGAAGAATCTCGTGCCACCTAAATTGTCTCAGAAAAGACAAGATAAGAAACCTAGTCCTAAAGCAGCAGTGAAGGTCACTAAGGAAACTCACTGAGGGCTCAAACCTGTGCACTAATTATGCTTGACTACACCTGCAGCCTCAAAGACAGCATTTTTTTGAAGCCAGAATAGCAGGATTTAGGGGGAAACAGTCATCTGCAGGCCCATTATACAGTAGAATGGGACAAAGCATGATGTTCCTACAAGCAATGACAAGTGACAAATATGCTCATGAGGATCAAGTATCACATTCAAAGGCTGTGAAACAAACCTGACATCAGCTTTAAATAAGAAGTTCCCTAAGGCATGTTCTAAGGGGCTCTTTTGAGCATTATTTGCTAAATTTTGAATCGAAGTACCGCTCTGGGAAGCTTTAGAGGTGCATAAAATGCAAACTTGTACCTGAAAAGCCATTCTAACTGAACAACAACTACATTTCTGCATATTACAGACAGCAGGGTTCAAAATCAAGCTCATACAAAGTGAACTTCTGTAATTTAAACATTAAGTGCCAAATCTTTTTGCTAAAAGTGGCAGAACAAAGTAACGTCTATTTACCTATCCCTGTCACAGGCTTTGCTCCTGCAGCTCATCACTGTTGCATCTTGGAGCTTTCTGCAGGAAAAAAACCTGCTGCAGACAATCACACAGGAGACTACGAAGAACCTTCTCCCTTTTCAAGTTTCAGCTCTATCTAGAGTCTTCTTGGCTAAGAAAGAAGGAACGGCCTGATACAACTGCTTTCTTGGTAATGACAGACTTATTGGAATGGAGAGCTTTGCAGAATATCCTGAGCATGGCTGGTCTTCAGGTTTCTCCATCCTCCATGAGTTTTTAAGTATCATGTTACATATTCAGCTGCTACTACCAAGCCACTCACCAGATAACTGCAGGGAGCTGAACACGTCAAGGTTTAGACTACTTAAATAAAATTACAGTTTATCTGAGAAACTTAGTACTTGGCAGGTGAACAAAGAAAGCAAACTCATCCCTTTTTTGAGGTGGATAGGACAGGGGATTGGTCAGAAGGAAGACGACCACGCACTGTCTTAAGCAGCATGAACCATGATTAAACAATACAAAAAGTACAAGAGCTGAATTATTCTTCTCCATAGGACCCTGATGAACTTCAGAAGAGTTTGCTCATCAACTACATTCTGTCCCCCTCCTCTCACTTATATAATCCTTTATTCACTCTCACATATTACCTTTATTTTTCCTGACTGTCACATTCTTTGATTTACAGATATTATGCTATATTATTATTTTAATTCCCTGAGTAATCTGAGACACTTTTATTTTGATTTTCAGTGTAAATGTCTTCACTTCTCTCGATGTAAAGACAGTGTTTGTACTAATTTCTACATGATGCAAACACACATGAATGAAGAAGCTAAAAGCAGGTATCCAAGAATGAAAAAACAACCCACAGAAACTGCACATCCTGCTTCCTCAAGGAACCAGCAGCCACATCTTCCAAATTATCTGCCAGTCCACCTTAATATTCAATCCAATACACATAAAGTAACTAAATTCCCATCTCTATTCTCTGGGGTGACCAAGCTCATCTGCAGAAGCCCGCAATAGTTTACAAACTACAGCACACACCTTAAAGTGGAACCTCCTAACAGATCTGTTCTCGTGAACATTTTTACCTTAAGGTAAGGATTTTAGACCCTGGTTTCCATCCCTCCTCAGTGCTGGCAGCTAGCATCCTCTAGCATTGCCTCCAAAAGATTCAAATTCTGTTTATATAGATAATGCAACAATCCAATAAGCAACAATGACAAATACTCACTTGCTTCATTACCAAATTAATGTACACATTTGTGAACCTTAATGCATATCCTATCATCGTGTCCAAGTTATTTCTGGCATTTCCTAACAGTCAGACCACAGGATCCACTGGTCAAAAGGACATACAGGGGAGGGACAACTAGCCCCAACACTCAGACTCCCCTGTTACCACTGAAGCTAATGTCAGGGCAGTAAAGGAAGCAGATTTACATTTTATGTGTCCAATCTTTTAAACACGTATACACGTGCATAATACAGTCAACACAACTCCCACTGGTAAACTGTGCAAACTTAAGCAATTCTGAGATCATGCTCCCAGTTAGCAATCTGGCAAATTGGGATTTTCTCTACTAATTCTCATTTCCCTCTCCATTCTGCTTCTATAAGCTACACATTTTCACAGTATTTAAAGAACAGAAGTCTCTCTTCTTTCACTCAACAGCACATCACTGCAATGACCTGCTATAGGAAATGAGATTTTTCAAACAGCTAAAGCTGCCTTTTTCAAGAGGTTGACAGGTTTTGATTTTTAAAATCAAGCAATTAGGTTTCTACCAGAAGTTCTTTGCACACAGGAAGGCAGCCAGCAGGTCATTTAATTATTTATCTGTCAGAGGTCTTTTAAGGTGACTCTTGGAATATCTGAGTGACTCCATTTGAGAAAGTATCGATTAAGACAAAGTCATTAACAAGAGAATGCATAACTGCAGGAAGAACCTTGGCAGGTCTGTAATACACACTCAGGCACAAGAGAGAAGTCTGAAAATAATTTTTATATCTGTAAACAAATCTATTTCTCTTCAGGTATGACTTTTCAAAAATAATAAAATTTTGACTCTTTTTATTTATTTTTGGCCTAGAAATTGTTACAGAAGCTCCTTAGAGTCAGGCCCATATGTCTACAGTAACTGCCAAGTATTACATATCATACTGTTAGACATTCTGAATGTTCTGAAATTTTCCTATGTCGTGTCTATATGACTGGGTAATGATTTTTTTCTGGTATTTACTGAGAGCAGTCTCCTTCTTATTTCCTTAAAGGTACTGATGAATTAAATTAAGGGTATCTTCAAAGACAGGTCTCAGATATGAGGCAGGATCCTGTTTTTCAGATTGAAAGACATGATTCCTCTGAAGCTGTGAAGTTTGTCTTTAATGTGTGGCACCACTTAAAACCAACTTTCCAGCTGAACCAAGGAAAAGAAAAATCTTCCAGAAAATAAAAAATAAAAATAATAATAATAAAAAAAAACACAACCAAAAAAACACCCTCAAGGCTTACATCTGTGAAGGTATTTAAATGCCTAATTCTTATTTACAAACTATTTGCTGAAATACACAAAGGATTTAGATTTCAGGGAACAGCTAGGGAAGGCTATCAGCTGAATACAGCATCTTTGTGAACACACAAGGGAAGCACTGCATCAAGTTTTGTACAATTACATATTAGACTGGGCTGCCTTTCTTTTTTCTTTTTCTTAATAAATCCTAACTTGTGAACAAATCTTTACTTCGTAATCATCAAGTGAATGGTGTAACCATGCTCCTTCACAGGTGACAACATAGCCTTCACTACCCTTCATAGGAATCCAAGAGACAATGTAGGATTTCTAAAAAATATTGTGAAGACCTGACAACAGAGCAGTTGGAGACAGAAGGAGAGGTCATGTAACAGAGATGTGACTTCACTGCCCAGATTTCCATCTGCATGTGAAATATCTGCATATCAAGAGGTGCTCAAAAAGACGGTAGTATTTGGGGAAAAATAACGGCCCTCCTTCTTGGAAGGACTTCAGAGGATACTGCAAGGGGAAAAACCCAGAGTTTACTGAGGCAAAACAAACATTTAACATGAATGTCTCTATCTTTCACATCCAACAAACTTAGCTTTTTTGCTTCTTTCTTGCCAAGTTCACCCCATGACGATGACCTCCACCAGAAGAAACCTTCTAAACTCCCCTTCAGCCTACTGGAGAAGCACCTATAAGGTGCAGGACTTGGTTCTGTGGTGTGACCCATAATTCATCCCAGGTCAGAAAGAGTGGCCCGTTTCCATAACTCTTTTCTGCTGTTTCTTGATTTTATGTTGTAATTTCCTTGTAATCAGTGCTCTTCCCTTCTTTGTTTTAAGCCTTTCCTATTTGAAACAGGGACAGGTAGTGGGTGTGCTACACACAGGAGCTATGCTGGGTACCACCCATTAGTGAAGAGGCTTTTCATCAAGAACAAATTGTAATTACTGTCATATTTTGAAAGATCCTCCCTTTCCACCCTGACAGCTTCCTTTGCAGACAATGGACATTTAAAAAAGATGCATCTCTCAAGCTCATTGAAAACAGCCAGGGCCTTAGCTGCCCATGCAGATGCTCAGGGCTAGGGCATATGATTCTGCTGCTTTTTATCACTTATCTCTTGAAGACTTTGCTCATGTTGCCAGTCAACCAATTTACCAGCACCCGCAGCCACCTATTTCGGGAAGATGTATTACTATCTCTTGACACACAGAGGCAGCATATATAAAGGTTAGAGAAGGAGACTGAAAGTCACCGCTGCTGAGCTCCACCGGCAGCTTTACCCCTGCCTCCGTAGTGGTGGCTGGTTTGGTATTTAAGCCAGTGGTGTTAAACTGTGGTCGGTGCAGCACCGATTGCAGAAGGAACATTTGCTGGTTGATGTTCTGAGAAATTGGCTGGCCGAGTACTGCTGGCTCTTCTTGTTCTCACATATGTACGTGGGATTTATTGCCAAGGCAAAGGCAAAAAGACATCAGATATTTTCCTAATTATACTCCACATAAACAGCTACTATTGTTTGAAAGAGTGTCCTGAAATGCCAAATGGCTAACGCCTGGAATATGGGACTTGTGAACTAATATATTCAGTCACTGGGGAAAAGATTACAATTCTCCCTCTAAAATATTCCAAGCTTCAATTTATTTGTACAGAAAAAAGGGTACATTTCTGACATGCCTAATGAGAAGCTATCATTCTTAATTGAGTTCTGTTTGCTCTATCCCTTGAAAACGACAGGGTCTGCAGAAAGAAAACAAGTGTTCTGTGACTATAAATGCCTTCCAAAAGCTGAACTGGGAAATAAAGCAAAGATTCGAGTAGGATTCTCCTGAGCTGATGTTACACAAGGGCTCATCTGTGCTGATGTGTATCAGCAGAGCTCTATTGATTACAATGATTTTACACATATGAAGGTTTGACCCCCAGTCTCTGAAGAAGAGGTAGAGCTATGCAACCTCTAACTAACTAAAAGCAAACAATAACTATCGAAGCAATAACTATCTTTAAGGAAATACAGAGGGATCAAAAACAATGACAATGCAATAACAGCAGCAAAGGAATAGAAAATACGCATGCCTGAACCATACAGAGACCCAAAACAGAAAAGATCAAAGCAGGGAAGAAAACACAATATGCAGAGAAAACATCAGAAAACTCTGAGATGAGAGAAAAAAAAAAAAACAAAAAAACAAACAAAAAACAACAACAACAACAAAAAAAAAACCCACATGAAGAGAAGCAAATGGCTGTCTAATACTGATCCTGAACTATTTCATCTAATACTGAAGTATAACATACATCCTCATTATGTTTCTCATTCAAACCAGGAAATAAAGACTAAGGATTATGGTCTTTACAGTTCCTTATGATACATATTTTAAATCCCGAAATTACTTTTCATCTATCAGACTTTTAACCAGTTTGAGTATCAGCCCCTGGTTTAGATATGTCCGTGTCCTTCTAGGGCTTTAGCATCACCGTAGCCTCACTGCCCACGTCTGCCGCTGTCCCCAGCACAGCCTATTTCGTCAGGGCCTCACCCACGCCAATGCTCGGGACTTGTCCAAGCCAAGTTCGAGACTCCCAGCACTCACTTTGCAAGGACAGCTAAGGTTTTAACATCACTGTTAACTTCATTACTAGTACCTAACTGTGGCCTGATGAGTTGCTGAATACGAAGTAACTTGGAGAGTTTTTCTTATACATACAGACAGCTTACATTCACAAACACACACTGGTAGTATAGGAATGATGGTCATGCGTAGATGTGACAGGAATGCATCCTCACACCTACATGTAAATGATTGTCCTTGCTCCTGCTGACATATAAATGCTACAATCCACGCTGTTATCCTGTTAAAAAAAACAAAACACTATCTACACGTTATTTGCATTTAATCTCTCCTTAATACAATAGAGCTCTTTAAAATGCGTCTGTACATGAAAACATTTCTATAAAGACAATGCCATATATCTTTGTTCTGAGCTGAATAACACTGTACCAAGTTCTGTCATATCTACTCACAGAAGAAGGCCTATCAGTAAAATCAGCCTGTATTCTATGCTCCGTCAGCATGAAATGACATCACCAGACACTTTTGCTGACCATACAATTGTATCTTCAAAAATACAGAGATGAAATAGATGATCAAAGCCACTCAACATTCAAACGTAAGCCACTACCTGCTGTTACTTCTCATTTAGCTTTGGTCAAATTTTACTGTGACTGCGTTCCAGCATGACACCATGCACTTTACCGAGCATGTGGACAGAGGAGACCAGTGCCCAGTCAGCCCACTGTTAAGTCTCCAGCAGCAGCAAGTTGAAGGAGCTGATCAGGAAGTGCACCAAGGCATGTTGCATTGGGAATAGTGAAATGTGCGTCTCTGGCAATTCCCATTAGCTCCTGTTTACAGCTGGTATCTTACTTACCCGTCCTTGCACTAAGGTACCTTTCTTGAGGTGCAGACACCAGAACTGCACAGACCACTCTTGACACAGGCACACCACGGTTTTATGCAGCAGCAGTGTAGAGTCTACAGAGTTAAGTCTTTCTGAGACTTCCTAAGATGGCCATACTCCACTGTCATGAGATTATAATTATATAGCATTACTATGCACCAGTCCATCTACTCATGACTCTACTGCCGCCTGATGAAGATGACTGGCACGAAGAACGTTAACCACTTTATGCCCACTCTATCAATAAACTTCATCTTAAGGGGCCTCTGAGAACTGCCTTTAACAGTCCCACAGGACGGCGATGCTGTATATTCTGCCCATGAGCCAGATATTGAGGCATTACCATTAAGGATCACAGGAGCTCTAAAGGCGCTGTTACGGTCCATGGTCTCGGTGATCTGGCATTAGAGAGTTCCCAGACAGGCCTTAATATGAGCCTTTAATGAGCGAGTCACAGGTTGTTGTGTCATATCCTACTTGGGGACACTTTAGTTCACGGATCACTTAAGTGAAAGGCAGTAAAGGCAACTCTTCTGAACTTCCTTCAACCAGCCATCCATGCAAGAATGCCAACTCCTTTAACCCTTACAGATTTTTTTTTTTTAAATCTTCCCTGTTCTTCCTATCCATTTTCTGCTGGTAGAAAGGTACCTCTGTTACAAATGGAGCACCCCTTTCCCCCGCTTCTCCTTTAGCCACCAATAGATGACAAGAATGTAAAAATACCATTAATAACTAGTTCGCTCACTATAATTAACACCTTCGCAGCCTTCTTACCAGGGAGAAATCGGCACATTTAAATACAGCTCAGCAAGGTGTTATTTACTTAAGGAAAAAGAAAACATTAAAGCTTTATGTGAAAGAAAATTATCTGTTATCTCTCTTGGCTCTCAAATACATTTACAGCAGTGACTTTTCAGCCTGCTTTAAAAAAAAACAAAAAACAAAAAACTCCTTTTAAAATCCATTAGGAACTTAAAGTATTATCTACCACTTTGCTATGTTCTCCCTATTGAAACTGCCAACAGGAAATTCACAAATTTGTTTTCGGGGTTTTATTTATTTATTTTACCATGTTGATGATAGAGACAAAAAGCATCAGCCAACCCATTCACCGTGTTTCTGATTGTCTCACCATTACTGTGTTTCTGATGTCTCTCACACACTGTGATGCTGCAGGAGTTCAGAGCTGCCCCACCATCTGTAGACAGCCCATTTTCGGAGGCAGTCCACTCAGCCTCCACTACGGGGATGTAAAGATTGCACAGCGATGCCGGATGGGATGTGAACCTCTCCTGCTAAGACAAGAGATCACCACCACCACAGGGATCATCATCCAACCTCCAGAGAAGTGCTATGAGAGCACCTTCAGGCCAACCACGCCGAATGCCCAGCTCCCAACAGCAGATCAACCGTGTCCTTGGTCTGTGCTTACCGATCCCTCTGCAGAGCCTTCCTACCCTCAAGCAGATGGACACTCCTGCTCAACTTGGTGGCATCCACAGACTCATTAAGGGTGCACTCAGTCCCCTCACCTAGATCACTGAGAAAGATTTTATAGAGCTCTGGCCCCAGTTCTGAACCCTGGGGGACACCACTTGTGAGCGGCCACCAACCAGACTTAGCCCCATTCACCATGACTTTTTGGGCCCTGCCACCCAGTCAGTTTTTTAGCCAGCAAACAGCTACCTGTCCAAGCCATGAGCAGCCGGTTTCTCCAGAACTGTTTTCTGTGGGAAACGGTATCAAATGTTTTGCTAATGTTCAAGTGAACAACATCCAGAGCCTTTCCCTCGTCCACTAAGCAGGTCAACTTAACAGAGAAGGGGATCAGGTTAGTCAGGAGGGACATCTGTTAACCATCTAACACCAAAGAAGCAAACAGAAATATGACAATCCCTTACATCCGAGGTTTCACCAAGGCAACAAAAACATCAAGCCATCCAAAACCACATAGAGAGTTTTCCTGGGGCTTAGAGCAAAAGCGCGTATGTCATTGCCAGGGCCATGGCTAAGCTGGAAAACCAGGGAGCCTGGAGCAAACCTTCCTTTATTCCTTTCTCTCCAGGTCACCCAGAAGCTCAAAAGGACATTTTAACAAACCTGACATTCTTAGTTTCATTTGAATTCAGTCTTTGCAGTATAAGAAAATAGCTTTTGAAAAGAGAAAGGTCTGTTTATATAAATCCAGAAGATAAACCCCCAGAGGTTACTATAATTTCAAGTATTGTATTTAAAGTAGCTGACTGCATCCTTTTTGAAAAGAAAACACCATCTTCCTCTAGCTGTACACAAAATATAGGACATTCAAATAATTTTTTCAACATATTCATGCAAATAAGGTAATTCCATACTAGTGCTAGTAATGGCAAAAAGCATAAAAACTTTTCCCCCTTCTCACAGCTGCACAATTACGAGTGACAGGCATCTGATGATTATTCCAGCTACCTGTCAGATGTCACAATGAGTTTCCCCCTATTTCATGAGTTAAAAGGGCTTATAAACTACAAAACTGTGCAAAATACAAAGTGCATGGGAAAAAAAATCAATATCTATTTAGATAACCTCTTAAGGAAGCTTACTTTTTGATTAATTTTCTTGACTGTTGAAAAATCTGGTAACAGGAACAGAGGAAGAACATGTATTTATAAATCGGTTTGTCTAACAAGTTTGAAGATTTTCTTTTTTTCCGCTCTCATTTTGCATATTAGCATTCCTCTTTCTCTGCAAAAGATCTTCAGCCATATGTTCCTGTAAAAGGTGTTCTTTTGAAAGCCAGTAAAAATAAATCATATCCTATTCAGGCAGTGGATTAACTCTTACAGACTACTATTTTTTTTTTTTTTTGGTCAAAATAGGAGGCAGATGTCATGTTTTTAGCATGCCACTGACCACATTAACGTGGTTTGCAATACATTTATGGGAATGGCACATAGAGACAAAGGATTCTGAAGGAGCCTCAAGACCTCCCAAGTTCACTGCCACAATGGTTTTAAAATAAGTAAATTAAAAAACTCCCTTAGTAATACTCAACAGAAGTTCATGTTTTGCCAGAAATATTTAGAAGCAAAATGTGATAGCAAAACCTGAACCTACCACAGGAAGACCCAGCTAACCACTACGGCTCCTGTCTCAGGAGATGTCACCTCTCCAGTTCTGGCCCTCGCTTGTGATACATAGCACAGGACCAAGTCCTCCTTCTGGTGCAGGACACATTATTGACTCGTGAACTAAGCCCACTAGAAACAAATGAAGTATCTTCCATCTTCTTAGTTCACTGTTTTTTTGTTTGTTTGTTTTGTTTTTTTAAAAAAAGTGGCATTACTGTGGTGTGCTGAACCAAGTGAAGGAGATGGTCCAAGCAATTCTACTGTGGCAAGTATTGTCAGTGGTTAATGCTCAAACAATACAGCTAGCTTTAGTCAGAACAGAAAAATGATTCATGGGCTATCAATTCTTTCAGGTGCCACACTTGTGAATTTTACTATACATTGTCTGTATGCAATACCCTGTCTCTTTCTCTCTTAAATATCTGTCAGTGCACAAATGCATTTTTACCCTATACAATGATGGCAGACAGTGACAACATATTGATATACAGCACTACTTGGGAACAAGGTATAAATATTACATTAGCTGAGTTATCACCATAGGGTTCTGACCTTGAACTATCCAATTTTAAATTCATTTATTTTCAAACTATTAAACTGTTCTCTATCACATCACAGAAACTGACAGTACGAAGGTAAGTTTCCTGACAATGTTTAAATCAAAACAAAGTTATATTAGAAGACCGTGTTTAAAAAAAAAAAAAAAAAAAAAAAAAAAGTTTGCACTATTAAAGTCTGGAAGGACTCTATAGCCTGGGGTCATAGCGTGACAGATTCCTGTTCTTCCTACCCCTCAAGTAATCCCATTACCATTTCCTGCTCCTCAATGAAAATTCTCCCATGTACAGGTATCTCCTGCTTTCAGGAGCAAGTCCCCCTCCCCCCCGGAAAAGAGCAAACTAGATTAAGAATAGGGCACAGGTTAAATGAAACTTTTTCCAGACACCTTACTGGTAAACAGATCAGGAGCTGAGAAAAGCCTTCTTTGTCAGTCTGCTGGACTCAAATTTCCCAGCAAGTTCCCAACCTAGTAGCATGTCTCCACATACTCATTTTTCCCCCAAGACAAATTAAAAGGCAGATAACTCATTCCTTACAGAAACTGACACACTTCTCTAGCATTTAGATGTAAGCAGGTATTTTACATTTCCAAACCACAATGCACGTTTTTAAAATGAAAGAGCCAAAACACTGCAAGGTTTCCCTCAGAACAACACGGACTGCTTGCAAGCAAGCAGCAGGGAAGCTCCGCTCGGTCACCAGCAATGCAAGAGTTACAAAGGAAAGGAGCAGCAGCATCACCACTTAATGCAGGGGGATGCTGCCAACACAGCACTTAAATGTGACTCCCCATCCCTTTGGCTTCCCAAGCTCTCCTACCTATGCAGGCCACCAAAGCAAGATGTTTAGTAATAAGGGGCTGCCACAGCAGTATGCAGACATCCCTAAAAAGCCACATGGGAGCTTTGTAAGAATATTTAGGTGTCCTTTATGGAGGCATTTTGCCAGTTATTTTTTTTTAACGTGCCTATAAGAGCCAGCACCTTCACCCATCAAAAGTTTAAACAATGAAAATGTAGTCCAAAAATATATGAATAATGCAAGAGATTGGATGGAAGGTGTGGCATAAAATGCCCTGATAAGTATCAGAAGAGTACCGAGAGACCAATACGTATATTTTTTTTGCTTTTGTTTCACTTCCAGATTCAAAAAGACTTAAAAGATGCGAGTTACAGGGAACAAGCCCCAAGTGCTTTCAGCAGTCTTCTACCAAGGGCCATAGACCCGATGACCACTTCCCTCTGTTCAACAAACAGTGCTTGAAAAGACAGAAATATATCCGCGTGGGGACAGAAGCCATTATTTTACCAAATCGATTACTGCTGAAACCTTTGAGCTCGAAACAAGTCTTCACTAAAGTTCTATCGGCATCTAGGTTAACAATTATCTTTTTACAAGTTCTGAAGACATACTGGAAGTAATAGCGCTCCCTGGTTTAACACAGAGCTAATTGATGCAAGAAAAACAGGCAATGGGATTCTGGGCTGGTCCTGTTAAAACCCAATCAGTCAGTCAGTCTAACTTTGTTCTGAATAAAAGAAGAGAGACTTTCAGCACTGCCCTTTAAGGAAGGTATCATACACCACGGCAGTGGAAAACCTTATGAAATCCTTGTCAGCCCACTGAAAAGAACCAAAAAAAAAAAAAAAAAAAAAAAAAGGGGGAAAAGTGGAAAAGTCACGGTATCTTTCAGGATATCTTTTTGTAATTAGAGAGAGCGAGCGAACAGGAACTCAAGAGAGGGATTTCTCTTTATGCATTCAGGGTTTAGAGAGAGAGAGAGCTCTAGCTGTCAGGTTTAGGTGGGTGGCCATTTTAATCAACCTGCTTAGCATATTTTTTTTGCATATCTGCATTAGAAGTATGAATTTTTCTTAACTGCTTTCTGAAACGTCCTTTTAATGCAGAAACCGTCCCCTCTGCAATGTCTCCTCTCAAGAGTCAAAAGTCAGTGCCCTAGAATTACAGGAATCTAAGCTAAAAAAATCACAAACTTATATTTAATGCCTTTCCGTAAGCACAGGAACTTCATTTCAAGTCAGAAAACAACAGTGATTCTTGAACTTCAGTGTACAGCAACATAAATTTCTTCCTCAGCTGAAGATTTATCCAGTCCTAAAACCACACAATTGCTCTCCTCAATTCACTCCTCTCTTTTTTTTAGCATCTTCCTCAGACAACAGAGCTTCTTCCAATTTTTATAACCTTTTTCTAAGGGGTCTTAATTTATGCCAAGTAAAACATTGCCTGTTAAATGGCATCATTAGACTCACATGAATTCTTGTGGTACATGTGATGTTTTTGGTCTCCTGCATACTAAATGATCCTTACAGTTCTGAAGAAATTGGTATAAACAGCTGCTTTATTTTGTGCTCTGATAACTAAGGAAAAACAGCCCTCAATGAAGAAGTCATCCTTCGCTTAGGGGAAAGTAAATGGGCAAGTAAGAAGTACATGAATAAAATTAGCAGATCAGGGACTGATTTCTTCACCAACGTGCGTGTGGTCTAAAGGTGGATATCCCAGCAGACGTTTTCACAAGCAGAGTTCTATCTTTTCTCACGGATAAACATAAGATAAGGCTCTTCACCTGCTCCATTTCATTACCCTTGATACTCCACACACCAAGAAAGAGGCAACAAAACAAGAAAATGCACACATTTCAATTTCTTTTAGTTTCTGTATTCTGACGAAGGACATACTGACAGCAAGCTCAAAACTTCCATCCAGCCCACAAAGCCACACAAAGTGGACAAGAGCCAGGTATCAGACACCTAACAGCCTCGTGACAGTGTCCATTTGCCATCTGTCGACAAGGGCCCATGAAGATCTGCAAGAAGTTTTCGGGTTTTAAGTAAAAATAACTGGAGAGTCATTCGTGTGTGTCACTCCATTATACATTTGGTGCCAGTGATCAGGCTGGAAAGGAAAGAAGTGAAAAGTGGGAGCGCAGAGGAAGGAACGGTTTGAAGTCGAATCATTACTTTCTTAGGAGCCTGGAGGTGACAGGCAAGGAAGAAAAGGAAATAATTCTTTTTCTACCTCTTCTGAGCATACGGGCACACATTTAGGGGAATACACCCAAACTTATCTGTAACAGTTGGCTGCCAAGAAAGAATGTTTCTCAATACATCTAAACTTTTTTCTTTTTTTTCCAGACTTTGGGGATGATCCAAAAGCCTGACACAGTCACTAGAAATGGTTATTGGATTAAATTCTTAGACAGCACAGAAAATAGCAGGGTAAAGAATCTAAGCAGACTTTCCAAGAGTATTCATTCATCTCTGGCTTGGGAAAAGCATGTGAAGTGTTAGACTGAAGAAGGATTCTGCCAGGAAACTTCAAATCTGCTTTTGAACCACGAGAATAGCTGGCTATAACAGCTCTGCCCAGAGAGGTATCAAACAGATGCTATAACCGGGAAAGAAAAAAAAAAAAAAAAAAAAAAAAGAAAAAAAAAGTTAATAGAACAATGTAAACAAAACGACTTTGTGCCATGTAAATAAAGTTTCTCCATCATGCATAACAAAGCAACAATTCAGAGGAACTTCTGAAAGGCATAAATGTCAATCCAGCACCCTGCTTAGGCTGACCTTTACAAACGAGTTTTTCATTTTCACAACCGTTTTCCATAGGAATAGAGATCTCCTTTGAAAGTCTCCTCTCCCGGAGACTGCTGGAGAAGCATAACCAGGAGAAAAGACTCCGATGGCCTAACAACTACAGCAGCCACAGATTTCCCTATCAGTCTGGCTACTTGCAGACCCTGCTAGCGACCTGGGCAGGGGAGAAGCAAGCCTCCCCCCTTCTTGTCCACCTGCTCGCGTCTCCGCATCTGCCTGGCATCTCGGCGGGACCGAGCAGAGCTGCACCCCGGGAAGAACTCGCTCCAGTGAGTCACGTTTCTCCACAATTGCCAGCAAAGGGTGAAACAACGACATCTTTCAAAATTCCCATGGCAACAGCTCCTTCTCCCTGCAAACTCTGACTCCGCTGGCAGCCTGAGCGCTGAACAAAGTAGCAGCCTACGGAGGAGATCTGAAGCCTGTATTCAGGTAGCATTACTTTCATTTAATAAAAAATTCACAAGCACTAACTACTGACCACGGCCAGTGATGTAACCTTGAACTAAGGCACCTAATCATTGCTCCTGTATGGATCTTTCTGCATTTCTATCTTTGCAATAATGGGCTTATCTATGATATTGGAAATTGGCTCTTTAAGGTCAGTAGGAGACCTTTAAAAGCTCTCCAAATAGAACTGAGGTCGTGACTATTTGTGGTCATTGACATTACAGCAATTTTTGTAAGTACAGGGATATTAATCTCAAGATCCTGACAATTTCAATTTCAATAATGACATTCTGTTCACCTAAAACTTTTAAAGAAATTTAACATTTCTCATTCCACACCCTGATCTGCTTTTATGCTGTTCCTAACTGTTGTTGACCAGTTGCTTCATTTCACTGGGGAGCTGGCTGACCACATTTCAGTTGTGCATGGACTGAACTCAGTGCAGCATCAGTAGCTTCAGAGAATTACAGCATTGGAAAATAATATTTTATTTTTTATTTTTATTTTTTTTCAAAGCAACTGCATTTTTTAAGAGCAGACAATTTTATTTTTTTTCCTCTCCCTGGAAGGAGTACAATAAAATAAAAATTAATTATGCCATGCAGTGTTTAATTGAACTTTAAAATGGGAAAGGTCCCCTATTAAAAAAAAAAAAAAAAAAAAAAAGAAGAAGACGACAAAAAAAGACACTTATTGTACCAGTCATGACAGTACTTGGATGAATCACTAAGTTTTAAACAAGCCTGAAGAGGACTGAAACAGCGTTCTTATTTATTTCATGTACATTTGGATGCCAGTGCCCTGATACTATTAAGGACACATATGTAACACAATTCAAATGAATAGTTTTTACACAAGGATTGGTGTAAATTAAATTTCATGATTGCTTAAATGTCTGCAAAATCTGAGCTTACAAATTTATTCCACGTAAACAGGATTTGAACCAAAGTTGGCAGAAATTTTTCCAAATTTAAAAGCTTTTATTGTGTAGCAAGAAATACACCTCCCCTGAGCAACATGTTGGGCTGGAAAAAAAAAAAAAAAAAAAAAAAAAGTGTCCTCTGCACAGTTAACAGCATCAGCTTGGGCATCTAATCTCTATATCATGCTAAATATTTTCTTCTTTGAAGTGATAAAAATCCAACTGTCAAACATTGCTTGATCTGACGTAACGCCTGGGGAAAGCTAATCAAAAGGAAGTCTTATAGGTTCCCCCTACTTAAATCCACCCACCTGAATAAGCACAAGTTAGAATTTTTATGAGGTAAAGAAACTCTGCTGTCACAGCCCGGTGTTAATTGGCACAAAGGTTTGAGCCTACCTTAGTTTTACCCAACTGCTTTGATTTCGAGACTTCTGAGCTGCATTTCCTTGCTTCTTTATAATCCTGTCTTAACTATCACTGAGTTTGAAGTGAGAAAGGAGCTTAGACAGATCTATATCAGTGTTCATTCATGCCAGACTATTGCATTTTCATCTCAAACAGCGTTTGAAAAAAATTGAGATTGAGGGCAGAAGTAGTAAGGGGAGCTGTACGAATGCTAATCCAGTTCAGCACTTGTGGAAGCACCAGGTGATGATTAGTCACTGGCCACCATGTCAACGGCCCCTTGTTTTCTTCTCTGACACCTCCAGATGAAGAGAAAGAAGTCTCAGCCCTTTCCCCCCTCTCCGGGTTTGTAAAGCGGATGCAGTGGTACAGGCAGCATGCACTGGAGGCCTTTGAAGGATCATCTCCTAGGACCCTTCCTTCCCAACTGCTATGTGGAGCAGGGCCATCAATGATTTGATGATGAAAGAAACCAAATTCAGTAAAAGAAGATGCAGTTCTGGTTTACTTCCACCCCAGATTTCGTTGCAGTCGCCCATTATCTCATGGTCCTAGCCCTACAGCATTTATTCGTCTTAAAAGCCTCTTTGCTGCTTTAGTTCCCAGGCATGTTCCTGGTACCTCAGCACTCTGGATCTCGTCTGTTTTCTGCAGATTAAAATATTATCAATGAACTGATGTTGAATTTAAGTCATCACAGATCTCCAGATCCTATTAAAAAATAAAATCCGAGATGCAAAAGCGGGGGTACCTGCCACACACAGGTGTGCACTTCTTTCTGAAGTTAATTGGCTCCAGAAAAGGTGTTGAAACCCCAAATTAAGCTTGCATTACAAAATGAACAGGAGGAAATGTCACTGCACGAGGACTGACAGACATTTCACTGCTGTCATGAAAGCAGCTTTTGCAGATCACCTGGAAAACTGTCAACCATAGGTAAAGAACATCTATATTAGCATATTTTCCATGTAGCATCCAATTTCAAAAGGATTTTTTTTTTCTTTTTCTCTTACACTTTCAACCACGTATAGGTATTTTAGATATTTTACATTATAAAATTCACTCTGCAATTACAAATGAGCTAATGTCACTTTGCCTGATCCTCACACCTATGACTAATCATGCAAGGTTCAAACCACCTCTAGGGCTAAGAATAGAATTTGTAATTTTCATAAAATTACTTCCCATGGGATTTTTTGTTGTTTGTTTTAAATTTAAAGTATGTGATGAAAGGAGCTTAGTGGTCACTTCATACAATTTACAATGCAGCTTTCGGTTTGCTCCTATTTGTTTTATCACTGAAGGACACATTTATTTTTTTTTCCTTCTTATTTTCACAGAGCAGCCTTTATTAACAGAAATGTACAATCCCAATTCTGCCAGCTTTGCTTATCAAATTAGTCAAATGTAATAAAATGGGCTGCTGGACAATGATTTCAACAAGGTACACAAACACTGTCATTTTCATAGTATTATGTTCCACTAATACCTTTCTCCCAATATTTTCTCAAAAACTTATCTAAGCCAAAAAGCCTTGCAAAGATTGCCCACATTTTACAGCACAGTACACAGACCTTTATCTTGTTTTACCTTTCTCTTTGTAAGTACTCATGCAGCTTTCAGTGTCTAGTAAATATTATGTCTTGTCACAGATAACCAGCCATTCAACTAATTGGAGATTTCTATTAAGATTTCTCCTAAATTCTCCCTTCCAGTAGCATTTATTCATCCAAATTCATCTTCCTGCAAATGAAGTCCTACGCTTTCTCTGTATTATCAATTTCTGTAGGAGATACTACTATTTTGGATTAAGTAAGCAAAAAAGCTCTAAGTCTGCAAAATTTATTTATACTATAAGGTCTTGAAAGCACCTCCTCAAGCCATTAAAGACAAAACTCTCAATCTACTTTTGTGCTGTGGAAAACATATTCCTCTTTTCAATCAATTGGCTTTACTGTAATACCCATATTCAGTTAAAAAAAACAAGGATCACAGAATATTAGAAGAGAAACTGATTATCAAAGAAGGAACTTCACTTAAAGTTTGTTTATAATGCATTTCCTATATAAAATCATTTAATTCTTTATCAGAGCATTAAGCACAAAACCTTGTTTCACATTCACAGAGTTTTGTTCATGAATCACCTATACAACAAGAAACGAGATAAGGAGAGCTCAAACCTAAACAAACATGCTTTCACTGGCTGGCTGCTCAGTGACTTCCATCCACGGTGGCAACGTTACATTATACCCGTGTCAATTCTATCAACACTAATTAATCGAGAAGTAACCTTTTCCTGGATCCTCCCTTCAGTATTTTAAAGGTAAACGTTATCTCATAAATCAAAATCCTTGTCTGATTGTCCTGGAGGTCCGTATGTAATAAAACTCCACTTATAGAAGTTGCCTGCGGGAGATGCTTCTTCCTTTATCTGTCCTTTTTGTAAGCGAAGACGGACCAGGTTTCTGACAGTTCAATCTGTGTGCTGTTTAAGTCTGCACTCCAACAGTTTCACATGAACCATGCGGGGTTTCAGCTCAGGGTTTTGGGTTTTTGCCCACATGCACGCAGTGGAAGGAGTGAAATATTTTCAGAGCGCATCTCGACACGGCCCCACAGCCCAGCCTACCGTAAAACAATCTCTATCAGCATACGTTGGCAGACGGCACAGGTTTAAATCACAACAGGAAGCAGTCAGGACAGGTGGCTGCAAAAAATATAGGTTTCCAGGGAGCCAAAACCTGATTTTTTGGAACTGATTTTGTTTAAGAAGTAAGCTTTCCCTGACAGTCTCCAGGAGCATAGTTCGCTTGAAAAACACCTCTCAGAGGCACTGGCTGGCAGGACACTGTCAGGCATTTCCAGTGCTTTGGTTTAAAAACCATGCAGGAATGGCATTTAGAGCGTCATTGATTAAAAATAATTTGCCCTTCATTTAGGAAGACAATGTCTTTGCATCAAGATAATGGGATCTAGTGTCTAAAAAGTCAGCAATACATCCTTTTGCGAAAGCGAGTCTTGGAGAGAAAGGGCACAATTATTCAAAAAAGTGTTTGCAGGAGAGACTGAACAGCGGAGCTGGCTGGAGAGCTCTGCCTTGTTATGGATATTCAAGGAAAAAGATGTGTGGAGGCAAGGAAATCGAGGACTGAAAAGAAGAGATAATGAGACCCAAGCCCATCACCTCTAGCTGAAGTCTGACCTAAGCTGAAAAGGAGCAGAAACCACAACTGCCACGTGCTGGGAAATGGAGGTCACCTCAGCTGATTCTGCTAAGCACCCTCATCTCGGAAGACATCAATAAGCCCCGGGAGGCCTCTAAAAGTCTGACCTGTCTCTCCACCAGATATGAAACCCCTGATTAGGACAGGGCCTTCTGATGGGGCTATGCAGGTGACACTTGACTGCACGTTGCATGCAGAGAAGATTCCTATGCCCATTTCTATTTCCTCCCAACTCAACAAACGTGCTTCATTTCAAAAGTGCAATTGTCTGAGTGGTGTCTGCTTCACGCCATCGCTGTTCTCAATATGTTGGCCAGCCAACAGCATGCTGTATTATTTATTCATGCAAACACTCCACTGCAAGAGGGCACAAAAGTCATGATCCTGCAGAAATACCGAGACTCCATCCGTATACGGGCACTGGCATGAGGGGGTGTATTTGCTTTCCCTGGAAAAGTCATAGGACACTGATAAGGGCACAAGACTTTTCCAGGGACAGCAGGAAGATTGCTTTATTTTATTTTATTTTCATTTCTTTAAGACTTGAACTATGCAAAACCTCAAGAGTGATTTAATGAACAGAGGGATTTCTTAGAGGCAAGCAGAGCCTGAGAAATGTTTTTGAGATAAAGGTATTAAAATTCTGCAATCTGCAAAACACAGATAGATTATTCTAACCTGCACTTCTATGGGGGAGTTACAGTGTATTTTGGAACTTAAAAACAAAAAACGACAAGAACACCCCAAAGCTATTGCAACATCTTATTAAAGATGCTGAAGAACTGTGAAGGCAAGAGCAGCCCTGCCTTGCCTGCAGAGCCACCCAGCTCTTCCCACTTGCACAGAGCCAGCACTAACAGGCAGGGACCGTCCCGCCTGCCCTGCAGGCTCACTAAACCCAGCAGCTCCTGCTCCAGCTTGCTGGGGCCTCCCTGATGGGAAAACACCAAGCACCTGCCATGCTGGCTGGATCAGATGGGTGTGAGACCATTTACAGAAGTAGCCTTGAAAGGGATGAAGCACATCTACGAACACTGATTTCTGTTCCAGTCTCTGCTGTCTCGGTCTTCTGGATGGCTTGGGACAGGGAACTGCTTTTCTTTTTTCACCCTTAACATGATGGGGGGAAAATCTCTTTGGTTAGAAATGCTACAAGGAAAGGATATCTCAGACATTCCTTCCAGGAAGTCAAAGTAGAACATAATAAATACATAAACCAAAGTGAGCTCACTGTGATTCTTATGACCATACCTGAAGATGCGATGGTAAGAAATAGATGTTTTCCTTGTGAAGAAGCACATAGGAAACAGAAGTAATGGATGCACTAGGGATCTTTAAAACAGCATTACTGTGTTCCAGGCTAGTCAGGCCCATACAATTTGGTACAAAATTAATCAGCTAGGACTGTAGTAATAAAGTCTCACTTGGAGGCTGCATCTCTGCTTGGCATAGACCCAGGCATGCACACTGTGTCAGATGGCTGAAAAAAAACATGGAGAAGACACAGAAATAATCATCTTCCCTACCCGGGTGCCTCAGGCATTCTCTTCATCACACCAAAACAAGGAGTCAGAACATCTCCCGTCACAACTTCCCTGGATTTAGTGCAGGTAGAAGACATTTTTCTGTGCTCTTTCAGTCATACAGCAACTAATAGTTTCGTTACGATAATGTATCAAATTTCTATCACAATTAGCTTTATTTGCTCTTAGTTCTTGTTCCCAAAAGGCACACTAGATACTAAAATAGTCAAGACTGGTCTAAAATAAAACATTAACTCTTATTGACTGAATAATTTTCTCATTGAGAGCGAAATGAATGCAAACTGCATGAAGTTAAGCAGTAATGACTTTTCTGCAAAACTTCTGGTAAATGAATATCGGTGCTGTTAATTGCTATTAATTCTAGCTTAGTTATAATTTGTGGTATAGGATATCACGGTACTTTTTACGAAAAATGCATCTAACTCGGACACGCTCTGTTTCCCATTAATGTCATCCCTCGTAGAGCTGGGGGCGCACACAGACCGAAGGCATCTGCTACGCGCTGCACAGGGCACCACACGCTTCCCCAGCTCAGGCAGGCAGCGCGCAGGGGTGGGCTGCCAAAGAAAAAACAGATTTCAGTCTCACGGTGCCTCTTAGCTCCTTTCGTCTCCGCTGAGTATGACAGAATGCCCTTGCCTTCGTATGGTGGGATCATCAGGACAGAGACTGCTCTCGGTTATCATTCTGGTAACAAAATATTTGGAAAAGGAGTAGAGAGGAATATTCACGCCTTCTTCCTTTCTTCCTCTCATCATGAGCAGGACCAGACATAGGTTAGTCCCAGCTCTACACAGTAATTTAAAATCAATATAATCACAGTGAACTTTGTCACCTCTGCCTCAGCCGAGTAGGTTTTTCATTTGGGTCCCTTGCCATTTTTCTCCCTGAAAATAAGTTCTTCAGTTTCCAGTCTGCCTTGAAATGAAATAAAGCCATCCTTGGCTCCAACACAGCAGGTAAGCAGCCTCTCAAGAAATGCAAGACAGAGCACACTTCCATCAGCTGCACATCCCTACATTCAAACACAATGGTTTCCATTAAATATGTAGGATTCAAATATTTATTTCCAGTCAATTAAATTAAGCACTACTTATCCTCCAGGGAATTCTTCCTCTCCCTCAACAGAGAAGAGAGCACCAAAGTGCATTTCCTATACTTATTAACAACTCAGCAACACCTAAGGCTATAAAGAAATCCTTCCAACTAGATACAAAGACCTTGAAAGCAAATATACAAATCTAGTATAAAGGAAGATATAAAGATCCTTTTGCCAGCCAACATAAACAAATGACCTTCTCTGCCCCAAGGAGCTTATAGTCTAAGCTCCAAGAGACAGTGAGACGCAACACTAGATGAAAAAAGGGTGAACAATGGAGGAAGACCTCCTCCACAGGTAGCACTGCACTCGGGAATGAGTTCGACCTGGGTTATGCGGCGATGCTCCAGAAAAAAAAAACAGCTACTCCAGGGCATCGCAGCACCAGCCTGGCTCCGAGAGTTGTAGGGGGAGGATTTACAGCTAGCGTTTTGTCCAGAGGAAATCACCAGCTACACTTTTTTAATCGTGTTATCATGCGCACTAATTCATACATCTCTCCTACAGCAAAACCTTTTTATTACAGAATTTCAAAAACCAATACTTGAATTTTAAACTTTAATATGAACTTACATTTTAAAACATTAAATTATCCAGCGAAGCGGACGTGAATGTGAAAAAAGGCCATTTCCTCCATCATTTCATTAAATTTGAAAGTACTTATTTATTTTAATAAGTTGAGATGTCCATATGCCAGGAAATTAACATGAAAGAATGTTAAATATGCCCAGTATCACTTCTTAAAAGCCTATGGAGTATTATGCATTTTCAAAATTAGCATAACTCAGCAAAACTACTTTCTCAGCAGTTACTTTTTATCATACTTTCCAACAGTACTTTGGGAAAAAAGCTGAAAATGTTTACTCTGCTTTGCACTCCAGTTTATACAGAAGCCATGAAATGAACCCTGAACCATTCACCTTCCCTAATTTAAGGTCTTTAACGACAAGCAGATGGTTGTCTAGCACACACTCTTCCAAGGGCTCCTGTGCTGGTGACTTTCCTTGGCACACCTGATCAGGACCGCAGACTCAAAGTTTGCACGGGCCTGAACTGTTTTCTCTGAACAGCTGTACTGCATTTAGCACAGCGGGACAGGATTGTCACCAGTGTTCTGATCACTTGAACTACCCATACCTTCCCTGGGTCTTAAGAACCCATCTGTTGAAATTGCAGGGACTTCCTCATGGAAACACAGCACCTAACTGGCACAGCCTCTGAAAAGCTATTCACAGGAGCCTGCGATTTTGAATAGGGGCCCACATGGATTAGCCTAGTTTCTTAAGGAAAACAGCCTTAAGCATTTGAGCCTTCAATGTGCACCTGGTGTAGCAGTTCCCCTTCCCTCCTGCACCATTTTTGAACCTGAGGGCTAATTTTCACCAAAGTGGAAAGCAGCTGGTGATCTTAGAGATACAGCATTGCTATGGGTTTTGTGAAGGGCAAGCACCTATGCAGGGAACTGTGGCAGGGAGTACTAACAAAGCTCACAAAAGTGGCTCAAAGCTTCTTAGGCATCAGACATTTTTCACAGGAACACAAAGCATTTCCCTGCTCATACAGAAAGGAAAGGTTCTCAGTACCTTCTCCAGCTCATAGTCCTCATTTCATTACCATAACGCTTCAGCCATGTATGCGTTTAGCACCAAGCCACCTCCCAGACGGCACATTTCCTGTAGGAACTTTGGGCTGAAGTGACTTTTTTTGTGTTTGCACTGAGAGCAAACTCTCAAACAAAAAAAAAAGTCCTGAGGACACCTGGGGGGCCCTTGTGCAACATAAACAGCATCTGAACTACATACACCCAAATCCTTCTTTCCAAAAGTTGCATCAAATTCTCTCTGTGAACTTGACTTCATACAGTAAACCCTCTTCCTTAGAGATCAACACATGACAACACTGTGCCAAGCAGATAAGTGTCTCAATTACAAGTCTCCGACAACAGAAATACAAATTAAAAACACGATCTGAAGTGCCACAGAAGCTTGCAAGTTGGAATCTATCTGAAAAGTTCATGTCCCCTCTGGTTAGCAGCAGATTAGCATCTGGCATGCAAAATGGCTTTTCATACCCCAAAGGGGCAGAAGGCTCCAGCAGCAGCCCGAGACACACCACCACACCTCTGGGGTAAAGGCAGCATGTGAGACTGAATGTGAAGTGACCTAAACCCTCCATGACTTCACTGCCGTTGTTACCTCAGGGTAGGTCTTATTTCTGTGCTTGAGAAACACATTCATACAGATGCAAAGCAAAGCACCTACTGCTGAATTCCTCATTCTGAGCGCGTCCACTTGCTCCTTTGCTGTGCAGGAGCTCGGCACCTGGGACTGAGCAGTGCTCGAGGCCCTGGTGATGTGAAATACAGCCAAGGAGTCCTGTGAGGTCCTGGTGCAGCACGGTGCAATTGCACGTGATCAGCAGCACTTAAGGGACCTCTGTCACCTCGTCTCTAGCTGTAACTTTATTACAGGTCAGTTGGGAAGGAGACAGGAGACATTTGTTTCACTAATCCACGTAGGAAAAGCAACAGAAACTGCAGTCCACATGTCAATACTGATCACCTTCAGGCATTCAATTGCGGGACATTTCCTTTGTTAGATTCTGAGGAAATTTATACACCAAGACAGTTGAGAAAGTCTCCGAAGTGAGTCAGAAATAAAGAACCTCTGGTGAAACAGCTCCTCCTGAGCTTTCTGGCAGCTGAACAACTTAGACATTGCCCTGAATGCTCTAGTTACAGCAGGGTAAAAGCAGCACCAGCCAGCTTTGGGGACTGCCAGCCAGCTTCAGCCCTCTGCCCAGGGTGATCCAAGGCCCAGCACCCAGCCCTTGTGTGTTCCCCAGTCTTTATCATCACAACGTGACCCTACCTGACAGCAGCTCTACTAGCACACAGGTACATCTGTGTACCTGCAAGTCTGCAGTCCTACAGCAGTGCTGAGCAAACACGCATTAAGATGGCATCATCTCTGGAACAGGGACGTGGGGCTCCTAATTCCTCATGAATGAAATGAGTCGTGTTACCAGCTGTCCTGCAAACATTATCCGCCCACAGTCGAACTCACCTCACAACTGTGCAGTGGTAAGAGACAGGAAAGGTGGGAAGGCCTCCTTAAGACACTTCAATTCAGGGTTTGATTAAATTAAACCCACTTGGCCTTTCCAGCTCTCCAGAAACAGAAGCTGGATACTCAGGTGCTCAGCAAGACTTGACATTACTTTTTATACCACAAAGTAACACACCCCTTCAATAAATCATGCCGGTGCCAATAGACTTTCCTTGGTTTGGAAGGCTACAGAGATGACCCTTATGAGTTCAGTGGAGAGAGTTAAAAACATTTCCAGAAACTCATTCAAGTGCTGCTTAAAGATGTAATTTATATGCACAGCTCTGCACTCCATTGCAGGATTTCATATTTATTTAATTTGATGGTTAAAAGTGTGCCCATCCAACTCCCTGGGCACACGCAGTCTTTAATAAAAACTTTTGGAACTTAGACCCAAATGTTCAGTGCACTGAATAGGAAAATAATAACTTCTTGCTCGAGCCCAACACTGTCCTAAAGCCACCAGAAAAACCCGAGAGCTCCAAGAGGACTGCAAGCATCGGCACAGCAGCCAGCACATCCTGGTTTGCTGGGGACAGGATGAAGCTGGTGGTGGGATGACCTCGGAGAAGGCCTCCTGTTAGCTCGGGAGCTTCACTACACCCGTGCTGCTGACAGGTCTCCCGCAGGACGAGGGTGTCTCCACAGCAACCAAGATCTCTTCAATTAGCACCTGATCAGGCTGGATGCCTGGCCTAAGAAACAGCACAGCACTGGGACTTGGGTGAATTTTCGATGCTGCATGGGGTGCATCAGGTGTATCAGAGGAGTTCAACTGCCCTGTCCTTCAGTTCCCACCACGTAAACACATTGACCTCAGAGATGTTACAAGAATTAAAACTACCAACTGGTAAGCACTCACATTGCAGTACTAAAGGACACCTAAGAACCTATACAGATGAGACTCTCCAACCATACCTTTCTCTAACAGAGATGTGACATTTAACCTAGAAGACATGCAGGACACCTCTGCAGGACACCTCTAGCAGACGCTACACAACCAGCAGCCGACAAGGAGCTGGGTGGAAACGCCCTGCCAGCAGCTCACTGAAGCTCTGCCTCTGCTCACTCTTCCCTTTGCGGGGGAATCCAGCAGCAGATGTACTCCTTTTGTGGGCAGGGGCTGCTTTTTCAAAGATCATGATAAAAACTGTCCATCGTCTGGACAGTGACTGGAATGACACAAAGCAGCCATCTCAAAAAATAATAGACATAATTCTACAACTATTGCATCAACAGCACTAGTGGCCTTGCTCAGCTCTTTCATACAAAGGCTCCACTTACATCCTGCAACAAAAATTCTGATTCATGCCTGGATTATTTCATACTTGGATTATTGCAAAAATGTTTGTGCCAAGCTTCTCCCCCCCACACTTTTTTTTTTTTTTTTTTTAAATCCACACTACAAGGCTATTCAGAGCTCCTCCATTTGCTTTGTCTCTCACTGCGGTATCCTTGCTGTTTGCATACTTTTTTTCCCCCAGTGTTATTCTTCTATACGTGTTCAGTTACATATTAAACCAGGACTGAAATTTCAATGTATTGTTGCAATCATTCAAGTACGTCAAGGCAACAGCAGACTCCAACCTTCTGTGTATTCTCCAGCCCATTTGCTGAGCTTGTATCACAGCTGCTACCCAAACACTCCATCTTTCTTTTCTAGGTTTAAAATATGTGCCTTTCAATTGTTTTTGTCTAAAGAGCTTGAAATATTTTATACTCTTTCTTATTTCAAAGCTTAGACATCAGTTAAATCGACAACTTTTTGCTGCACTTCAGCACATTTTCAGTTTTGTAAAACACTGCAACAGTTGTTGTCATTCCAAAGGTTTTCTACAAACGTCCCTGTGTTCGCATTCAAAGAAAATGCAACAAAAAGAACAGTACATGCTTAAGGAAGTGAGGGGTTCCCCCTCCCCAGCAAAAACAGTTCTTTGTGTCTTCATTTCATCGTAGATAGCAAGAGCTGTGACTGCAGCAGCACAACGTAAAGGTACTTTGATATACTTTGATATTCCATTGGAACAACTGCATCTGAAACTCTGAAGATATCATCTAGCATCTGTTGCAATTATTTAATACTTTTGTGCTGTGGTAGGGAAAAACTTCATGAAAGAACTGAAGTTGAAGGAACATCTGGTTATTTGCACCTCATATTTAAGCTTCTCAAAGCCGTTCAGCTGCCAATGGCCTATCTTCTCAAAAACAGTAAAGAAAAAATCAGAGCACTCAGAAATCAGGGATTTGCTTTAATGCATAAGTCATGAAAAACAATCAACTTAGAGAAAGAACCTTGCCAAAAAAAGAATAAAGGCAATTTTACCATAACCGTGTCCAACATTTAAAAATTCAGCCAACCATTTCATTACAGACTGGATACCAGGATTGACTATGACAGCACTTGGAATGAAATGTAAGTGTTGCATACAGGAAAAGGTGGCAAGAAGAGACAGAAAACAGTATTACTGGTATTCAATAAAGCAGTCGTGTCTGTGTCTAAGTAGAAACTAAATTACTATCTGAGGTTTTCTTAGCAGATTATATAGAAACTTGCCAATAGACAAACACAGTAAATGACAAGACTCTCAATCAGAGCTGTGTTCCCCAGCAATATGGATTAGCAGAAATGATACCACAGACTACTTGGACTGCTTCTGGCGAGGCAGGCACTTCTCTGAGCACTGCTAGTGTTAAATACTCAACACAGCCATGTGATTGTGAATTTCTTATTTACACTAGGTTATGGCTTGGAAGATGTACCCTATTCTCAGGAATAGGAACCTGGAAATTTATTTCTTCATTCCTATGAAGAAATTCCTATTTAATATTTGTTACTTCAAAACTCTGAATAGCTAAGGAAGAATCAAAAGCATTCTCTTTGACACCCTCCTGGCTAACATGTGTTTTGATAGAGATACCTCAGACAACATATGTCTAGTGCACACTGTGCTGCGCCTAGCTCATGGACATGAAGACCTATGACCAAGTACCATCAGAATGCAAACAATCAAAACGTACAGATGGTATTTCCTGTTTATTTGATAAACCACACAGCGGTGTGCCACTTGCTTTAGCTGGGCACATTAGAAATCTGGGCTCATGCTTAGGCAGTAACAGTAAATTCTCAAACTGTGGTTTTCCATGTTTCTCTTATGAAAGAGTGTAGCACTGATTTGTGGAACAACTGTTACTCTAACAGGACTGCACATGAAAATGAATGCAACACAGCTGGTTTCAGCAGAGTTCAGTGAAGACTACCATTCATCTCTGATGAAAGCAGATAAAATATTCAATGCTCAGTTTACTGATCAGAGCAGATATTAAAGGGAATATTTTTTCTGGATCTCTCAGATTTCTCCCCCTTTAGACAGTCAGCTTTAAAGAGCAAAAAAGGGAGAGCCAGAACCTGCCCATTTTGACCATTCTGCATTTAATGGAGGTGAGTACACTCAGAGTGGGACGATAACCATGCACACAGCATGCCAGAGTTTTGGTCAATATCAAGATTTATTATTGCAAGGGACAGAAAGAGTGAAATACTGACCACAGCAAATAGTCCATTAGTTACCTCTCAGTTCAATAAGTCTTGAAGCTTTCCTTACTATGTGCTGATTATTTCCTGTCCAATTCACATTAGCAGCTTATTTAATGAGAACAATCTAAGCAAAGAGAGAAAAATTCACACTTTTACAGAAGACATCACCAAGTTACATTTCATCAAAGTTAACACCATTTGCTATTATTTCAGGAAATAACCTTTACTGATCTTTCCTGTTTTAATGCCAGCAATTGCTTTTGAGAACACCACTTAGCTCTTATATTCACCACAGGTTATATTTTAAATAAGAGCATCTTAAAGGATAGCAATAGCTACTTAAGTGTTGTAGGACAAAGCATTCACACACTGACAGTGGACACTAACATGACAGGGTGACCAAAAATCCTGTTCTTAATGGACATTTTTTCCCCACTTGCAAGGTCATCCCTACCCTTGTGAATCCTACTTTTCTTCTATTAATTTCTACTTATGTTCATGGTAGTTGCAGGGAGAAGGGATTCAACATTTTAGACAGAAAAAAAAAAAACACATCAGTAATAAGCATGAAAGACAGAGGCATTATAAATAGTGCTAATAATTTCACACAGAAAATGAGAGCTATCAAAGGTACAAAGAGGAAAAAGATGCCTTGAAAATACTGTCAGTAAGATTAAAAAGAAAAAAACAACAGTAGGCATTTTCTACGCAGAGTTCTCTTTACAAAGCCACAGTTACATAAACAAGTAAAAAGAGCATGTACACATCCTTGGCCAGAGTCTGCTTTTTTGTTCTCTGAGAAGTCCAAATGTTTTTGATTACTTAAAAGGGAGTATTCCTTGAATGAGTCAGCTTGCAGCAGTAGGGCTGAGCAGAAGAACAGGCACCAAGAGAGCAGGGTACACCAGACCTGCCAGCACCTACACCACAACTCATCCAGGAAACTCCAGTGACAAAAGCACCATCGCCTGTCTACAGCATCCCCTGCTGAAGGACAGCACGGCCTCCCATTTCACAGCCTTTGATCACACATTAATACTGGGCATGGTTTGACATTGCATCTTTGCTTACATCTAAAGACTCCAAGAGGAGTCTCCTGATTTGAATAACAGAGAAAAGAATGTCATTTCCCCACAGCTACTCCTGGTTTTGTACAAACTCATTGCAAAAACTGTTACAATAATTTTGCAAAAAAGTTTTTCAGAAAAATGAGAGTAGCTATTTCTGGAGTGGCAACAGGTAGGCCTTTCAGATCCACTACCACTTAAGATACAAGCATCTGAGTCAGCATCTCACAGGAGAATCTCATCCCAATGTCCTGACCCTCTTGCTAGCCATTTTTGGGCTACTGCATGGCAAAACAGGAGCTAGTCAGGCCACCTGCAAAGTGTTTTCAGCCCTGACAGACACAATACTTGACAGCTGAGAGTCATCTTCAAATTTCTGCAATATTACACTGAAATAGCACACAATGTACAAGGGAGGGCCAGTCAGAAAGCCCTGAATCTGGTAGATGTTTCAACAGCTTGTTTCTGTAGGATTTCTTTTATTTTTTATTTTTAATAAACAGTTTATATTTACAAAAATGTCTCCACACTGATGACAAGGTACCTTGTCTGTACTGTTGTCTGTTGCTATTACAGATATTAGAAATGCACTGAATTCTGTAGCAATCAAACAATGTGCTAAAAATCATTCCAAACTTGTCCTTCATTCAGTGGTTAGCTTAACAGAAAAGATTATGGTGAAAAGAAATGCAGCAGGACTGCCCTGAAGCACATTCAGGATCCACACCTACTTCTTGCATTGGCTGCACTGCGTCCATTTCACATTCCCATTACACTGCAAGTAACGTGGCCAGTCGCAATTTAGGAAGTCTCTGGCAAGCCATAAGACACGCTCATGGAATAAATGCTTTGCCAATATATACACAAATGCATGCGCACAGAGAAACCCGCCTAGAAATGTAGTTAAGAGTTTCCTGAAAACTCCTAAAAAGAACACCTAGGAGATCTCAGTCTCTGTTCACTCTTGCAGCTCCTATTTAAGGACAAGTTACTGCCTTCTGTTGTCAGTGTTTGCTCACTCCTGAATTTGGTTTAAAGAGCTACTAGCACAGACTTAATGAAGTTTCTTCTGAAAGGCCAATTGTGTTTCCTTCTGTCTTTTCGACAAAACCCATTTAAAACGGGCCTTCATTTAATTATCTGCTCTTTATTTTTGCGAGTTTTATTTCTCAACTGGAGTGAATGTTACAGTCTGAATTGTGTCTGCAGACAACAGGCTTATTTTATAAGGTTTAAAAAGCTTATCCTTTACAATGGGACAGTGAAGGGAGAGCTCTGTGTTCAGTACACGTGCAGTATGTGCACAGGGCACAGAAGTTCACAGGGTCCTGTCTGCGGGGACATTTGGGTACATGAGTGCCTTATACAAATGTTTGACTCGAGGCTCATTTGACTCCTCATTAGTGGTTGAAGGTTTATCCTCCCCCAGCTCTCACGCCTGAGAGGAGCAATGTTACAAGCAACACATGGCAATGCCACACATACCTCGTGAAACCAGGAAAATTCCTGATCTGCAGAGTTTCAAAGCAGCTCCTAGGCCATTCGGCCTGCACAGGAGGGGCATGGAGAAGCAGTAGTGTATTCTACAGGCTACAGAGGAGTCACTTGATAAGCACTGTATAGGACAGATATATCCTGTGGAAGATAAAGACCTGAGGGCTCTCTGCTATATGGCTGTGCCCTTTTTCTGCCCCCAGGCAGGAAAACCACAACCGGCTGGTTGCTTTCAGACCTCTCCCGTCCTACCTCAAGATTTATTACAGAACATTTAAGCCTGAAAATACAAAAGCTCTGCAAACAGGGAAGCACAGCCATAAATGTAAAGAGGCCTCAGTGGCTATAAATCAGTAAAGCTCAATTGAAATCAATATAAAGCCATAGTTCAGCCTAATATAGGCCCAGCAGAGATGCAGGCCTACTGGTCAGCACTGAGTTCTGCCCACGCTTGTCCACTGATGGCTGGCAGAAGCTGTCTTGGGCTTATTTACTCTAGTTGGCAAATTCCCTTAGAGGAGACTTCAAATTCAGCATCATACAGTCCAGCATAGCTTTTTTTCCCTGCCCGTAATTGCTGGGGCTGGGCCAGCAGCTGCTGTACAACTAAGTGGAGGAGAGCTGGCCTGCACATTTGAGGACATGGAAGGAAAGCAGCCTACCAGATAACACCTATAAAAGAGCTTGGAAACCACTGACACAGACTAATTGCTTATTGCAGAGCAGGTTTCCCACTCCGTAGGCTCAGTGAAGTTTGATGTAACCTTCCTAGTTACATCCAAAATCCTTCCCGCAGGACAGACATTAGAACATAACTTGTTTGTCCAAGTCCTGCTCAGGGTTCCTAGGAAATACTCCAGGGACTGGGGAGGCAAGGAGAAAGAATCAGATAACATGAGCATCCCCCTCACTGAGCTTGTGTAGAAAGAAACATCTGCCTCACATCTGGGCTCAGCCACCCACCATTTATTCCTATCTTCAACCTAACACATAAAGCTAGGCATCTTCATTACCCCTGCCCACCTCAATGAACAAATGTGGGCAAAAGGCATCTGATTAGAGGCTGAGTTGGCTGAATGTCCCGCATAGAGCTGGAAGGAACTAAACAAGGGGACGGAAGAGAAGAACTCCCACACAGGAAGACATGACAAAGCAGCAGCCTGTGGAAACATCCAACTCTGAACAGAGCAGAGGCTCCATTCCCCACCTAATTGCTCGCCTTCGCTTCCTCCCTTTCTCAGGGAGATGCTGGCAACACTGATACTCCTGCAGTACATCACATCAACCCTAGAAAATTCCTTCACAAATAACCGTGTCTTCAGCACAAGCTGAAGCAGCAGAGCTGCTCCTCCTTGCAGGCAAAGGCCACAATACGGTTCAGGAGGACACCAGACCTCCAGGGTGGGCTTACTGCGATGCAGTATCCACAGAGTCCATACAGCCAGGACATGCCGTACCTACACTGTTTGCTCACACCTGTATTTCACGTCAGGAATGCTTTGGCAAAAATCCATGTTGTGCAGCTGGAATAGTCGGTGCCAAACCACTTCTCCCCTGGAATGGCATTTCAAGTTTCTTTGATCAAACAGTAGCCTGACAAAGCATCCTGAGAAAATACTATATCCTCTCCTGGTTTCTTGACAAGTACTGGTAAATATATCATTTCCACCTTTTCCGTCTCCTAATTTACTCCTTTTATCAGCATTAGTGACAAAAAGGTTCTAATTAGGTAGTGCTAATCAGGTAGAATGGCATGCGATTGACGACTGAGAAGTCACTATCTGTTCTCCGAAAAACAGATTGGCTATTTTTCTCAGAGAAGCAGGAGATTTATCAATAGACAAAAGGATGCAAAACCCAACAGATACGGTATAATTACACATCAGGACTATACACTTTATTTTGACATAAACCTAAGAGGATTAGTGGGTGGTAAAAGCTCTTTTGGAGGGGTGAACAACCAATATTACTCATAAAGGAAGAACTACATGAGCTCAAAAATAGAATTAGGAAAAAAATAAATGAGATTTTGGGGAATTAGTGTTGTTTTTTTTTTTTTTTCCCCCTTTTTCTTTTTAAGTTAAAGGACTAGTTAAAAAAAAAAGTGTAGTAATTCCAATGAAGAGTTTTGACATATATGACAACTGACTAATTCCAGTAGTTTCGTCCTTTTCAAACATTTTGATTTAACTACCAGCAATGAATATTCTAAATACATTTTTCAGTAACAGAAACAAAATAAACCTGCCAAGTGGCACTTAACTTGCAATATTTTATACAAGACAACAGATAAGAATAGGCCATTCATTCCAGCATAAAAATCTTTCCTCTATTTATTTCCACTGTTTATGAGTTTGGGGGCTTAAAATCTAAATGAGTTATTTTAAGCTGAAGCATGGAAATAAATCTCATGACAGGATTTGTCCATCTGATGATAACCTCAAAGTTCAACAAAAAGCAGTCGTTTGTCCTACATTTCTAAAATGCATAGATGTATTTTACTCATATTACTTCACTTGCAAATGAGGCCGCTTGTATTTTGAGATGAAATAAAGAAAATTTGTGACATCTGCTATTTTGTGTATTAATGGAAAAAAACCCTAACCTTACCCAAAATTATTCACTTCCAATGAAATTTATGGTCTGCATAAAAGAGAGGAGTTGGCAGTCAAAAATTAACATTTGCTTGTTTATCCAGTATCAGTATTCAGCCTTCTAAGGAAACAGTATTTTTCTTTCAGCTAAAACTAGGTAGGCCTGAACAACATTCCTCCTAGACAAGCACCAAATGTTTGAAATGCTCCTCAGATATTCAAAAAAAAAAAAAAAAAGCATGCACAAGTTCATTATGATCCTGGAAACCCTCATAAATACTTTTTAGATATTTAGCAATTTTCCATAGAGAGCCAACAAAGCTATGAACATGATTTCCATTTTTTTGACAACTTCAGATACAGATTTGGAATATTCTACACCTGAACCAACCAGCAAACCGTATGTCTACGAAGCCATTCTGAAGCATATTTTGATTTGTGGCATTACAAAATTGTGCACGTATCAGGTTTTTCTTAAGTCTTGTAAGAGCAATGGGACAAATAAAGAAATACCCTCCACACGCTACCTTCTCAGCAGCACACATCCCGGTGTGATAATGAACTGACAGGTGTCATTGTCGACACTATACCCTACTGCAAAAACACACACACAAAATGGTAATTATCAAAACTTCTAGTATTTTGTCATCTGGACGTATATATGGATTCTTATAATCTTCACAGAATACTGAACAGAGTAAGCAAGTGGTAAACTTGGAAATGTGCTGTCTGGACAGGGAGAGTAAAGAAAACTTTGTGGGAATATGCCATTCTAGGGGTGTGTTAAGAGACTAGCACAGGACTGAGAGAAGGTGCAGAGTAATAAGGAGAACCCTCCAGGGAAGTGGCCGGAATGCAAGAAACGACTGGATTTGTGCATAGGAAGAACAAGGAAGTCAGAAAATACATTGTAAAATTAATTTAAACTCCAATTTCTGCGCGTAGTAATAACAAAGCAAGGAAACATTTTTATTTTTGAGATATTTCATGTTTCACTGTTCTGAAGAATTCAACTCACCCGAGTACGCCCAGTAAGGATCCCCCGAAGCCTTTCGCCTCCGTATCTGCACAGAACTACCATGTCTGTTTTCATGCAGAGAGCCAACATAACCTTCAGTCAGAGCTGTGAAGAGAAGAAGCAGGAATTGTTAGGAAACTGGTATTTACTCCCTGGAGTTTACACTGTAAAGCTTAAATCTTTGCTGAGCAGAGACTACAAAGCTGGCATTGCTTAAAAATAAAAATAAAACAGGCAAGTTCCTCATCCATGGAAACCCACCATCCAAAGATGATTCTGAGAAGCCAGGACTCACTGATACCATTATTCTGATTTGGCCATGCCAGCCTACACTCCCGTAATTTCCATAAGGATTTTCTGATATACACAAGCAAACAAATGTAAGCTATGACAACTCATCTTCCTCTGCCTAGACCTTAAAGATTGTCATTAGAGAAACAAGCTACCAAACTAATAATTGTAAATCTACACACAAATTATCAAGGTCCTTAAAAGAATACAGAAGCAAGATTTCATGTTATCCTTTTTATCGCAACTACATCTATTTTAAACCACGTCTTAAAATCCCACGTAGAACAGCTTCATTCAGGACAGAATGAATCTCCTCCACACACAGCCTGCAGGCCTGAGCCCAGAGCACAGGGCGTAATAGTCTCAACAAGAGCAAGGCTCAAGTAACATCACCTCCCGTGATTAATTGAAGCAAAGCAGACATGTAGCGCTCCCTTATAGACAGGAAGGTTGCACACATCAGACGACTATCCAGTGTGCAATACACATGCTTTATGACATGAAAGAGAGGGGCCAGTAAAGAAGAAATTCTTGTAAAAATTCACAAACTAGGAGGAATTAAATTCATCAACCAAAATAGAAAATCACGCATCCCACATTTTTTCTTTTAATACACCCAAACATTTTTTTCTTGTAAAGGATCACACGGATTTCATGAGGAAGATTTCATTTTGTTTGCTCATCTTTTTACATGGAAATTTGTTCAGTGTTTCTATGTATCTGACTGAATCAAACCGGAGGTGCATGACTTCACAAATTCCAGTAACTAGTCTATAACAAATTCAACCACCTTCCTCAGAGCACCAGAGCTGAAAACTTTTGTGCTGTAGTAAACACACACAGACAAAAACCCTTAGATCTGCGCACAAAGAACGTGAAAAACAAGCATGCACTAACTGACTCTATGGCAATTCAAGTCCAACTGATCTCAAACCGCTTATCTGATAAATAACTAGCTGAATAATTCAAATTAAAACATTAGAAAATCACCCAAAGTATCTCTACCCATACGCAGTCACTGCATGGCTGAATACCTCTGTAGACAGCCTTCAATCTGCAAATGGCTCATGGATTTCTGCAGATTTTTGGAATCCTGAAATGGTAGGGAAGTCATGCAACCTTGGGAAAGGCACTGCAGGTTTGCCCCTGCCAATTTTTTCTCGTGTGAGTAAAGGTACTAATTGTGCAATTTATTACGAGCCTCTGATTTGAATGAGTTTTCCAGATTTCTTGGCAACTTTCTAAATACTAATTGACTGCAGGCTGAACAAGAAACACTGGAACATATCATGCTACCAGGATTTGTAGGCAACATTACATCATGTACCTTATTCTCTCTTCTGATTTACCCTCATGTGTCTACCTGGTACAGAGGCAACAAACATCTGTATAAACAGGAAAAAACAGGTAAGGGATGCGGAGACCCAAACTGCCTTGGCGAAAAAACTGAGCAAAGATGAGAGACCATGAAAATCCAAGGAACAGAACACAGAACTAACCTAGCTGGGTCACTGGAAAGACCATCAGAAAAACTAGCCCAATCTCTCAAACACAAACACTTGCATCCTGGGAAACACACTTGAAGCCCCCCCATTACTAAAAAATGAAGGAGAGCAGCAGCTCTTTTCTGAGCTTGCTCTACAGAGAGGAAGCAATTTATTTTTATTTTTTCCACCCCAAAAAAAGCTATGATTCCTGCAGGCAGAAGGAAAATTTCACCCTGGTACCTCCGAGGATAAGGTACTCCTGCAGGGAGGTGTGTGCTCAGTGAGCCTTTCTGTGTGCCCTGCCATCGGAAGAAGGAAACTACATCCAGATAATCTGTATTTATTGAAGGGAAAAAGGATCTGAGTCAGTACAGAACATCTGAAACTGTAAAGCCCTTTGTAATCCTAGCTTGAACTGAAGAGCCACATGGCAACCATGGTGCGGCTATGAATCATACTATTGATTTTCAGTATCCTCTGTGCAGAAAATTAAATTATGCAAATCCAGGCCTTTATGAATGCCTAACTTCAATGTGAAATTGAACATTTGCTTTAGTCAGCATCTTACTTATGCAATTAAAAACCTGGCATTCTGGTGAATATATACAGTTTACGTTTTTTGCATGGACACTTAATAGCTTTGTACATTTATCTATACTTATAAATAGTGAAGAGCCATGTTAGACACAAATTTAATTCCACCAAAAGAATGTTACAAACTGAGAGGGGAGCTCAAGTATTTGTCAAGAAAACTGTGGAAGGAAACTTGCTCGTTATGCTGCTAAACATCTTCTGTAGGACTGAAAGAGAAACAAATTGATACGTCCTAAATAAAATCCCGAGTGACTGTTAGGCAGCCCATCGTTAATGACAATAGTCCCCTTACAGACATGCAGTAATTCCGCAGTCATCAGCAATTTTGAGAAGATATATGTTTATTGGATAGCTGCAAAAACTCTGGGAAAAGGATGACAGGTCAAGATCTCCGGCCGTGCTGTAACTGGGAAGGTAATGGTCTGTCTCCACCAAAAAAACATGACACTGCCTTCTTGCCAGGCTGGCTCAGCTCCCCAGCCTGCTGATGGCGGGGCCAGGCATTCTGCACAGCGCCGCACACATGTTAGGAGAAACCACTGTGGGAACAAGCAGCTATTGCTGGCGGTACCTTACACTGGCAAAGTCATCGGGAAGCCAATCTCGAGGTGCTTTTGTTCTGCAGGGTCAGCTGGGGTCAGTGGCGTCTCCTGCACTGGGCGCTGCGAGGTACAGGACAGAGCACACAGTGCATTTTCAGGTTTGCCTGTCTTTTGGAAAAGCTGAAAATACATTTTGTCCAATCCAAAACTCAACTTTCATTTCTACCTTCCACAGATCAAAGTCAGGAAGAGCGAAAGTATCAAAGTCAAATTATTTCAAAAAAGAAGGAGCTTTAAATATATCAAAACCTCACTACATTTCAGACAGCTTACTTTTTTTCAGATTTTGGGAAGGACCAGGGATGTACTTTTCTACCAAATCAACTTGATGACACCAGTGCAAATTTAACAGGCATCTCAGTGTTGCTGAGCCTGCCTCTTTCAGTGGAAAAGCACACAGCTAAAAGATTTCATTCAGCTCCAGCCATTAGAGCACATTTATCCATTTTTGTGCAACGCTCCAATTCCACTGTTCCAGAAGGTATACATGCAAATAAGAGACTAACTCAACTGACATCTTCTCTTGTTTCTAATAGGAGAACAAGTTTTGGAGAAAATATTTACGAGAGTTAAGTTATTAACACCAATCACAACAGGTTTCCACAAGTCTTTCTCAGCTGGGAGACAGTTAACAGCTCGAGAACAGAGAGCAGCCAAGTGATTTCCTGCTCCACTCCCACAGAATTGGATGCTGGAGAAAAGCCAGCAATTAGATGGGCTGGTCCGGCACGGAGCAAACTGGGGAGGCTCCGCTCTTCTGGGAACCCTGGAAAAGTGGGGGAAGTGGAAATTGGGACAATAGGAGGGGCAGGAACACGCTCCAGGAAGGCTCAAAATGGACCAGCCAAAATAGAGGGGTGGGGGGGAAATAGGCGCGCACAGCAGGAGACAGAGAGAAAGAGAAGGGAGAGCAGAAGACCTTGTCCTGCAAAGCTTGATGTGATACATCACGCCAGTGCTGACGGCAGAGGAGCAATGAATACCATAATGTACGTCCAGAGACTTGCAAATACACGACTGAAAAAAAGACGGGGACCAATCTGACACTCAGATACACAAGCATGAAATTAAATCCTGAGCAACTCTGGCTGCTGGTGCAGTGCCGGTGCCTGCGAAGCGTAACACCTGCAGTTGGTGGAGTTGTGCTGGTGCCTATCACGACCACTTCTGCAGGGAATAGAGAATCCTTCAAAGCTAACATGGAGAAATCTCTCACACACAATTTCATATAATTTTAATCGGTACTGAACGCTACATGATTCTAGATGATGTGCTAAATTAATCAGCCCATGCCGCATATCTGCAGACAGCAAATGCAACGCGATGCTGGGATATTCCTTAGCATTCTGATCAGCTTTCCATTTACTCTGCCTCAATATATTAAGTTTCCAATAAAAATTACTTGATAAGTGCCCTCAAAGGTATGATAAGGTAATTCCAGCCTGAATACCTTACTGGTATTCACAGTTCACATGAAAACGCAAAATTTTATCCCCAATCTACCTTAAATATAAAACTATCATACTGTTCAGAGAGATTATACCCTGGGCATTAGTGTTTAAATGGTATCAAGCCATCCGCTGTGTCAGAAAAAATCCTTTAAGGTCGGTACTTTACGTCTGAATGATGAAATCATTAGTTATGATGGTAGATTAACTAGATGGTGTGCCAAACTCAGATTCTTTTATGCCTTCTCCAAAGAGGAAGGTCGCACACTAATTTGTTGCCGATTAAAATGGTACAGAGACAACGGCACACGCGTAGCCCAGCTCATGCTCGCTCAGTAACTTGCCACTGTGGCAGTTGAGTCAGTCTTAGTCCCGGTCTCTGATGCGGACACACTTCTCGACTGATGTAGTTCAGCCTGGTGCTACTGCTGGAGAACAAGGCAGCCTTTGGAGACAGAGGCTTGGCTACCGGAATCTGGAGAGGTGTTACACCATGAAAACTCAAATAGGGAGAAATAAAAGCTTGGTAGTATTTAACCAAAAAGCATTAAATCATAAGGAACACCAGCAATTAGCCCTTTATCAATTTGATGCCTGTAAAAAGCAAGCTTTTTCAGAACAATGAAACTACTATTTTTTTGTAGAAGATGATGCAACAAGGCCTCTTTCTTGTAAAAGGGGTGGGGGCACAGGAACATTACCTGAAGGGCTTTTTCATCATCGGGAGTTTCAGAGATCACTGAGCCAAGACACTTGGCCATCTGCAAGCCTGAAGCTTCAAGCAGATCTCACGAGGAAGAGGAAAAAAAAAAAAAAAAAAAGCAGTATCTCCATCTAGGCATATTTATTGTATTTTGGACTGTGCTAAAGTGAAGCAGGTAAGGTGAAGACACTGCAGTGCTATGCATTGTAACACGTGCTCTGCTGACAATGTGACAATGGTTTAGGCTTCCCAGCAATTTCTTATAATAAATGTTGTGAAATGGGCTAGAGGGGAAAAAAAAAAAAAAGGTTTAATATGGACAACTTCCTAAACAAAACTAGGCTATTTGTCTCAAATATTTTACCGTCCTTTGACAGCAAATAAATCTGAAAATATTTCAGGCACAGCTAATCCATTCTGATAGTGCATTACTTTCAAATGGACTCCTCAGTCCTGAATTCCTATATTTTGGGAAGATTATTTTGTATCTTGCCAAAAAAGGATGAAATTTAAAACAACATATGGTGGTCAGACAACATCAACAAATTCTATTCTCAATGAGACTTTTTCCTTTGATTCTGCTGCAGAGTTTTCTTCTGATTATCAGATAAAAGACACGGTCTATTCTCCCATGAATGCGTACACATTTTCACAAATAGCTTCCCATTAATGAAATAAGGGAGTTACAATCACGAGTTTCTCATGACTGAGTGAAATAACAGACAACCGAAAGCAGCATCTGCCAAGAGATGCATATCCCTTTCCCAGATGACAGTCACCCAAACAGCCTTTCGGTTCCTGTGTGAGCACAATCTACAGGGCTATTCTTAAAGGTGACACGGGACTCTTCACACCATTCCTTCTGCTGTTCACGTGCCCGATAGATGATGTGGCAGCAGCGCAGAGCCTAAGAGCAGGAACGCAAATGGCAGGCCTGTACAGGAACCAACCAGCAGACTGAAGTTTGAAGATGGAAGGTAGTCCAGGGAACATGCTGTCAAACTGGGGGGATTAAATTAACTAGTGGAATTAAAATCCCTTATCCCAAAAAGTCACTAGGTGCATTAACCCTCTGTAACCCACTGAGTTCAAAGCCAGTGAGCTGTATTCTGCATTACTCCAATGTATCAATACACCGGCAGTCCCAAAACATCAGAGCTGATGTAGATAAGCAACAGAAGGCAGATTTTCAGTGCAGCCTTTTCTTTAAATTACAAAGGATGGGGTTCAAGGGTGACAGGGAAGTCTCTTACTTGAGCCAAACCAGAGCAAGGACACGAAAGTGCCCCACATGCCAAGTGCTTCCAGATTTTCATGGCAGGGCAGACCCCCTCCCAAGAAGAGCAAACCCAAGGCTCCCCAGTTGTGGCCAGTTCCCCCAGACCCTCCTCTCAGCTTCACAGCAAAGCTCATTAGCAAGGCAGCCAGGCAGCTTCGAGCGGCATTAATGACGCCCCATTAAGAAGACTCAGAAAAAGAAGCTTGGGAGGCCAGGAAGAGACAGATGCTGTCGGATGATTAGAAAGGGCTTGGTTTTGCATTTTCATGGCTTATACACTTTGCTGGCATCAGCTGTGCAAGACATGACATGGCTGGTGAACTCGGACCACAGATATCAACTGGCATCACCTGCAGCACTTCTGCTGGAAGAAGCAAAGTCAGCCAGACAACCAGCAGTGCCAACAACCTCCTTCTCAAGATAAAAACACACAAATTAAACTAACTGCAACATCACCCTTTCCACAAGGACAGTGTACTGCAGCACGGTGTCTGCCAGAGGGCTTGTGGAATATAGTCGAAGACTTCTCTGACTGCAATACACGAGCTCAAACCTACCAGAGTGTGAGCAACACAGCAGGAAAAAGAAACAGTCTGCTATCTTTTCCCCTGAGAAGATGTAGAAACACTGAGCAGAAAACACAGCCCAGGCAACTGCACTCCTCCTCTAGGATGGAGGGGCTGCTGTTCAGACTGCAGACAGCGTGTGATGGCGGTAGGTGAGGGCCCCACTTTGGAACCACTCATCCCACATCACCATATCCAAACCCGGATTAAAACCTTTGTCTCATTGAGCCATTCTCTGACACTTCCCCCACATAGAGATATACTCCATTTTACTTTAAGACTAAGTTTTTCAAACAGACAGATATTCTAGGTATCTAATATGTGATACTTTAAAGAAGACTAAGTCACATTACATCCTGAAAATTGAACTCCTTTTAGACTCTTCTGATTTGGGCAGTCAGACAAAAAATAATTGGGTGCACCTGACAACCCCGTAACCTTAAAAACCCTTGGCCTGTGCATCCTGCACAGTCCCGCAGACTTCTGCTAACCATCATTATCTGCATTTCTTAAAAGGAGGAATCCTCTTCCTTGTTCATCACCCCTCCATATGGTACCTCAGAGGGGTCATGTCAGTGCTGAATTTTACTCATAACAATGCATAAGGCAAACAAGGAAATAAAACTTCTGAGCAGAGCTTCATATGCAAGGCTGACCTCCACAGGAAAGCCAATGCTCCCTCAGCCAGTGCTGACTGAATTGGAGCAGATACGAGGGAGAGAAATGGATAAACTCAGTTCTCCAGCATCTAGGATAGCAGGGTCAGGCTGAACCAAGACAATGAAAATCCAGGTATCAGGGTAAAATAACTACTCGAGCCAGCTCCAGCATCTCTGCACTGTTTCCCCAGGGGCAAGCTTGAAGTCAAGCCTGGAGCCAGCTGGAACCCAGCGGCTGCTCGGTGTCCTTGTGCAGAAGGGACTCAAGTCCATCAGCACAGGCAAACTGAGAAGGGGCCATCTGGGTCTCGTTATTCATGGTACAGTTTATCTGGAAAATGTGTAAGCCACACATACATAACGGCAACCTGTTTGAAGGGTCAATTAACAATGGCAAAAGGGGGGCTTTATTTCACTTCTCCTTTTAGTGCAAGTACCTAAACCTTAAGGGTTTTACAACAGAAACCACCATGGCAGTAACCACCTGTCTCACTCTTTCTCACATAATTAGGTGCTGCAGCATGCACTGTGTTAGAAGAGCAACCTCTGAACAGCAAATAAACGTGACCTTAATGGAGCACTTTGTAGCTTCACTTCCTTGTTTAATGCAGAATCACAGAGATTTTCATTCCACTAAAGCTAGCAACGCTCCCCAAAACACACAGACTCATACAACATCACCAGTTTCACCTCTCCGCTCAGGAAACAATTTGCTTGTATCCACTGCTGGCATTTATCACAGCACAGCCTCATTATGTTTTCAAAACATATTCCCATAAGTCACATACCAGAAGTATCTTGATAACAAAAAAGGCCAGAATATTCAAAATAAACACAGCACAGACTTAGTGATGCAGACCTGCTCTGCGCCTGACTTCTGTCCACCTGGGCTGCAGTCTTGCCAGACACAGTCACGCTTCCCTGCAGGTAGCCTACAATTTCATTTACTCATCATCCCATTAAAGCCACAAAGGTGCTACAGTGAAGACACGCACATATATAACCATCACGGCCTTCGCTACTCTCCTGACCACTGGTACGAGACTACTACTGTAATCCTTAAACACTTCAAATAGCATCCTCTGCTCCTTTCCTTCCTAACATTTACATAAGGGCAATACCACCAAGAACAAGCGATATCAAAAGCCTCCTAGCTCAGACTGCATTCTTGCATAAGAGTACGCCACATCTCTCCTGATGGAGAATTCAGCATTGACGCTGCAAGGAGTCCTCACTCCGAGGCTGCCCTCCAAACTCACCTGCCTCTAACACCCAGGGAGCAGCAAGCTCAGCATTCATTCAGAGAAAATACAGGGCACAATGCTGATTTCATTCACACTGAGAACAGCGAGGCACTTTATGAAGCCAACAGAGCTGCTCCCACTGCATGGCACGAGATCAAACCCGCCCCATTATAAAGTCTTCAGAGACGGGGGCCCTGTCAGCTAATAAAAATTCCTCATTCTTTATACAAAATGATTTTTTTAACCCGTGTCCTTTGGCCCATTTAACAATTTATTGACTGTGTGAAATAATGTGAGGCCACATCAATCTCTTCCTGGTTATTTGGTTCAGGCTCTCAAATTAATGCAGAAGGTGGAAAGCTCAATAAAGAACTATTTAAGAAAAGAAAGAGAAATGCTCCAGTCCCACTGTGAGATATCTTCCTCTCAGTTTGCAGTCAGGTCTCTCCATCTATGGCTGCACAATCTCCTGGAGAAAAGATGGAAGGGCATAAATGAGCATGCTCCCCTGGATCGAGCAGAAATAATTTTAGATTTGTATCACTCTGCACTGAAACAGATCTGCAGCGCTCAGGTAGCCAGATTTAGTGCCTCCAGCATGTGACAGCAAATCCAGCCAGATCCACAAAAATTATTTTAGGATCAAACTTAAAAACTGAGTAGAGCCGGGGAAACAACCATTCATATTTATTTGTGTAAAAATGTATTTAATTTAGCTTATGGTCTACAAAATAGTGTGTTTTTTCCATCTTTTTATGCTGACAGCTTGCATTACAAACAGATTCTGTAACAGAGGGTTTCATCCACATTTATTTCCCAAAATACAAATCTGAAGTGGAAACTGAGATAAATGGAGATTTTTGTGCTGACCAAACAAGTTCCTAGTCAGGGATATATGCCCCAAAAACATGACCTACCATTTTGAGAGCTCTCATTTTCTTCCAAGCAAGCTTCATTGCTCAAAGGGAAAAGATTGTACAAATGCTACAGAGCCAATCTGAAATGATTCAAACTTCCTATTTACTTTGCAGTGCACCATCAGTAAGTATTTCACCCAGACAAGAAGTTTTCTGGAAGTTTCCCAGCAGGAAGCCCTGGCGCTGTATAGGCTCCAAAACTAATACTTGGTTCCTTGGTCATTTGTCCCCAGAGAACGCAATGAAGATCTCAGCACAACCCCCAGTTCTGCTGAGAGCAGGAGTACTAAGGCCTTGGCAGCAAGAACAGAAAAGCACTAACAGAGCTCAGATGAAGCAAATAGATAAAAATTGCTAGCAATGATGCACATTTTATAACCATACAGAGACAGTACGCAGCACAGTCTGAAAAGGCAAGGGGTCACTCTTCATCCCTACACAACCAATTTAGCCATCTGGAGGACACTGCTAATGCCACACTCAGTAAATGTAAATGATGCTAAACCAAAAGAAGGAAAAGCAAGCAGGAAATACCTCAAAAACATTCAACTGTCTGGCAAGCTCAGCGAAATAGGCTGATGTAAGTGAGACATCCTACAGAAGATAGATGTAAGGCAATGCAGTTGGGGAGAAATAATAATCAGTGCAGGAATGAAGTGAGAGACTGCTGTTTAGAAAGCAGTAATGCAGAAAGACTTGAGCATTAGGGTGGATAATGAATTAGATGAAAGTTCATGCTGCAATACCACTGCAGAAAAAGGCAATTGCTATCCTGGGGCACATGCACAGAGATACTGGAAGCAATAACTCAGATTTAGACAGTCTTTGGCAAGACTGTCACTGCAGTGCCACATGCTGTTTGAGGCCCATTACTCAAAAAAGAAAAAAAGGAGGGAAAATAAAAAAAAAGGCTGCTTCCCCCCCTTCTTTTAAAACCAAAATTTAAGACAGTGCTTGGTGGGGCAGGGAGGGAAAGGGATGCTGCCTTCAATAGCAGCCCTGAGCCCCACGCTGAGGGGGTCTGAACAGCCCCGCCACAGGCGGCTCAGCCCTGCCTTGGTTCATGCTCCCATCCTCTGAGGCCTTGAAGGCGCCACTCCACTCCCCACCTCCTTGTTTCATCCATCAATTTTCATAACAAGCCTCATAGTTAGATTTTAGAGCACTCCGAAGTGTTGATCTTCAGGCGAGAAGTGCTCTCACAGCACAAGAGTGAAAGAGGAGATGAAGAGCTTCGTCAGGAACAAAGGGATGCTTTCACCTCGAGGTGGGCACAGTGGGACTCCAACACGCACCACCTCTGATGCACGGATGGGCCTGAGAGGAAATGCTCAGCGCACACACGTGCTTTTGTGTGTTTGTTTTTTTTTTTTTTTTTTGGTGAGATTTGCTTGAGCACCAGGGCATGTCGGCTGAGGGTGGTGGTCACAACACAAGGGATCAGCAGCCGAGGCACCCGGCCTTCGCAGCCGCTTCCCTCAGGTCCCACAGTGCAGCACCAGCATGGAGGAATTCAGCTCTGGCAGGAGGAGAAGGTGGCTGGAGAGCTGCAGGCCCAACACCCAAACATTCTGGGGCACAGAGGTTTTCCCTATTCATGCCTCAACCACTCTGCAACATTCCTCGGTTTCCAGTGTTACTAATCCTACAGTTATTACAAAAATTTTAATTATTAAAATTCACAACAAAAGCGCTGTGCCCAGGGAGCACAGTGAACAGTCCACAGCCTGAAAAACGCAAGTATTTGTTCTTTTTTAAGGATTGTAAGAATCCTCATGATGACCTCAGCCAACCTGCACAGTAAATTTGTTGACTGCTGCAGGTTTCTCACTTCCCAAGCAGATTGGGTTGGCTATTTAATAACAATATGACTTTGTGCTTAGACTCAGCCCGAGAATGGTGCTCCCTGCCCACAGGAAGCTGAACGCTCCAACAGTAACTGCCCCCAGGTGAGTTAAGTCCAAAGTGGGTGCATGTGTTTCACAGTTGCTATTTCCGTATTTTATGCTTCTTTTATGCCTTCATTGTGAACTGTAACAATATCTCTTCCCATGTAGCCGGTATGAGCGTTAAAAACAAATTCATCCTTTTATACAATGCTTGAGAGATTTCTTTATGGTAATGGCGTATGTTCCAGTTCGTCCACAAAAAGGAGATATTAATATCACAACAGGTATTCAGTCTTACTCTAAACAATTTAAAAATACATTACAATAAGGAAATGACTTTGTAAATAATCAATGCATTAAACACCAACAGCAAATCAGTGCTTGCTCCGTGACAGCGTTAGTCCTATTCATTACAGGGATCTGCAAAGCTGTATCTTACAGCTATAAAGAACTTCTATCAATTCTGCACAGACTACCAAAAGTGAGTTTTCTCTTAAAAAAAAAAAATTCACCATTAAGTATGCTTTTATTGTTGCCTTTTTTTTTTTTTTTAAAAAAAAAACATTCTTCATACACACTGTAGTCTTTGCCAGAGAAATCAAAAGTAAGACGATTCGTAAGAAAACCTCAAGTTGTCGCCTGTCTTTTTTAACCCCCGATTCTTATTTTGTAAACAAGAAGCTCAAAGCAATCAGTTCCAGTCAGACTTTTCAGCTTTGGATTTAAATCCTTTCATGACTTCTTCAAAAACCACGCATCAAAACTTCAGAGGGAGGCGGGGGATGAGGACTCTTGACATTGCAGTTTTCTCTGATGAACGAACTGATGTATTACAAAGAGGCATCTATTTACTCAAGCTACTTGCCAACTGACAACCAAATCCAATTTGAACACAGGACTTTAAATAGCTATAAAATAAGTTAGGAATGATTAGCAAAATATCATCTACTGTGTGCGATTAGATTTAAAGCAGCAGGAAAATAAAGACTGATACTGAAACACGATGTAAAGCACATTTGGCAGCTGATAGTATCCATGTTAACACAGCGTGTACAAAGACCATCTTTGCCCCCACGGAGTATATCCCTCATTACTGCACTGCTCTGAAAGGCACTAAAAAGATACAAACATGAGATAAGAAGTTAGTTTAAGCAGATCTTCTGAAATACTAAGCTAAGCTTCTGGCAAAGCTGGCTCTATACACCATCCTTTTAAGATGGATACGAGGACCCGCCAGGATTTTGGAAATCCAAAAGAAAACCATTGAAGACCTACAAAAACCCTGGCAAACGATGACCTCAAAAAAAAAAAAAAAAAAAAGTCATGGAAAAAGGGCAGAGAGGCTGAGAGGTGGAAACTGAACTGCAGCAATGGGCCAGAGTCAGTCTCAGAGGATGAGGACACATGAGACAAGAGTGAGCCACAGTCAAAATGAGGAAAGCTAGTTTAAAAGAGAAAAAGGTCCCAGAATCCAAATGACAGACTTGAAAACTAGTCTTATCAACAACTTGTAGAGAGAAAAAAAAAAAAGAAAAGAAAAGAAAAAAACACCAGAGGATGTATTTTAATAATCAAACTGCTCAGTGACAAAACCCTGGAGACGTGTTTAGGTGGGTGGATGGAGAAGGAAGACTATTTCTTGGAGAAATGATGCAGAAAGAACCCAAAATGCTCAGACAATGGTATGGTTATGTTGACAAAGGTCTGGCTTGAAGAATACATGCAGGTGGCAAGTGTGACAGCTGAGCATGACAAAAGCACTGATCATAACTACCAAAAAACAATGGTTTGGGACAGGAACACAATAGCCCCTTCTAGCCCCAGTTACCTGGAGCAGAAGCACGGACAGAAGGATGAAGCGGTGACTGCAGAAAGGCACTGCCACAGCAGATGGGAGACAAGGCAAGGGGAAAGAACCCAAATGTGGGACAAATCAAATACCAGCAGAAAGACAAGGAAAGGTCAGTGAGAGACCCGGAGGTTATCTGGTCTGTAATCCTCAGAAGTGCTAGCAGCTGACCTCTCCCCAAACGAAATGGGAGCTGTGGAGGCTTGCCCTATCTCAAGCCCAACAGAGCTCCTGTCACTTAGAATTATTCCACCTAGGATCAGGGACTGCCAAAGTTGTTGCTGAGAACTCTTCACAAATATGATGGCACTGATTACTTTCTTATCAGTAATCAACTTCTCCAAGTGTAAATAGCATCAATAATTAAAAAAAAAAAAAAAAAAAAAAAAAAAAAAGGCAGAGCAGGCTGCTTTTGCAATTTCCAGCCCGTTTGCTGCAGCAGAGCTGTGTTAACTGCAAATGAACCAAGCCCCAAATTAAGCAACAAGTAATCAATAACTACTCATTATTTTCTGTATGGGTAGGGAAAGGAAAAAGGTGCTTCTCAGGTCACTGTATGGAATACATCAAGTCGGGAAGAAAGAAATCCTTGAGAAAGCTGCAAGTTCTTAATTGCCACTGAGGTCTAACACAGCTGAGATTTATCAGCACTCTCTGCATTCATGCCCCTTCAAATTAGATCAGTGAGAAGGTGTTGCACTGTGTCATTCACAAATAAGGGCCTTAGGAAGGTTAGTGTTTATTTGCACTATATGAAATTCAAGGAACAGTAAAATTGCGACTTTTCGAAATAACTTTCTTCCTATTATATAAAACATCACAATTACAGGGTGGTGGGGAAGGTGTTTTTTTTTTTTTTTAAACATCTGAATAAATTTTGTATTAAAGAGCTTTTAAAATATTTTTAAAATATATATTGGTGCCAGGATATGCTAGTAAAAGCTTGGCACTATCAGAAATTGGACTTCTTCAAAATATATCTATGTTAATTTCCTTTTTAAAAAATTACTATAATCTAGTAAAAATCTAGTTTCCAGCCAGCTATATTAATATTTCAATTTGGTAAATTATTCTTTTAAAAAAGTTTCTAATAAAGTAGCACTTGCTATGTGTCTTTTAATAAGATTACATTTCTATTTATGATGTTATAACACAATGTATTAAAAACAAAAGAAAGATTACCACAGGAGGAATAGAGGTGTCTTCCTTCATTTTAAATTTAATTTAAAGTAGAGGAAAAGGATTTTTCTTTTAAATTAATATTTCCCTTAGTGTTATGAATCCCATCTTCAACTATTGAATGAGAAGCAGGAAAAGAAGTTCTACTACTTTTACACAAACTCAACAAAAATGCAAAGCTAAACTTCGGTAAGCCCAGTAGACATCAGGAAGCCAAGACTTGCATCTTTGCATAGTCTAAGGGCAAAACTCCTAAATCAGGATGCACGTCCCTCCTGCTGAAGTAGAACAGAGTAAAAATGACTATGACTCCGTATTATTATAGCAATCTATATATGCCACGTGAAGTGCAGAGCCAGGGAAAAAAAGTCGTCCTCAAGTGAGTCAAGCCAGTCCAAGGAGAAACAAAATACCTGCAGTGCCTGTCCCTCCTGCTCCCTCTTACATCTGGAAGATGTCTTGGCTGCGGTGCCAACAGAGAGAAACCTCTCATACCCATCAGAAACTTCACTTTTCTGATTGGGGTGGATAAAATCAATAGGAACACCTTGAATGCTATAGACTAGGAACTAGCGGCAAAAGGCCAGAGTCCGTTTGACTCAGTTGCTTCCAAGCACCAAGCAAAACCAGAAGCAGCCATGCAGTGCCCCAAAACCAAGACCAAGCTTCTGCTGAAACGATTAAGATGATTAAGCACCGCTGCATTCACTCAGCTCACACTGCACACTGTGGGAAGACTCGCTCCCATGCTCCCACCAAGCCATGGAGGTTTTCTATCACAGCTAAATTAGATTGCTCTTACATAGTCCAATAAAATGTTCAGTATCAGAGCACTTTGCAAAGGTGGTTAGCGCTGGAAAAACAGAGGTGCAAAGAAGATAAGTCATTACTCAGTATCAGCTGAGGGCTATCAGCCAGATCAGGATTAAAATGCAGGATCAGACCTGAACGCCAGTGGAATATTTCATCCAGGCAGTTGGGCTGATTTGTCCTTCAAATGTTAAACACAGGGCGATGCCAGAAGTTCAGGCTGCACTAGTTCAGAAAGAACATCCAAGTATTCAACTACAGAAGAAACAGGTAGAAGATTGTGCATGAAACCAAGGGGCTGGGTGGCAGAGGGAAAACCTCCTGCTGCAGGTGCCTGGGTAACACTTGCCTACAAGCAGGTGAAGCATTTCTAGGTCTACTTGCTGTACTGTAAAAGGTGACTTTTGTTTTCTTCTCTAAGGTCCCACTATAGTTTCCAGTGGAATCTTCTAGGGCAGACTCAAACTAAAATGAACCTGTTAGCCATTCAAAGGCAGAAGTACACATCACGAGTATCATCTACGGCCTAGAACAGGACTAAGGAGCAGAATATGATGGTCTCTGAGGGGAGTAGAAAAAATAAAAAATAACTCCCAAAAATGCCTTCTGAGGAATTGAGAGGAATTCCCAGAAGAAAGTGAGCAACCGTGCGCAGGAATTATTTAGTCTCATTATATATTCTTGGTAAAAATCAATGACTACATCATACACCACACCATGCAAATGGACCCTTAAAGAGCCATGTCTTGGACAGCAGGCCACAACCATGCTTAATGTGGGGAGTGAGGGAGAGCAAGACAAAAAAAAAAGGAAGTTGTTCAGATAGCTCTTTATTGGGCCTTGACGGTCAACAAATTTATAACAGATGAGCCTCATTCTGAGTGTGGAGAAATGAGTGCTGGTAACTGTTATTGTCAGGACAAATCAATTGGAGCCATATGTCTGCAGCGGCTGACAGCATCATGAAAATCTCAAGTAACACACAGACATTAGGATGTTGCTGAAAATAAGAGCTTTCCCATCGTGTAAAGGGCCTTAGGGAGAAGCCTCTCTCTTCGAGACAGGTTTCTGGGAATTAGCTTATATATTTTGATTCTTTCAAATGCTTGATTGTATGCGAGGCTCTGCCCTCTCTTACCGATTCCCCAGACAGTATGTTATAATTAACAGGAGGTAAAATGCTACAAATTAATCATAGGACACATCTCATTAGGATTCTTATTTTATCTAGATTAAAGAAGAAACTGTCATGACAGAAAATGGAGAAGCTTCCTAACCTTCTCCACCAAATGTCAGCCATTAGTCCCAGTGATAGAACCCAAGAGGAATGCACAACTCACAGCAAAATCATAAATGATAATCAAAAAGAAGCAATAAAATGCTAAGATCTCATTCTAATAAACTGAAGTTATGCTTTTAGAGTGCTTTCTCCTATCGTGCATTTCCTAGATTTTTCAGAAGACAAACCAGTTGGTGGTTATGAAATAGCTGTACTGTAAAACAGGACTAGACATAGTGGAACGGATCCATGGCCCATTTTTTTTTGGCCAGTATGCTAGACCGAGACAGTGTAACATGCGTTACAAGAAAAGGAAATAACTAACACTGTCAAGTCAGCAGGGTCTCATGTAGGTTAAAGTATAATGTAAGATCAGTGCCATAATTATCCACACCAAGCAATTTTTTAGTTTATTGACTACGCTGCAGTTCCTGAATTTATGTCTTGGGGCTTAAATTGCAAAAATATTATTGCAATGTGGCAGATATTATAATCCAGATATTGGTAGCTAGGCAGGAATGCTCGGTATTTCTCTGAACAGCCAAGTTTCTCCAAAACCACTGCCTTTCTTTTACCAACATTCATGAGCAAATTTGCCAGAATGCAAGCATGTAGAATACGTGTTTTTCCATAAAACATACACAGATAGCAAAAATGCAAAGATTTTCAAGGAAGAGCTAATTTTCAAAAGAACTGTAGCTAGGTGACAGGCATCCAGCACTCCTGATCCATACAAAGTAACTCATCCCAAGTTACAAAATCTTCATGTTTTCAGCTTCCCTCCTTCCATTCCCCATCCCGTCTCTGCAACACAAGTCTTCAAGGCTTTTCCCATTCAGGTCACCATTTCACACTCAGCTCAGATCCGCACAGCCAACAGCCTGTAATACTGAGAGGCTTCATTACAACATCTGATAATGGGCAGTGTTGATTTCACTCATTGGGCGTCTCAGCAGTGAAGCCAGACGTGCTTCCACCCCTTGGTGTCAGCAGGTCCTTCAGCATTGCCTTTGCCAAGTGGAAGGTCCAGCAACACAAGCAGAAAGTCCCTCTCCCAGACTCTTCCAGAATGGCAAAGTAACATACAGATTTCAGCAGAAAAGGAATGGTCTTGGACAAAATTAATCATACTCTGCATCCTTCCTAAAATTTCAGCAGGAGGGTGAGAATACAGCCGACCAGCCTCTTGATCTGAGATTAGTCTGAAACTGAATGCAGGCTAGAGGCAGGGAGAAAATGAAGCTTAAAGAACTTGAATGAATTAAAATATAATCACTGCTCATCTTTGTTTTCCCTCACGGAGAAGGAGACTCATTTTCCTCAGAAGTAACAGTACCACTGAAGGTGAGCAGGAGATTGTTTGCTCCACCTCAAACCCTGAAGACATAACAGCTACCCGAGAGGCCAGAGAGAACAACAGCACCAAAGCTAGAAGGCTGTAACACTCAGTGGAGCGGCTTGGAACCAGCTATAAAGATTCGTAGAACAAAAATCAGCATTTTGTTCTCGACTGTTCTCTGCAAGCAAGAAAACGTGCTCGCACATCCCCACGGACAGTTTGCTGTAGCTGTAGGAGAAGGCTCGGTTTGAATACTAAATGCATTCTCAGTCCTACAGCTCTCCATCAAGGAAAGTGCAACAAAACATACTGCAGGTTTTCGCCCTGTCATTAAAAAGTGATTGGGTCACAATACTGACTGCTGCCAGCTGCAAAGCAGTCCTGAAACTTGAAGCACCTACGATGGATACCTGACTTCCAACGTCAGCTTCATAACAGGAGCAACTGGGCAGAATTCTCTGGTCTGCGCTTTGCGGGAGGTCAGCCTATCATTTAAATAATCCCTCTAGCTTTAACTTCCAGTTATTTTGTACTCTGAGACATGATATATCCCCCACATGTCCGCCTGTCTTGTCAGAAAAAAAAAAAAAAAAAAAAAAGGAGGAATAATGAGAACAGAGTCAAGACATTTTGTGAAGAATGAACCACAGAAACATTTGGCATTGGGAAAAAAAACCATTCATATAAAGAAACAAACTCAGCTGTACATCTGCTACAGCCAAATATTCCTTTCCTTCAAGGTGGAAGTTTCCACCATTTTTGCTGGAGCATAGGCTACTGAAAAACTTATTTTTCCTGTTTTTGTTGACACCGTTTCAATACTCCACTGCTGTATTAATCCTATTTTGTCTTTCAGATAAGGATATTGTTGTTACTAAGTACTATGCTAATTGTTTTTGTCTAGTATTAAAAATATGCTGCACTGCCTTATTCTAATTAACTTGAGATTATTATTGAAATAATGGTTTTATTATTTTACCACCGGCATTTTACTGCCTTGAAGTCTTAGTTGTACTCAAGCTATTATGCCTTTGTAGCAATTGACTAACTACAATTATTCTATTATCCAGCTTCTAACATTTAATTGGGTGAGTGCAGAAAATACTTTCCTGTTAAAAGATCTTTGCTTTTTGATTTATTAGCATTAACCTTCAATATACAGAATCCAGAGTCAGTTCATTTTTCCTCTTCTCAAGAAAATCCCATGAGGATCACCATAAGCTTCGTTTGGTTTAATTAGGAGGGGAAAAATTTAAAATACGTTATAAGATTTATATTGGTGCCCTCCAGCACACATTCTTCACTTCACACTTATGTAAGATTTCAATAGCCAATACACTTCCTTTCTCCCAGAACGAGAACACACTGCAGGGCAGGACTGTTAAATGTCATTAGCATGAACTATTTTTTTATATTGATTTTTGTTGCTCTATTTCTCCTCTGTCCACTTGATGAGTTGCAGAGTTCAGAGTTAAGTTTTAATTGAAATACTTGGAAGCCAGCATACCTTACCAGGCTGCATTTTTCCCTGAGTTCCAGCAATGGATATCCATCAGGTCTACAGTGCTGTGCAGGTCCCAGCAGCAGAATTTGGCTCAGCAGCAATTTGAAAGTGTTTGCTGTTGTTTTTACTGATGCTAAGTATACATATTCTAAGAGGCTCCAAACAAGACCATTCAACTTGGTCTGCTCTTACTCCCAGCGGGATACTTGTTAAACTACCAGCTGCCATTTAAATCAAGGATTGAGAGATTGGCATGCTATGAGACAACTCAGACACTGATTGCCAATAAGGGCAGGGCAGGCGCTGACTGCTGGCTGGAGCAGCAGTGCAATGGCAGCATGCACAGAAGGTGCCCAAGAAACAGCACAAATCGGCCAGGGAGATCAGAATATCAAAACATTAGTGCACTGGCCAGTCTGAGGATGTTTAACACACTGGTCAGTGAATAGCTGGTTTAGAATCTGGGCACAATGTGTGCTTTCACATACGGTCTGGTGCAATGCGTAGGGGAAAAAATAAAAATAAAAGTCAGCAAGCAAACAAACCAGCCAGCAAGAGAGAAGGCTAAAGAGTGCTACACTTTGAACTCCTACACCCTCATTTCCTGGTTTTATTGGCATTAAGTTAGGTCATTAACATTTTATCAATATATTATGTGTATATAATGTTACTGAGATTAATGGACATAGGCAGTGCCTTTCTAAAGGCAATCAGAGGTCGGTAATAAGTCACATGCCTGCTCTTCCAACAAGCTGCTCAGAGGTAGGGATGCATGGATTTTTAAACACCTCCAAGTTTAATATGCTATAATTGTAAGTGTGACTACACTGCAGAAGTAACTTTAAAAGAGCAGATAGCTTAACCCAGATTTGTATGCTGCTCCTGACAACTGAAGTTTTGAAACCCAAGCAGTTCAAACTTCAGCATATGCTCTAAGTCAATATGTATTGAACTCCGAGCCTCTGCTGCAGCTGATTAAGGACAAAGAAAGGACATGATACCATGCTACAGGAATCAAGACAGTTCTTTTTTTGTGTTCTCCAAGAAAGAACATTACTCATTTTTATTATGTCTTAAACTTTCTGTTATCTGGCTACCTAATACCAGGTATGTTTACTGCCCTTGTTCCCAATTTTAAGCTTGAAGTGCCTAGCTTCGATTCTCATTCTGGTCATCTGCTCTTGTTAGGGGTTGCTCACATTAGGATACATTCAATTACACAAGTTTTATTAGAAGCCCAGGCAAAAAGAAAAAAAAAAAACTGCCTTCCTTTTCCTCCTCCCCCCCATTCTCCGTCCTGCTGGTGTAGGTATATTCCTATGAAATATTTTTAAGTTTTATCATTAGGATGACTTACTATACCTAGGGGACACTCTGGAGCTTAATATGTTGACGTCAAAGCAGTTAACTATTAAAATCCCCACAGTAGCACTTATGATTTACATTACAGAAATGAGACATAAGCTCATATCTCCTGGGTGGCTTCCAACCACTGGCACAAAGGAAGGGAACACCTCTAGTCACGGCGATGCAGCATTAAAGGAATCTCACGTCACATTACAATAGGCATCAACATGATGCATTAGTACTTTCTCAAAAATCTTAAGGCTCTTCTCCTTTGACCACGGTACACATTCATGGAGAAAATTTCTTTCAAAGCCCTGGGGAAAGAGATTCACCATGCTAACAAAAATGTTTACGTATGGTCCATGGCTGCAGTCAGAGTGGGCTAATTCTCCTCACTCTGACAGTACTTGGGGACAGAAATGCTGAACATGCTCACGGAGAGCTGTTAATCAGAGTTTCCTAAACAACAGACCACAAACACATGGCTCATTTTATCCAGAGCTGCCTGCAAAACCCACCTGTGTTTCTCCTCGAAAGGCCTGATTATACACTGAAGAAACATGCTGCTCCCATTTTGTACGATACTTGACAGTTATGCAACTCTGCACAGCCACTTCCAAAGCTCTCTCATCACTGTCCAACTTGTCTCCAACTTGGCCAGCTAGCTTATTCATATTTTCATCGACTGCTACATATCATTATATTAGCAGGCAAAGGGAGGAAAGAAATGGCTTTCAAGTGAAAATTGTTGCTTGGAAGACACATTAAGATACTTCTCCTCCTCTTCAACATTCCAGCCCCATCCTGATTCACAAGCTGCATTCCCTAAAATGAATCATGTTGAATAACAAAGGTTCCCAGGCTGACTCAGATAATTTGGAAGAGGTAGTCTTCCCCCTCAATATTTTTAAAGGCTGAGTTTTAAAATAGAAGTTCTGGTTTTTAGCTTATGATTATCTTAAAGGTTCAAGAACACTTTAACCCGGTGACTGACTGTACCAAGTAAACCACCTAATTCTCATCACAACCACTCTCACTATCCCAAGAAGGCGGTGATGTTTTTTTCTTTCCCTGTTTTTTCCCCCCCTAGAACGTGTTGTGAAAAAATCAGAGCAGGTTTTCAAAAGCATCTGGGAAGTATTTCCTATATTGGAAGAAGTAACCTCAAAACACTATCCAATATAATACTGATTTGAGAAGATCTACAGAGGGCTCTGAAGCAGCCAGTACTTAATCAGAACTCAGTAATTTTGCTATCACAGAGACTCCCTGGTAACAGGTAGGTACTTCTGCTCCCCTTGTTTGTTTCTCAGAGAATGAGACTCTGCTGCCTCTCAGCATTCAGTAGTGTACCTGACACCCATGCAGTGGATGGATGGTCACTGGCATCTGAAGCCACGGTACAAATGGACAGATTATTTTTTCTACTTTGTCCATCATAATCCCTAGATTTTTTACTAGGCAAGAACAAGTAATAAGCAGAGGTAATCAGTCAATGACAGTGCAAATGCATCTCCCCTGTGATCATAATGACATAGTATCTAAATCTGTTCATCACTGCATAGGTGCATTAAAAATATGCACAGATGTGTCTTTCACACCACCACTAGCAAGATACTCCCCCTGTATTTGCTCCATTATGAGATGATACCAATTTGCATTTATGTTTTGATTACATCTGACTGAATTCTATAATGTTCGGCAATTTGCAATGGGTGAAATCTGACACTATCAAAATAAGTGGGAGCTTTGCCATTGACTTCAACAAGGATGTGATTTCATCCTAAATGCTCTGGTAAGCCAAGCTTTGAAGAAATAGAGGACCACAGCACTTCTAAACTGCACAATTTTGGATGAGAATAACCTTGCTGAAATCTCCAGATTTATACTAGTAAGAGTGGAATTCCCCAAACCATTGTTAGACCTCAGTTAAAGTTTATTACATTACAGTTGAATGATATTTCACTGTTATGACTTCTTATTATGGGAAATGTCACAGATTCCAAGTGCAGCTGGGGGTTCCTCATACCTCCAGCCCCCCTGCCTTTGCATCTACCAAGCTTTGCAAGTTCTTTTCAATGATCTTGGATGGTTTTGCATTCAGTGAATTTTGAGTAAATGGAGGAGAGCAACATCAGTTTTTAGTTAACTGAAATCTTGTGTCCCTGAGGCCACAATATACTACAACCAGGGACAACGTTGCTCTCCCCATACTTGCTCACAGAGCTTCAGTTAACTGTAACTCATTTTCAGAACATGTTTGAGCTGTGCAACCCTGATGTATTATCAACCACCACGTAGGTCCAACACAGCTTTGAGTAGCTAACACAGACCCTTTGGGATCCTGAGCCCAAGGTCAGACTGACTAAAAGCACTCTTGGAACATTTCTGTTTAACTAAGAATTAAAAAAAAAAAAAAAAAAAAAAAGATTAAAGACCAATACCCAGCGTCTCATGTATCTTACGCTCCAGCAGAAGAGAAGGTTGACAGGCTTTTTCAGAATTATGTTCTTCGGTAATGTGCTGGGATCCCACCTGCTATCAGTTTACATGCCCAAGGGATGGGATCATACATTATCTGTTACCAGTCTTCACGAGCTTCCACAAGCTCCCCTCTGCCATCCCCCCGCATTAATATGGGCATATCATATGTATATGACATCCCTTCATCTTCCTTTACTGTGCTCTTCAGCAGTGACTTTGGCAAAGGACAAAGACTTCAGTGGTTTTAAGTTCTGCTTTGTTTTGCTTTTTTATCCTCAGAAGAGTTTTTCCCTACACAAACAGACCCTCTGAAGAGCACCACCCTAATCGCCCCAGGCAGCTAGATCCATTCAAGCTTAATGCCTTGCAATTGTTGGTCTTATGACTGAATCTACTTGTCAGGGAGAGACCAGAAACTGTCTGCTCTTCTCTGACGGCCCAACACATCACCTCTGAAATCCAATACATACACCACATTCTGAGTCTCAAATCAATAACTGCCATCAAGCATTCACTACCATGTTGCACTGAGAAGCTCACCTTAATGCCCAAGATTTCTGTCCCCAAGAGACTAGCGCTAATTCAGAAGTCAGCCAGGTTCAGCCACAGGTCTAATGATTCCTCCTATGCTGAGTGCCCCATATTGCACCCACCACCCCGCTGCCCTCCCTACCGGGTCTCCCTGACATTCCTTCTACTGCCCCTCAGCGTCGACTCCTCTAAGTAATTCTGCATCATTTCCTTTCCCCTTTATCAGTGCATATGTGAAAATAGAAAGAGCTGTCTTAAGGACCGCAGGGATCCCCACTATTAGCCTTTTCCCAGATCTAAATCTAATTTTCTGTTGCTTAGCCAGGTTTCAGTCCTGAGCTGCGAGGTAAAAACACCATGAAGCTTCAAATCTCCCACAATATTTAACAAGGTGGGAGTTAGTTATTGTGGAAGGGTTTAAAAAGTGATTAGAGGCAGAAACCGGACATCTGCTGGCACAGCAGTGCCTAAGTAAAAATGAAACAACTTTTCGACTGAGTTTGGAAACATCATGGGGAAAATTATTTTCATTAATAAAGTCAGACTTCCAGTTTTTTCATAGTTTCTGGGCACGTTGGGTTCACGCTGAAGTCACAAAGTATGCAGCACTCTCCTGTAAGTGCACCCATTCCTGCAAGATCTTACACAGAGGAAGTGTGGGCAGAAGGACTGCCCTGCACCAGACTGAAAGGTCAGCATCTTCCCAGGAAGCTGCTCTGTGCTCGTTTATGTTGGAACAGCTCCTGGACTAGTTACGAGGACTGCTGTTACCTCCCATGTGAATTCTTATTCTGGAATAAAACCATTCAAATGGGATACTGGTACAACAACAGCAACATAAATAAACCAGTACAACTGTATTGTTTCATTTCCTTGAGAGGCCTTTAAAATGATAAAAGCCTTCTCGTCCTCCAGAAGACAAGAAGCCAGTGTCATTTTTAATACATTATGTACACAGAATATTTCTGTTTGGACACTTAGACATGTAGAGAATACCTTCTTGAAAAAAGCTTCACCAGCTCAAACTCAATACACAGAACAGCTGTATTCTATTAAGTATAGAATATAAATATGTTTTTCTAGTTAAGAAAATACTGTGTGAAACACACATCTCTCACAGGTAACAGAACACATGAAAACCAAGGTATCTAATAGGGCTGGGACATCTGGGAAAAGCCTATCTGGAGAATAAGCTTGTTTATAAGAATAAAAATCTCACCGAGTATCTCAACTAAGTTGGAGAGAAAATTAGGACAGCAGAAAAAAACACTTTTTTTTTCCCCCTAAACAAATGGCTCCATCTTTCAAACAAGCACAGGAGATGCCAGGGGGGCTGGTGACAATCACCACTGATGCGAATGATGGGATGTGTCAAGGAGAGAGAAATGTCATGTGGGAAACATAATTAACCACTATAGAAGGGGGGGGGCAATACCTCCCCACTTCCTCACATGCCAAACAGCAAAGTCCCAAATTGATTAGTACAGCTCCTATTTGCTCATTTGCTGTTTGATATTCTTGTAGACATTTATAAACATATCAGCCTTTCCTGGAGCACTGCAGCATTCCAGTTACTTCCAGTCCAGGTACAGTCACTGTTCATTTTACCTAAAGACACTTAACCTAATGGGGAAAGGACACAAGCTGATCAACTGTTCCAAATTTGTTCAAGTTAATCTGCAATAAATTAGTTTCTTTCCTCGTCAGTATAGCTAAAAAGGAAAAATGTGTCCAGGGCCCTGAAACTGAAGGGATTCAGCAGCTTTTTAAATTTAGCTGGTGTTACACACTCATTAACACTGTCAGGTCAAATAAGCATCTTTAACAACAACTGAATGATGCTGCATTTTCTATATTAAAAATCACTGGCCAGGTTTTTTGATGGAGGTTCAACAGGTGTGTAGACAGACATGAACCTGGCATGCTGTTCTGTATCTGTTCAAAACCATCTGATGTTCATGGGGCATAGTTGAGAGTGACATTCTCATATTTCCAGGGTGAAAGAAAAGAAGGAGGGGGGAGAGTGTTTAAGAAAAAGAAATGATACTGACCTTTGTGGGAGTTAGCTGGAGGTGTGGGGAGTTTTCCCCAAGATGCTAGAATCATAAAGGCAGACACATAAAGCAGACACGAGCTGACATGACCTTATAGAAGAAGCTCAGGCAAGGACCCAGTGGCATTCCATTGCAACTGTGCATCCGATAGTTGTGACAAGCTCTGTAATCCCTTACCCTAAGCCAGTTTCCAGGCAGACCCACAGAAACTTAACAGGTTTAGTAAAATCATCATCTCCAGTATCACAAGAGGATTAGTTGCCATCATCCTCTCTCTGCTTTCCCTTCCTGATATACTGAAGAAAAATAAGGTCTGAAAGATCTCCTGAATTCCCCAGCAGCTAAGCAAGCCCTGAAGTCACCATAATATTGGTGCACTAAAATACCTACCAACTTCCTCAGTGTCAGCTTTATCAACCCTCTATGTCTGTAATGTTGCTAAAATTGCAGTGCAGAGGATGAAATCTATTCCCCTCCTCCCCACCACCTCATTTCTTTTGGCACGACTAAGCTCCACCCAAAAAGATATGCCTAATCAATAATCCTTACTATTACTCTCAGATATGTGCAGAAATATGTATTTTTTTAACTAGACACTGTGCAATATACGGAATTGGGATATGCCGCACCTTCCACAAGTTTACAGTCTAAACAACCCTAAAGGAAGAGGCTTGTTCAGAGACACCCAAAACCCAGGAACTGATCCAGATTCTTCAACCTCTGCTAAAGCACTTGAAGCACATTTTCACCCTTGAAGTTCCTCCCTCCTCAAGAGCACCTCAAGATCCATAGCACAAGCATACAACATTTCTCTTACTGAACCGAGGTCAGACTCACATGTCAATCATTTCCCAGACATCCCTAAAAAAAGCTCCATATCCCAGTGAAACACATACTGCAGCAGCACAGACACTGCAGAGGTGATGCTCCAACACAGAACAGCTCAGACTCCTGAAGGCTGTGGGGCTCGGTGCAGAACTGCCTCCCCCATGTCACGTAATGAGAGGTAGAACGAAGGGGAAATCATGCACAGCCACTTTCAAATGTCACGCAAGTAGGCTCCAGTAGCACAAAGAAAAGATAATTCAGAGAAAATTTCTTCTAAAAAGGTGCCTATAGCTTTCAACTCTGAAGAAAAACCTGTGTAAAAATTACCTAAAATGCTCCTCAAATGCTTCATTGCTTGTGGAAATGGGGCAAAGGTGCACTGCTTAGCAACATCAATACACTGCCATTTAATACCTTTTCATTTTTTTTTTTAATTTAATTTAAATAGAGACCTTTGACTATTGTTTCTGCAGTCTTTTTCCTCCTTCTCTTACCTTACGATTTCTCTATCCACATTAGCTGATCCCTTCAAGCTTACTTATTAGTGGTCGCATTAGTTTTTAAATAATGCAGGGGAAAAATGACTATAAATAATGACCTTGTAAATATATTTGCCAAGAAACTGATTACATGCATCCATGAAACATGCATCCAGCCATAAAAACTAGTTCTAGAAAATGACCCAAGAAGCTTGAAAAGATAAACAATTCTAAAATATATATTTTTAAAAATTGTATAAGCCTAACTGTGGCGTTCAAGTTCTGCACAATTATGTTTCTATGCTGTCTTTTGGGCAACTTGTTATTCAGTGGACATAAATGTGAGAAATTGTGTGTCGAAATGCTGCATGTTCTGACAAGACCACAAGCAAATATATAGTCCCCAAAGGTTCAGGGGCCTTTGCATACAATCCTATTAATCGCTAGAGGAAGGCAACCATATGGCAAGACAGTAGCGTGCTCAATGAGTGCACAGCAGGAAATATGTAGCCAACTGGGAACTTTATAAAGGACAAAGGGAAAGAAGACAGAAGCTGCTAAATCTATAGATTATTCATTAGAAATTCAGTTATAGACTAGTGCATTTCTAATTACTGAGGTTCATTAAAGAACAGGGCTTTTTCTAGATAAACTAGAAAACTTTCATCCTTATCATTAGAAGAATAATTGAAATCTTTGTTTCCATTAAAGTTTAGATGACTTTAAATATCTTCCTTCAAGACTATAACAGCATGTAATTTAATGCTTACATAAGCAACAGAATACAAATTACATGTTTGGTGCTTGACAGACAATATAGCTGCATGCTACATAGAGCCTCAGCTGCACACCTGAAGATGGGAACTTAGCAGGCTGTTGTGCTCCAGCCATTTGCTCTAACTATGGGAGCATTTGGGCTGTAATTAGGCATGTTTTTTCTGGCACAAGTAAAAGTTCAGACATCCTTCAAACCCTTCCATTCCTCTCATTCCTATCCCTGCTCAAAAAACCCAGTTGGGTTGGTACAGCTGTCTGTGGGTTCAAGTAGGAAGCCACATTTAATCCAAGAAAAAAAAAAAATCAGCAAAAAAATAGTTTTCTTTAATGGTTACATCTAGTTTAGACCACTTCCTTGACTCAGGTCATAACACAGGCCTGCAGACAAGGTGGTTCGTGAAGCGGTGCCAACACAACTCAAGAGGGGGCACCCACGGAGGTGAGCGTGCACTGCTGCCATACCAAGGCTGCAGTAAACCATGCCCTGAGCAGGCAGGTACACGATGCCTGCCGTTCCTCTTGGCACATTTCCTCAGAGTGGAAAAGGATTCCCTCCTATGCCTTCGTAGCATCATTCCCACCCATGACAAGTTCCCAGGTGAGGAGCTGCCCTCACAAAACCCCACAGAGGTGCCTTATCAGTGCTCCAGCACGTGACAGTACTTGCCACGATGTCCTTGGATATGCCCAACAGTGGGCACAAACACCAAGATTTATAAAGGCTTTCAACACAACTGTTTGCGTTTGGATTGGAAAAAATATGAATATAGGCAAATAAAACATGCACCACAACACCTCAGTCTACCTCAAGTTCAGTTTCGGTCCTTGGGCTCCCAAGGGAGTAGGCCGAGCGATCATTTGTCTCGGATGCCTATGATTCACCGCACACTAACGGGTGGCTTTCATTCATAGACAGGCCGTGATTCAGAGGGGCTATAACACCGACTATAACTCACAGGAAACACTCCAAGGGACACAGGGCACCAAGCTCACCATAAAACCTAACAAACCTTACCAGGCTGTCAAAGAGATGCCATGGCCTCTTGGATTATCTAGCTCATCTTCCAAGCCTTACTGTTTGGCTTCTCGTCATACCTGACACTTGATTAAATTTAAGTTCTTTGTAGCAGGAACAGAGGACAGTTTTCTCTCTTGATGCCTGTTATTGCACCTTCTGGCACCTTCTTCAGACTAAGCAGCCCCAAGGTAGACTCTTAGTCACCCCACCTTGAAGCATGGAGCCCCACACCAACCACAAAAGCAAACCCAGGTCTCAGGTGCAGCACAAAGCAGAAGGATGATGCCAGGTGACCTACAGGCAGTGCCACCAGGGCGACTGCTGTTTTTCCTCACAACAGGGAGTTTTGATTTCTGTGAAAACAGTGTTCTCAAGAACTGCATTGCTGACTCACGTTCAGCTTGTGACACACACTACAAATCTAGATCCTTTTTCGCAATCCTTTCGCACAAATCCAAGTGATTGTTCCTACGTTTATCTTCAATGAATCACATCATTTTTTTTTTTAGATTATTTCTCTGATGTGCCCTCCAACGTATTTATAACTTATCCCAGCTTCACGTCATCTACAGGCTTAATAAGTACTCTCCCTACTACATCATCCAAATCATCATGAAAACAAAAATACTGAACAGAAATGTTATCAGGACAGAACTTTCCCAAGCTATACTCAGTACATTATCCTGTACATTTTTGAAAATAAAGGTCGGATAAGTAATCCCTCAACACCACTATCCAGCGAGGTTTGCATCTGACACTCTCCAGTAGTTCCACAGCAAGACACTAGAGTCGAGATGTGTAATAGCAGTTCTCTCCTTTAATCATAAAGGATATTACCCAACTGTAAAAAAAAAAAAAAAAAAAAAAATAGACTGGCTTGACGTAAGGCTGTACTATTGCACTATGATGACTGTAGTAAATTGGTTATGTGTTTAACTTCATAAGATGAAAATTTAGGGGAGACAAATGGCCAAAATAAGGCACATCAGCCCAAACCAGTTCAAAGAAGTCTCCCACAAGCAGCCTGGGACATGTGCAGGCACTTCAGCTCACTCAGCTGCCTTGCTGTATAGAGATGCCATCTGAAAAACCTTCTCATCTTCTGCTCTTCAACCAAGTGGCAGAGAAGGGCTGTACCGAAAGGTTTACTGTCACTGCTCTGGAATAAATGTCAGGGTCCCTTTTCAAGGGAAAGAGATGAATTCATTATGTAAATCTAAACCTGAAGTTTATCCATCTAATCCCTGTACCTGCAACATCACCCCTGACTCCAGCGGCAGAAAAGCTTGATGCAAGCCTCAGTCACACATTTGTGATGCTGCTCATCATTTCTTTCTGTAAGTAGCTTGTGAACTTGAACTTTAACTTAAGTTCAACTTCAGTTTGCTTTTTAGTTTTATTTTTAGCTTTAACTTAAGTTCAAGTTTAAGTTAACTTCAAGTTTAACTTTAACAAAATACTAATTCTTACAGACTGCATGGGCTAGACAGAGGCTAAATGTGACACTTGCAGATTGGTGGCGAGCTCTGGTTTCCTGACAGTACTAGTGCCTTGTAACTACTTATCTCAAATGCAAACATCCCCACTCTCCTTGAAAGGAACAATTTCTAATACTATTGCTTTACCAAGTCACCTTGTCTTGTCTTGTCTTTTAGCCTAAGGCATGCCTTTAGTACCAACTGAAAACAGGGAAATAGCACGATGAGCCAATTGATCCGGTTTCCAGCAGAGGAACTAAAATAGCAAGAAATTAAGTACCCCCAAATTGGTTTGGATTATGTCTGAATCACAGCATGATTTCTCTTCCACTTGGGAATCTCTTTCCTTCTCTGCCCAGTCAATTTTTTGGATGGGCATTTAGCCCCAGATGCTGCCTTCAGAGCCCCTGCTTGGGGAACGGAGGCTGGCTTTGCTCTGGAGTCCACAAACCTGTCCCCCTGTGTTTGCTACCACAGGATCTGAGCCTTGTTGCAGAACGGAAGAACCTCTGAATCTGTTCAGTGTGTTAACCTTATTTCAGGAGCCCTTTTCAAGTCGTTACTTGCATGGAAATCACTGCGCTCCCTTGTCATCAGTGAGACTCTTCACTGTTCTGATGTTTTTCCCCCTTTGTTCTCTTTTTGTTTCAGTGAGTTAAGCTTATCTTTTGCTTTTGTTTCCCTACAGAAGTAAAACTCCATTACGATGCTTGGCAGACAATTTAAGCAACTGTGACAATCATCTTTGAAAAGGGAATCTGCTTTCATAAACCCTTTCTACATGACTAAATATTCGTTTCTGAGCTAGAGGCAGGCAAAGATTCCACCCTCATCCCTATCTAGAGCTCATGATTTTAAAGCTACTTAAAAAAGAGAAGCAGCAGCTGTTTACAGAGGAATTGGGGGAGTGTTGTTTTGTGTTTTTTTTTTTTTTTTCATAAGATGTGCACAGTACCCCCCTCAGCAACACTTCATCTCAAAGGTTTCTTTGTTATTCTCCCCTCCTTTTTCTTTTCTGAAAAGGAATAAAGCAATGCAGAAAGATCAGCAAATCTGCAGGGTCCGTGCCACACTTACCTCCCATTGTACAGGACAGCCCAGACTTTTCACAAACACTGCAGAACAGTCACAAGAGGATTTTTTGTTGGTATGTATTTTTATACAGAAATAATACACTATTTTTATTTATTTTTTCCCTTCAGGTTTTGAACCTTACTGGGTGACATTTTTTAAGCTTTTCTCCAAAGCTCAAATGATCAGGGAAGAAAAACAAAAACAAAAACAGTAAAAAAAGAAAAATCCCACACAAATACAAAAGACCCAGAAAAGCTTCTCATATTATCCCGTGTCCCCAGGAACTAAGGCTTTCACAGAAGCAGAGACGCAGTACTATAGGATTCTGATTAAATGTCACAAGAATTGGCACGAGCAGTACAAAGAAATCAAGTCTCAGTAGGTCATTAAAACCTAGGACAGCTTCCTGCATGTCCCTCTGTCCACCTACAAGGAACTGTTCTGCACTGACTCACGAGGGAAGCTCAGCGTGGCACCATAAACATGACTCCCAGGAGAGCATGCAACAGTTTTGGTACCAAGGGTGGCCCAAACTTGTTTCCTTGAGTGAAAGCGAAGCAGCAGCAGCAACACGTGCTAAATAAAACTAAACACAAAACCAGCAGAGACTTAGTTGGACTTAGGAGGGTGGTGCAGGGGAAAACAGAAATGCATTGATTCCCCACTGCTAGCTTACACTAGAAAAGATGGAAAGCTTCGTTTACTTCTGCACACAGCTGGCTGCTTGCACACCAGGCCTTTTCTAAAAATGATAGAGGCAGCTGGGGGAGTATTGATGGGGTGGACAAAAGGAGAGAAACAAAACCAACAGCAATGGCTTTCACCAAGCCAGAGACGTAAGGCAGCAGGTAAGGATGTACCAGAGTGGTGAGAGTGGATGGAAGGGTTCTTGAAATTCAAGTCCCTAGAGGTCTAAATTAGGATGCATAGTACTTAAAAAGAAAAAATACACATATATATAGATTAACCCTACATCAGAAAAAGTAGTGAAACAAACAACAACAAAAAAAAAAACACCATTAAAATAACACTTCATTATACAACCACCAAGAATTCCTCATCATGGGGGAAAAAATCTATGGAAAAATATTAAGTTTCCAATTAAAAACCACAGATCATTATCTGTTTTCTCTCCTAGTAGTATTTTTCTAAGACTTTGCCACTAATTTTTGTTCTAGCAGTTTTCTACTAGTAATTTCATTAGTGGATAAAACATTTGTAATATCAAAGCTCTCAGGCGCTGCCCCCAGACCAGAAATCCACCAGGCTTGGTTTTGCTTGGCCACAAAGACACTCAGATGCCCAAGGAGTTATTAAGCTACTTCAAAAAGAAAGGTAATACGTGAGGATGCCAGAGGGGAGCAGGAACAGACGACCACATCATACAGATATTTAAATGTTCAGCGTAGGTCAAGGGGAGGGAAGGAGAAGGAGAAGGTAAAGACTTGCTGAAAATTTTGGGCAGCGTTGGCCAGAGGTTAAGGTTCAACAGCTGACAGATTACAAAGGGCAGAGTCATAGGTCACTAAAAAAAAATAAAAATCAACATACTTTGGTACAAACCTGTTTGAGGCAGCGGCTTCTGCAAAAACCCCAGCTCCATAATTACAGTGTAGGATAAATTCCACTCTAAGTTTACAGAGCTGTTTCATAAAATTTCAGTACATGTTGCTGGACAGTGCACACGGACTGCTCAAAATCTCAGTACCTTTAAGTTTCTACATATTTATTCAGCCATTCTTTCTCCCTGGAGTGAATATTATCCTGTCTTAAAGGTTTGATGTGAAATCAAACAGCATGTTGTTTGGCTTTGCTTTGGTCTGCTTTTTAGGACTGCTATTTCTCAAAAAGCCATTTCAAAACACAAATATACCAAGGCATCTAAATATAACTGACCCAACTTGGACATAAGTTCTCCTCACATCTGTCATCTCTCCCTCAGATCTTTTTAAATTGCACCTACTGGGTAATAAACTATGCTCTCCCGCTATACAAAGGCTCTTCTGCTTTCTTCCTCCAGTTTGGTAAGAGGATCAGCCATAAGCTGTACAAAGACCATCAGCTGAGCGTATGCTGTATCACAGTAACACTTGGGTTACTCAAATTCAAAATTATGCTTAAATACCCTTCCAAAAGTCCATTCAGAGTCATGGTTTTCTGGGCTAATTCTAACCAGCAGCACAGAGCACTAGCAGCCAGCAGCATGAATCCACTGCGGCTGAGGGAGAAGTGAGCAGCTGGGAGCAGCCCTGCCTCAGGCCGGTTGTGCACAGGACACGCGGAGCCTGAGGTGCTGCTGGCCTCGTGCAGCTGGCAAGGTCTTGAGCAAAGCCAAATCCTCATGTTCCAGAAGACCTGAGCTCCTCAGTAGCTAGCTTTCCCATTGCTTTTAACAAATTAAACAAAATAAATAAAAAGAATGAAACAAACCCAGGAATGTGAAAACTCACCAGAAAGCTGCTTCTGATGGACTATCAAACATTAATTAAAAAAAATTGAGACAAATCTGAACCACAGGCTGAAGGTTCCTATTCTTGCTCTGTACCACTAGACATTGCATAGCTCAGTTCCCACTCTGATGTTGAGTAGAGCAGCAGCTTCAAGGCTGTTACCAGAGATGAGAAAGTTAAAGCTTTCTTATTTGCAGAGCCATTTTATCAATTTATTTGTGGGAGTACATGATATACTGCTGAATATTAACATAATACCTCAAAACGGTTTCTGTAATACTCCCATTTGTTGTGTAAGTCTGCTAAATGCAGGGAAAAAACAGTCTAAGTATGCTTATTGCTTACTAGTCCTCTGTGCTGAACAAGTTTTCCTACAAGCATTGACATAAAGATTCTTCACTCTTCTGTTAAAATAAACTACTGAAAAATTACCCATTTTTCATTTTTTTATTCAAATGAAAAAGCCTTACCACTTGAATCTAAGTTGCTCAACATTTACAGATGCTAAACAGTTCTTGATTAAACTCACTTAAATTCATTAAGGTCAAGCAACACTATCAGGGACTTGAAAAAATAAAAATATTTTAAAAAAATGAGAAAAGCAACACTTTCCACTTCTGCTGGGGAGAAACTACGGTGGTTAACAATACACTGCACCACAAATTGGTTACCTACTGGATAGGCTCCCTAATTAACTGGTGATCTAAGGGAGGTAGAATACAATGAATGTTCTGGGTTACTTTCCTGGAGGATGTTGGAGGAGAAAATAAAGGACAAAACCCCCACTCCTCTACCACGGCAGCCGTTTCAGCCCTGTACAGGCACATCATTGGAATTCTGGTTTTGGCTCAGGACAAAGTTTAACTTCAGATTTGGGAATAAGTATTTACTTTTAAAGTAAACTAGTTTAAATTCAAGACAGTGTTTCAAAACTTGCCTGCTTTGACATCTTTTCCAGTTTAACTAAATCTACTGAATTAGAGTGTTTTTTGTCTGTACCTGCCACTGTCACTACCACCACACCCAACCCTCAAACAATCCAGAATTTCTATTAGTTTCAGCCAAGACAAATAGATGGTCTTCAGGAGGAAAAAAGTTTTCAAGTCTTTTTGATCTAACAGAAGATATATGCATTGTATCAGCACCTTCTTGCTATGACTGATGTGTCTGACCTGCTGATTTCAGTTCAAGGGTATGCAGAAAGTAATATGCTTACTGGTACGTTTTATTGTTTCCTGCAGCATTGTTAGCGAGATGACTGCCAAAACTTGTTTGTTCATGGCAGCATGCACTTATTTGTTGATAATTGTCTATATTCACCTCCATTAACAGGAATAATTAATAGGTGGTAAGACAACCGGTTTCAATCCTGGAAGTCCACGAGTAGAGCGAAAAAAATATTAGAAGACTCTACCCTGTCATCCAATGAAGAATAATTACGGCTAGCAACAAAGACAAGCAATTTTCTTCTATAACCCAGATATTTTTCCAGGCCCGTGGCCTATTGCAGTGTGCTCCTGCCATGTGTTCTCTTTCATCAGGTATCTTAGGGCTTTAAAGATGAAACAAGTAAAACCAAATCCCATTAAAAAAAAAAAAAAAAAAAAAAACCAACAACTTTGTTCTTTGCTTTTTCTCACAAGTCTTTTTGTTCACTCTAAGTTAACAGTTCATTACTAGCCAGAAGTGGCTGCTGAACAAAAGGCTGACATTAAAACACACCTACACAGTAGAACATAAAGCAATAACGTTAATTATTTTTTGCATCAGCTAAAAATATGAAACAATAGAAAAAGATTAGGCATTCTTTTTAAATTTATGTTCTTTTATTTCCCCTCTTACTACTTATACCTCAGAAAGAAAGGTGTTATGGCCAAGAGGTGACATTTGATTCTGTACAGGTTGTTATAGAATATCAGAAACAACAATTCATGAATTAAGCAACATAACTTCAATTATCATACAAAGTCCATTCAATTTTTCAAGTTCTTCAAAAGAAGCACTTGGAGCGTATTGGAACATTACAATCCTGTAATTTTTTGCTTTTCTTCCCTGCTTATGTAAAGTGAGGAAGGCCTCAGATGCACAGCTGACCTGTAGCATAAGTTGGCAAAGTTCAACATGGTACTTTTTGGCACTGAAGCCGTGCTTCCTCCTCCCTCCAAGAATCAAGCATACAAAGATGCAATTTCAAGGAAGAAAGATGGTGAATGAACTTAACTCAAATTTAAACAAGCAATTATAACATTCCCCTGGAGACTACCAGTTCCAAACTGGTTTCTGGCAAATCTGGATCTCTTACTCACCAAACACTTGCCCTTATACTCCTGAGCCACAGAATATTCAAAAGGTAGCCTGTCACAGCAGAGCTATTCACTTTGCCTAATGAGTGCTTGCAAAAGCATGTGCTCCAGCTCCAACATCATCCTGTTTCACCAGGACCAGAAAACTACAGCAAGCATCAACATACGGAGTTATTCTTGTTTGCTCACTTGTTCTCAATTACTACATAATAAATATTTGTATAAAATATTTAAATATTCATTGGATCAGAAAAAGGCTCAACTGCCTGGTGCTCAGAGAATTTGCCATGGGCAGAAAATGGGGAAGAGGAAGGAACTCGAGTTCCAGGTTCTGCTAAAATGAGTACCTAAATTAAGCAGAGGAAATGAAGCAGAGGAGAACAGCTTCAGCAGAAAGCAACTAACAAAATATTTTGAAAATAATTAAATGATTTGGCTTGTCAAGTCACTTGAAGGAGGAAGCAACTTCCTTGGGGACTAGGCTGGTAGGGAAATATACTTCCATCTTCAAATTAGGGCCGAACTGTGCTTTGAGTTCACTTTTTGTTTCCATCTCTACTCGTGGTGCTGCTGCTCACTGCCCCTTGAATACTCAGGCAGCTACATGGCTTCTGTGTGAGGTGCAACAGACCGTACCAGTAGGTACGAGGACTTGCATTGGTATACAGACACTATCAGCACTATTATTTTGTTATTATATGGGCACTTTATTATTTATTACACCATAATCCCAAGGTGTACGTCACCAGAGCCATGTTCAGAAGCCACTCTACATCCCCCGAGCACTCCAGCTGCTGGAGCACACATCTCTTGTACTAAACCACTGGGAGCAGCTGCACTTAGTGCTCTGGTTACTCACAATCTCAAGCTTACACAGGAGAAGACTCTTCGAAAAGAGGTCACTGGCACTGCAGGTGACAGGATTTTCCCTTGGTATGATATAGGTAGCCCTCAATCCAGGTACTCAGAGAAAAGCAAAAGATAACACAAAATCTGGCAGAAGACACGTTTAGTGCGTCTTCCTTTCAGTCTCCGAATTCTTGTTATTCTATCAAGAGAATGCATCCATTAATGTTGCATTGAACAGTCACTGGTGCCCCAAGGAAGACTTTGAAAAAACATTCTATTTAAAGACAAGCCTGTTAATGTGTCATCCACAATATGCCTCTCTTACTCCTGGGAAATTTGCATGAGAACAGGATTGTTATTGCTCTGAAGTTCTGGTGTTCCTCTTGCTTATTTCACACTGGAAGAGGCACGCTACCCACCCTGGGGAATCAGCCCTGCCAACCCTGCATACCCAGCCTCATCCCCTCTCTATCCCCACAAAAAAGGAGTTTTAGGTGCCATCCCATTGCAGCTCATGTTCCCGAAACCCCGGTTTTAGTAGCAAGCAGGGAAGCTCATGTGCCAAAGGAAACAGATGCTATAAAAGCTAATAAAAACAAATAAACATAAATAAATAACATTTTGTCACCATTCATGAAGGCTTGTGATTACATGAGTAACTCAACGGGAGCAGATACATTTCTAACAGGGAAAAGCACCAACACAAAATACATCCAGTGAAAGGAAATTGGAAAGGCAGATGAAATGCCAGCTCAGACAGGAGGGTACCAGCCCGCCATTTAAAGCTACTACCTCCCATGCATATCATTTCTTCACTACTGCGTGCTGCACACAGAAGTCTTAGCTTCATGGGGAAAGAGAATGAAAGTACCAGGAGGATTTAAGAGGAGTTAAAGTGGACAGCGATAATTTACCTAAGTGTGACGGGTCAGCACTAACGGGAAGCTTCCCTGCATTTTCAATACACTCCTATCTCATGATCACTCCCTTTACACATTAATTTCTCCGCATTTTCAAAGACACACATTTACAACAAAAAGAACTGCAGAAGGGTTTATTGTTTAAGGCTTCATTTGAAACAGACTGATCTGCAACGTCAGTGCAGCTGCCTCGTATGCAGTATTGCATCCTAAAAATCCTTATGACATTTCTCTTTAGACATGAATCAGCAGACTAACAGATGTCTCATTCACACCATGTTTGAGTTTCAGTTTTACTAATGAAATTAATTTAGGGCCAAATTGCATCTTGAGTCGCACACAGAACTCTTGTTGACTTTCATGTCAGCCAAATACGTGCACGGGAGAATGGAAATCCGACCTTAATTTTAATTCGATCTTTGGAGCAGATTGCTAATTTAGAGAGACAGATTGCAATGTCCGTTGCTTGTGTTACATAGTACCTCACATCACAAATAATCCCACTGAACGCCGCAAGATTTCTGGAGTACAATATACTTCTAGGAGAGTCAAGATCTCAAGCTGGCTATTACCAGTGCAGACTGCCTCTGAATCTGCAGAGGTCCCAGTACACAGCCTCCTGAGCTCCTTCTCTTTGTGCAAAGTGTGCAGCCCCGGGAAGACCTGCTGTGCTGTAGCTGGGTTTTGTCGTGCAGTGGTACAGGCGGCAGGTCCTTAGGAAGGGCGATGAAGCAGCAGCAAAGTTTGCTTTTCCCCACCGGTTGCTCACATAGTCTTGCAGGCACATACAAGCTTGCCCAGGCCAGAGGCTGTGCAGTCACTTCGGCCAAACCGGGCTTATTCACTTTGGCCAATAATCGGCTGTGTTAACTGCATGTTCACAGCTACCTCGTAGAGCTCATTGTGTAGCTACATCTGTTTGAAGCAGAGCGTGAATTTACATCTGCCTGCAAACACTCTCTCAGTCCATGGCTGAAATAATTTCTAGAAACAGAGCTGCTTCATGAGAAGCAAGCAGACAGTTGTGTTTTTTTTGGTTTTTTTTGTTTTTTTGTTTTTTTTTAAATGTCCCAGTTTTCTCAAGGGGATGACTGAACCATGCCCTTGGTATGTCTGCTAAGGAGTAAATAAAAAAAGATAGCTGAAAATCATAACGCGTTATAACATTGGTATAACATCCAGTATAACATTCCCTTCACCTCAATTATCTCCTGTAACTTGGAAGAGAAGAAAATTCTTTCCAAGTGGCACTAATGTTTAAAAGAATAAATAACTACTGCTGTAGGCAGAATATTGAACAGTCCCCACATGACTGACTTCAGAACCCCAATCACATTTCTTTTCATAGTGCTCCAGGCACACAGCCACACTTGGAAGTCCCGTACTGTTTCGAGCAGCGACAGATCTTTATTTGGAATCAGAAGTGTTTTCAGTACTTTTTTTTTAAACAAACAAACAAACAAACAAACTCGACTTTACGGTTAACTTTAAGGACCAGTCATACAAAAAGCTGGTCATGTTCCAACAAAATGAAAAAACATAAAGTAGTTAAAGTACAAGGTCAATGAACTCCATGCATTCAGCATCTTCAGTCTCTTTCTCAGGAAAATCAGCATTTCTTTTTGCTTAAGCTGAAACTCCATGTTATTTCTATCCTTTCTAAGCAGGCCTGCTCTTCTTGTGTTTCCTTCCCATCTAGCTAATGGCCAACACTTACTCAAAGAGAAGAAACATCTCCTGCTCTGGAAAACTGTATCAAAGTGTGTACCTAACATCTAGTACTGACGTTATAGCAACAATTAGGGTCTTGACTCGCTCACTCCTTACCTTAGGCTGACCATCTAGCATTATTACTCTGGCCATACATTCAATTATTCTCCCCTCCTGAAGATATCACTGAACCACACTTACTGTGCCTTTGCCGTAACATTCTCAAGTTGAATTCAACTATGACATTATGATAGATAGCCAAAAGCCAATGGCACCTTGAATTTGCGGCCGGTTAACCATTTCACCAGCAGATCCATTTCTGCTCTGATTACATAGTTTAAGTCCATCCTGCCAAGACCATGTAACATCCCGAGGACACCGTTTTGGACTGAATATGCTTCAGGCTGAAAGTTTTTTTAGGTGGGTGGAAAGGAGCTGTAATTAGAGAGCAAATAGCTTTAAGAAGCAGAGCCCTGTCTAAGGCACAAATACATAGCTCACTACAAGACTGCACAGATGCAGGAGACCTACAACATCAAAGATTTTGTCACGTTATGCCACAGTGAATTATTTCTCTCACCTACTTTCAAACGTGCGCTTCGTGTAACTACAGCTGCCTCACCCCAATAATTGCTGTGCTAGAAATCAGCAGTAATGAACAGAAGTTTGATCTTTATTACCAACAGGAGAGCAGTTTACGGGGGATGGATTCCTCTCGAAACCCACACACGGTTCTGCCCCAGAGGAGTGTCTGGGGGAGGAGAGGAGTGGCTTTGACAGCACCAAGCTGGCAACTCCCAATGAAGCAAGCCAGGTATTGTGCTATACCATCTCTGACAACCCTAAGCATAGCTTTATGGCCATAACAAGAGCTACAGCTTGGCTTCCAGACATTCCTCAGACATAGCTCTGCCAGTTTGCTTTCTTTACATTGTTTCATATGTGTAAAAACAAGAGTTCATAAAAAGACATTAGGATTGTTAGTCACATCGCTTCCCCAGCCCAACAGCAGGAATATGCCCCCATTTTGCACCGCATCCGTAAGGCACGATCCGGCTCTAAAAGCTGGAACAGACATTGCTGCGTTACAAGCTCTGAACCGTAACACACCAATTTGTCTGTGAAGTTCCACGCATATGCTGTAAACAGTTTCAAAATGTGCCCAATAAAAGTTAAATTTTCATTTACAGTTTAATGTTGTTAACAAATCATGATTTACTCTATCTGTCAAATGTATTATAAACTCCCTTTCAAATATTATAGGAACTGAAAACCAAGTTTCTAATTAACTTTGTCATATGAGTAAGAGTTGTTTTAAAACTTCTCTCTTCAAAGTACTGAGATTTAAAGTAATATATATATTCCTTCAGAAGTAGGCCAGTTTGAATTTAATATGCACCAAATAAATATTCCCTCAATTAGATGTGTGCAAGTAAAAAGCTTTATGTTATGGCTTATAGCAATTTCAGATAAAGAGCTTGTGTGATGGAGTGAATCCAGCTAAGAAATGATTGCAGTACCGCAACATATTTTTAGCACAGGATACCACTCATCTCAAAAATAATTCTGAGAATTTTTGCGATTTTGAGATCACACTACATTTTGAGCAAGACTACCATGCTTAATAGATTTCACAAATTACTCCTAAAAAATTAATAAGGCAAATTAAGGATCATTGTAATGAATCATGTAACTTCTCATTTGGCAGAATTACACCCTTTTTCTCTTTGTGCAGGAACCATAATCTAAATTGTACTATTAGACACAAGGCTGATGAAAGAGGGAGGAAAAAAAAAAAAAAAAATCACCTGTTGCAGTGATATAACTTCTACATTATCACTACTCCCAAGAAAATTTCCACCCATCAATTTGACTGAAATCTAAGCCTGTCTTCACAACTATCAAGGAATGCTGTTGTTACTACAGCAGAACACCCAGAGACTTTTTTTTGACTAAGGAACACAAGTTCATAGAATACTTCAGAAAACATCTAATTTTTTATTTTTTAATTTTTTAAAAGTATAATCTACAACTGAATCTGAGACTTCTCACATATTGATCCTCATTAAACTGCCCCCCCCCCCCCCCCCTTTTTTTTTTTAACCTCTTACAGCTACTGCTGACTATAGTATATCATATAACATTTGGGTTCTTTTTTTCTAACAAAGATTACAAGTTGTTTTTGTCTGGAGTTTCGGTGTCCCTGTAAATAAGAAAGCACTTGTTGAAGGGGCTACACGGCCTCTGTTGTGCACATACCCAACGGTCAGCAAGACTGCAGTTACTTCGGGCAGGTGCAGGTACTGGTACAGTGACAGCATGGCTAGCCTGTGCACTACAAGCCGCTGAATTAAGTAGTGGTTCCAGAGTCTTGTCAATAGATCCACAGGCATTGCCAAAAATGAGATCCTTAGCTGGAAAAAGTGTCTTCATCAGAAGAAAGGCAATGGCAGAATCATCCAAAAATCAATAACGGTCTCTTCTAGAACAGGGGGTTATTCAAAAAAACAGTGACTACTTCTTCAAGCCGTAAGAGTCAATATTCAGCCCGCTGACTTAGCAAAGAGATACTCATTTTTACACGAAGAGATCAGGCAGTCCACAGCCAACGCAGCCTTTGACAGACAGCTGCTACAGGGAGCAACTGGGCAACAATTCCCAGCCAATGCCTTAACTGCTGTGGGAGATAGAAAACATCTGGCCAGACTTGACTGATCAAAAAGACAGCGGAAAACATACTGTACCTCTTTGTTTTCCTTCATTTTTCTCCAAGATCTGTTACACTGGCCCAGATCATCTCCCCCCACAAGAGCTGGTGCCAGTTCTGCACTGGGAGAATAAAGCACTGAGACAATGCAGCCTTCAATTGGGTATTTGCACATGTGCATCGCTGACTGTCAAAGCACCCCTTCATTTTTATCTTGGTTCTGCTTTCAAAGCAATCACATGAAGCCTGAAAGATAATTAGCGCTCTATGTACTGGAGTATGACATCAAACAAGCGCTAATATTCTGTTTCCCCTAAGACAGTTTGGAGAGAGCCACAGTTCTGTACACTGGCAATAGGAAAAAATAGTAAAATAACACACACACGTAAACAGAATTAGCTGTAATAAATCGAGAAAGTTGTTTAGCACTGTCAGCCCTTTACTAGCGCAAGGAACAAGTCTGTAACCTGCTCAGGGCTTGCAGAGCCCTGAATTTCTCACTGGACTACTGGCAGATGCTGGGGTCTTGGACAGCAGGAACTGCTATCGAAGTCACCCCACCTTTATGGAGGTATCACTGGCAGTAAACATTCCCAAAGCACACAGCTACCAGTACAGCCTCTCGCTTCCACGGGATCGAATCGGTTCCTCCCGTAGTACCCATCCGAATTCAAAGTTAACGCTGTTTCTTCAAACATCAAAAACTTTTTGACACAGCATCTAGCGCTAGGCTCGAACACATCAGAGGAGCAGCTGAAGTGAGAATGACAAGTGGCTTGGGCATTATTTTGGACCAGGACTTCTGGGTAAAGGCAGAAGATGAATTTCTGGCAATGAGTCTCAGTCTTTTCACAGCCTTTTGTTCTGGGGGATCATTGCCTGTTATTAGCCTAATTCAAGAAATTCAGCTTTGTCTCATTTACTCTTAAATGATTTAAAATTCATCTTATAAATGGAGTATGGTCTTCTGTGAGTCAGAGCCGCAAGTCTACTTCTATGACAGTAAGAAAGATATGACATGAAGTTCAATCTTAGGCCTGCTCAGAGCTTCACTTTTCGTAAATTATTTACCATCTGTTCAGAGTACTGTCTATTTAGACGATGATGATTCAGCCATCCATGCCAGGAGTTACAAGCGAAGAAGTTGCACCAGGAAGTCAGACTGATTTCCACTTCAAGTATTCTTGCTTGGTGGGTGCTGCCAGCAAATATAGATGCAAGGCATTTCCCCAAAACTTTTCTGAACCTTGATTCAGGGAACAGTCAAAAAATGTGTGCGCCTGTCAGCTCAGTTCAGTGAGCAGCACAGTGCACACGGATCTTCAGGAGGGACTGACGAAGCAGACAGGATAGGGACCTGCGCAGAGCCGGGCAGGGAGGTCAGAGGTTAACTTATAGGGAGCCACAGAGAAGAATTTGCAAAGATGGATCACAGGACATCTGACAAGCAAGTAGCAGAGCGGAAGTGACAAGAGACCTTGGAAAGCCTGGCAAGGGAAGCTAGATGGAGAGGGCCAGAGTTATGTACAGCTTTCAAGAGTGACAAAAGGTATCCATCAGATACAACCCGATGAGAAACTTACAGGGGTTTCTGAGAAAGTTTCCTAGACAAGTAGGTTAGTGGAAGTGTTTTGAATGGAACAACAGGAGCAAAGAGTAGGACTGAAGACATTTATTTAATAAACATTAATCAGAACAGGTTAGCTGAGAAAAGCCTGAACAAGATAATACCCTGGAGAAATGGAGGAAATTCAGAATAACCTGCCTGGTGTGGTCCTGAGCCAAAGGACGCGGTGAGAGTCCTGTAAGGCTAACACTCCACTTTCACTGCGAAAGCATTTCTAAGGCATTATACAGAAACAAACCAATGCGCAAGAGTGAAAAGCAGCTCAGCAGAGGACAAAGAATTCTACAAATCATCTGCACAGAGATATTCCAGCTTCAGCTATCATTGAGGCAGTAATGAAACAACAAAGTTAACTGAAGAAAGAGCAGAGCTCAGGAACCAAGCCTTAAGGAACAACCTCTTCCCTCTCAAAACCAGTGGTGAATGTACCATCTGAAAATGGCAGCATCTCACAGCTTACAAAATGAAAAGCATCAAGGACCAAACACTTGGCCATTCAAAAAACAGAACACTTCTATTAAAACACATTTAACTAGCAAAATTAGATCCTTAGTACTGTCCAGCATAACAGAACATGACAAACTGCCCTCTCTGCCCTCAGAAAAAATCCCCACGCCAAACACAGCATAAACAGCTGACCTCTAAGCACTGAAAGCACCCTTCCTCCTGGAGGCACCATCCAGCTTTATGTGATTCTCCCTTCCCTTTGCCTAGTTACAGTATGTCATTACTAATCCCACTATTACTGATCCCATGTAGAGAGCACAACAACAACAGCTCAGAGCCTGATAAAGGGAGATAACACACATCCCCTGAAACACAGCATAATTTTCTCAGGGATTTGAGCTTATTTATCAGGCATCTTTATCCTACTTGGGACACAACTACATCTGCTGTGTATTGCAGATCTGACTTTCGTGCTGAAGTGTGTCTATCGATTGTTGCAAGTCCTTACATTTAAATAAAACTCTTTTAGAGCTGTTCTTCCATGTCCTAATTATTGAGCAGGCAACAGGACATTTCTAAGCAGAAGCACATGATCCTGTCCATACATTATGGATGACAGTTATCACCACCGCCCCAGGTTTTCTTCAGGCAAGGAATCATCCTAATGCAAGGAATCATTCCCACTCCAGCATGAAAAGGAGATGTATCAAACAGCCTCTTATAAGGCCTTGTAAATCCCTGCTGCTGAATATGAGCACACACACACACACACACACCTTCTCTAAAAATACCAACACAAAGATGTATCGGGAGCCTACATGCACAAAGAAATTGACAAGCTGCAAAGTTGCAATTGCATAGAAAAAGAGGATATGATGAACTGCTGCATATTCTGAATTCCTTGGGGACACTGAGCAAACAAGATATGTGCAAGAACAAGGAGTTCTTCCCTGGTGGAAAGCAAGAAAGTGACTATCAGCAAGATATTAAGCTCACAGCCCCATTTAACAATCACTACTTAAAAAAAAAAAAAAAAAAAAAAAAGAATATTCATTCTTCCCCCACAACTGAAAAATAAGGAAAAGTTGAAAGAGACACTGAAAGCAGAGATAACTTGAGAAAGTTCTAAGAGCAGTCTGCCACAGGCAAGAATCAAGCACCCATGTAAACAAAAAAGGCCAGTAAAAACATGTATGTTGACAGCACTTCCTGAATAGGGGAAAATAGCTGGAGCCTTAACCAAAATTATGCCTTGAGTTAGTGGCCTGTTGCCACCCAGAACCCATCAGCTGAGAATCAGAGAAGCAAGCTGGCTTGGTACAAGATGCTGTTCTCATTTATGAAATGCTGATATCAGTATGAAAGTTAATAAAACTGAGCTATGGATGATGATATCCAATTTTGCTTATGTGGTACCCAAGCTGTGCCAGGTTCACTCTAAAATACAGATGAAGACATTTCCTGTCTCCATCAGCACATAATCCAGACCCTGCATGTCTAGTGTGGGCAGAAACACACGAAACTATGTAGTTCCTCATTCACAGGCCATCTGAAATGCTCTAAGATAACTCAACAGGGCCCTAAAGCCTACTCCAGAAGGACCTGGGCATCCCATGGGTCCTGTGCCAGATCTGCTGACCCCATGCTGTTCCTTCAAATACCCTACAGCATTTCAAAGGGTAATACATGCCTATCCTTACTTCTGCAGCAGAATCATGCCCAGAACGCTGATTAAACAGTGAACACACAGTTCAAGACTAGCCTTCCAGAGCAAGTTAAAAGAAATTTGAGAGCAGCCCCTCTCATTTTTCCTTCCAGCCAAAAATTCAGCAAGAAGTTGGGAGCCAAGCCCAGGTGGTGAGGAGGTTTCAGAGGTCATGACACAGATTCCCAGCTGAGACTGCACCCTCCACATCTCTCTGCATGCTGAAGCCAATGTTAACTAATTTGCTCCCCAGGATGCTTCTCAGCTGAATGGGCTCGATCAATGTTCAGCAAGGCTGGGGGGGAATATTTACTACTTTCAGCATATGGGGATTTTTGTGTTTGTTTTTCTTTCTTTTTGGCTAGAATCATCTTTGGAAGATCGGAAGTACACTACAGGAGTAGGCAGGAATATTTACCTTTGCATTAGAGGATTACCTTGGAGCACGCTCACAAACCAGAGCGCTGCTGTGCCAGGTGCAGGAGAAACAACAAGCGACACCACTTCCCCTCCAGGAATCCACCGACTCCCGGCCAAGGCAGGTCGTAACCCGCAAGGCGGACAGGACAAGCTGGAGACTAAACATGCAGACGGGTTAAGAGGTATTGGGAGGAGGAGGAAACAATAAGGTGAACAGCATCTAACAAAAGGAAAAAAAAAAAAAAAAAAAAAAGATAAATACCAAGAAGAAAAACTCATAGTAGCGAGCGTTCAAATCTATTTCTGATCTTATTCAAAGCATGACAAATATTCTCAAGGGAAATAACAGTTCCTGACACCACACCCACACATCATTATGTGAAAGTTTTAGCATTTTCTGGCTGCTCAAAGTCATTCCAGTTTTAAAGAAACACAACCTGGAAAATTCAAAACAAGATGGAAGATTCCTCTGTTATTTGTGTTTTTGCAGCCCCAGCCGGTTCTTACGTTTCATAGTTATGTCACACTAATTTCAGATGGCCACTGCTGGACAAGATGCAAATACTGCTCTAAATGGATGGTCTATAAAGAACATTAAATGAAAGAGAGAACTCATTTATCATAGTCATATAGGACTCCTGCATTTTATAGTACTGTTTTAACCATAATAACAATAAAAATAAAATGCTTTGCAACTAAGGAACAAGCTCACGGCAGCGGCACCCGTTGGTAACAAGCCAGGCAGGTTTAAAAAGTTCAGCCAGTAATCCTCCGAGCTTTACCTTCGTGCAATAACTGGGCAGCAACCACTTGTACTACAAATTGACCCAGCAGCCCAGTCTATTTCACAGATCACAGGACACCAGAACTTTTACGTGTCACGTCTCACATCTGTCTGCTAGAGCATAACATTTTCAAGAGCAGCTGGAAACAGAAGACAAGACCCCCTTGTCTGTCCACAGCATCTCAACTTCCCGTGCATACAACAGCGAGCCCCTCCACCCTTAATGAGTGCCTTATGTACTCAAATAATGTGTTGTGTCCCCTTTGCACAGGAACAGGAGAGGAAAGAAGCGGCAGTTGAGAAAGCACTCATGGGAGGCATTCTTTGACCTGCCAAGGATACCCACTGCTCCCCAGTACAAGGCCAAGGTGTCCCACAACAGAGCAGGACATCCTCTGTTCATCTCCTCCAGCCACCCCACTACATACAGCAGTCTGGTCCACAGAACCAAGTTGCAAGGTATTTGTTGTGTTTTCATCCAGACACGTCTTTTCATTGAGAAGCGTCTTAAAGAACACCCCGGGGAGCATTCTGTTGGTATACTGGAAGCCATCACTTACAGAAAAAGTTAGCGGCGAGGTTATGTAACACTGGTGTCAGCATGGCTCTGTGCACAGGCAAAGCAGACTAAGTGCTCTGCTCCAATTCCATCCACTCCCTGCCACCTGAAAGACCGCAGTCTCAACATGCTGTGCTTAGACTTGAAAACCACTAAAGAAAACAAAACCACTCTTGTATTCTAAAAAGGAAAAAGAAAAGTTAACGTACCAAAACAGTACAAATTAAGTTAGATTTTATACCCTGTAACTTGCATGTAAATAAAGCTAACTTTATTTTGGCTCTTGTGTTAGCATATAGTCTCTGAATACTTCATCACGGACGAAAATGGAAACAACTTAAAAATCCCATGCACATGATAATAAGTCTTTGCGGCGTACTCCCAGAATATGTACTCACAGATTTGAGCATTTTGTCAAAAAAATAAAAATAAATTTAAAAAACGGTTATAAAGCTGGAACTTAGAATTAAGCATCAAGTTTTAAGGAGGAATGAAAACCATCATTCTTGTTCGGGTATTTTTGTTTGCTTGTTTGAAAGGAAGTATTAAAGTAAAGGTTAAGTTCTAAGTAAAGAAAACAGTGGTTTTTAAAGGTAGAACTGCACTAAAGAATCTGAATTGCCTATCATGCAACCATGGTGAGGTAAAATGAGAGCCTGCTGAAGGCTAAGAGAAGTAAACGTAAATGACTTTGGATAGGACAGAATCTCCTTGCTCTATTGCTTCTCTGTCACTAGAGTTCCTTCTTATGTGGATCACTTCTGTTCCACTGAGTCACAAAATAAAGCTTCCCATTTTATTTTTTACAAGAAGCGAGAGTAAGACATGCAGAAAAAATTTAAAACTAGATTCTGGAGTGTTTCCCACTCATGCCACATATCTTTCTACAGCAATGAACTATAACCAAATAGCATTCCTTACATTTATTTATTTTTCATCCAGGTATGAGTTATTTTTTCCCCCATTCATACAGGCAGAGTCCAAGATAATCACACAACACCAACCCTAAACGCGAGATGCTGGTTTGGGGAGGTGGGGGTTGACTGGGGGGTGCGGGTGGTAATCCTCCCCTACACTCTTACTCTCCACACACACACTGCATCAACTCAACAACTCCTGCATGTGCTATCAGTAGTTTGAGCAGGTCAGATTTTTCAAGCACACTCCACCTCACTTGAAAATAATCTTTTTTGCTTTGGGAAAGCTACCCAAAATTGCAGCCAGATTTCCTGCCGGGTTAATATGTTCCATGTGGGAACCCAAACTACCAACGTTCATGCTACATGGCACATGTGCCAGCTACATGAGAGCTACAATGTGAAATGCCTGCATATGCTGCAACCCAGTTCCAGTGCAGCAGAAGCACACCTTCAGAACAGTGGTAGCTGCAGGGTTTTCAGCACATTTGAAGCAGGTCCTCAGATACTTCAGAAAGCATTTGTATTTCTGGAGCTAACAGTTTTTGATTCAGTCTTAACTTTTAACTCAAGAACTGAAAATTACCTTTTTTTTTTTTTTTTTTTAAATTCAAAGTGGGAAATGTGTTGCTGCTGGCACATATCTGGAATCTCTGCTCGATGCTGGCTTTAGCTAACGCTAACCAAGATTCCAGATGGGCTGCTGAGTGTTTTTAGTTTTTAAAAAACATGGCAGCCAATGCACCCATCTGGCTGCATACAGAAGTGATGCAGGAAAAGATCAAGTTCTACCCCTGTAATTGAGGTTGATAAATTGGGCGCTAAAATTGTGCACAGCAGAGAAGAAATATAAATGTATATACAGAGAGATGAGCAAGTACAATTTATCTGCATCATTAGAGTGTTACCATTGAGTGATTGCAACCGTGTTATACACACATACAGAAACTTCAGACTGCTGAATCACTGCTCTTATGTGAATAGGGTTTTTAAACATTTATACTGGTATTTTAATACAGTTTACAGCAAAGATTGCACATCTAAGTGTCTTAAGTTCCTACACAAAGAACAAAGCAGCAGATGGTACAGGTTTCTGAATTTATGCTCCGAGAGAAATCAGGGGTCAAATTATTTTTGTAGCTAGTGTTGTTTTCCAACAGTGCTAAGTGAATGATATTTTTACTTTTTTTTTTTTCATTTTAAGCCTGCTTACATTTACTCTATGAAGCTACAAGCAATTCCAAAAAGAGCACAGCAGTAGAAAGCCCAGCGCATCTAGCCAAGAGTACATTAACTCAATAACACAACAGATGAAACCAAAGACCTCAAACTGTATAGCTTTGTATCCATAGCTGTAGTTCTCATGTGTGGACAGATATTTCACATGTGGCCATCACAAAAAAAAAAAAAAAAACAAAAACAAAAAAAACACTGAGCATATTTTGTCATTAACACAGCCTCTATGTATTCTTCATTGCAAGATATTGGAAAATTTAAGACTCCAAAAGTAAGGAAAGTGAGGTCTACAGTAGACAGCAGGCCAACATCCACTTTCAGAATGCTTAACAAGGTCACTGGCGGAGTAAGGATGCTCAAAGAGTTCCCCAGAAGGTCTCCTCCTGAAGTCCCTGTTCTGACTGAACCCACAGATTTTTCCATCTGTTTCACCAGGAATCACAGAGCAAAAAGCTTTCGCATTTTTATTTATTTCTAAATCAAAAGACACAAGCCTAATTCTATTCCCACATAACGGTGATAAAGAAGTTACACCAACTTCAGTAGGAGTTTATCTTCTAATTTAGAGTGGCATAAGCAACAAGGCAAATGAGAATGTCAAAACTCTCGGGAGGAGCACTGATTAAGCTTATTCTTTGAGAGGTCTCTCCAGGTCTGAGTTCACCGTCAAGGCCCATGACTACCAGAATGTCACATTCCTTCAGCTTCTGTGCAGGACAATTGCTAGGTGACAGTTTAAATTACGTGGAGTTTGTTTGCTCTTCTCCTTTCCTTGAACAGTTCCTTACAACATTGATAGGAAGGAAAAAAAAAGGGAATAGCAACCCAGACAGAAGGAACAAGCCTAGCCATACTGAAATCCGTGGGAGTTCTGCCATCCAGTCTGATGGGGCCAGAATCTCATGCATTGTCTCATTCTATTAATATTAAAGAAATAACGAGTACAGATTTACTCAAAAGGACATCTCATTCAAATTTTTAGATAACTGGCATCTTCTAAAGAGACAGATGTTCCCAGAAGCACATGTCCTTTGCATCCTAAAGAACACGGCCTTTTTATGCAGTACCCACTGAAGCATTAATATAGAGGGGTCCTGGTCATACTTTTACCAAGAACCAAATGGTTTTCTCACAAAAATAGTAGCCTGACTTGAGATAGATTCACATCTGTAAGTAAAGAACTATTCTCTTTCTTAACAGCTTTTTAACAAAGTAAAGTGCCAAGAAAAAAAGGAAATCCTGGATACATTGAATGCAGTAACAAAAATTCCTTTTAATGTTACATCTTCCATCTAATAACCTCTTCATGACTAGGAGTAATACAAGACTTTATTAGAACACTTATAATCAGAAGCAAGACAAATACTTGAGTGTTAAGTAAAGGTAACAGTATAATCAACCCTGGTTGGGAATTCTGCTTTATAATTCAAGGTCTTTTGTTCTCCATTTTATCTCAACTCTAAACAGTAGACCACCAGGTCTGTAACCTGCTCCATCTCTACCTGCCTTGTCCTAGAGTTCAGTAAAGGACAATGGGAATATGTCGTATTGCATTCTGACTTGGTTTTGGTTGTTTCTTCTTTTATAGAGTATTGCTTGTTAGCTAGCATCCCAGATTATAGGGCAGCCTATATTTAGTACACAGAGACAATGAAATGTTGAGTCTACCGTCATTGTGACAACCAAAAACATCCTGCTTAGCTCTGTCAGACCCAGAACTGTAGAGCTGTACACAGCCAAAGCTCAACAGCAATGTTTAAGTCCCAGTAGCAGCCTTCTCAGAGTTCCTCCAGACAAAACGACATTGGGACCCACTGAACTCAGCCAGTTAATTTTTTCTATGTTAATAATATTTTAATATACTTTATCTTCAGCTAGGTCAGGACACCAACAATCCCTCGTAGGTAGATATTTCCAGGAATTTCAGCAGATCTTGGTAAAACATACTTCAGTATCAATATTTATCCAAGATGAAAATGGAATCCATCTGGCATCTCTGGGCCTTCTCCACACTGAGGTCACAAATGGATATAGAGATGCAGATTTTTCTTTTTTAATTGATTTTTAAGTTTCAATAAGCCTTAGCTGCTCCTTTGTAAAGCCACTAGAGAATGAACAGCAGTTCAAAGGTGAGTTAGTTACTTTAACTGAAGCTGGTCCAGAAATAATGGACTTCTGCCCCAAATCATTCCTTTCACTGAGAGGGTACAGTATTGTACATATAACATAACTAAGGGTTAGAGATCACACAAGAGATCTCTGCTGGCACTAGAAACTCACTCCAGCTGCTGCAAACAGCTTAGCTAGTTCTACATAAAAGAAAAAAAAAAAATCAATAAAGAATTGTGATGAGGTATAATAATTATACTTGTCACCCTGCTCACCTCTCCAATGTGTATGGCAGGAGGAGGTCAGGAAACTCATGAAGGCAGTGAGCAAAGCATTTCTACCTTCTGGGACTGTTCCACATCTCTCTAAATGCCACACTCATATATATGGGAGGTACTGGGAGGATCTCTTATCACACAAACGAAGAAATGCAATCATAACTGAAGTCTTAGAGACATCACCTTAGGAGACTAAGAACAAAAAGCACAAAGTACTTGAGGCAAATAAACCTACTTAGGTTTATATATTATGAACACAGGGCAGAGTGACTCAGTTTTGAGAATCTGAATTTGGAAGTTCTGGACTTTCCTTGGAAGAACAACCCAGTTTTTACCCAGTTTGAATGTGCAAATGTCTCTATACAAATGCATAATTGCATGAAGCCCTGTTTTTAAGTATATTCATACATTCACTTCTAGGGCTCAGACATGGGGGCATTGATCTCATTTTCTTTACATTTCACTGCCACCAAAATCTGAAGTTAACTATGTCAATAGAGAAGATAAACGTTTTCCACAATATCCTGTAGAGTTTAGACATGTTTACATACATGGAAGATCAATTTCATTAGCAGTTGGTGGGCTACACAAGCTTTCATGACACATCTATGAATTATGGTTCAAAGAAACACTAAGTCAAGCTGCTCAAATAACCATTTCTTAATTGTTAATTGTCTGGCAGAAACTTGAAATATTCTCAGGAGCAAGCTGAGGAACAGCTGGGCTTTTGGGCTGTTCTTAGTTGCTCTACCTCAGTAGATCTCCCGTACTCACATCTCCAGTAGCTGAATCCTGGTTTGATATTCAGAGGGTGAGAAAACAGACTCCTCCATACCAACACTATTAGCACAGTGATCTGCTTTCATTGCCTTCATCCCAATGTCGTCACGATACAGATTGCTTGAGTGGGGAAGGAAAAGCTGAAGCAGGAGGGGGATTTTGCTCAGTTACAAGGCAGTTCTCTTTGCTATGGAAATAAAGCAACAGTTTGAGTATGCTGCAGTAGTGTTGGTATTCCATATCAAAGACAAAATTAAAGGATATTAAGTAACTAGTACCAAAAAGAAAATGTTCTGAATAACGCGCAGGGTTTATTTTATCCCTCTCGTGTAGAAGGCTAACACTGGTAAAGGAGTTTCTTGGTCAGCTCAGCTGCTAGAGGTGCATCCCTCTGCTGCTGGCAGAAGAGCTGCCACTCAGCTCCTGAATATCAAGTCAGAAAAACAAGGGCTTTGTACTCAGGGTGCTCCACAACAGCACTCAATTCTGGTGCTCTGATTGCGAGAGACTCCTCTGCCTGGCCTTTCTCTGCCAGACAATCCCAACATAATCCCCAAAAGGCATCTGTGGAAAACATACAGCCTCCCTTGGGGTAAGCTGAGAAAGGTCCTTACACAAGGGCAGCAAGCACAGAACTGACAAACTGCACAATGAGAAAAACTGAATGAACAGCGTGAGCTCGATTTAACAATGCTTTTACAAATCGGAGACTGAAGAGCTGGAGGGAAGAGAGGCACATATTAGACGACTGGGTCAACGCTAGCCTGATAGTGGGCAATTTCACTGTAAGAAAAAAGAAATAGGGAGGGCTGTTTTGGAGGTAAGATTTAGTAACATCTGGATCCTGCACTTAAAAAGAACAAAATCCTTCTGAGGAGTGCAAGCACATAAAATTTGTCTACCAGACACATAGAAAGGAAAAGACTTAACACACATCAAGTCCTTTATGTGATTTATCTTTAACTGAGGCTACCAAAGTCATGCATCAAGCCATTCATTCACAACTTCAGGAAGCTCCATATGAAGGGGACTTAGTGACATATTTAATATGGTAACAAAGCCAGATAAGAAACATCAGTTCTGCGGCACAGTTTTTGCTCTCAGAAAAGAGTTCACACATACAAAATCTGAACAATTAGAGTTACTGACATCACTTATAAATTCTGCTATTCATCATCCTAAATGCTACATTTGGGAGCTGGGGGAGGAAGGAGCCTACAAGCAGTCAGATTTAATCATAACATCTGCTAAGAACTCCCAACCTTCGATTTCATTCCAGCAAGAAGTAACCTTTAAGAAGAACACCACAAAAAGCCACACTGTGCAACAAAACCCACTTGAAATATTTAATGTCAAGACACTGATAAATTTAAGAAAAAAAGGTTGGGATGTTTCAGTATCTGCATAAAGCAGTCGCAGCAAGTTACAGATTTACAGTGTCTGGACAGAGCTGGAGGACGTGGCATTAAAAATAAGTAGGATGAATCCAATGTGCTACTTAAATTCAAGAAAGCTTTGATTTTTATTAATTCCTTCTGATTTTAAAGGTTCTGTGCCCGCCTAATGCCCGTCAGTACACTAACTGGCTGACTCACAGGGATACACTACAAACTGGGAAGATGTCATGGTGGGGCCAGTTACCCTCAGCCTACACAAAGCTTAGGGAACCTATTAATAAACCAGCCCAAATACAGGTTGGGCACTATCAACTAAAGCAGTGAAGGGGGCAGAAAGACGAGAGGACAAGAGAAGTGCAGAACAACAACTCCCCAGGTGGTTACAGTTGCACTAGCCTTACAATGACACTTTGCACATGCTTTTTCCCCCCCAGCCAGGAAAAAAATAAAATAAAAAAAATCTGCATGTTGGATTGTCCTTGGAGAAAGGGGAGGAAATGGGTTTAAAATTACAGAGGAAGGAAAGGTCTGCAGACTGAGAACAGTTTTTTCCCCCTTCTAAAAAAAAAAAAAAAAAACACACACAAAGTATACAGTTCAAAAGTTTCATAACAGCTTGAACTCCACAAGCTTCCTTTCAACCCACTGAAAAGGGACATTCCTCTAACTGAAGCCTTTGGCAACAAGGCACCTCCACGATCTGGTCAAGTTTCCACTAGACATATCAGGATACAGTGCAAGTATGAATTAATGGTTTTACATGAACATCCATCACTTCCCGTCTTGTCTTTGGTTGTTTTAGACCAGACGATGCAATTATTAAGTTCCAGGTCAAACATCTTCAACCCAAACACAACGTGTAATGCCACCAGCACTTGGAAACCAACGGAGAACAACTAAATGAAGCTAATCTAGGTTCATCTCCAAGAGATGTCAAAGGTTTCCTCCCCCACCACCACCACATTACAATTCCCGTTTAATTTTTGTTCAACAATCTGTTCCACAGACTAAAATATTACACTTAACATTTGACACTAATGTGTTCTAACAAAGTTGATGCATTAAAAGGATTACACATTTACAGATTATTGAGCAGGTTCCTCCTGGATGTCTGCCCAAAAAAATCCTGCAAATGTTCTGGCTCTAGGCTCTCTCGGTTACACCCAGCATTCATCTTGATAGGTTAGTGTAATCAGTTTGCATGCCACAAAGTGATCTGAAGCAAGCAATCGGGCGGCTTTTACTAGAAGCCAAGCTGAGTTAGAAAACCTGAATAAATTAAAAAGGAGGTTAAACATCAGTTAATTCTACTCACAACACACTGCTGTTTATTCTGGTGCTTTGTCAATTTAGTAATCCAGCAGAGCCATATATACGACTTATCTTGTATGTGCAAGCAAGAGATGATTAGGAGGAAAAGGAATTTAAATTGTCTGTAATAACAAACCTTGAATACTCTATGGAGAAAAAAAAAAAAGGAAGAAAGGAGAAAGTTACGAGGTAAATTTGGGTTGCAAAACTGAAATCGAGGTTACGTGTTTGCTTAACTTATTTCTAAGCAATAGAAATTTGCATGTTCTGAAGCCAATTTACTGCAGCAGATGTAAGTATTGAAAAAGCAGTGAGAGAAAAGAAGTCATGCAGCAGAAGGGACTGCATGTAAGCCTCACAAGCTGCTGACTGAGAACTCTTAAAGACAGGTCTGCAATTCCGAACTAGATTAAGATATATAACACATCTCCTAAGGGCTTTCTGCATTTCTATACTTGCTATTTCAAACTTCGTGTTAATTTGAACTTCTACTTGCTTGAGGGAAAAAACAGGAGTTTTGAAATAAGTCCTTAATCATATCAGGATACCACCACATGTTTCACCAAGAAATAAGTGTTTGCTTTCAAACCTGGTACTTGGAGGGGAAAAAAAAAAAAAAAAAAAAAGTATTGTCTTGTGTTAGTAGCTCATATGAGAAAGATTTATGAAATAGTTAAACTCATACACACCCTTCCTGCCTCTCTGGGAAAGGAAGAATGCATTTATTTATATGTTCCATTCAGAAAGCTGTATTTGAAAGCTATTTTAGGGCTGCAGATTGAAGTGTTCAAGTGGCAACATTAAAGCAGTTTGGACAAAAGGGACTTTGTAGCCTGCTATATTTGCATGATACTGTAGTCTTTAAAAGAATGCTCAAATGCTGTAGTTTCAGAAGATTCATGCACCAACCAATGCACACGAGGAATGGAAGCACATACCACCACACCCTAGACTACCTACAGGTTTTATACCTGTAGGAACAAATATTGTACACTAAGCAGAGCACTCCAACGCTTTTTCAAGTTGTGCTGCATTTTAGAAAACTCATCCTTGACAGATCTCAAGTTCCTGCTTTTCAAGTTAGTTTTATGACCTTATCAGTTGAATTTTGACATACTTGCATATTGCTTGAAAAGGCAAAATTTCTAAAGGATATATAAGGAGGCATGAAGGAGGAATTTAAAAGCCCACTGTTTGATGTGCACTGTGTCTGGAAAATGACTCCTTTGTACAATCAGATGCAGTGAACCTCTCTTTAAACACCAAATGTTTCCTTCTATGCCTCATCGAGTGATCTTGGCAGATCCAACGACCTTGAGTAACCACGTGATTTTCTTTTGGTTCTAAAACATAAGCCCTGATCTGATGACTTGTAAGCCATTGGCATTAGCCTCAGTTCACAAAAACACCCCGAAAACTGCTTTTCTTGTTCATTCCATCACTAGCTTTTCACCACATCCTTCCATTTCCAGCATACTGAATCAGCCAGATTAAGAGAAACATTCAGAAACCAAATTGCTAATCACCTGCTTGTACTATTGATCAGCAACTTCTACAACATACTACAGCTGAATGAGAAACAACCCCAGAAATTTAACACCTACAAGCTACATTTAGGCTTTAGGAAGCAGACATCCTCCCCCGCCTCTCCAGTAGTTACTGTTCCCACTGCTCTAGCACAGCACTTTGAACAGCTGTGCAATGCACCAGACAGATAGGAACAGATCCATCTGGAAAAGGCCGTATTTCTGGAGATTTTGGCCTTTCCTTCCAAAAGCTGATCAGTGCCCTGACACGGAGGCTACTTGTGCTAAGGCATCACAGAAGACTCCACGTGGAGCTAAGAGCAAATAGCCAGCGCTAGTCAGAGCAGCAATGCCTCCAGCAAAGCCCCAGACGTACAGGCTGACAGCCACTACAGAAAGACCACCCATCCATTCACTTCTTTCCTTCAAGACACAAAACAATCAATTTACAGCCATAACTACTGGAGGCTGTGCTGGTCAGAGGCTGGGTAATCAAATTCAGGACGTGGGGACAGTCAACATCTGTGGGGAGGTTTTGGTTTGTTTGTTTAAATCATTTTAGAAGAAAACTATTTACAGAGCCTTGACAGTAGTAGTTGTCTTACACGTGGGCTATCATGCCAGGTATAAAAGCAAACAGTTTATCAACAAGGAACAGACCACAAGCATTTCTTTTCCTGAACTCATTACCCTAAGAAAACATGGAAAGGAATGCTTGTTGGACGCAGATGACAAAATGTGATCACAACAAAATTCTATCGACCAGCTACTGCCAAAAAAGAAAAAAGTATCATTTCACATAACACTCCTTCCTCCAATAATGAGGAAAAGTGTCGTTTTCCGTATAAATAGTGGTGTCCAACTTGTTATATAAAATCAACATAAAACCCCAGCAGTGACCTGCAAACAGCAGGCTGCCAGTGATTTCACATACCATTAAATAATTAAAGCTAAGTGTCCACAGGACTCTTGTAAAGATTCAGTTTGACAGGTTTCAGGAAGCAGAACTCAAGATCGCACTGCATATTCAAAAAGGAGTCCATGTGTGCTTTACAAGGTCTCTGCACTCCTATGAACCTTGTCCATTATAAATACAGGCTTTAGATATATTCTCACTTCAAGATAACTTACACAGTTGACTATTTGCAGGGCAAACGAATGCAATCAAACACTAAAGCTTCAAGGAGATTAGAGAGCTGCCAAGGTCTGAACTATATCAACAGCTTGAAGTCAGCTCATTCAATAAAGCTTTGACAGTATTACACTGGCAAAACAAACAAACCGATGGTATTCGCATCGGACATAGCTTCCCGTTGCACTAGCTCTTTCTACTCGTGTAAGAGGAAAAAAGCATCTGTTCAATTGCCATTTCTAGAGAGAGAATGCGATCGTACTGTCACAGGAATACTACAGAGTGCTGTTGGGCCAGCACCCAAACTCTGTTACAACCCACCAGGGACACACAGGTTAAGCATTTTCGATTTCAGGACTGAATTTGCCTAGTTTTAGCTACTGCTCCCTTTCCACCCCATCCTCTAAGTTAAACTGTCACGCACAACTAAATCAAGTGTCTTACAGAAATCAAAGCATATCATATTCTGTTTCAATCAAACTTGAAACTCCATTGCAGAAAGCTTAACTGCTTCCCATAAACCAGCAGTCCTCAGTATGAGTTGTGCTACTGTCTTTACTCACACCGTTGTTCACACAGCTTCATAGCTGGTTTGTCCCACTTCATTCACAATATTTCCTCTCATGAAGCATAAATCAGTTGGCCAATAATTCCTCATTGACACCTTCTTTTATCAGTTGCTTTTACTATTACAGCTCTGTTTATAGTTTTTGCCATAAGTTTTTCTTTTTCTTTTTTAAAAATCATTTATACTTTCTAATCCATCTAGCCAGGACTTTGAAAACATTGCTTTGTTAGACACCTTCCAAAAGCAAATGTTCTTTCCACAGAGGCCTTTTACATAATTTTCAACTATATCTGTTTACTATTATTTTCTTCCCAACCACTCAGCCCTTCGTGGCTCTTTAGCTGTAACGACCATCCCAAAGCCTTTACACATTATTCACAAGATACTCAAATGGCTGGAAGTCTGCATTCTGCCTCCTTTTACTGATTTCACAGATCCTGTCTCCCATGTCTTTGTGCTCATGTACTAAAAAAAGAAACTAGACAGAGTACCTCAGCTGCTCTCAAACACTATACAGCACATAAGGATCAATACACAGCGTTCAACATCCAGAAATACAGCATTACCACACAAACCTAAATCACCTCTAAGCTCAGTTCTGATTCTTGCATACAAAATTAGTAAGCCAAGAGATACTGAATCTGTTTAGAGTGTTGGAGAGTTATGAATTGGTGACAAACCTTTCTTCTCAGAGCTATCAGAAGAAAACTGCAGGCACAAATAACAAAGATGGGAGCTGATGAAGCTGTGGCCCCGCAGAAAGTAAAAGCAGTATCTTGAACAGCCATATTCCCAACAAGCTATAAGAAGTCATTTTACTTACTGTGTAGAGAACACTCTTGTACTTGGGAAAAGGCAAAATCTCCATTTCTATACCTCATTAGTAATCAATTTTCATAGTTCATTAGTAAGCAAAAGGAATGTAAACCGACACCTTGAAAAATTGTTCTGTGCTTAGTAATAATAAACTTCTATTTCTTTCCAGAGTTAAGGCAAATATGCACAGGATGTAGACTTCAGATTTGCATTTCATGAATTTAACACTAGTGTGGCAGAACAAAAATAGAATAGCTTTATCCTTCCATGCAAGAAAATATTCTAAGACTTCACTACAAAACCTACCACTTCTCTATCAGATTTTGGACATTTTAAGTGCTTGGAAAATCACAGACTTGTGATTCCTTCCTCTAGAAATGACAGAGCCCAGCAAGATACATAGCCTACATAATGTATCATACTTTTATTTTATTTTTTTAAAAAGGCTCATTCAGGGCTCTCTGAACAATTGCCAGGACAACAGGATTAAACTTCTGAGCATCCCTCCAAGAACAGAAGTGCTGGAAAGAGGTCTTGAGGTAAACTAAAAGAGGGTAGATTTAGTTTAGATGGTAGGAGGAAATTCTTCACTCAGAGCATGGTGAGGCACTGGCACAGGCCACCCAGAGAAGCTGTGGATGCCCCATCCCTGGAGGCGTTCAAGGACAACCTGATCTGGTAGGTGGCATCCCTGCCTATGGCAGGAGATTGGAACCAGACAGTCTTTAAGGTCCCTTCCAACCCCAAAAAAAAGCTTAGAAAAAAAATCCTCAGTTTATTTCATAAAAACTTCCCTTTATCATTGAACTACTGTAGTACGTATGGGTTTACTCAAATCCATGATGCAACTGAAGGGCTTTTTTCAGCAGTAGAGAATACCATGAGCTTTCCCCCATACTCTCCACACAAAGCCAGACACTTAGCACTGTGGGCTCATACCTTTACATCAAGAGAAAACCATCCACCATCTCCACAGACAGCGAAGAGAAGTACAACTCCAGCACCTTCAGCAGAAGCGTGCCTGCTTTGGCTGGGTGTAGATTTGATCAACGCTCTGTATGCACGCTCTGTGCTTGAACAGCTGCAAGTTTTAGGTCTATCACCACGTTCACCCAGCAGCTGGAAGTAAGTTGTCTGTCACTGTAAGGGAACCTATAGACGTATTTCTCCCTTTCTTCTACTTAATGCACCCAAGCCAGAGTCATTGCTGGAGAGAAGTAACACACCGAGCGATCCTGTCACTTGGAGGAAGTAATTCATGGAATACAGTAGTTTTAAAACCGCTCATCTATACCAGCTGAACCAGACAGCTTTTCCTTCTACCATTTCCTAGCAGTATTAATTACTATTTTAACATATTTTAATAATAAATTCTCATCTCCCCATCACTTAGAAATAATATTTCTGCTTTTAATGCTCCTCTGAATCCTTAATCTCATCTTCAAGAACATTATCTCTTCCATTAAAATGATGTGTGTGTATATACACACAAATAGTCGTTCAATCATTCATTATAATTTTAAGCTTATTATTCTACAGATGCTCCAGAAAGGCTCTTTACAAAGCTGAAATTTTCAGGTAAAGCAGTTTCTTGACAGCACAATACAACACAGCCCTTTGATGAAGCAGCCAAGAAGCTGAAGTCATTTACTTTCATAACACTGGTTAACATTGGAAGTCTCACTAAGATCAATTTTAATCTGCCATTTATTACTACTTCAAGAACTCTACATGCCTTCAAGAGAATCTACAGTAAACCCTTGCCCTTTTTATCTCCTTCATACCTGAGATCACAAAACTAATATAAGTCACAAGCTTTAAGAAGATATTGCTTTTCCTGTTGACTCAGATTGCTTCCAAGCAGCTTTGCACACAAAGGTATCACTGCATTACATCACACGGACCTTTTAAACTTTCAGTAAGAGACAGCAATAATGCATACAAAACAGCTGGAGAACAGGTTTCATTTCAGCAAGACATTTTGGCGATCCTCTTTAGAGGAAAACCTTTGTCTTCCTGTTAATGGATTGCTACCATAAATGTTTCATGAGCATAATGTTTTATGCGGGTGCTAAGTAAGGAAAAGACAAAAAATGCTTGCTACTTCCAGTAAAATAACTGAACCCTGAGCTGCTGAATAAAAGTGCTCAGAACAAATGTCTGCACATATACAGATACGCTTTAAAAAAGTTTCACCGATCAACCAGAACATTGCTGGGTTACACTTGAGAATTCAGTTTTATTAATACAACTTTATCAGAACACTTCACACTTGAGCTGCAGCACTGTGGACCCGCACTGTACTGCGGAACACTGAAGACAGAAGAAAGCCCATAATAAAACAGAAAAGAAACTTCACAAGAGCTTTACTCAAACAAATGTGGTTTAAATAACACGCTATATTCCCTCCCCCGGCCTTCGCAACATGCAAAGGAGAATCTGTGATGTACAAGCAGCAAATTATTACAGCAACAAATGCGTATTTTGCCAAAATAGAAGGGAAACACCAAGTGGCACAATGAACTACAGGGCTTCTGGAAGAATTTACTACAGGGCTTCAGACTGACTTAAAAATAATAATAATAACAACCTACTTGTTTAGTGAGAAACAAGTCACTTTCATTATTCTGGCACCAATGCAGTAACATACTTGAAAAAACCTCAAGAGTTAAGCTCATGTTTAAGCATGTTCCTGAGTAGAAACCAAGAGGTGAAAACAGGCTGTGGAGCCAATGCACAAGGGCAGAACATAGCATCAAAACCAAGGGCACTGACAGTTGCAATGTAACACACCTAGACGGACAGAATACGAACCCAAGGCTTGAAGTCATCAAGTACAAGGCTCAACTGCATTAGCTAAGAGCTCCTGCTCCAACGGTCAGCAATGTAATGGTTCCATCCAGCTTTATTCGGCTGTGCCTTGAGTACGAAGCCAGAATGTCATATTGTCTACCTGCGGGTTTGTGTTATCTGACAGCTCCTATGGTTTCCTTCCATCAATGCCTGCAACTGCACTGTTCCTCAAGAGACACCCATGAACCATGTGTCAGACGGGTCAGGTGCCAGCAGCTGTTAAAAGCCTTTTACAAAACTTACTGCGCTGGGGTAAAATTCAGAAATAACTTTAGTGCACGCCTTCCTCTGAGCTTATGTTCGTTTAAAGTGCAAATTACATGACAGCCCCGATAATTCCAGAACACCACTTCACAAACATTAATTACTATACCATGAGGAGCAGCCTTGTTTAACAGCCAACCCTAAATAGCTCTGAAACTTTTAGTCCCATTAAGGTTTCTTCAGAATTCTTCAGAATTAAGTACTTGGTTGCAGTTGCTCTGTAAAGGGTAAGAGAGACTATGCTGGCCCTGTATCACATACAAGCTTCTGACACACAAGAGAGCCCTGCACAGAACGAAGGCTAAACTTACATCCAGTTACATCTCATCTAGCATACCCATTTGATAGCAGTTCTTAAGTAAGATGAACGATCTTCAGGCTTCATAGGGCACAGGACTGAAATAAATCTTATATGCAAAACAGTTTGGATTAGGTTTAATCTATTGTGTTTCACTTCAGTGATTCCAGGCATGGAAACTACTGACATGATATCTAGACTAAGGAAGTCAGCAGCCTAAGCTTTCACACCCCAAAAGTATCCATGAATTCCTGAAACTACCCCACAAATTCGTAAGATAAATCCTAAAGTGAATGACTTAAAGAATCAGCAAGCTTTACAGATGGACAAAAAATAATATTAAATCTCTCACAGAAAATATACTCCGTTAGAATTGATATGCAATGATAAAATATATACATTATACAATATATACATTAAGAGTTATCAGTGGCAAATCAAGCTTTACTTCAACATTTGAAAATTTAGGGGCAATATTTTGCCACTTCATAGCCAAAACAAAGTTTGGTTATGAAGTAGCTCACAAAACAAGGGCAGACCCAACACAGGTTTCCTAGAACCAAATTGTGACTGTTAAGAAGTGACCAACATGTACTGGTATTTGCAGCTTTTTTTTCCATCACTGTGCAAAACATACCAGAAAAAAAAAATGGAAGAGGAGAGGAAAGCACCCTCCTTCACAATGGAAGGAGACAGAAGAGCCCTGTCCCTTTGTGCTGCTTACACGGACGTGGCACTGGAAAGCTCTGCAGAGGTCTGCAGCACGCTCAGCACCGTACAGGGAAAGTCTCTGCCCAGAATGGTTCACACAAATGGGATGTCAGTAACTCAGCCCACGTCAGTCTCGCTCAGTTATCTGACAGCCCTGCGGTTCCCAAATGCCGATATTTAAACAAATGAAACCCCACCCGCAGCCCTCTGAGCCGCCTGACTTTCTGCCTTTAGCTTATCAGGATAGCAAAGCCAATTAAAATAAACAGACTTATGATGCTCACAGCCTTTTTGCATCAAGACCATTCATGGAATGCTTAAAAGAAAACACAAAAGCAGTAAAGGCTGTAGCCAAATAGCTGTAGTTACATTGCAGGAAATACTTAAGCTATTCTGCTCACAATAGGCGGTTTCCTGCCCAGCATTAGCATTCCTCTAGGTGCCTGTTCTCCCGGGGGAGGCCCCCCAAGGACTGCATCACAACTTGGCTTCAGAGCATGAAGCCAAGCTCTTTTTTTTTTTTTTTTTTTTCTTTTTTTTTTCCCTCCAGAAAGCTTGTGCTTTCATCAGTGGCAAGAGGAAAATAGGGGCAATATTAACTGCAGGTAAATCAGTGCTGTTTCTCCCCACACACTTTCTCTTCTGCAGCTGGAGGTCAGATGGATTCCTTTACATGGGCCCGTGTTTCAGCTTTTGCATCTGAACCACTGGCTGTATTGATTTTAAATGGAAAAAAAATTAATGTATTTATAAAGCCAGAATCATTTTTCCCCTATACTCCATAATTACTCCTATTCATACTTTTGAATTATACCAAGTTTAACAAGGATCATACCCCATTTAAAATGTAAGGCAGTTCACAGAATCACAGAATCACAGAATTTCTAGGTTGGAAGAGACCTCAAGATCATCGAGTCCAACCTCTGACCTAACACTAACAGTCCCCACTAAACCATATCCCTAAGCTCTACATCTAAACGTCTTTTAAAGACCTCCAGGGATGGTGACTCCACCACTTCCCTGGGCAGCGCGTTCCAATGTCTAACAACCCTTTCGGTAAAGAAGTTCTTCCTAAGATCCAACCTAAAATTCCCCTGGCGCAACTTAAGCCCATTCCCCCTCGTCCTGTCACCAGGCACGTGGGAGAACAGACCAACCCCCAGCTCGCTACAGCCTCCTTTGAGGTACCTGTAGAGAGCGATAAGGTCACCCCTGAGCCTCCTTTTCTCCAGGCTGAACAATCCCAGCTCCCTCAGCCGCTCCTCGTAGGGCTTGTTCTCCAGGCCCCTCACCAGCTTCGTCGCTCTTCTCTGAACTCGCTCAAGCACCTCAATGTCCTTCTTGTAGCGAGGGGCCCAAAACTGAACACAGTATTCGAGGTGCGGCCTCACCAGAGCCGAGTACAGGGGGACGATCACCTCCCTAGCCCTGCTGGTCACACTGCTTCTTATACAGGCCAGGATGCTGTTGGCCTTCATGGCCACCTGAGCACACTGCTGGCTCATATTCAGCCGACTATCAACCATCACTCCCAGGTCCTTCTCTGACAGGCAGCTCTCCAACCACTCATCTCCCAGCCTGTAGCTCTGCTTGGGGTTATTGCGTCCCAGGTGGAGGACCCGGCACTTGGCCTTGTTGAACTTCATACCGTTGACCTCAGCCCATCGGTGCAGCCTATCCAGATCCTCCTGCAGAGTCTTCCTACCCTCGAGCAGATCGACACACGCACCTAACTTGGTGTCATCTGCAAACTTACTGAGGGTGCACTCGATCCCCTCATCCAGATCATTGATGAAGATATTAAAGAGGACCGGCCCCAGCACCGAGCCCTGGGGAACGCCACTAGCGACCAGCCTCCAACTGGATTTGACTCCATTTATCACGACTCTTTGGGCCCGGCCATCCAGCCAGTTTCTAACCCAACGAAGCGTGCGCCAGTCCAAGCCAAGAGCAGCCAGTTTCCTGAGGAGAATGCTGTGGGAAACGGTGTCAAAAGCCTTGCTGAAGTCAAGGTAGACAACATCCACAGCCTTTCCCTCGTCCACCCAGCGCATCACTTTGTCATAGAAGGAGATCAGGTTCGTCAAGCAGGACCTGCCCTTCATAAACCCATGCTGACTGGGCCTGATCACCTGCTTGCCCCGCAAGTGCTGCGTGATGACTCTCAAGATAATCTGCTCCATGAGCTTCCCTGGCACTGAGGTCAAACTGACAGGCCTGTAGTTTCCCGGGTCAGTCCTCCGGCCCTTCTTGTAGATGGGCATCATGTTTGCTAGCCGCCAGTCAACTGGGATCTCCCCCGATAGCCAGGACTGTTGATAAATGATGGTAAGCGGTTTGGTCAGCTCATCTGCCAGTTCTCTCAGTACCCTCGGGTGGATCCCGTCCTGCCCCATCGACTTGTGCACATCCAAGTGCCGTACCAGGTCACCAACCATTTCTTCATGTATAGTGAGGGCCACATCCTGCTCCCCATCCCCTTCTACCAGTTCAGGGAATTGGGTATCCAGAGAACAACCGGTATTGCCGCTAAAGACTGAGGCGAAGAAGGCATTAAGCACCTCCGCCTTTTCCTCATCTCTTGTAACTAAGTTTCCCCCCGCATCCAGTAAAGGATGGAGATTCTCCTTAGTCCTCCTTTTTGTATTGATGTATTTATAAAAACATTTTCTGTTATCTTTAACGGCAGTAGCCAGATTGAGCTCCAGTTGAGCTTTGGCTTTTCTAATTTTGTCCCTGCACAGCTTCGCAACATCCTTATAGTCCTCCTTAGTGGCCTGCCCACTTTTCCAAAGATTATAAACCCTCCTTTTCCTCCTAAGCTCAAGCCACAATTCTCTGTTTAGCCAGGCTGGTCTTCTGCCCCGCCAGCTCGTCTTTGGGCATGTGGGGACAGACCGTTCCTGCGCCATTAAGATTTCCCTCTTGAAGAGCGCCCAGCCTTCCTGGACTCCTCTGCCCTTCAGTACCGCCTCCCAAGGGACTCTGCCAACCAGTGTCCTCAGCAGCTCAAAGTCAGCCCTCCGGAAGTCTAATACAGCGGTTTTACTGGTCCCCTTCCTGGCCTCGCCAAGAATAGAGAACTCCACCATTTCGCAGGATGGAAGACAAGGATGGGCTCCCCTGGAATCGGACCAAGACAGAAGCCACAGGCGCATAAAACTGCACCCAGGATTTATTGCAAGTTCTGCAGTCCCCTGGCAGCCCAAATTATAAATTCAGGCTATAGGCTTTGGGAAGCCCCTGCGGGAGAAGAGGAACACCTACAGCTTACAGGAACACAAATATGGAACACAACATCTCAGTGGACCACACATCAGTTTGATCTCAGACTGCAAACGCTTCAGGGCAAGGTCTTTCCTTACCTAGACATTGTGCTAAGTGTCTCGTATGTTTGTTGCACTGCATAAAGTATTTGCAAGATTGAAACAACAAATCCATGTGTTTCTAAGAATCTCTTTCAAGGTAGATTTTCTTTTTTATTATTCCCTAAATCTCACATAATAAACACTCGCTACCCCTGACCATTTTTCCCCTCTTTGGGAAATAAATCACAGCATCTCTTCCTTCACCTAATGAAGTCTGTGGGAACAGGCTCAAGCTCAGACTTTGCATACTTATTATTTGCCATTAGCTATTAACTCCTACTCAGAGTGAACCTACGCTACTTTCATAGTCACCTGCATAAATATGTTTTGTCAAGCCACAAAATTGCAGAAAAAAATGAATGAATGACCATTACAAATCCATTTGGGCTACATCATTATCATTTCAGACTACAACCAAATCCCATTTTCCCTTTGCAAATTCAATTCCCATCAATAGCCCCATACATCAGTGGCTGCTCATGTTTGTGGCCTCATTTTTTACATTAAAAAAATTGAAAGATTACTGCCAGTGTATAATAGGCAAACTGCATTTTCAATTCCCAACACATGTGCTTCAGGGAAAAAAGAAACACAAGGTAAGGGGAAGAAATGCAAATGAATGTACTGCTATCAGCTGTGTATTACCCTTGTGACATTACCATACTTCATATCTCTGGTTGGGTACTTTACAGGAAAAAACACCACATTGTCATTCAAGTAAATTCTTTTGTCATTTTACCGAATGTTAGTTTACTTCTCAGGTTTCTATTTTATTTGCCCATGGGGCAACAAAACTAAGCAGAGATATTTCTTTCCACATACATAGTTTTTATCTACTTTGGCAAAATTTTTCCCAAGAACAAAATGGGTATCACAAGCAAGATTTCAGCTGAAGTGCTGCTTTCCAAATGACAAGGAAAAATAAATTAAAGGAATCCCACACACGTTGAAAAGGTTACACTACTCTTTGGTATGCCAAACCTCCTTTTCTGCCCATTCAGCAGAGCACAACACAGCAATGAAACTTGCAGGAATCAAAACTCTTGTCTTCTCAGAAGAAAATTCTAGTACATCTTTATTACAACCCGTGTACGAGCTAGCCAGCAGCCTGCTTAACTCGCATTAAATCTCAGCATCTGTGCTGCATGGATAACTCGAGCACTAGCTGGTCTCTTCTGGTAAACACTCATTTCATTGGTGATGTGCTGCAATGCAACAGACCAGCTCTACAGGGAATTAGACAGGTAATTCCTGCCAATCACTTCAAGGGGCCGTTCTCACACCAACAGACAGATTCAGACAACTCCAATTAGCGCTAATTGTACTTCTCTCCAAGTCCCTCTGCAGCCAGAGATGACAGACTTCATACACGGCTCTTAACATAAGTGGCAACACTAATTTTGTTCACTTCAAAATCCTTTCTGGACACAAAGCTCTAAGCTTGGTAAATAACTCTTCCATGTTTTCAAGTGGCAGCAGGATCCTCCATTTTTACGAATTCTCTCGAAATGTTTTACGTCACCTCAGGTGCCATACCTATCCAGCCAGGAGATGTTTGTTCTGTAGGTTTTCCTGCTGCATTTCCCTACATACAAGGTGATGTACAGTCTTAAGAAATCTCAGCAAAGGTTCATCAAGAAAAAACAGCAAAGTGTGCAGTGAGAAGTTAGGTGCCACCCCACAGCTCCCCCCTTCCAAAGCCCACTGTGGTGCTTCATGCAGGGCCAAAGGCCTGGTCCTCCAGCTGGGCAGCATCTGAACCAGCTCTGCCCAGAAGATCCTTGGGGCACAGTAAAACAGCAGGGCTTCTGCACAGGCCTGGAGCTGTTTCTCTCCAGCGCCAACACCTTCCACCCAGGCAGGCTTTTGCTGCCATAGGGTTTTGTTGCTGTAGGGTTTTGTTGACAGAAGCTGCACACCCCCCAGCTCCCCCTTCCCTCTGCAGGCATGGGCCTGCTGAGCTGCCCACAGCATCCTGAGGGGCCATGTTGGCTGAATGCGGACCCAGAGCACAACAGATCAACAAAATCCTGCAGAGTTAAATTCGGATCAATACGATATTGTCATACTCATCAATGGAGAACTCAACGGCAACTGTCATTGGGTACAAACAACACCTCATTTTCCTCCATTGAAGTATTTCCACCATCTGCAAAAACCGCAGTGAAAGACAAATATGGTTAAAAAAAGATGTTTTGAGAGCAGTTTTTACACTGCAGTTTCACACCAATCCTGCAAACAGCAAAGTCTGTCTACCAAAGATGTTCAAAAGTCCATCCGTACAGTCTCAAGTAACCAACACGACTCAGACTCATACTGCTTGCTCCCGATATTTCACGCCTTAAACATTGTATGCTTAAACACATGCATTCACAAAACAAATGTCAGCGTCCACAGACCACAAGTGTATAAACAAGAAACAAAAAATAAAAATGTTAAGTTTTAACAATTAATTAAAGCAGTTTAGCTCAATTTCCATCTGCAATTATAATCATTTCCCATTTAAAATATCTACCACATTTTATTCTTAATTAAAAATGACATCCTTGCAATGAAGTGCAATATGAATTAAAAATTCAAATGTTATCTATGCAAATTTGTTAGTCCTTTGATTTTCTCCCCCTTTTATGCAAAGTCATGTGTAGGTTTATTTTTATTAAGCTTGTATAACTTCACTCAACGTCTTCTGCTCTGAACTCTATACATAATATTTCAATCCAAGGACAAAGAAATACGTTGTACAAAGAAATACGTTGTAAATGGTGCAATTTCTTTTCAAACCTCATAGCATTCATTTAAGAATCAATACCTACGTGAAGAGGTGTATTTCAGAAATAATTTCAAAGAAATCTGTGCAATTTTAAGATTTAAAACCATTGGAAATGTAAAGTGTTTTTAACAGCCATTTCTTCAGGCCCTGACAATGGAGAAGTTAATGCAGCATGATAATAACCCAACTTCAAGTCTGCTCTGATGATATCTAGATTTCTGGTGACCTGACTCTCCAGTATGACACTGTACCCTCAACCCCAAATGGGAATCTCTTACCAATGTATTTACCTCTCTCTGCAGTGTTTGGAGCTTTCATCCCAGATTTAAAATATCTCCCTGCTTCATCAGGGCAAGAGCAGTCTCGTCTCAGATTCTCTAAGTGAACAAACTCAGCACACAGCATTAATGCCTTTAAAATATGCATCATTGTTTGCCCCACTTTTTCCTGGGGATTTCAAAGGAATTTAGCAATATCATAGTGCTAAATTGTAATTTTCCCTAGTCCACCTCCAGCTTGGTACTGCTGGAACTCCAGCAATACAGTTTCAGCTCCAGCTTTGTACTGAGAAAACTCAAGAGTTTAAAACCCCATCTAATAAGCAAGCATTATTAGAGTAATATATTTATAATTGCATAGACATCTTACCAAAGATGACTGCTGCCTTACCCAGATCTACTCATCTATCTCAGTCCAGCAGGAAGCAGGCTTTCAGTAAAGGACCAGCTGAAGCAGTGCACACACACATGCCAAGGATGGTCTTGTGGAAGCCCCAGCCAGCCCCTGGCAAGAAGTTGCCTGTGACTGCTGTGTTCTGGTCTCCCTGCCAAAAGAGGGCATCCCGCAGCTGGGAAAAGTTAAGGCATCACACAGTACAATTTCATTTGCTCTGTGATAGCAAGGTGAGGTTACGTTATGGCAATTAGATATGTATGCTTCTAAGGAAATAAGCAAAGGTGGCCAGCTGCTTCACAGATAAGATCCATACAGAAATCATCATTATGGACCGGAAAGTGAATTTCTCAAAGTGCAATGGCTTCAAACCAAATATATACTTATATGGCAATTATATGTATCAATATGAGGCACAAGAAAAATACACTATCAGAACAAGATCTGCAGTTTACCAAATTACAAGGACATATCTTGAAGTCAAATTACACAAACACAATTACATAAATTACACTTCAACCTTCAAAGGAAGAGGTCTTCATTGTATTCCAAAAACGTCATAGTGTTTTATTAATAAATCCTGGCAAGACAAAGTTTCAATTCATGCATTTATTTCACTGGCTAGTTTAAAACCTCCTTATTCAATGATCTTTTTATGTCATAATCTCCTTATCTAATTTAAACAGAGTGCATTCTCTTGCTAGGAGTGTAATTTTCATTTAAGTTGCTATATCTTCTGCACAAAGAAATATGTCAGTTCAGCTCACTAGTAATGCACTCTTTTATGCTATACAGGAGCAAAAAGTAGACTGCTTATACATCCTGATATGATGGTTGCTTTTTTTTTTTTTACCTTTTCTTACAGAATAGGCCAAATGGCAGCAAGCCTCACATAGTATTTGTGTAAAAGCTTCCGGTGAATTCTCTCAGGTATGCTAACTCCTTCTTTCTTTCCGATCCTGCAAAGACTCCTTGAGATTAAGGCAACCAAAAAGGACTAGGATGTCTGAAGACTGTTCCCCGGCATTGTCATCTTCTTATCCTTCTCATTCTTTTAGAAACAAGCACATATAAAGTCTCTCTCCCCTCCAGTTATGTCATTTGTCTTCTGCTAAGTCTTATGCACATTAAAAAAAAAAAAAAAAAAAAAAAGGCAAAGAAAAAATCCTTCTATCCAGCATTGTAATTGGAGGAGCTTTAAATAGATAATTTAACCTTGGGAGGATGTTCATTTTCACAAAGCATCTCTCTCCAGTCTATGAAACTGACAAACCCTTTCACCTGAGCCTGCCTTTCTCTAATTGTGACAGCACTGAGATAATTCATTTCAAATAGTTGATCAACCCAGGGGGAATATTAATGCCCAAATATTTAACAATTATGCCTTTCCAAATGAAAACTCAAGCTTGCAAAGATGGTTGTTGCATGATCAACAGCATACCAACGCCATCAGAGATGATATTTTACACACCAAAAAGAATTGCTTTTTCAGAAACTATTTGGTAATTACTGGATGTATCATTTTTTTAATCTGTCTCTGCTACTGCACACTAGTTTATCAGCTCCTAGCCTCTCAGAGAAAAGAGCTGTCTAATTAAAGCAAAATGGAAAGACTAATGCTCTTTGTCCTCTTTGAAGGCTACAAAAATTCTTCCAGCTCTGTATAAACACTGACTTCATGACTATGAAGTTCAAGAGCAAGGCAGATTTATCCTGAAGCTAGTCCTACAGAAGCTCAAAGGGTAAAGAGAGCTGTAATGTCCTCTAGGTCAGAAACACATGAAAATGAAGATAACCCTGAGGAAAGACTTCTTTCTGAAGTGCAGAATGGGCTTGGAGACAGGTGCATCCAAAAAGAATTCAAGCCATTAGAGGAAAACAATGTCTCTGCAGAACATACATAGACTCTTCCCCTTTGTCAAGGTTCTCAGAATCAGCACTGCCACTAAGACCGGCAATATCTGCCCACACAGATACTATAGAGGCTTCAGGAGCATCCTGGACCCCCTCAAACAGATCAATTTTCTGCAGTGCTACATACACTTCACCTTGTCTTCATTCCCAAGGGAAGCACAATCAGTGCTGCTGGTACCTGCACATACAGCTTGATGGCCAAGAAGGCTGTCTGGCAGCCAAATCTCACTGATAGCATGCCAACGCACCAGTATCTAGAGTTCCCTACCAAAAACATTCCTCTATCCCAAGATACAAAGAGGTCCACAGTACCCTGGCTGCCTTCTCACTCTTTGTCTCCACACAGATTACTTAAAGCAGGAGGAAGCCTTACCATTTCTCACCCAAATTCAGCTGAGCCCAACTAACCGCAGCACAGGAGTTTACCTTCCCCTTTGCCACAACAGTGAGAGGAGCCTCCTGGCTTCAGCAAGCTGCTTCAGTCTTGACCACCTATGCCAGGGCATTCAACTCCTCGCCCTGGTGTAGCAACTCGCCATGGCACCATCAGTACTTCTGCTAGCACCAGGCTGAGCCAGAGTTTGGGAGGGAGAAAATACAGCCTTCTCCTCAAGGCTTCTAATCCAGACATGCATCTTCAGTTATCAAAGCTCCCACGTTAACCAAAACCAAACCCGCAAACCACACTCACACCGCTGGAAAAACTCAATGAGGAATCTCAGAACATGCTTCTGACCAGAGCAGCGTCTCTGAATGCAAGGAAACAACAGGCCACCTTCCTTAGAGTCTCCTTTCACTGCAGTGTTAAGTATCACACCATACAGAAACATAAGGAGCCAGGACAGACCATGTATGAGTACACTGTGATCAACGTGGTCCAAACTGTTCAAGTCTAATTAGATTTAAATGCTTCTCAATCAAGAATAACTTTGGTCTAAGGAAAACAAAGGAGTTCAGTTTGCCAGTCACAGGTGCAGTGTGTTCACCCCAGCCTTCATTGTGAGGCAGACAGGGTATCAGGTTCAGCCTTTCTGTAGCTGTCAGATCCAACTCCAATAACAAAAGCTAGAGCAATTCAACCTGGTTCAACATCCTGGAAGTGATGAAAATGCAGATTGTCAGCTGAGAAGTGCTGGTTACACACAAGCCAACTTAGGAGGGTATTTTTAGTGTGTTTGTCCAGTTTCGTCATTTCAGAAATAGCTGTGGCCCAGTCCATCACTGCCCTTTTCAGGGATAGTGGAACATCAGGAGACATCAAGGGCTGTAGGGGCAACATACCCCATAGCTCTTAGAGTCCTACATTTCTTTGGAGTAAGGTTCAAACCAGGACATCAGAAAGAAGCACATCTGAAATCCCATACCACAGTCCCCCCAGAAAGTCAGTCGTTTTGCTGTGTATTCTTTTTTTCCTTCTACTTGAAGACCATTATCAGATTCCCTCAATTATTTTTATTTCATGCCTTTGGCACACTACCTCTGACCTGTTATATCATACCATGCCATTACCTTCTAATCATCATTTAAAGAAGCCTCACGTGTTGCATGGTGAACATTCTGGGCTTCACAAACACTCCTGGCACAGAATGGAAAACAGTTGAAATGGGGAAGAAGTGGCAAAGGAAATTATAGCTGAAGTTTATGTTAAAATGCATGCTAAAACTAAATTGATTTTTAGAACACCAGTATGTATTTTATAGACTCTGTTGCCACAGTTTCTATTGCTTTTTCAGTCTTATTCTTAAAACACTAAAGAAAATATATAGTTGGTATAACAGAGCATAGACAGGAAGAGGGAGCAATCTGACTGCAAACCCAACCGCACAAATAGCTTGCTTCTTCACTGGTTTTACTCATTGAAAAAAAAAAAAAAGTGTCTATAGGCATTAGTGTTTGAAAACAAGCAATCTCCACACGCTTCCCCTCAATGACACACACTGCCCAAACTGATGAAACAACATGTAAACAATCAAACGTGAATGCCACTGTAGCTTTTCAGGGAAGAAACTGCAATGAAGTACCATTGCCCTTTATCAACATATCCTGTACTCGATAGCTTTTTCTTGTCAACACTGCAATAAATCACTCACTAATCAGATTTCATCTGACGTTGCACCATCACACTCAAGGTAGAAGTCCCCAGCAAATTTAACAGGGAAGGTTCTTTCCAGACCAAAACCAACAGTCCTCAGTAAGTTAGATTACATAGTAGCATGTAAATGCTTTTCTCCTTACTAGTTAAACTCTGGTGCAAAATTAACAGGCACCGGCATCTTTAATACACTTACACACAACACTGGCTTCAAAGTTTACAATAAAAGCCTTAGCTAAATGCACTTCAGCCAAAGGAATCACAAGGCTACCTGACATCAGTATCACTACCAAAGAATTTTACTACCCTATTAAGTACCCTTGTGTGTTCTTTGGACAGAACTGTTCTTCTCCCTCCCCCCCCCCCCCCCCCAAAAAAAAAACTCTCATCTTGCAATTTTGTCTGTAAGCATGGATTCAGACATCTATTATGAATCCCCTACGCAAAGTCAGTTCTACTCTATTACTAGAACATCTGCTGAATATTTCTTCTGATACACCCACTAACTGCTTTGCAAATGGAAGAAACCTATTCAGGTACAGAATTCCTAAGCTTAATTATTATTATACCAGGCTTTTAAAAGCAGTAGTATTTGTACATAAATACTAGAATTAGACATTAGGAGGAAATTCTTCACTGAGGGAGGTGAGGCACTGGCAGATGCTGCCCAGAGAAGCTGTGGATGCCCCATCCCTGGAGGTGTTCAAGGCCAGGCTGGATGGGGCTTTGGGCAAACACATCTAGAGGGAGGTGTCTCTGCCCATGGCTGGGGAGTGGGACTTGGTGGTCTTTAAGGTCTCTCCCAACCCAAGCCATTCTATGATTCTGCACAGCAGTACACGGCAACTTGAATACAAAACAGCACCTCAGAAGTGCTCCACAGACCAGAGCAAGTAGGAGACTGATCACAGAGCAACAAGAGATGCAAAATACCTGAAATCCCAGTGTTCAGAAGAATGCTCGTTCATCCAGGCACTCGTGATCGCAGCTTGAAGCACAAGCAAGCCCTGAACAGCAAACACTGCATAACCATAACGGATCCAGTCACTCCTGAAAGGGATGGGGCAGAGAAAGGAGCCCCCCAGATGGGAGCATGTGTGCAGGTGAGAGGCCAACACCTACAGCAAGGACGAGACAGTTCTCAGGAAGGCAGCACCTCAGCTCTTGGTGGATTTTGCTTTTGCAGCAAGGAAGATGGCTGTGCAAACCCCACAGCAAAGACTCCCAGAATAACCACAAAGGCCATGACCATCAGAACAATTTATCCGTGGAAGATAGTCCTGATGAACGAGCAAAGGGACGGCAAAGCAGCTTTCTAAAGGTATTGACAGTTCTAAATAACAGCCACTTCTTCAGCCTAAGCTCTTTCTGAAGGGAGACTGCAAATATTAGAAACACTCAAAAAGTGTACTGTCCATGTAGTCCAGCTGGAAGACCTTTCAAGCTTTTCTTTTGACATACATAGAACTACAGCATTAACGCCTTCACAACCAGCTTGTCAACCTGGAAGGTAGGACAGAGTCATGTAATCAAGTGCAAACAGGTAAGCAGGTCTCTCGTATAGTGCATGTGAAAGGACAGCAAGGGCTTAAGCAGAAAAAGAAAACGAGCTCTCCCCACTTCACTTGCAAGCACAAGAGCTAGCAGAAGGGTCCAATTTTTGTTGATGCTGCTTGCATCAATCACAGCAAAAGTCACTGAAAGGAACCAAGGGAAGCACCGAACAATTCATCAGCTTTCCCTAGCAGACTGGACAGTGCTACTGGCTTTGATCCTTCATTTTGCTCAGTATTGCATGGCCCAGCCCAGGCAGTCAATGAGAACAGAAGCTGTGTTCACAAAAACAATGCATTTTATTTCCAACTCATCAGGACAGACTACTTCGAGTAAGGCCCATGAGCTTTGACATTATTTCCAAGGAATGTAATCAAATGTAGCAAACTCCAGGATAGCCACTATTTCACAAATAAAAGCAAGAAGGCAAATCAAAATGTAATCCCTGTCTTCCATACTCAGCATATATAAAAGCGTCCAGATTTGCAAAGAAAGAGAGCACTCCTTTATTACAGGGGTGCTCACAGCCTCATCAGTTCAGCAGAAAGCACAAGTGTCAGATAAATTAAAAACCAAAGATCAGAACAGAATTATTTAGCAAGTGAACTTGTTACTAATAGAGTGCAAATGAGACAAGCTAGAGTTGTCAACCATTGACAGCGTGCATCTTACAAGCCTCACCTGTGCCTGGCTCTGCAGACACAGCCTACACCCAGAAAGCCAGATGATGGCTCCCAAGTACAGAAGCAAATAGGGAAATGCAATCTCAAACTACAGAAATGAAGAGTAATTGATCAAGATAGCTATCAAAACTGTAAAGCATGAAGGTGTAATCAGGACTGCTGGGAAACCAGAAGGCTCCTCAGAACCAGTGGAAAAAAAAAAAAAAGTTAATTTACTTCCTAAGTTGGTTTTCACCTTGAAAGCTAATTGTTGAAAGAGAAAAGGTCACACTACTTAATAGCATGAAATAGAGAAAGCAGTACATGCAGATAGTGCTTGACATGAGGTATTAATTACTTTTTTGACAGAGAATCTGTTTGCGCTGTTGTGCATTATAAACTTTTGCTTGGGATTCACTTATTATAGGCATCACTAGCGTGGGGCAACTCACTTTTACCTTGCTTTCCTGGATCAGCGTGTACCAGGTCTGCTCAAACTTTAAACACAGCTGGCTTCTTGGCACATAAGCACAAATTCCTGTGTGGTTTTAGGTGATTAGTTGCTGTTTTGATATCATATTTAAACAGTTCATGCACTAACTTGAAGTTGCCTTCAAGGATGAAGGAAGCTTGCTCTTCATCAGGATCATCTAGTTATTAATTATGTTTTGTTCCTACAAAGCATCACTTTAGCAGCGACTTCAAGGAGTAGACATTTGCTTTAATTACCAGGGTAACCAAATCTACCTCTATGCCTTTTGTTTTCCCTCTTCCTTGATTCATTAACATATCTCAATCAAAGGATGGGGAAGCAAAGAAAAGGTGAGAGAAAATTGAACACTACAGATTAAACTAACTGGTAGCTCACAATACTCGGGAGCTTCAAAGAAGGATAGTTAAACAAGAAATGAGATTTAGACCATCTGAAAGGTTCTGGTATTCAGAATTAAGAATTTCAAGAATTCTTCAACTTTTCTGAAATTATGAGAAGCAGTGAGCAGTATTACAGCAACCAAACATCCATCTTAAAAGAAAATTAATTTCTGTAGGGACTAAAGTTTCACCTTGCACAATGTAAAATACAAGACTCAGAAGAAAATAAATGCTCCACAGACGCTGGCCCAACAATGCTGGATGCTGAACTTCACACAAGAGGTAAAAGTAAACACCTTACCAAAAGTTTTCACATAAAAGCCAGGTTCTTCTCCACAGCAGCTGGTCTACCCTTTTTGGAAATGCTGTTTCTGAAGACAAACTAATTCCAGCTAGGTATCAACATCAGTGACAGCAAGCCTTACCAGTGAAAAGTGAACCTTCATAACATGACACAGAGGACAACCATTACTCAGTAACATGTCCGTTTCTGTCCATTTCAGGCAGCCTGTACTGCAAATTAAAGAGGACGATTTTGTGCACCCTGTGATCAACTCACTCGAGCAGCAACACATCCTCTTTTGGACACGCCATCACAGCATTACCTGCAGATATTTACTCTATGTTCTGGTTCACCGTTGCCGTATCTGGGAAGCACCAACATTGCTGCAGTCTGAATTCCACGTTGAATTTGACCCAGGTTAATTGTTATTGCTGGCAATCTGCTGGCTGTGTGTAAAAGAGCCAGCTGACAACATGACAGCAGCTTCTTACATGAATTAGTGAAATGCAGACATATCCAAGCCAAGGGCTGAAGGCACAAAGACCTAGACTTGGGCTTTTCCACTGCAAGTTCTCCCTGCCCAAACGTGCCAGGGAACGCCTGGGCTGCCCTGCCAGTGCAGGGCTCCTGCATCACCAGCCACCCATTCACAGCTCCCCAAGCATACGCTTCCTCTCAAACTGTTTTTAAACTACTTCTAACTGCCAAGTATTCTTTACTGCATTTACTTCCCAATGATGATTTAAAATAAACGTTTATTTTCAAATCATATTTGACATTTTATTAGGTACACTGGAAAACAAACCCATTCCTACATATGCAAAAATTAGGAATTAATGAGGTCTGGCAATTATCTTGATGGAACGAACCAAGTGACTTAGTTGAACATACAGACTTTTGCTAGGAAAAAAAAAAAAGCCTGCTCTAGTAGTTAAAAAACAAATGAAATTGCTTCTTATTGATTTTAATTTAGGTTGAAACACTAGCTGTCTCTCTGACAAAGCCAGAAATGGAAACAACTATAAATGAGTACAAGATGCGATAAGATAGACAGATTCTTAAGTAATCTAGTTTAGAGATGACCTCTATTTTAGACAGTAGTTAAAATATGATATCATATGTATGGATCAATAAATAAGTTTGCATTTGTCTCAGCACCAAATGCTGAAGAGCTGTCTTTTTTTTTTTTAAACTCTAAAATGTTGTCCAATTAAGCTGTACTTTTTTTCCCCCCTCTTACAAAACATCTAGATTCTAATTTACAAATAAAATCAAGAAAAGCAATTAAATGTTAAGTACTATCAGCATGTTCCCCCAAGTGATGCACATGTGCAACAGAATAGAAGTAGTCCGATCTTGATACAGAAGGCCAAGTTACAAATTGAAATACATTTGTATTTCCATTACTTGCAGGCTTCACACTTTAGCAAGTAACAACACCGGGCAGCACCACGCTCCCCCTCCGTGCACAGCAGAGCCTCTGGCCACGAGCCTCTCCCAGGCTGCAGCAGCTGCAGGTACACGGTGCTCCTGCAGTCTCCAGGGCAAGCAGGGACACCGAGCAGCAGCAACCAGGTGCTTCGGGTGCACAGGAAGGATGCTGGAAGGGCCTTCTGCTGATGACCACCCAGTCCATCACTTTTAGTGTTAGTTAAAACCTTCCTGGCAGGCTGCCTAGCAGCTCCTCCCAGCTCTTCAGGCAGCACCCACTGCCAGGACCCGCCTGGCTCATCCTGCACTCTGTCCTCCTGAAGCAGACGAGACATATCAGCTACAATCAAGCACAATTAAGTTTATGATCCTTTCAGCATGCCAGAACTTGATCCAATATTAGCTTACAGCAATGGATCAGATCTTCTGCGTGCTTTTTGCTGAAGGCTCTCACATTTGGAATATCAGACTTCCTCTCTACTTTAGTCATAAGGAGGTATCTCTCCACCTTCACAGACAGAGCCTCATCCCAGACAGGGTCACATAAGCAGGGGGAGAATGGATCATTTGTCCTCATTTGGTGCACGGTACAAGCTCACCCAAAACAGTCACAGGTGAGAGCTAAAAAGCCTCCAAGGGAGGACTTCCTAATGGAACCAGCCACAGTAACAGAGCAGATCTAAATTCCTACAGTTTGCTCAGTATCTACTCCCTCCTACCTGCATCCAGCAGGAGAAAATGAGGACACTACAAGAAATGCTGTTTTACCAAAAATAGCAGCATGAATAACAGTAAGGGGGTGAGAGAATGGATGGGGGTAACGAAGAAAAAAAACATTTAACACTCAAAAAAAAAAAAAAAAGAATCTATTGCCTCCTTTGGTTTACATCCAAATTGCAATCCAGTCTCTGAGTGTAAGGTGAGGCTCAGTGTAAGTGTAAGGTGTTAGCCAAGTCAGGGACAAGCACGAGGGCTCAATACCAACCAGAAGGCCGTGGTCTTGTTCTGGAGCTGTGAAGACTTCACAGCTCACAACACTGTAATACGGAAGTCAAACCTGAGTTAACCATTCCAAGTAATTCCCAGTTGCATGCACTGTGCACCTGGACCACTGTGGGATACACTGGACATACTAAATGCTAGTCCCTTACAAACTGTGCAGTGTTGCAATTGCTGAGCAGGGGTGGCAGAGAAAAAACAGCAAGAGACGCATCCAAGACACTACAACTGCAGAGGCCTCCCTTTATATTGATAAAGTTGCCATCCCAGCTTTAGTCAAGTCATTTAAAATCTACTCAAAGAATTTATTAAAATAAAGTTAAAACACTAAGAAATAATGATAAAGGCCACATCCATTGAAGAGCAGAGTATCATGGTCAGCACTGACTCCAATAACAATCTCAAAGTCTTGCTAGGCAAACAATCAACATGAGCTTTTTTTGCTGTGGCAGAAAAATAGGTCACTGAAAATCCTCAGACAAACAGAAAGGGCAATAGCATTGTCCATACACAATATGAATAAAACCAGCATTTAGTTCTGGTGTGCACCTTTCTAAAAATAAGTTGCATAAAAATTGGAGGAAAGGCAAAAATGATTGCTACAAAAATTATTCAAGGACTGGATAAAATCTGATAGCTAGAGGCTTGTGCAGCTCAGGTCACTGAGTTAATCAGAAGGACACTGTGATATGGATTGATTGCAAATTGCAAGTATTGTCATGGGAAGAAAATATCACAGGGCTCTTTAAACTAGTAGAGAAAAGTGAAACAGATACAGGACAGCTGTTAATACAGCTGTACATTTGCAGCTTTGCAGCTAATAACTACAGAATTATTGCAGAAAGGTAAATCACAGAATATTTGCAATAACTTTTTTGGTAGTTTATTTATTTTGGTAGCTGCTTCATTCAGAGAAAAGTTGGGCCTTGCTTCAAAATAGGCAAACAAATAATTGCTTGTTTAAAAAAACAACCCAACTGTTGACAGAAAACCTAACACCTTCCTTTGCAACAGCCACAGCTTTGGTCAAATAAACTAAGCACAGCCCACCAGAATGATTCCAAGAACTGATACACATGACAAGCATCCCTCCAAAGAGCCAGCATTTTAACAGGACTAGAAGTCCCTGCTCCACAGCAAGGAGAATCACATAGTAAAAGAAAAACTCTCCAAGAACCACAGAGAGGGTACCAAAACAGTGCACCTCTGACAAAATGGAAATACTGAAAAGAAGATGCACGGTCATTTTTCAGAAGGATCAGAAGATGGGAGTTATGGTACAAATCCTCACCTGGTGGAGACTGCCACAGTAACAGTAGCATCAATGGTGCTATGACAATTTGCAAAAGCTGAGGACCCGTCATTATGTTAAGATAAAACATTGTAAGCTTGCACATTTTGCGCCCCAGGTTTACAGAGATAACAATGAATTAATTCACAGTAAACAAAAGAGAAGCACTTTACAATGAATAAACAAATTTGTAAGAAACAATTTAAAAAGTCACAGTTTCTGAAACTGCTGTCACCGAGCCTGTATTTTTAACACTTACTTAAATAGCTAAAACTGCACAAAGGTGTTGCTTTGGAACACAAACAGTTATGCAGAAGCCATATAATCTGATGCAAAACCCTTGGGCAAAGAAGAAAAGAAAAATAAACAACTAATTTTAGAACCTGAATACTCCATTAGCAATTCTCACCAATTAGAAGATGATGCAACTGCTGTCAACAGGCAAATTTTAGTTGTATTTTAAACATGGATTTAAATACAAAATACACAAGCTCTGGCAACGTAAGAATAATAAGTAAACTAGTTACTGGTAGCACAGAGACCAACAAGAAGAAACATTCCACCATTTCTGCTAATTCCACCTGCTAAATGGATGCAACTTTTAAGGGAAAGTTATGGCGCTCAAGTTCTCGTTCCTACTTTGACTGGATCCATAATCTCCAAGTGCCAAAGCACCTTAGGAATCTAAATCCCAATGAAAGTCAACAAAAAATTAATCTCTAAACTCACTTGAGACAGCAATGCTGATCTGTACTTAATTATTTGAAAGCTACTGTGCGTCTTTGTTGTCTCAACTTGAGGTTTCCCATGGGAGCAAGGTGGGAATATTAAAGGTATCCAATCCACAGAGCATGGAGATGCATGAGGTTGGTTGGAGGGAACAGTTCCATGCTGAAGTCCGTAAAGCTGAGGCTTATATAGACATCCAGCCATTAAAATAAACAAATCAATTGATAAACTTGGTCTAAAATGAGATGTGTATCCCTAACTTCACTACACCTTAGGTTATCAAATCAGCTACTTGAAAATACAGGATGAAAACAAAGATTTAATAGAAGCATTTCCAAGGATGCCAATCTGTGCCACAAAGTAGGGTAGTGGTCCTCAGTGGTATAGGGGTTTCTTCATGGATATCCTTGTTTAAGAAACTGAATGAGGCCCAGAGAAAGTAATTTCCTTACCATTTTGGATCAGCAAGTGTCAGGGCAGGAGCAGCATTTCCACTTCCTTCAGTAGAAAAATGCCTCATTGAGTGCATAGGGCAAAACTGCTTTTGCCTTCCTATCTTGGTTGCTTACTGCTCACCACTTCATACAGTGGAGGTCTCTGCCACTCTGCAGAACCAACACTGCTTTCCAACCCGTCTCACATAAACCAAGCACTAAGCGCCAGGTCTAAGACTTCAGATTGCTAAAAAAACAATAATACAAATTGTAGGTGCTTTTGTAGTAGTAAAGAAATGGCCTGCTTAGACCAAAGCAGGCATTGTAGCATTTCCAATGTCTCCTACAAGCCTCCCACAAGGACAAAGGATGGAAAAAGTGAAGTGTGGGAAAACTGAACAACTGTCCGCTTTGCCTGCAAAGAGTTATCAGATAGCTTTCTTTTACTGTCAGCAGAATAAACCGATTCCCAGCAGAAGAACTTTAACAGCACTCTGTCAGGGAGACAGGCACATTTTATTTCCAAAAAGAGAGAACAGCTGCCACAAGACCAAATAACATCTCACATTTTGCTCCTAAATACCAATGCAGCTCTTCAGGGCTCAAGGTCTCATTCATTACGTATCTGCAAGCAAAGGCAAGGATTTTTCAAATCAGCTTTTCTACACTGAGCATCTGAGTCTCAAAACACCTAGATTTTCTTTAGAAAGGCCTCCATGCTATGAATGCAAAGTCCCTCAAAGCAGACACTGGCACAGGATAAACACATTCAGGCATCACTGCAGCATTTATGCATAGAAAAACTGCAACACCCACGTCAATTGAGATTTTACGTGTCAGTTCTGCTGGCAGGTGCACGATGCGGTCAAGTTTTAAGTTCTAGAAAATGGTTCATCATTATTCAAATGACTTGATAATTAAGAACGCTAGTACTTCAACTCCCAAGCAAACTTCGAGATGCATAATAAAACCACATTAAAAAAAAAACAAGGCCGCGCACTAACTGATTGTACCTTAACCATAGTTCTCTCAAAGATAATTTAAATTGCCAAAAGGTAAGCCCATTCAGTGTAATAAAAGCATATCTTACAGTGATTGCATGAACATCTTCATTTCATATTTTACTGCCCTGTGTCCTCCCTCAATTCACTACCATTGCTTCCCTCAGCTTCCCAGTAATACTACGAAGAACCAAACAAAAGGAAAAACAAAACAGTAATACCCACAGAGTATATTTCTTCCCTGTTTTGCTTGCAATCTGTACCCTCAGTCATCTGTTCATTTTCTGGGTTGGAAGAGCCTCTGCTCAGGCTACAAGTACATGACAGCTCAAGGCACAAACCAGAAACCCACAGTGTCCTGGCAGCTGTGCCTAGAGGACTGTTCATGGAAAGGCAAGCATTTCAAGGCATGACCGGTGCAGCTCTGTTGCATCCATGAGTACCTCTGTCCTCACTGCAGCAGTTACATTGCTTTGCAGCGCTCTGTCATGTGGTAGCAGCATTAGAAGCAGCCAGTCCGACTTACCACAGGTCACATAATGCAGATGTCTTGCCTGCAACATGGATAACACAATCAGCAGCATTACCTCAAGACACAGAGTAATGACAAAGTTAATTATATCCAAGGATGGCTTTTCTGGTTTGGGTTTGGTTTTTCCCTTCTAAATGTTTTTGATACAGAAACGTAAAAACTAGCTGTTTTCATCAGAAGTTATTCTTCAGTTGGGCATCTCCAAGTTGGCCCCACCCCAGGCTCCCCTGCTCAGTATGGCAGTGTACGTTCGTTTACATCTTCCTTCTCTGCTTTGCTTCCAAAGCCTGCATGTCTCTGCAAAGCTGATACAGGCCGATTCCTCCTGGGAGTTACTCTGGCAATCGATGAAGTGACACTCCCACGAGACCAGTACAAGAAGTTGCAGGTCTACAATTTTCACTTGGAAGAAACATTGACAGGAGTTTAAACACCTCACGAAGAAGGGAAAAATTTGTCAAGATATTTAGATACCTAAAGAAGCAAGCAGCCCCCAAGAAGCGATATATGAAAGCATAAATTAACCCCTTTAGGGCACATCCGCATCTGGAGATGGCTGAATGTCTTTCAAGCACTCTTTTCTCTACTGGTGAGATTTCGCTTCCTAAAATACTTGAAAACCGTTGGCTAGAACCAAACTAAGCAGCATAGCATGCAAGCGTAAATAGTTACAGCTTGGTCAACACACAGGAGCAACCATGATCTTTAAAAATGGAAGGACAGGAACCCAAGCAAACAGAAACGAGCCTAATTTTTTTCATAATTTCTCAGATTAAAGTTACATTTTAGCTAAAGCACAGTGTTATTACTATACCCTGAGGCTTTAGAGCACATCGTTCCACACGTTCATTTGGCTGCTAAAAAGCGGCAATCAAATGATTAGCATTTTTTCTGAGGATAGTTGAGATTAATAGTTTGAAGCCTCTTCTTTAATTCAACCATGAAACTCAAACGCTGAAACCAGAGCCAACTTTTTCACAACACTGTTTCAGAAAACTCTAAGTTAGTCCGTGAGCATTGATCAAAGACTGGATAGAGTCTCCACTGTTATCTGTATTTCTTATAATTGGATATAAACCTCAACTATTAAACTTGAGCATCTTGATAACAGAACAGCTTTAAGCACGCATACGTAGCTACAGACAAACCATTTTCCCTGACAAAAAAAGAAAAAGAAACTGTGAGGGAAGCCGTCATCCTACTGAAATCAATAGGTGTTTTTCAGTGATTTTTATGGTACCAAGATCTCTCCATGCTTCCAGTTGAAGTTTACAGGGCTAATAAAGAGCTTGACACTGTTCTCTCTCCTTTAAGCTGCACTGCAGTGGATGCTTCCAAGCGCTCACCTATGACAGGGATCAGGCAGGGGAGCAGAGGTGGGAAAGGGAACCCAATGTCACAGGGCTCAGCAGGACCCATTTGTTCAGCAGAGGTTCCCAGTGTGGATGCAGGAGGCAGGTGAGCGATACAACACCTGTATTGGACTCGCATTAAGTTCCTCACTGCTCTGAGCGAAACATCCATTTTTTGAATAGGATCAAAACCCTTTCACCCCCATTTCCTCATGAAAAAGGAGAGGAATTGTAGGAGGAGAGAAAAGCAGGAGAATACAGGTATCAGTTCGCCTCTCTCCCCCAAGCAGAGCAGCACCCCCAGGCTGCGCACAGGCTTTGCAGACATCACAAACCTCCATCTCTTCAGTGCCCTAGTGGGACTGAGGGAATTTCCAGCTGCCCTCAGATGCTTTTCTTTTTTTGTTGTCATCATTTTGTATGTCCCTACCCTCCACCACACCTCCTCCTCCCTCCCTAACTTAGGGAACCTCTTCCTCTGGCGCAGACAGCTCCTGGGGCTGCTTGAAGACTTTTGAAAGCAGTGTCCTGGCTCTGCTCACCACGAATCAGCTCCTATAAAGCTGCTAACAGATAGCAAAGCTCTCCCAGAGTTTCCCCCCCCCCAAAGAAATATACTACCAAGCTCAACTCGTAGAGCCTGGGAAAACTCATTCAACATTCTTTATCTGCAAGGACACCATTAGCGACTTCCCGGAACGTAAATTGTATTTTAAAAAGGCAGTGAAAATAAGAGATAATTAAAATGTAAGAAGTGTCATCTTCATAAAAGCCACAGGACTAAATAAAGTCTTGGAGGGCCCTCTCCTGTACATTCCGTATTTCTCTACGTGCACAACACACCTTCCCCTGTAAAACCTCGAATAAACAAAGCTAGCCTTTTTGGTACCTTTAAAAATATCCAGAGCAGCATTTGATTAGTTTATAGGGAAAAGCTCCTTGGATATTTTTTCCTCCAAGCAGAAAACAGTTACATGCAAAATTAACTCCCAGCTCAGAACTGCGAAGACTCAAAATACAAAACCTATTTTCAGTCAGATGCCAGATTGGCAACAATTTGATTCATTAAGAGAGAGCTAATCTAAATTTAAGAAAATTACTTCCATTTATGCATCTAGCCTAAGAAAATCTGAACAATTACCTCTCCTTACATGGCAGGATAGGGACAGCAACAGCTGCAAAGCACACAAAGGTGTGCTTTTTCTTTAAAAAAAATATTTATCTCTGCACAGAGCACTGAGAAACTATGTAGCAAAGACACCACAGTAACATTAATGTTTGTGTCTTGCTGATTTCTGGTACTGTGTATTTAGATAAATGAACAAACATACCCAGTGGAAATATCCTCCTTTACCTTGTCTTGGTTTGATTTACTAAGCAATGCAATTACCAACGCCAAGCCCACAGAGAAACACACTAAACTTAACACTTCAGAAAGAGCAAAACCTTACCCACATTTTTTTTTTTTTTTTTTAATGCAAGAAGGGCTCCTTCCTCTTATTGCAACCAAAATAACAGCAACACAAATACCTACTTAAACAGTGAAAATCTGTTACAATCCCCCTAACAAAAGAAAACTGCAAAGACTTATTTTCAGCATGGTTCGTTTATTGTTGCTGAACAAAGGAAAAAAATAGCCTTTATGTTTCTTTACAAAGTAAGGTGACTTGCTGGAGAGAAAATAAATAGGGACCTCTTTCATTGAGAGAAAAGTGGATACGAAGTGGAGGGAGGAACGATGCTTGTTATTTAACACACAAACAGACACCTTAGTTCTCTAATCCTCTCTCCAGAAAACAGTACGAAAGGAACTGAAATACTTGCGGTAGATACTAAACGGTTAATAACCGGCCGGGATTCCCCGCCAACACAAATTCCAATGATCTGCCATTGGATGTTGTCAGCACCAATGTCCTGTTATAGTCCACTGAGATCCTCCCTGCAGCTTTCCTGCCTCGGGCATCTCTGATGTACCAGATCAGAGCCTGAGCGTCCCTGTTTATCACGACGCCCCACTTACCGCCCCCCTGCACGCACGCACACCAGACATCACCGCTTTTCAGAAAAAGGCATAAAACAGTAAGGAAGTCACTGAGGTCTAACGTGGTAGCTCGGTACAGAGACTAAACGCAGAAAAGCCCTCCTGGAAAACAGTTTACTTCCTGAGCAAACCTCTAGGCATGTTTCAGGGCTGTTCGTGGCTAAGTATTACCCAGCTGTTTTACAGCTCCAGCTTCCAGCATTAAAGAGTTTACCTACGCGCAGAAACGTCCACAGACCTACTGCTCTCTGCTCGCGTTCGTCTTCATATTCAAACCATAATGCAAATATTATCTGGTTCAAACACCGCTGATCTAAATCAGCACGCCTTACAATACTGTCATATTAAACCTACATCATAGCTTGTTTTCCTGAAGCGTTCCTACAGCCTGCCTTCTAGATGTAATTACTGTACAATATATATCAGAACCAGAGAGAAAGGCTTCACTCTGAGGGCTGAAATTGAGAAGAAATCAATACAAAGAAGATAAATGTTTCTTCAAGAGCTGCAGAGGTATTAACCCTCTCTCCAGCTTATTTTCTTTTTGCTTCAAATCATTTTACCATCCCAGAAGCTGCTGGAAAGACTGGGATATGGCAGGTCTACCCGCTCATCTCCGTGCTTGGGGTTAGGAAAAAAAAATTAAGTGCATTAAAAAAAAAAAAAAAAAAAAAAAGTGGAAGTTGCTATAAAGCTTCCAGAATTTACTTCTTTTGCACGCCTGCACACCTGGACACAGCCCACGAGCGGGGCAGCACCGGGACCCCCAGCAGGAGAACCAGGGCAGAGACCCCATGGGGTACGGGGACCCCTAAAAGTCCCCCCTGCAGGGTGGGCGCCCGAAGCGGGGACCAGATAAACCAACAAGCCACCACTTTTGGGGCGGGGGGGGGTGTTCAGCCAGGGGGGGCTGTGAAGCCATTTTCAGGTAACCCCGGACTTATGGGGGGGTCCCCAGCGGCCGGGAGAGCTTCGTGCCCGCCGGCAGCGGAGGGGCGCGGGGCCGGGGGGAACCCGGGGGGGTCCGCACAGCTCCACAGCGCCCCTGGTGGGCGACCCGAGCCCCGCGGGCTCCCCCGGGCCGGGGGCGCTGCTGGGGCCGCGGGTCCCGGTGCGGAGCGAGAGGCGGCGGCTTTTTGGGGTGGGGGTGCGGGGATGGGGGTGTAAGACAAGCTATGGGGTAGGATGCGGGAGGGTGCGGTGGGCTCAGGGTGTCGCTCCCCCTTCATTTGGGTGCTGGGGGGCTGCACCCAGCCGGCCCCCGGGATGCGGAACGGCCCCGGCAAGGTCACGAGTGGGCTGGGGGGTGCTGAGCACAGCACATAAGTTTGGTTTTAGGGGGGGCTGCAAGGAAAGGACCAAGGCGCGGAGCCGCGCTCCTATGGAGGTGCCGGTCCCGCGGCACAACGGGAGCCCCCCGAGGCAGCGGGCAGGGAGCCGGGGACCCCCCCCGCGGCCGCCCCACGCCGGGGACGCTGCGGGGACCCGGGGAGGGACACACGGCGGAGCCGCACTCACGGCAGCCGGCGGGGAACCGGCGTGGGGGCCACGCGTGGAAGGGGGCACTCGGGGCCCCCCCGAGCCCCACGGGGGGCGCGGACACGCGTGGCGGAGGCCCCGGGATCCCTCCCGTCCCCTTCCCCCCGGCTCCCCCCGAGGCACACTCACCGGGGAAGCACACCACATCATGCAGCACGGAGCTGGTGATTTTCAAGAAAAAGATCCACCAACACGGTTGCAGTAGCCTCCGCATGTCCAAAGCCGCACATCGAAAGGGGGAAGAGGGGGGCTAAAACAATTCACGCGCGGAGAGAACGGAGAGGGGAAGGGGTGGGGGGAGGAAAAAAAAAAAAAATTAAAATTAAAAATTAAAAAAAAAAAAACTTGTTGAAAACAAGTTTCTCCCCGCGCCCCCCGGAGATAAACGGCGGGGAGGAACCGCTCGGCCGGGGCGCGGAGCGGAGCGGGGCGGCTCAGGCGGGCGGCGGGGCGCGGGGCATGCCGCGGAGCGGGCGCTCACAGCCGCCTCCGCGCACGGGCGGGCGGGCGGCGGTCAGCCGGGGCCCCGGCGCGCTCCATCCCGCCCCACAGGAAGTGCCGGCCGAGCCCGGATCCTGGCCCGCACTTTAAAGCGGGGCGAGGGAGAGGGAGCGCGGCGCGGCGGCGAGGAGAGAGGAGGAGAGGAGCGGGGAGAGGAGGAGAGACGGGAGAGAGGAGAGCAGAGGAGGAGGAGGCGGCGGCGCGCCGGGCGCCCCGGCGGCGCGCCCCCGCCGCCCTTAAAGCGGCCGCGGTGGTGGGGCGGGGGCGCGCTCGTGCCGCGGGGGCCCGCGTGTGTGCGCGCACACGGCCCGGGCTGGGGCTGCCGGGCGGAGGCTGCCCTGGGTCTGTGTGTGTGTGTATATATGTGTGTGTACATATAAACGTACGTGTGTCTGTATATGTGTGTGTATGTATACGTACATGTGTCTATATGTACATGTGTGCATGCGTGTGTATTTGTACGTGTGTGTATGTATATGTACGTGTGTCTATATGTGTGTATATATGCGTGTGAATGTGTGTTTGCCTGTCTCTGTGTATATGTGTATGTGTGTGTATGCATGTGTCTGTATATGTGTACATGTGTGTATGTGTGTATGTATATGTACATGTGTGTCTGCACATGTAGGTGTGTCTATACATGTGTGTAAATATGTATGTATATATATGTGTGAATATGTGTTTGCATATGTCTGTGTGTATGTGTCTATGTGTATGTATATATGTGTATGTATATATCTGCATGTGTGTGAATGTGTGTATATATAGAATCATTAGGGTTGGAAAAGACCTTCGGGATCATCCAGTCCAGCCATCACCCTATGTACATGTGTGCATGTGAATGTGTGTGAGTGTGTGTATGTATGTGAATGTATATGTGTGTGTGTATGTGTGCCTATATGTGTGTATATGTTTACATATATGTACGTGTGTCTGTATGTGTCTGTGAGTATGAAGGGCAGGGGGCACTTGGAACAGAGCTGAGGGACTCTGCCCTTTATAATTTCAGATTTTGCACTCGTGTCCAGACAGAGGCTGCTTGGAAGTTACTTGTGTTGTTACACTGCCCTCGCTCCGAGAGCATGGGCTTGGTGTTGGGTGTCCCGGCCAGCACCCCCCACCCCTCCCACAACACCCCCAGCATCATTAGTCTCAGCATTGCCAAGGGCATCCGGCTCCCCCAAAATCAGATGGGTGCTCTGCATCTCCCTCAGTACTGCATATCATACCGTGTATTGCCAGAGGCCCCCCAAAATTCATACAGCTTTTTTCATCTAATGCTGTGCTGTGTATTGCCAGGAATCCTCACCAAAATCACACAGCTTTTTTTTTCTCCCTCTGTACTATGCCTCATTCTGGGTATTGCCAGAGGCCAGCCACAAAATCATACAGCTTTTTTTTCCCCCCCAGTACTGTGCTGGGTATTGCCAGAGCCCCCCACAACTGCTTTTCTTTTTCTCCCAGCAACATGCATCATTCTGACAACTGTCAGAGGTTTCCCCCAAAATCACCGTTTTTCCTCCCAGTACCACACAGCATGCTAGGTATTTCCAGAGGCCCCCTCAAAAGGAGGCAGTTGTCTGATTTTTTTGCAGTCAGGTGAAGCCTGTCCCAAGGCACTCTGCATCCAAAGCTTGATCCGCAGCCCACCCCCAGCAGCGGTTTCTGAGTGATTGATAACTTTGCACAGGAAACAGAAACAGAAAATGGTGTGAATTCAGGATGAAGGGATAGCTACTTGTACTTGGCATTTCCTGGCGGTGCTGTGGTCTGCTGAAGCTTAAATTTCATTCAGAAGTAGTTTTTGTCTGTTTCTTTGGTAATTATTTCCATTACGGAGATTCTGTTTCAGAATGGAAAGGGTTTGGCAGGGGTTTATCAGTGCGTGCTGTGCTCAGCTCTGGCTCTGTCATTTGCTGTGACCGTCTCCTCTCTGCTTACCTGAAAGCCTTCCACATCCGTGGTGTTTCCAAAGGAGAGGAGATGGGGGTCAGGAAGAGGAACCGAGTAAGGGAATTCAGAAGGGAATGCAGATTTATTCAGTGGAATGGCGATGATTTTCCCTCCCCCTGCCCCACCATAAGGGATCACTGGAGCAGAGCCCTCCAAGGCTCGAGCGCTTATCACTGCTTTGTCCTGCATTTTCTGGAGGGGGCTGCGGCTTTGTGTCCATCCAGGTTTGCCCCACGCAGAACAGGATGCCAAATTAGTGGATTACACTGCAGCCCAAGGGCCCCCAATTAGCAGGCGCTGCATTTTGATAGGCTTTCTTTTGCCTTCTCTCCACATCCTAGGTTGTGCCTGCCAAAAAGCACAGTTGGAAGTTAAGAATGCAGTCCTCGCTAAGAAAAACTGTGTTTATCCCAATAAGGATTTTAACAGTGTATGGATTTAAGGACCTGATTAGATGTTTTCTGCCCATGAAGGCCCCACACTTTGGGGTGTGCAAAGAGGGAAGGCGCTTGCTTAAGGGTCTATCGAAAATAAAGCAAAAGATTTATAGGCCCTGAAGAAAGTTTCTATCCAGCTCATTGTTCAGTAAATCATTTCCCAAAACAGGTGGAGATTGAATGTTGGCTTCAACTCTAATAAAAGCAAAGATAAAATGTAAAGAGGTAAATTTCCCTGAATCTTTGTTCCTCTGAGAAACAAAATGAAACAAACAAGCAAAACCAAAACCAAACAAACAAGCAAAGTCTTGCCAGTAACATCAATTTAATCATTGGGCTGCTCTAGAAAAACCTGCAAAATATTCCTCATTCAGCAATCTATTCCTGACTTTACTGGTAGAATACAAGTTAAGTAGGCAGCTCCCTTCCGGTACTGAGACTTAGCTCTTCAAATGATGTCTGCCTGGCATGTAAGAGGCAATCTTACAGTGAGTTTCAACAGGTGTCATTAAATGTGAAAAGTTATTAAACATCACTGCAATCTCACAAAAGAAGAACAAAAGTAATGGATTTTTTTTTTCCAAAGACCAATTTGCATCAGTATTTTTCTCCTTGATTTAACATCCTTTGTGAAAGCTATTAATTATACCATTTTATATTTCAAATATAATTTTACATTAGTTTACAGTTTCCTGTCCTGAAAAGTTACAAATCTGAAACTGGCCCCGTGTCTTAGAGTTGGCGGAATTACATGATTTTCATTCTCAGAGCAAACATGCAAGTAAGATACAGAATACATAGGCAGGAGACTGTCTCCTGAGGAGCACAGATGACTTCAGACCCCTCTAAGCTGCTAAGAAAGATTTTAGAACAGCAGTGTTCCCATCAAAAAACAGAAGTGTTCAGGATGGATATTCACAGTAGTCCCTTCAGGTCCGAACTTTTAAAAATAAATCTGTAAAACCCAGATGTCGGCACGAACAGCTTGGTTCAGCACGCTGTGGTACAACTTGTACAACGACCCACTTTTCCTGGAGTGGCAAATCAATCACTGCGTCGTCACACGTCGTTTTAGGAGCTGTGGTGACGGAAGTCACTTTGTTTCACATTGCCAATTGGGGTGGGCAGAGAAATGGAAAGATGTATGATGGAGATCCAGAGAACAAAATTAAACACGGTCAAATGAGAATCCATTTCCTGCAGTATCTCTTTGCCCGTGGCACAGTGTCTATCAACAATACCCAGGTACAAATTGGCCTGGAGATGTAGCTTGAACTATCCAAACAGAGAAAAATGCATTAGCAGCACGCTGCTCTGCCGGCCCGGTGCCATGCGACTGGGGAGAGCGTACATTAGATAGGACAGCTGATTCTTTCCCAGTGCCTAAAGTACTGTGATGTGATTAAAATAACTGCTACTGTATGAAGAGATTGTAAAGGGACATTGTAATACAGCGCAGTTAAACCAGACCGATGGGTCTTCTGCAAATCTCGCGATATTTACCGTCAGACATGGTGGGTGCTGTCAAGGTGAAAGGAATGGGATCAGCACGTCTGCCTAGTTTGCATGGAACAGTGAATAACGTAAGATAAAATTATCTTTATTTTTTTTATTTATTTTTTTTTTCCTCCTGTTTGAACAGGTAATATTTTTATGCCGCCTTCATCAACATATGGGCATCACTCCTGGGAAAGGAATGAAAGACTGTTAATTTATTTGATCAGACAAGAGAAATAATAGAAAACTGAAACGAAGACTCTCATTTGTCATGTGTTTGAATTAGCAGAAAGCTGGAGAAAGCAGAAAAATACTGCAAGAAGTTCAAAGATGAGAGGGTTTATTGAATTAGAAAAATATTAATAGCATTAATCTTTTCCAAACCAGGCTTCTTAACATGTATAATGACTATATAGAAGATTGGGGAAGTAAAAAATCAAATGTAGAAAGTTACACCATGTTTAGAAAAAAGGGGATAAGTTATCATAGATCCATCCAGCCTGACTATAATGGTTAACCTGTGAGGAAAAGACCAGGTAAGGATCTGGCCCTGAAAGGATAAATCAGCATGAATTATCTGAGAAGCAACTACAGCACAGATTACAAGTCATGTGAGGCATAAACTTCCAGGTTAATTCTGCAGTCCTGGTTCCTATCTGGCTTTGCATAGGAAGGAAAAAGAAGATGCTGAGCTTGTAGTTTCATAAATTATATTATTGCAGAGCTACTTTATCATAGCCTCAAGACAGATGCATTCTTCTTAGAGTGTGCTGTGAGGCTTTGAAAGTCTAGTATGGTACCTGAGATCCTGCTGAGAAACAGAGGTGGAGGGCAAGCAAAGTATCTGCGAGGGAAAAGGGGGCTTTATTTCAATATAAGCATAGCAACATCTCTGTTGTTTGATTTATAAAGACATAAAAACAGATTAACCCAGAGAGGCAGATAAAGCAAAACCTATGAAAAATGTTGATGGTGATGCAGACTTTAGGTAAAAATGTACACTGCAGGTCAGAGATTACTGCAAATGTTCTCGGGCTGCACATCGGTGACACAACCAGCATTATATGAATGAGAGTATCCGAGCGCTGACTTGAGTGATGCTCTGGGATGTCTGGGCTGGGCAGTGTTCCACAGGGTTTGCACAAGCTTCTTTGGAAGACCGATACATTAATTTTCTTGTAATTTATGAAAGGAACCCCCACTCCGGGTATGCTTAGGTTAAATCATTGAGACCAGGCAGTTAGTCACATGCTGAAATACCTACTTGAAAGCTGCCTACTAGTCCTGATGTGGTACAGCTCTTCTGTCTCCTGAAATGGCCTCGGAATGACTGTGTTGGGTACAAGGGAGGGCCAGACTGATCAGCAATGAGTTTCTTCCTTTGAAAAGCAACTGTAGTTCAGAGTCCTACGGTATGACCTTGCTAGGGCTGTAAGTGTGTTTAATTCACAAATCCTCTCTTGTTAAAAGAAAAGAAGAAGAAAAAAATCCACTACCAGTGTAGCAGTGAGCAGAGCAAGCATGTTAATGAGTGGAGCTGAGGGATGAGCATGGCAGACCCAGCTGCTGTCCTGCTCATCCCTTACCATGTAAGTAGCACGCCAGGAATACATTGTCTTACATCAGAATTTAAGGTGGAAACTAAGGAGACAACAGGCTTAATAACTTTTCTTATTGATAAAAAATACATATAAATGTTTAAAGGTTTCAGCAATATTTGGGTTCAATGTAAGTGTTGGGAACATCAGTTGTAGGGAAGGAAAATCCTTTTGACTGGGAAGGCTTTTAGCCAGCCTGGATGTTTTTAACACAATCATGCAGCTTGCCAGTGAGATAACTGCAACCGTCAGTTTTTTTTTCTACACGGTAGCTTTGACATGGGATGTGTCAGAATTCTGCCAGGGCAATAAGCAGCGGAGTTTGGTGCGTGCAGGAATTTGGATGCAGCCTTGTCTTGTGTACTGTGCACACAGAATTGTCCTGAAGCTACAGCAGACAGAGACAGAACCATCCACAAAATATATATTATTTATATATATATATATATATTCCCAGAAATGGCCAGTTTTCACTGTTTGTTTAAAGAGCTGTGTAGCAACTTAAAACCTAAGGGCATGATGTGAAGACATCACTTACTTTGAGTAAGGACAACATGTTCACCTCTCATCATCAAAGCACTCTTTAAAAAGTGGTTGGTTGGATCTATGTTTCCTAACATGGCCTAAATATGTTTACACAGTAAATATAAAATTATCTTACTAAACACAGTGGATGGATGAGCCATGCACTCTAGTGGCCTCTAGTTTTCCCTGCTTGGCTATTTTCATCATTTACATTTAATGGGGATCCGAGGAACTTCTTCGAAAGTTGACTCGAGGACAGGCAGTGTCTGCTGGCAGCAGGAGCTCAGGCTGAACAGCAGCTGCAATAAGGCATGGCGTGGCTGCAGGTTGCTGGTTCTAGACGTACTGTAGACACAGTTAATATGAGCAATCTTCTTGTCCCTAATAACCTCAACTTCCAGACCGCTTGTGTTTCTGAGGACTCCAGAATGCTAAAATCGCAATAGGATATCTACTCTTTTAAGGAGATCTTTAAATCTCCTGCATTACAACTGAAATATCAGACTTCAACTTTTCCCCTGTAGGTAAATCAGTGAGAATGAATATATTTGGTGAGGGCAGAATTTCTGCTGATCCTTTCCCCTCTTCCATTTCAATGCTGCCTTCTGTCAAATGTTAGTGCTACAAGGATGTCTAAAAAGATGTGTCAGAATCTACTCGTGAAGGGGAAAATCATAGGCCTGCAACAGTCCCAGGGGGGAGAGGAAATAATGGCCTTGTAACAAGACATGACCTTCTAATACGAACCCATTGCAAATGGTGTCCAAAGCCAGGCCTCTGAAATTGCTCTACAATGAAGACCAATCAAGCAAAAATACTTTCCTAGGCCATCCCAGGAGACTACTTTAAGGCAAATAATAATAATAATAAATAAATTAAAAAAAAATAAATCTGTTCTATAAATGGTAGAATTAGTCTTCAAATCTGTTTAAGAGAAGAATTGAAAGCTAAAGAGCAACATTTGCCAAGCCTTTATTATTTGGGAAATAAACTGTTCTGTGTGGAGCTGTAAGAAGATGTTCAAGCTTGTATGTCCTGGCTACCTTTTCCGGTTGGTAACTTACAACAGGTTGTGCAGATGTGAATAATTACACTGCAGAAATGAATACAGCACCTGGACGGTGTAGTGGGGGAGGCCTTGACAGGACAAGGAAAGAAATAACATTTATGTGTTAGTGGGCCAAGTAACTCTTACTAGATTTTGGGCCTTGTGTGTTGAGAAATTCAGGTTGCAGATTGCAGCTCAACTCTGTCTTTGCCATTCCTCTCTGCCTCTCTGGCTTTACATTTTTTTTTTTTAATTATTATTTATTTATTTTTTCTTTTTGTACAGCATTATCAGTTACTCAAATATGGTCTTGTGTGAAGCACTCAGGATTTGAGTGTGGACAGGCAGTACATTAGCTAATATGATTCCATTAAAAAGGGATTCCATAGCTAGTGCCCCAATTAAATGAAGAAGAGTCAATATTAATAAACCTTCCAAAGAAAGGGATAAAATCAAATACCCACAGTGACCCTATAGACATCAGTGCTGGTCAGATCAATACATACCAATAAGCACTGATGGAAATAGCTAAACAACAAAAACGTATCTAGGCCACTGAGATTTGGCAGTACAGCACACCAATAAAGTATCTTTTGTTTTCTCTGGATGGCTTTCCATTCCCTCAGTCTCCTGCCAAAGATGAGTGTCACGAGCATGAGCTACCTGTCTGCAGACAGCTTTTTGCTGGAGTTCATCCTGTCTCCTCTTGGTGCATCTAAAAAGGGTTTCTTGGAAGTGAAAAGATGCTATCCGAAAGGCTGAATAAGCAATAATCCAGACCCCTGCCAGCTTACATCCCTAATGCAACTGAAATGATTTTCATTCATCCTTTCAATTGTCATCAAATACATATCCACTGTAGCTGGGCTCAACTCCACCGATGTAAATGACCCGGCATTCACTTTGTTGGAACTACACCTATTTGGATTTGAGTTGAAGTTTTGCAAGTACAAGGGGGGATATGATCAAATACCCCCAAAATGCAGTTGTCGATGTTACTTTCTACAGTGTTTTGCTACTTTGGAAGTGTTGCAAGAACGTACTCTTATCTTTTCTACCCAGATTTCATGTTCATGACGCATATCTTTTTGCCATCAAGGTCTGGTGGTTACAATGCACTGTGCTCACAGCTACTGTATAGGAGGGTTTAAAACATTTTAGAATTTCAGCATCTGTTTTATACTGATTTCAGGAGGAGAATGGCAGAAGAGGGTGCCAAGTTCCAGAGAACAGCAAACACTTTGGACCAAATTCTCCCCTCGTTTAATCTGTTGTAAATCTAACGTCTCTTCATCCAGCTGACAGGTAGATTTAAGCCAGTGTGATATAGGGCAGAGTCAAGCCCTTTAATATGGAAGAACACAATTGCTTCCTCTGGCTCAAGCCCAAGAAAATATATTTAAAATATACAATAGATAGTAGAAGAAATTTTAATTAACTTTTTTAATGTGGGTATTGCTTTTAAACTATTCCATTCAGGGCTGAAAACTAGGCTCTCAGCTCTGAGCCAAAAAGGGGAATGTTTATCATAAATGCCTTAAAGGAGTACAATTAAAAGGTGTTTAGAAACTTGAACTGTTCTGTTAATCAAAATGAACTTATAATTCCAGGTTTTAAAATAGCTAATGATGTACAAATAGATTTAAGCATATATTAAAGGTATCATCTTAAGATAAGTTGCTGGGGAAAAAGGAAACTGAGAATAAAGTTGTGAGATTAATTCATGGTAAAGAAATATGGGACTTCATAATTCTTCCCAAAGCATCATAGTTAGTAAAATATTACACTTTTTTTTTTTTTTTTCTCCAGCAGAAACACAACAGAACAACATTATTCTCTAGCGGTCAACATTAATTGCAAACTGATGGCCACTTCTGAACATGGGAGGCTTCGCTGGGCCACATTTAATTATATTAACTGCCGACATGTCAGCGTGCCCAGCTCCGGCAGCCCCCGCTGGTGGAGCCGCTGTCAGTGGCATTGGCCAAAGCAGTCGTACCACACGGGGGAGTCGCTCTGCATGCACAGAAAAGTTCATCTGTTTCATAAATCACTCGCTTTGAAACCTGATTTCTCTGTGCTGCAGCTTTGTCAGTTTGTCTGAGAGATAACGCAAGATCTGCAACGCTTGGCAGGGTAAAACAAAGCCTAAACCACCGTGTTTCTATAAATGAATCCCTCGTCAGTAAGGGTGAATAGGATTTTGTCAGTGGGGAAATGTGTGTCAAGCACAATTCTTGCCAACTTGCCTGCTTTCTGTATAGAAGATGAAGAAAAGATTAAGATACCTCAGCCATCAGTGAATAAAATTCTCCAGGTTTTGTTTAACCTTTTGAGAAAGCAGAGGGTGTGGCGGGTTCATTGCAAAGCATGGCAACACCTTACCTCAGCACACTGAAAATGGAACAGCAATGCAGGAGCAGGATTAGGCCATTTTTCACTGCGAGGTGTACTGTGACCTTCGACTGCATTATACCGTCTTAACGAGCTTTCTCCTGGATTTTCATACCTCATTCAAATGTCCTTACAATGCCACACAGAAGACTTACTTTGCCAGCTCATTGTTACCTGCTACCAATATAGACTGCTGCTAGCACAATATACTATTATCCACCAAAACAACATGTACTGACAAACACTGCTTAGAGTATTGGCTACCACTCTGAGAAAGCCAGGGTCACTGCTGAACAATACCAAAAGAGGTCTCACTAGCTTCTTCTCCCTCTTCCATTGAATGAGCTGTTAATAGACAAGCTGTTATAGAGAAAAAGAACTAAATAGTTTACAAGCTTACATTTGAAGGCCTGTGAATTGCATTAGCTGAGCCAGCTGAGTGAGAGCCAAGGCAATCTCCCCATGATTGTAGAAAATGTGGCATTGAGGCATGTGGAGGCAAAGGAAGAACGACAGTGACCAGGTTTACGATATGCAAAGCTGGAATAATTACTGCTTTCTGTGGCACCGAGTTTTTAGCCAAAATAAAATCTGGAATAAGCATCTCCTTTAAATGCATAAGTGTGTGTGTTTGTGTGTGTTCACAGTTGAAAACTTTCACGCCTTCATTCAAATGGTAGTATACAGCCTTAATGTAAACTCTTCTAATTTGACATTTTTTCTCCATTGGACCTTTCCCCCTTCCAACTCCTTTCTCCACTGTACAGGCCTCTCTCAGTATGAGCAGTGCCTGCAGTGCTTTTTTGTCACTCGCTCTTTTCTTTGGGTAAGGCAGTTCTGAATTGGAATGGGAGCCACTTCCAATGCAATTATCTGGACAATGATTTGGGATCAGTGGAACTGGGATGCGCAGCTGAAAAGTTTTTGGGACCTTCCAGCTACCGGACATGAGACTGACAGTGTTCTTTGTTTTAGTTTCTTTGTATTCTGTAACATTTCCAGAGACATTAAAGTTTTCAAAAGCTGCAGAACAACAAAAAATAATAATAGAGAAAGAGCAAAATTGAAAAGTAAAAAATGTAACCCTAAGATCATCCATTTAAGGGCATTAAGTGAAGTACAGAAGTGGTTTTTGCCATAACCCCCACTAATGGGTAGCTATCTTTGATAGCTCATTTACAGTTCAGTTAAACTAGGCAGAAATCAGCCTCACAGGATAGAGTTTAGTCACTTTAAAAACAGATTTCTTGGTATGTTGTCATAAATCATTCACAAACTGGACTAACATAGGCCAGTGATCCAGATAACAGCTTATCTAGTCAGACTTGAGCTTCGACCGCTAAACTTTGTCTCAGAATCTGAATATGTTTGCCGCAGAGAAAACTTTCAGTCATGCTGACTTACAGTACCAGCTATCCATTGCTTACACCTGAAAGGAGAGTTTTGGTCTATACTCATCCCTGGACATAGGGGGTGGGAGTGGAATTTCTGCTGCTATTTTAAAGCCAACGGCAAAACTCGTGTTGGCTTCAGAGGAGACAGAATTTCTTGCTGACTTGTTAGATGCTCTCTTTGGCTTCTAGTCCTGCAGTGCTGCTGTAGGTGAATCAGCTCCTGAAATTATATTCATCTGAGATCTGACCAAGTGGAAATTATATATTTTCAGGTCCTTAATTATGAAACTTTTGTGAATGTAAGACTCAGTCTTTTAGGCCATAGCTTACAGTTAATTAATTTCACAAGAATTTCTCTTCATCCTTTTGGTAGTTGTGCATTGACATACTTCAATATATCTTCTTCAATATATAACTTCTTCTGTGTTTTGGGAGCTAAATCCTGAAGTCCCATCTCAGTACTAGCTGAGCAAATTTGTCTTTAAAGGCTTCAGTGAAACCATCATGTCAAGGGCAGTTTGCTTCAGTGAAAGGCTCAGGATTTATCTAATCAAACCTGGGAATCATCTCCCTTTGTTTCGGTGGGTTGGTTTCCCTGAGATGTTTGATTTGCACTCCTGTTAGATCCTTTCATTCAAGTTAGTAGTTTCCTCGGGTTGGCTGATCTTTATTTCTGCTTTTAATATTCTGTATTGATTTTATTGTAGTGCACTTACATGCTGTTCAACAGTCCCCTATTACTGTAAATAAAATGAGATAAATAACTTGGCTTTCTTTCTGCATTTAAAGTCTTTGGCAGCAGCCATCTCCACCCCTAACTGGGCCTGTGACAGGGCTACTGCCAGTATCTGTGAGGGCAGCTCCTGAGGCGCATGCCCCTCACATGTCACTCGTATCCATGCTAGTGAGATAAAGCTAGCTTGGTGTTTGCTGATATTACTGGCTCACTTTATCTAGCAAGGGTAGGTACCAGAAGCGCCTGTGGGATGTGCAGTTGGGGGCAGCTGCCTTCTTAGACACTGGCAGCAATAGCAGTGTTATACATGCATCTATGACCAGACAAGATATTACTTATCTGCAGTACATGTGAAAGTCAGCAAGGATCCTGTTTTCAGATCAGGTAAGTGTTATGCCTATCTATCACTTACAGACTTTGGCTTAACTGGTCACTTAAATAACCGTGATAAGGCACAAAAAACAGCTTCATCTTTCTTCCCCTTTCTGACTGCTCTTAGCAGGTATTTCCTCTGTCCGGGCCTGTTCCCCTTGGTCCTCAGGGAAATGACCAGCACTGTTAGAGTATAGACATTGAGTTTCACCTGGCTGGCAACAGTCCATAGAGCATTCACAGCTCCCACACTGCCCTTGGACTCCCTGGTGTTGGTGCCAATATGAGCACAATCAGAGCTCAAGCCAACGAACTTCTGAAGGGCTGGGCCAGCTTCTCAGGCAGTTGCAGTTTGCCGAGTCGAAGCTTACAGTTTGTGGCTGTGGGCTGCCATACAGAGCTACCCTGGAACTCCCTATCTGGAAACGGGCCTGCCTTGCAAGTGGACAACTACTCTTGCCTTATCTAGCTAGTCTGAGTATAGATAGCATAGCAGCTGACTTAAAATGAATGCCAGGATCAGTTGGATGCTCTACATTCCCAGCATGGGGCCATCTTCATAGTTATTTCACACTGAACAAGACAGATTGGTCTGGGTGTTGCCTCCATGACTTCCCAAGGCTGACTGCGCCAGGTCTGAGTATTGACATCCTCTTCCTCTACAAAGGTCAGAAATTTCAGCCCTACTGCAAATGATGCTCCTTTGTGTTAAAGCCCTTTCTCTCACACATGCATTTTTTCCTTTTTTTGTCTATATGCCAGTACTGAAGATCAAAACTGGGTGGAGGTTCAGATCAACAGTGCCAATAGACAGATTTCTTTGATCTCCAGAAGTATCCACTGTCTTGCAGATGAGTGTTCCTGCTGTGATTTGCATGCCTGCAGCCAAACCAGCCTTAAAAACAGACCTTCACATAGGGTATGCTCACATCCAGACATGCTGAAGCAGTGCCAGCATTTTCTCCAGTGTCCCAAATTTTAAAGAGTTCAGGATGAAATTACTCATTTTGACATATTTTTAGTTAAATATACACCTGAGTTATAAAGACATTTTATACTTTTAAATTTATTCTTGTTAAAATAAACCAATTTCCATTAGATAATATAATTTTTAGAAGAGCTGCAGAATATTCTTTTAAATATATTGTGAAAACAAGTAATTAAATAGCCAAACTAATGAGTATGAATTACATGACTTTAAGAAAGCAGGTAAGGAGCAATCAAGCAGGGTAAAACCAAATAAGGTTAGTTTAAGTGAGAAACTCACATGTATGGTGTATTGCATTCTTTGGACTGAACAGAACTGCATGCTGTGAAAGGGTGTTCTGAACTCCATTAACGAGTATTCTTTGTACACAACAGTAGTGCTGTGCAAATAAATGTTGTGAGGCAAAAATAAATAAGTTTTGAGAAATGAACAACTTCAGCAGTAGTTTGCCAATTAATTAGAACAAAGAGGGAAGTCTAGCAGACAACACAAAGAGATAAATAAGGAAGTGTTCGAGTTGCCATAACAGCTTTTGCTATTCCCTTACTCTGCTTTTGTCTAGTTCTTCTCACAGGTTCATAGGATTTTCTTTGGAGACAGCAAGGGAACCAGGAGGGTGCAATAGTAATGTTGTTCACTCTTGAAAAGCCATCTCAGGGTCTTACCTCAACAAAGGTTAATTGTAAGTGGATCCTTATAACAACTTGCTTTAAGAAGCTTTTAAGGAGTGTGAACTAGAATGGAGAAGGAGTTAGACGTGATTTAACTAAGTTGCATATATTCTAGACAGCAAGACCTGCCCCTACAGCAGTTAAGGAATTAACCATGCAATTTCATAATTATTACTGACCATCTCTGAAAAACAGTGGAGGATAAGTCAGGTTCCAGACCACTGGAAGAGGGCAAATATAGTACCTGTTTCAAAAAAAAAAAAAAAAAAAAAAGAACTCTTAAGAAACCATGGCTTTCTCAGCCTAACTTTAAGGAATCTGTAACTTAACTGGTAAGAATAAATTAGTGATTACAACATTTGAGAATGATATGATTTTGGAAGGGACTGGAAACACTATAGGACCATGATTAGAGCTAATGTTAAACCAGTAAAATGGTCCCAGTTCAGCAAGGTCATGTTCACTCAAGTGAAATAAAACAAACTACAGATAGGCAAGAGAAGTCATATCTCCATGTACCACAAAGGCAGCAGAAGCCTGGAAGATCTGCAGGTGGTGACATTCACAGCAAATAAGAAGTAATCTGTTCTGGTAAGAAAACAAGTCTTGGAAAATATACTACCAGTACCACTGCTTGTAACATGACAAATATTGTTACTCTGCTGTGCTCAGAACTATTAAATGTCTTTTGGTTTACGCTGAATCTGGTTTAAGTACTATATGTTTAAATAAAAGCTTCAGGCCCACTGGTTGCAGCATACGGGAACAGGAATAAATAGAAACCTATAAAGGCATAAACTATGAGAAAAGTTTGAAGAAACTGAGGTTGTTTCATTTACACGATTGAAGGGAGCGTGATAACAGGCTTCCAGCATGTAAGAAGCTATTAAAAGAAGATAGTAATCCATTACCCGTTGAGGACAGGGCAGGAAAAATTGCTTTAATTTCCAACAAAGGAGATTTAGGTTATCTTTCTAACTATAAGCCTAGGTAAGCACTGGAACTGGCTGCTAGAGTGGCTGTAGAATCTCCATTACTTGGTCTTTTAAAGAAAAGATTAGATAAAACAGCTGTCAAGCTCGTTGGGTACAGTTGATCAGCATACCTCAGCAGAGGTGGAATTACACTGGACATCTTTTTAGCTCCCTGCCAGCCCTACCTTCAGCCCCTGAAATGTTATAGTTGCATAGGTTTGTAATAGCCTAATACACCCTAATTTTCACCAAAACCAAACTCACAAGCCAAAGGAAAACAAACAAACAAACAAAGAGAAATGTGAAAAAGTGGATCCTAGCATTTCAAAGATCAGAGCAAAAACCAGTCCAGATCTTTTTGCTGACTGATGATTCCAGAATATGCTGTCTTAACAGAGGAATAGGCCTTACACAAAGAAGTAGTAAAGATGCTGAAGGTAGGGAAGGCAGAACTGGGGAATAAGCAATACCTGTTCTGCTACCCACCTTCCAAGAGCCTGCCCTGTATTTTTGTCTCCTGGAAAAGCTGGGAAGCTCTCAGTTCTGCTTCTTCTTGTCTCTGCTTTTGCCTTTCAATATACCTGGGGACCAGGGAGAGTCAAGGAAGGGATCAGGCATCATTACGTGCCTGAGCAAGAGCTTTGTCGGAGCTGGAAGGGGCACACAAGGGGTCTGTCTGAACAGCATGGCCATCAAGCCTGTGTTCTTTTCCAGAACCATAGTCTATGGTTCGAGATAGAGGATCCACAAAAGGGGCTCAAAGAGTCTGTAGAGTAGCAACCGAGGAAAACAAGAGAGTGTCTTAGGCCAATTTCTCCCCTGCACTGAGAGAATCCATTCTCCATGCAGCAGTACCCTAACAAAGTAAAATTTGCAGGGACAAAAGTGGCACATTCAGCAAACATTGAGGGGTGGTTCAATATTGCTTCAACTATCTTCAGGCACTGTTTTCTTCTGTGTGTTCAATTATGCTGTGAATTTGTTTATCAATAAATCAAGTCTCTGCTTTCCATTTGCACATGCGGTTGAGTTGCAGAATTTCAGGAATACATTCATCTAAGCACATGAAATTCTCTTTGGTCTTTGAATCCTCTTGCAGTTAAATTACTTTTACTGTATTTATGGGGTACCGGCTTTTCAACACTTAGTTTATAATGCATAGCCCTCTGCCCTTTTGCAAATAACTTCTGTTTTGCCCTGAAAAGCAGTCTGTCTCAGCTCACAAAGCCTGTGTGTTTTTGCCTGTCTGCATTATTTATATCTCCATTAAAGACATGCCTCTTTTCCATGTTCTTTTATGGTGCCCACCGTGTGATACTTGGACAACTACTGGTTGCTGCTGCTAAGAATTTGTCCACCATTCCCACCTTTATGACACAAGCTTTCATCATGCAGGTTTAAATTGTTGGTACTCTAGCATACTCCCAGAGGCATTCTTGCAACTTCATGCAGCAGCAGAAGACATCCATGTCTTGAGTGAGTTTTCAGAGGTACCTGGTTAAAGACTGGAGTTTAATCTTAGCTTTTCTGAACAATGCATTTCTGTTTTAAAAACTCATTGTGTAGGTGTTTATTTTTAGGCCATCATAGTTTTGTAGGTCCCATCCAGAGAAACATCAAAATTGTATTGTACATGCTCAACTACATGGGAGAGTTGTGGATTCTTTTTAGACAGCAGTGATTCCTATGTATTAATTCTCTGATTACAAAAAGAAAAGAAAAAAAAAAAAAAAAAAAAAAGTATTCCTCAGCTGAGGAATGATGAAGAGAAAGATACTGCTCTCCTTTTCTTTCTCATTGTATCTTGGCCTTAACTAGTACGATCCTTCCCTATGCCATCCACGCTGAGGCTCAGAGCAGCACACCATGCCATCAGGCCAGCAATTGCTACCCATTGCCTCTCTGCTGCCAGCCTTGTGCCAATAGTGCAGTGCTGATGGCTAAGCATGCACGTGAGAAAAACAGAAGTTGTCTTAGTGATTAGACTGGCAGGAGGTGATAGCTCCAACACCTCCTAGAACCTTTTATTTTGTCATGCCCTACAGCGAGAGCGTAACCATATTTCTATTTCCAGCACAGCGTCTGCTGATGAGCTACTTATGCGTTAAGGTAGTGCCCTATCCCTCTGGTAGGATACACCTGGGAAAAAGCCTTTTCCTAGGGCTCACAAGGGAAGGCTCCTGGGGTTTTCAATATAAATATTTTAGTAAGCTATACAACCCCGGAGGAGGTGTTTGCTCCCCAGTTCAGTCTGTTGATACTTTTGTCTGAACTAGCCAACTCTTCTTTTCACTGTCATTTGTAATTACAGCCTATAAAAATTTTATATTACTTTAAAATCAGGTTTTAAAATATTTAAATTAATTGGGGCTGGTGAATTAGATAGCCAGGAATTTGAAACTGAGCTTGTCTAATCCTCCTCTGTGCTGCCTTTTTCAGGTTTGTGCTGTAGCCCAAACTCTCACACTTTCTGTAGAATAATAATCCAATGGGAGATAATTTTACTTGTAACATATGAATGGTTTGATTTTTTATTAATTTTTTTTTTTTTTTTTCAGGTTAGTCAGCAATGTTTTGTGTCTTCTTGCAATGATTTCAGCTAACTGAAACTGGGTGGAGTCACTTCTGAGAATCCAGGCTGCTAAACACAGTGGGAATCTGGATGGGTGGCAACACAGGGGGTCTTCCTGAGCCTCGTAAATTTTGACATGTACAATTGGGATTCATCTGTAAAATGGGAATCTGTTGTGATACGTCCTGTAGTCACGTTATGTGCTGTGCTCCATGCAGCACTCCCTGAATTCTTAAGCCCTGCTTCAACAGAAGGATCCAGTGAATTCTTAGAAGACATTCCCTTCTATCCTGCATCCAGTGACCAGGTCAGAGTCTAAAAAGATGTTTCCAAAATGTCACATATCATAGATATGTCGTGGCAATTGCCATTATGCCCTGCAAATGTGTTAAGTCCTGTAGTGACTTCTTGTAGGAACAATCCCACACACTGCATGCTCAAACTTAAGTTTTATTCGGCATCAGATATATATAAAGGGAAATTTAAGAACTGAATTTTATCACTTATGAATGTGATATTTCATTTTACTACAGCCTTGGGTAGCCTCCATGGAAGATTCTGGATGGATTGAAGTGATTTTGCAGGCTGTTCATCAGGGAATAACCAAGGCAACAGTTGAAGTCTCTGAGAATTTTAGAAAAAGTAAGTAAACCCGTTTAAAGTGTAATTGCTACAGAAGACAACTCAGAGGCCCTGGGTGTAGAAGGCAAAGGAAACTATTATGTTTATCAGTTGCTTTTTAGGAAGTTTTTCTTTTCTCAAAAAGCTCAGACAAGCTATTATATTTAATAACTAGCTACTAGTCTGAATTTGTAACTGACAGACACTTCGGTGTTTTTCAGTGAAGCTATCCATGTGCCTACCAGCTTGTACAGTGAGCGGATCTTTCAGAAGAGGAAGCAGAGAAGAAAACAGTGGGGGAGAAAGCTACATTCTTGGAAGCTCTATTACCATTTACAGAGTTATTCATCTCCTATTATTTTTAATCATGTAGTGCAAAGTAGTATTTAATAAAACTCAAAGATACTGAAGAGTAAAGCATAACTGATCCCTTTGGAGTCTTAGAAGAACTTAACCAGGCGTAAGGTTGTCTCACACACTTGGAACTCCTAGAAAAAGGAGGAAGATTTGGGCAAACATATATTTGGGATCTATCCCTTAAATCCAGATCTCACACTAGATTATTACCTTGTGTGTTCTTATCCATAGGCTGGAGAGAACTACATTTTCCCCCAGCATCCCACTTACACCCTAGAAATAGAGTTATTTCACACACATTGACTAGATGGGAGCAGGGAGCAGTGTGATTGATTTTTGCTGTGACAAAAGCCACCTGGTTCTGCAGGAGAGAGGACAGCGAGGATGAACCAGACTCCTTAGCTGCATGAAGAGCTGAGCTCTTCATCTGTTTCTGCTCTACTAAAGATTATCTAAGGCCATTTTTTCCCATTTTGACTCCGTGCAAGTCATACTTTATTTTCAAAGAAAACTTGTCCAGGACTGTAATCACAGCATAAATAGACCTTTGCAGGGCCTCCCAGAATTTGCATTCACAGAGAAATCCCATACCCAGCACGTCTACAAGGAACCATTCAACCAGCTGACTAAGTGCATAAAGCATTTGAAAACACTAGCCTTATCTCCTCAAGAGTCGACAGCAAAATGTATGGCCACGTTGAAGTTTCTGGCAGTTCTAGAAATAGTGCCTGCTGAGCAAATAAGGTCAGAGTGGGTGGGTGAAAATAGATTGTTCTCAAAATTTGGCACATAAAACTTTAAAAGTGCTTTATGAACAGAAATCATTCTCTCAGGTCTTGATCCTGCAAAAGCTCATGTGGGTAGACTTCTCAAGCTCATAAATTTTAAGATCTGTTTATGCTTTTGCAGGGTGGAGTTTTAGTCTAAATAAAAGAAGGTGGAACATTAGCCACAGGAGGTTTCACCTTCAAAGGGAGATATCCGTGCCTTTCTGTTTATTAGTTTTCCCTGTGAGCAAAATACTTGACTAACTCATTTTTTTCATTTGCCCACCCTTTCAAAACTTAAGAAGCAATACCTCTAGGGCACTTGTTTTGATTTTTCCATTTAGGTATTCTAGGAACTTGCTTAAATCATTTGACATTTGTGTTAATAACATAAAATCTTAGTGATCTGAAATCTTTATATAATTAAGCAAAATAATACAGTTCCCTACATGGAACTAAAGTAGTTGAGGGAAATTCTCAGTGGAAATAAGGATGACTCATTCCTCAAGAAACACCAACAATTAAGTATACATAAGCTATCAGTTCCCAATTGGAAAAAATGGGGACATTTATATAATAAAGGGCTTTCTTCATCTGCGTGGAAAAATGATAAGGTATTAGTACCAGCTGCGACTGTATTCAGGAAAATGTTTACCAGTGCTCAGATTTATTTTCAAGAGCAGCATCCAGTGAATAAGACCATACTGGTGGTAATTTTAAGACTCATATATTTGTAAGACTATTATATCCTTTTTGATGTTAAAGTCTGTGCATATTTTTTTTAGGTTGATTTTAGGACGAATAAAGGAAAAAAAAATCTACACTTAGATATGTAATGATGACCAAACAAGAGTTGTGATTGAGGCAAAACCCAAGAAAGAAAACCTTCTAAAGAAAAAGTGGCCTCAAGTTCTATAAAATCATTATCTTCCTGGCAGAGGTGTCATGGTTTGAATCTGAGGTCTAGCCACAGCCATGTCATTGCATGCTGTGTGCTAGGTCAGGAACATTGCAAGTGGCCATACAACACTTGGGATGTGTCAAGATCACCTCTGCCATTTGGGCTTTTGCCTATCTTGCTGACAGAGAGATTTCTGTACGGAGGAGCTCAACAATTCTGAACTTTAAATGCCAGGATGGGTTTCTTCCAGACTAATCATCCATTGGCACCTGTCTCTGCTCCAGACCAAAGCTAATCAGCCAGTCCGCATCCTGAAGGCCACGTGAGTCATTAGCATTCACAGATGGGTGCCTGTGATATCAGCTATCGACACTGCTCAGTGCCCCAGAGCCCTGTCCTTCCCCCAGCACAACTCAGAACCCCCAGTTATTTCCCTCTTGTGGTCTTATACCCTGTCTGCCACTGAAATCTCATGTTCTTCTCGACAGGTGGGGACCAAGGCTGAGAGGAGAGACAGGCAGTTTGCAGAGGAGGCTGTGAGGGCTGGAACTGGCTTCTGCCTGTCACAGCTCCCCTCTGCTCAGCAGGGCAGCAGCATTGCCCCACTGCAGGCTGGTGTGAAGGGTTGGATGTACTGCACTCTGAGACTGCGATGCTGCAGGGACGGGACTGCACGAAGACCAGAGACAGGCACATGTTTGTAACCTCTCCTTTGCAAGCAGTTACATTCAAAAACTGCTTATCTGGTAACAAAACAGCTTTACTGAACATATGCATTTATGAACACCAGCACATCACCTGTTCTTTCTTTCTTTGCCTTTTTAGAGACAGCTTGTCAGGAAACAAATGTCTATAAACGTGCAGCTCTAAAGCTATGGCTCTCCTGATAGCTAACTTCATTACACGTGTGTCTCTGCTTACACAATACACCCAGTTACCCTGCTTCTTTCCTAAGGAGTGAGATGGCTTTTTTAAACTGATGCAAAATTTGATCCACTATGTTTATAGCACATATTGGATGAGCTCTAATTTGCAGGAAGTCTTTACAAGTGGAAAACCTTGCTAAAACACATATTATTGAATGGATACCTTGCTGTGCTTGGATCAATGAAGCTTATACTGTGGCTTAGGCCTAATCTTAGGACAATTCAGCAATTGAATCCCTTTATGTTAGGCTACTGGCAACATTGCAGGACTCATTCTGTATATACTCATTAGCTGTGTTCAGTTTGTGCATAAAATGAAAAAGAAATCAGTGAAAATATTTAGAAAAATAAAGTAGAAAAAGATGGGCATACCAAAAAGCAAAATGAAATTCCTGTAGATTCTGAAGTGTGATGACGGATTTCTCTGAAATACTATCCTTTTCTTGATATTCCATATTTCACCCCAATTAGATATTGGAAACTGCAAAGATGTATGATTATATGATGTAATCCACAGAAAACCAGGAGATGTTATTTCCAGCTGCTCAGAGAACTACTTGCTATGAATATGGAACTGAGAATTTAACGTTCCCTATTTAAAGGCCGCACCGTGCAACCTGCTCCTCCCACAAAAGCAGAAGTTGCAGCCTTCCTGTCCATAAATCTCTCCCTGCACCTTGGTCCCAGCTGTTTTCCTCAGAAGAGCAAAACTCAGTTTTACCCACGCTTCTGAGAAACCAGAGCTTTTTTCCTGGTGCCATCAGACTGAAGCATTGTCTTTTCAATACCTTTCCTAACACTTCTCTAACCCGCTTTCATTCTGATTGCTCAGGCTTTGTCATGATTTGAATCGTCTGCTCTCTGACAGCAATCAGATTAAAATATTAGGATTCTTCTTTTGAGACTTCCTTTCCTGACACTTAAAGAAAAGAAATGCAAGACAAGGTGGTTCCTCATAAATTGCTATTCTAAAAATTCTATATTTATCCAAACTAAACTGAAATGCATATCTCCTGCACTTTAAGCATAATTTCCATAGATTATTTTACCATTACCCTTAAAAGACAATGCCAACAACCTCTTCTTATGCTGTACTGATTTTCTATTTTCTTTCCTATTCAAATTTAAGCTAAAAGCTAACCACAGACTTCCCACTGTTCAATCTATTGCTTCTCTGCCAGGGAATCAGCTTCTGCAAGTGCTGTATTTGTAATCTAATAGGACTCAAATCAGAAATGAACTTTTGGTTTTCAGAGTTATGCCCAGTGTTTAATAACCGCAGGTTTGTAGTGCCAGGTGCTTTATTTCTGTGATGTTACAGTGAGCATGCAAGCAAATCCTGCTTTTCTGACTATTGGAAAGAAATCGGATAACTCCAAGTGAAAATCATACTAAATCTGTAAAGATGCTAATGTGCTGTGAAACTGATCAGGTCTTAGATGAGAAAAATGGCCTCTACTCATTAAGAAATACAGATGCGGATGAAGAAGATGGATAGTATCCTCTGGATAAAATGGAAAGTAAAGATATTTCTCCAATTTCCAATAATGTGCCACTAGAGGGTCTCCCAAGAGATTTCTGCTAGTCCGTATATTTTAGGTTCTGGGAGTTTAGTTATTTTACCACCAAAATAATGTAATAATATAAACTGATGCCACATCATATCCTTTTGCTTGGTATCAGCTGTCTGAAGTCTTTCATTTTGACAAAGGTACTACATCTCATTATTTGTAGTTTAGTTTAGGTTCACTTCTCATCACAGAGCTAATGGATTCATTCAGGCTTGCAAGCCTGAGTGAGCTGGACAGGTGAGGGCTGGCAGCCACCCCAGGCAGATAACCATGACACAGGTACAACTCAGCAGCTTTCCTATGGTTTGCTTTTGAGCATCGTAAAAGCCCATTCTTCAATAAAAGATCAGTGCATTTATACTTAGTGTAATACTGTACAAAGCCTGATTAATAATTACTTCTTTATCAGTAAATGTAGCTACATAAACACAAAGCTGTTTATACATTAAACAGTGATGACAGGGACACGATTATATAAGTGTATGTGTCTTTCCTTTAGTGCATAAAGAGTAGTTTTTATTGTGTTTAACTGCAACAGCCAATTTTGTATTAATTGGTTATAAATTCCCTTAATACAGGACTTCTCAATTATTATTAATTGTTCTTATCCTGGAAGAAACAAGTCCATTAGGCTCCAGAGTGCTGTCTTGTTGCCACTGTACATCTGTGCATAGACTGAAGCTGGGGAATGGCTCAGCAGCACTCAGATGGCAGGTGCAGTCGGCCTCAACTTCTCCTCTGTGGTGATATTTGTAACCCAAAACCATCAATCAAAAGGTAAAAGGGTAACAGAAGCTTTCCTCCGGGTTGCATCGAAACCCCAGCCACGTCAATGGTGGGGTCTCCCTGTCTTATTTACCAGACATCTGCTTCACAGGTCTTGATTCGTGTGTGAACGTGATATGGATGAGTTGTGCTAAGTGGTAGCTGGGCTGCAGCCATTCTGCCAGCTGTGCTGTGGAATACTCCAATGCAAAAGGGAGAGAGTGTTTGACTCCTTGTGCATCACAGACACATGGGTGCAGACTGGGAAATGCTATTGCTCAGGCATCCTAATAATTGTGACCTCTACAGGCTTTGTTTGGGCTGCTCTATGGTGTGCTGAATTATTCCTAGCACATGCCTTTACCAGCTACCTTCACCCATGCCGTGCTGTGGCTCTTCCCATCATGGGAGTGCAGTAGCTTTGCCCCTGATTCTCTGTGCAATGGGTAGCAAGTGCTGAAGAGACATTAAATACTTTTTGTTAATGACTTTAAAGACTTTTCAGCCTGTCCAGGCAGGGTGAGCTTGAAGGCTGTGACTACCTGCTGTCCTCCAGACCAGCTGCATGCCATGCACACTTTTATTCGTAATGGTCCCCGCCGTGTTCATCCACCTGCTGATGACAGAGGTTTTCATCTGTTTCTTCTCATTTCACATAGCCGTACTCTGGGTATAGCAAAATCTTAGCTATTAATCTAAAAGATAATCATTTCAGAAAGTATCTGCTTCATAAGCAAGAAACACCTCTGAATGTTTGGAATTAAGTTTAAGTGATTTCATGTAATTCTTACCTTTCAACTATTGCTTTCAACTTTGCCTTTTATTCTTCTGCGTTGCTCCTTGTCATGTTGGAATTCAGAAAACATTAAAAGTAACCTTTTCCTAATGTTACAAGATATCAGGAGAGTTGTCTGCCTGAGTAATGGAAGTGTTTAATTTGAAGGCGGGGAAGTTATCAGCTGACTAACACAAAGGAAAAGAATTATGTCTAGAGGCAAGGTCCCTGGACTGGGACTCGGGGATTGTCTTCCTGTCTCCACTGTGTGAAATTCTGCTCTGTTTTCTCTTCTAAGCTTTCTCTATCTCATCAACTTAGTCTTTAAGTTCTTTAGGATATGGGCTGTACCATGGACCAGTGCAGTAACTAAAACTACGGGGCTTGAATTTTAATTGGAATGTCTGTACTGTTATAATTGTAAAAAAGAAATAGAAACAATGACTGGTAGAAACTAATTCTCCTGGATTTTGCTTTTAGCTGTAGTTATCAGCCTGGTGTAAGATACAGGCAAGCCGTGTAGCCTCTCTGGTGCAGACTCACTCCTAATGGTACTCTGTTCAACTTCTAAGCCTTTCACTACTGTCTGAAATTGATTATTTACATGTTTACATATCAGTAATGTATATGCTGAAATTCTCATCTGCCTCCTAGGGGTGTTGGTAGGTTTAATGCATTAATGTTTGTGAGTACTTTTGTATGCTTGGATGAAAGTAGCTATATGTATAGTAAAACTCTACATTAATGGCAAGGCTTAATATTAATAAAGCACTGTGGACAGGGAATGGGGCTTGTATACAAGAAGCAGCCTGGCTGGGGGCAGCATGAGCCACAAGGAGTTTCAGTCCATGGACCTTATGCTGGGCAGAGCATGCATGGAGCTGAGTGAGACAGGAGCATGCTGGCGAGCAAGGCTGACCACATGTAACTGTACAAAGGTATCGCACATAACTGTCCCTCCAAACCACACAGCTGCAATCAGACAGATACCACGCTTCCACAGCAAGAAGTCTAAAGAGATTTAATTGCTCCAGTTTTAGAATTGGGTAATTATAGCTGGTCAAAGTGTTTCAGCTCTAAAGTAATAATTAACCATGTAGTACACTGGTTCTTCTGACAGCCCTGCAGTCTCGGTTTTTGCAAAGCTGATTTCCTCCTTCCCTACTAATACACATTTGCAACAAAATTTATGTCACCGACCTTAAGTCTTAATGGCAATTTGGGTATAGGGAAAGATGCAAGTCAGAAACACCAGAGGTTAAATGCATTTAACTGCATAACTGCTTGCCCCCTCCCGCCCCCGCCCCCCCCCCCAAAAATGTACCATTTGGGCTGGAAACTAATTTCAGTTCACTTTGAAAGAGAAAAATCTTCATCACATGAGATGAATTTTAAATGCAAAGATCATTTATTTAGAAAACTCATTAAAAAGACTTCGTATTTCTGAGTTCTTAGTCTGTTCACTTGGTAAAAACGTCAGGTGAAAACCCTGGAAATGAGATGCTAAAAACGTCATACCAATTCATTTAAGTATCAGATTTCCAAAATTATCTTCCAGAGTACTACATAACTACAAATCCCTGTGAAGAAATTCATAGTGTAAACCAAGACATTCATCATGTCTTCCAAGAACAGTTCACTACCTTTTTTGTTGTTGTTGTTGTTGTTGTTGTTCCTTATTAGGTGAATGTTTTCACAGACTCAGTCCCTTGAGTCTTGAGAGATGCAGCAATACTACTGCGTAGATGCAGAGCCATGGTGATTTTGAGTTACATTCACTCTGAGACAACAAAAAGAAAGAGAGAAACAGAAGTAGAGACAGAGCTAATGAAGCTGCCTGACTGTTTGGGGCAAATCCTGCAGACACAAGATATCTACGAGATGCTTTGTGGTTGCTGCGTTGGACCTGTAGTTCAGGTCAATTAGATTAAATGCCTGGGATCTTCAAAGCCTTGGTGAGGCAAGTAACAAGCCTGTGTTGGCTGTGTGCCTACAGGAAGTGTTTGGAAAGCACAGAAAGATCAAGGTGGGCACTTCTCTTCCACTGGGATTCATCCACTAAACACTGCTGTTTGTTTTTTTAAGAGAAAGAGATCATTCTGAAGAAGCTGACATATTAGAAAAGTCAGATGTGAGCCAATCTTCACTGTTCATGTCCTTCAAAGTATTAGACTTTAGTTTAATGGGTTTATGTGGGTCTGCCTGGACTGGAAGAAATCTTCCACAACAACAACAACAACAACAACAAACACCAAAAAACATTTTACAGCAGTTATTAGGTCTCCTGCATCACATCCTGTTCACTTCAACAACAGAACTGGGCCAATCCCAACATTTTTTGTTGCATTTTTGTGATCCCAAGAAGCTTGTAATAAAAATGGGCAATTGCTCCTATTTCAGCAAGTAACACAAAATCCCTCTGAAATCCTCAGCCAGGGAAAGAATAAGCCCTGCAGCCAGGGGAGCTGCAACTTGCTAGAGGGTAGCCAGAGGTTGCTCATAACATTAGTGGGTAGTTCTTCAGCACATCTGTCACTTCAAGGTGGTATTCAATGCTATTGCCATTGACAGAGATATATTATCAAAGTTTTATACATGTAGCTGTTCAGAGACTTAAGGTATTCTGAACCCTAACAATGAAATAAAAGGCACAGAGTTAAAATATTCTTGAAATGGCTGAGTATTGAAAATATATTTACAGCAAATTTGCAGGCAATACATCCCAGTGTTGCACACTGCATTTCTGACTGAAACAACAACAAAAAATCATTTGGAGAAGAAGAACAGGAAATATCACTACATTCAGTGCATTGTTCTTCTGAGGAAAAATAAACTATTTAATTAAAGTGAACTGATTGATTTGAAGATTTCTGGAAGCTCGTTCTGGACAATATTAAGGTGAAGGATAAAATGTGTAGTTTATAGGAAACATGGCAAGTGATATCTTCTCTGATGATTCACTTGATGTATTTGATATGAAACATCTGTCTCTTAATGAAATTGTTCCTCAAAATAATGATTACAGGGTGCTTCAGGAAATATTTAAGTCTAATTTAGCTTTATTACTAGTGTTCTAGGTTAATGAAAAGCATTCCCTTGCAGATGCACATTGCCTGCTGTGTTCTTTTTTCTTACTGTATTTCTCACGGCACAAGCCGTAAGAATATTAAAAATACATGCTACTAGGTCATAATGCACTTACAAACTGGTGGAACCCTGTTAGCACGGAACAGTCTGGCTGCCTGCTCCGGCACTCCTCTCTGATGTCTGTGACATTAGCAGCAGAAAACAAGTACAATTATTTGTGAAGCATTTTCTGTATTCTTCATTTAAGAAAGGAGAAGAAAAATAGTGAAGCAGCCCAATTAAGCTGCTGAAGTACTGGAGAGACATTTACCACCATAGCTCCTTCCTAATGGATTTTTTTTTCCTTGAAATACTGCATAGTGCATTATATCTCTGCACTTTTTAAAGAACACCAGCAAAGGTATCTGTAATGCAAAGGAATAGCCATTGATATGGTAATCAAATGTAAATGCCATAGTAGGTTATCTGACATTATGTATTTTACAACACCATTACATTCCCATTAAATTAATATAGGAATCTCCCATTGCAAATCACACTTGGTAGCAAATATCTACTAAGTGGTTGTCTGTTGCAGTGCAGAAAAATGCAAATTTTGACTAATGTTGAAATTCACTACTATGTCTTAACAGACAAATGATACAATTCTAGCTGATCTAATTCTGAGTGGTTTGTGGGTTTATCTTTTCTATTTCTTATTTCTGGTTTTAAAACCCCTGGTTACCTAATCCACTGACCTGCATTTCAATATGTGGTTTTACATCCCATTTTGAGCTATAATTCCTATTAGGAAAAATAATAATAATAATAATTAAAAAATACCACAAACAAGAAAAAAAAAAACACGCTGGGAGAAAGAATAGATTTTCATGTAGTAATTTGAAGTCCAAAGGGGAAATGTTCAAAGTACTTATGTTTCTAATATTATGTCCTCTTTATCTTCAAGCACACACCTCCAAGTTCCAAACCTAGGTGTTTTCCTGAGTTAGGATGTCTGTGCTGAAAATTCAAAAGTGGAACAACTTATTGTCCTGTTTACAGTCTTCAGCTCCACCTCTTGTCATGCTGTGAGGTTTCCTGTAGTAATGATTCATGACTCCCAGTTGAGGATATAGAGCCATGGTCATCTGGCAGTAAACATAATGCCTGCACCAGGTAACTTGATATAAAGGCCTGGAATCCCTTTGTACTTTTTTTGTTGCTGGAAATCCCTACTTTCAGATTCCTGACTTGAGAGGGGAGATGGGGAAAATCCTGTATTCTGATAAGAACTCCAGGAGGAATTAGCATCCTAAGGCATTTCCAGGACACTTCAGGACAAATTAGGTGTTGGTTTAAGTTCATTATCTCTGCCTGGACTTTTTGATGCTCTGGGATACATTTTCACTGTCTAAACTTTCATAAGAAATGCTGGATACTTTTTCCTTTCTCCAATGAATCCAATGTGATGGAAAGCTGGGGATACTTCTATCTGTGTTAGCTCAGAACAGCTTTCCTAGAGTCAGTACTGCTACACATAACTTCTCCGAGGAAAAATCTTGGTCTATAACTTCATCAGCATTCCCAAGGAATAAAATCCAAGTTATTTTTGGATTCCTTTCTCCAGCCACAAATCTTAGCTCAGACCTTAATCTAATGATTTGGTCTCATACTTAGAAAAAAGCTGATCATGTAGCATTTGCAGCTGGCTGCAAAAAAATAATAAAAATATAAAAAAGAATGTAGTAGAACATTCTTTTCTGTTTGATTTATTGGTGGTGCCCACTTAAATCTTCTGTATGACAGTGGATTGCATCTCAGTAGAAAGGGCCAAACCTAAACAGTATTTGGATGGAGTATAAAGCTTTAGATCCTGACCTGAGCACATTCCTAAGACTCAACGTCTTCATCAGCCAACCATCCGTAAATTAAAGATGAATTGCTTAGGAAGCTGTACACAGCAAATGCAAATGTGTTTTATATAAAATATGCTAACTTTGACCATTTTTTGGTATTGTTTGCACACTCAAGGGAAGTAAGATGAATTTATACAGACTCTGAGGGCACAGGAGTTACACACACATTTAGTAAAGGAAACTATACTCTTTCAAACTTTGCTTACTTGGAATTCAGCCAAATTGATCTCTATGAAGTAGACAGTATTTTCATATATATATATATATATATGATTTTTTTCCTTCCAAGTACAAAAAATTACCAAACCTTCTCAGAAGCTCATCCTAAGAGCTCCATTATAGGAGTTAATTTGCAGCAAAAACACATAACTTGTATGAAAAACCGCATAGTATTGTCCTTGTATGACAGAAACCAAATGTATGTAAAGCCAAAGCTGAACATGATAATGAAACAGAGGAATGTTTTAATGTCTCCCCTCGAGCTGAAATGAGAATTGCAAAAACCTTCTGTATGCTCAGTAACACTAGCTGTGATCTACATTGTAAGAGCATCTTCAGAAAGAACCAAGTCAAAACAAGGATTATTAATACAAAAGAATCATCAGTGAGGACAGAGTTTCATGGGCCTCCTTCCATGCCTAGACAAAGGCAAATAAACTTCTAAGTGGGAGGCTAAGAGAAGATGATGACACTAAATGGAATAATTATGCTTTTATTTCCACATGTAATCAAATGGAGAAACAGAATCAAGTCAAACTCAAGAAATCCTTGCTTCTTTTTCCTTTTGTCTGTTGCTCTGATGAGGAAATTACAAATTTAAAAGTGATTAAAATAATAATTCATGAGTTATTTTTGAATTCAGTGTCAGAACTGCTGCACAGAACTGCTATACTGTTTATTTATTCAGGTTTCATGAACATTTGGAGCAAGGATCCTGAGCAGAGTCTGTATTTGTGAGCAGACATAAAGAACCTCTACTTCAAGAAAGGAAAAAACATAAAAAATGTCTGCAAAAAGGATAAAACATATGTACCAATGGTCATTCATGAAGGCAACATTCAGTGATGAAAATAGCATTGTAGTTACTGTGACTATGAACACTGCAGCATTTACCTTTCTCCAAAATACTGCTCTAACCCAATCTTTGTTTCAAATACCAGTTCGCAATAAAGCCCTGACCAAATATTTGTAGGTGACACTGGAACACTTTGGGTATCTTAGCTGCCTCTTTTTGATGTATGCATATTAAATCATTCTTAACTCTTGCTAACAAAGAACTTGTATTTTTCTATTGCTGCATAAAAGCTTAGATCTCTCTCTCTCTCTCTCCTTTTTTTTTTTTTTTTTTTTTTTTTTTTTTTTTTTATTTAATAAAGGCATATATACCTTTACTCATAGCGTTTGACCAAAACCTTTCTATTTTTATTTAACACTTTATTTATGCATAGGCATTTACTCTATCAAGGTATTATAAGTTAATAGAAGAAACATTTAAATTATAATGAGGATGCAGCTATTTCAACCTGACTGACCTTGTTACAGCTTGTCTTTCAATTTCTTAATTAAAAAGATGCAATTTTGTTTCTATAAAGCACCTAAGGAAGATGAAATTCTGAGCCAAAAATAAACTAAATCTCTCGTGGAAATTATTTAAAAACAAATCTCTTATCATATTCTAGTGTGAAAGGTCATTGATTCACTGCCTCTGATTAATTATAATTAATTTGGGAAACAGAATTTTTCTTACCCTCATTAATATTTTCTATTACTGTAGGGATATAGGTCTACCACTTGGACAAAACAAGAAAGGTCATAAATGTAGAGCATCATTCCTTTTCTCGTTTGAAAATCTACTGAAGTCCTCAGAGAGATAAGGTATTTAAGAATGTGCTTAAATGTCTCCCTGTCAGGAAGCAACTCAGCACATTCTTCTCTTTGCTTGGATATTTATGTATCTTTTTACTGTGCCTGGTTGAAGTGAGGAGTCTTTCTAAATTCAGAGAGAGCACAATTCATACTGTAAGAAAAGAGAAATATAAACAAAATCTTAGTTTCCTCAAAAAAGGAAACTTATTAGTTCTTTGTTGATATCCCTGATTTAGCAGGGATGAAAATGAAAACATTTACACAAATTTGCAAAATGCTTCTTCAATAGTGATGCTTTGCAGTGAGGATTGCTCACTGGTGTTTCCTTTTCAGTCTGACAACTATGAATTGTCCACCTTTGTCTGATGATTGTCCTCCAGACACTCCATTCGTATGGGAAGCTCCATTTATAAAGATGAAATTTTTAAAGGTGACTTTTGGAAATGAGCTGCCAGGCATCTTAACAAACAGTAACGAGTTCAGCATTTCAAAGAACAAGGAATACGGTACGAATTGTTATCTAATCCATCCAAGCCCAGCACTGTTTGGCAGGTGAAACCAACAAGGTGTGACCAGTTTAATTGTTAGGGCTCTATTACTTTCTACATAATTTAGAGTTTACGAAAAGCAACACAAGACTAATTCAAGCACCGCCCTTGGAAATTGAACATAGACTCAGGACTGTAAAAGTTTATATGTATTAATAAAATCGTCACCACTGTAAACTGAGGGCAAACAAGTGTAATGTTACCTGTGTATGGTATTACAGCTATGGGCCAAAGTCCTTAGAAATGAATGGCAGTAAGTCTGTTCACTGATACCTGTCAGTTTTGCTGCATGTTGTACAAATGTATTTAGTCTGGAAAATACTTTTGTCCATTTTCTGCTGCAAAATTGTGTTGTAGCACTTTTAATTTTTCCCCAAGGGTCAATTAAAAATGAATGCAGGAGGAAGGACTTCTTGCTCAAAGCTTTACATGGAGAGAAAAGTATCTTCTTGATCTTAGTTGTTTATGGATTTAATTACCCATTTCATTAGTTGACATTGCTCCAAATGCCAACAGTTGAGAAGATATCAATCCCTGTTTAAAATTCAGCTTCAAGTATTTTCCTATAATTACTTAACAGACAAGATGGATGACAGAAGATGGAGATGAAGACCACGTGGCAGAAGTGCCGCAGTCCTGTAGAGCCTGTTGTTTGCAGCCAGAGTTTCCCATTCCATTGGGTCCAAGCAAGAGTGGCTTTCTGCAGACACCTTCATGGTGATGCTGCCTGAAGCAAAGATGAGCGCTTTTGAACAGCACTTGTCTATTTCCAGCCAAGGGGCACCTACCTTGTCAGCCACTTTCGCTGAATGACACTGAATGACGTGTAATTCATCCTTGCCACTAGATGACAGCACAGCAACACACATCTATAAAGAAACCAGTATTTTGCTATGGGTTAAGAATTCCTGGAGAAACAGGTTTCAGGTATTTTAGGATTAGCCCCATGGCAAGAAGAAAAGACATGAAATTTCTATGTCCTACAGAGTCTTTAGACTTCATCATCTGATGTAAACTTGAGAAGGAATTGGCTTGAGCAGGAACTGGCTTGAGCTGTAAGAATTCTGTGTTGCTGAGCAGGACAAAAAGCCTCATGCACAACTGAAAGCTCTACATCTGGCAGTTCCTTATGCTTGCATAAATAAAGTGGCAAGTATGACAGTGTGATGGCTAGCAACTCTCAATGCCAAAACACAAACACGTCTACCAAATCCATATGACTATGGAAGGTAGTTAATATGAGAAGACATGATGTGATAAGATGACTTAAGATGTGCTGGTTTAATAAGTCTTTTCTCAGTGCAGTTCTGGTGACTCTAATGATACAGTAGACTTCTTGTCTACATACTGAAAGAATAAAGAACTCTGTTACTGATGGATGCTTTTGAATGGAAAACAATTATTCTGCCATCATTTCATGCACGCTTCTTGACACACAGAACTTTTGATAAAATACTTAACTTCTGTCAGTTGTCTGAGGAGAAATAAAGAAGGTGAAAGAAAAAATCCATGGGTTCAGTGTCAGGAATGTAATTTTTACAGAGTTTACCCAGTTAAATGTATTTTTTCTCTTTTTCCCCATTCCAGGTTGCGCCCTTCTTCCAAAATAAGTGGTGGCAGTTTCTAACAAGGGAAAAGAGCGAGCAACCACATGAATACGTCAATTTTCTGAACTGCTATAATACAGTCTCATCACTGTGTGCTCAGTCCATGGGGCGGAGTGTAGATCTCTGCTGAGGTCCTTTCCAATCCTGTTTTTCTTTCTTAAGTCTTTGGAGTCCTAGAGTTTGGATTAATACAATATTTAGCTATGTTAATCCTTCACTCCCAAAGGATGATCGAAGAATTAGTCAATAATCCCATATCACAAAACAGGGCTCAACACCAAAATGTAATGAGAAGGGTCTATCATGGTGGAATAATCTAGAAGTAATTAATTGTTCCTTGAAGCAAAACCTTGGATTGGTCTCCTACACCTGTGCAAACATTTTACCTCCAAGATACTGTGCAGTCACTCACGGTCTCTTTCCTTCCCTCCATCTTTCTCCCCCAAATTTATGAGCCCAAGACAGTTTGTTTCATTTGTAAATCAATATGGTACATTCCTGTGAAAACTTTCACTTTTGACAAAGCACGGTTTTCCAAGAAACACTGTTTTGTTTTCAAGTCCTTTCTAATCAACAGCTGGTTTTCTTTGTGGCACTAAGCAGAACTATGGATTCAATTTGAATGTAACACAGTAAAACCTTCGTTAAAATATATATTTATCCTACTTGTCTGTCCTTTCTTAAAGATGTGTCTAATACTCAATGAAAACAGTATTTGCTCTTGCTTACCTCCACTTTTAGCCAATGTTCCTGCTAATTAGTGCTACTGCATATGTGTATGTATTCGCCACACATAGGTTGTAACACAACAGGACTGTAATATATTAGCATTTTGTGACCAATTCTTAAACATGTTTACAATTTTCTTCATAATTCTACTTTCTTTCAAAGGGCAAGGAGAAATTACAGCCCACTGAGAAAAGGAGGAGAGAATAGCTGTGTGTAGGCAGAGAATAAGTATATTCCAGGATTTTGTGGCTTTTCCTTTCATCTATTTCTTTCTATTTGATAATACAGCTGGTGGATACCATACAGGGAGTACTTTAAAACTGGCAAAGAATGTGTAGGAGAAAAAAGAAAAAGAAAACACAAAAACAAGCATGCCATTAATTGCTTATAAATATATGCTCTCAGTCCTAGCAATCAGCTTTCAGGACTTCTGAATAGCCTCCAAATTCTGTTCAATTCCTTTATTTGAATAAAAGTATCAACTTGTATCTTTTCTAACATGATTAAATCCAGTGCTTGCAGGCAGATTGTGACTGAATAGGAAAGATTCACATTTTCTGAAATACAGTCTGTGTTTCTTGTTCTGAAGGTTCATCTCTGTACATACATGCACCCATATGAGTTACACACATACACACATTTATGTGTGTGTGGATGTGTGTGTGTGTCTGAATATGGGGGTGGTGGAGAGAAGTAGGAAAAGAGCAAGGGGTAGAAAAACCAAAGCCAAGTTAGACGGAATCATCAAGATGTTAGGGCTATATTTTTCAAGCATCTGCACCCAGTTGCGTCCACTGTGACATTCACAAGATTTCAGCGCTGGATTTCTCAGGAAAGTTTAACACACAAGATGCTGAGCCTTCCCTACTCTTTCCAACCACATAGCTTAAGGAGCTCAGCTGGAGGTTGTTATTTCTTACCTAGAAGACCTCTGTTTTAAAAGCAAGTGGGAAGAAAAAGAAACTCCCTCAGCTTGCTGAAAGCTTTTTCTTCAGACAGTCATGCCTTGCATACAAATGGTTGCACCTGCAAACACTATAGGCACATTTGTTCAGGCCTGTTGAAAATCTGGCCATAAAAGTAATTTTCCCCAAAGCCATGACTATATAAAAAAAAAATCCTCACCAAAATGTTATGTTCTTTTAAATCTGTTTTTATTTTCCTTACTTATTATTTACTGTCATTCCCCCTCCCACCCACAAAGTACCAAGCAACCGATACAGCTGTGCTTGCAGAGAGACATAAACATTCCCTCACGTTATGATCTGACACTGTAATGTGTTCTGATATTGCAATAACAAATGAGAAAATTAAGTGCCTATAATACAAGATATCAGTATATGATAAGAGAAAAAAAAAACAACCACATGAGTGATGGCAGAAAGGGAACTATTTCATATCTGCCTTATGGTAATTGGGGCTGAGGTGAGCACTTTTCTTGATCATATGCCTGCCTGTGGCAACTGACTCAGAACTTCATTTTTCCATCACTTGGATGGTTTAACACCGATAGAGCTATGCTGCAGAATTATGGCGAACTGACACAGGTACGAGTGAGGGAAAAATTAAGCCTCTTCTGACTACATATCATCCAGATCAACTTCTTTTCCTCACGGTCCCTAGCTTTCCTCTGCCTGTGGCTGGAGTATTTAGGAGGCTCCTTGTCCTTCTAGGGCAGAACACTCAACGTGAGGCTGCTGTTGGCCTTGCAGTTAGAGCTGTTAGTCGGTTTCAAGAGTGATATTGTCCCAGTTATGGTCCCGTAGGGCCTAAATGCAGAGGTTGCATTTTACCATTTTCACTTGCAGTCTTCTATCAGAAGTTTATCATGTTAATAAGATTATGGTAAGAAAAATGTTATCTAGGCATGACAAATTCTAACGCCATGGGACCCATGCTGTTAGTCAGTGCAGCTTTCCTCTTATTTATTCATTCATGGATTTGCATTACATCACTGCTGAGAGACTCTACTGTTCTCCTCAGCAGAACAGCTTGCAATCTAAACAGGCAGGACAGACAAAAGATAGGAAAAAGCAGAATTATTGTTCCACACATATAGACCCTCTGGCTCCCTGGGAGAGCAAATGATCTGCCCAATGCCACACAATCAGTCTGTGGCAGTGCCAATTTTCCATATTTCATGCAGCCTTTTGTAAACTTCTGTGCTATGCAGTCAGCACATTTTCAAGTTGCCTTCTGACCTGTCTTTCCTACTGTGATCTTATGGTTCTAAATAAAGACATGACTATAACAGAAAGCAGAAATTTAAAAAAGTCCTTAGCATTATACATAGCCATTGTAAATCTTGGATTCACCATAGAACAAATGCTTCTTTAATTCTTGCTCTTTGCAGGAAATTAATTTTAAGTGTTCTCTAAAATGAGACTGGTTGTCAGAATTTCTTTAGTCTCAGTAAGGTTTGATCTTTGAACAAGGAATAGTCAAATTTCCACAGCTTTTTTATATACACACTCCATGCTACCTTTCCCCCATTTTTAATAATACAGCTTTAACTGAAGAATGAATCTTTTTAAAAGTGAAATAGTTAGCTGAGATGCATATCATTATGTATGCATGGCTAACTTTAAGTTCAAATTGGCATCTATGGTCAGATTTTTTTTCCCTCCATCATGGGAAAACTGGACAGCTATTGTACACTTGGTTTCCAGCTGTCAGTCTCAAAGCAACAGTATGACGCTCCAGCAGCCTGTATCACATATGCTAATAAGTTATACGAAATGAAATGTTCTGCACTATGTGAAATGCCAGTGCTAACTTGATGCTTCATTTAATCTCAGTAAGTAGAACAAGTTTACCTTGCTCAGTGATTATGTCTCTTTTGGATCAACAATAAAGCCAGCTTGCAACAGAAAATTTCAACAGTGAGGAAGTTAGATGGCTTTAAGAATACTTCTCAAACTTGGGAAATACTGAGCAGCTTGGTTTTCTGATTCAGGATCCATCATAATTGTATTCACCTGAGCTGCAGCAAAGTAGTGGTACATCAGTTTACTGAGCATCTTATTCTTGCATTCTCCCTGGCTTTTCAACCTATCGGTGCAAATGTGTCATTTCCATTATTCCACTGCCATTCAACAGAAGTCAAAAATCCTCTCAGCTTGATTAAGCCCAAAGATTTCCATAAAGCCATGTACACTATAACACCGTTGATTTCAGGCACATTGTTCTGAATAAATTTGAACTGTTCAAACTGTTCAACCAATTTTTCTTTATGTGAGAGGTAGGGGTGTTCAGAATAAGACAGACTGAAAGGAAACAAACACAGATAATTCACATAAAAGGAATTGAGCTGGTTCTGCTGGTCTACAGCTGATTAAGAAGTAGAAATGGCTGTAGTTGGATGAGAAAAATCCAGACTTATTTGGGTACTTGCATGGATTGCACTTAAAAATGTTTGGGAATGGCATCCATAAGGTGCTAACATTTTTTAATACGCCAAATGTGTATTTGGGTATGGTGGAATATCAGTTGAAAGGACTTAGAAAAGGTGGTTACACATATGGGCCAATGCTAGCATGGCAGATGGTATTTGTTTTATTTATGTCTTCACAACTGTGTTTGTGTTCTTTTAAGAAGCCTGTCTGGGTGGAGCCTTGCAGAGAGGGTGAGGAGACTCCTTCCTTGGGAAGCTGCTGAGTATGTTCAGGCAGAAATTATTCCAGGCTTCACGAGGTAGGCAGGAGAGACACAGAATGAAGATGATGGCTTGAAGTTCACGCAAAGACACAGCAGGGACTGGAAGGACACAGTAGGGCAAATCTCAGGAAAAATGAAGAGACCTTCCCAGGGACAAAAGGAGAAAATAATTTTCCCAATGATTTAGGACAACATAGAGTTGGCTGGAAGCAATCCTGCAAGGACAGAGGGAACATGGGATAGCTGTATATAAAGCATTCTAATGCAGTTTGTCCTCCCCAGCTGATTTAAGTTGTATGTTTTTTATTTTTTATTTTTTCCCTCCCTGAATTGAAAACCTTTCTGTCCGCTCTGCGATGAGGGCACATCAAACTTAGTCCTGTAGTTGATTCACTGTCCTGTCAGAAGTCAAAATATAAAAAAAATGTTAACAATCTAATTTAATGCAAAAACTCATTAAAGATTTTCTAACTTTCTGTGAAAACAGAAAGTACTGGAATTCCTCTAGTGGTAATGAATCCATACACTGTTATTTTGGTCGTTAAACTGTGGTTCAGGAACCACAGATTTTATTTAGAAAAGTATCTTCAGTAAGTATTGTGCTTCAGGAAGACTTAAACTCTCCTAATAGGGGGTTATTTTTGCTAGATATTTTTTAGGAAGGCAAGTCCCTTTGGCTTAACTGAATTTTCTCTTAGCGCATAGTTTCATCTCCAGGTAAGTCTTTGGAGCAGATCACTAGAATAGTGTTTATTTCTGTCAGTTCCTCAGAAACAGACCAACTGCTTCAGGTGCTTTTTGGCAACTGCAAAATAAAACTCCTTTATGGTGAAAAGATTTTATTTTTTTCAGGACATTCCCAGGAGAAATGGATCATTCAGCTGTCAGTTTCTGTTAGGTAAGTGGCAGATCTTGGACCTTTGAGCAGAAGTCTCTCTTTGCTACTACTGCATATAGCGTAATGCAAGCAATTTATACTTCCCATTTATGTTAATAGTGATTTATTAAAAATTCATCAGAACAACTGAAGCTGGCAGAATCCCTCAGAATCACTAAATAATTAATAACTCTTCCACAAAGGTGACCTAGGCTCAGCATGCAATACCTTTTTTTTTGGCTTACCACTGGAGTTCCCTGTTCCCTACTAGAAGAGGTAACTAGTCTCCCTGTGCCAATGCCAGGGAAGAAGTAGGTATCTTTCAAAACTAGGTTGTTGAATAAGATGCTGCCTATCATAACTGATAGTTAATCCGAAAGAGACAAAAAGTTATTTCCTAATCTCCACTCTTTTCTGGCATATCTGTCTCTTAGAAATTTACAGAGGTAAAGGGTTGAATTTATACTTCAGATCCCTTTTGATAAAATACAGCAAGAAGAAGTGGTGGTGTTGCCACCACCTTTTATTTAGGTGCTCATGGGTTAGAGTTTGCAGGATATGAAAATTCCCGACTCAAATCCCTTTTTAGATGCAGTGTATTTTAAGATACATCTTCACTCTTCCAGAAAAATATTTTTGCCATCAGGCTGGTTGATTTTGAGAAGTGCTCTCAGTTTTAAGTGCTATCATCTTCATTTGAAATGATCAATCTGAAATAATATTTAATTCAAAAATATAAACAGTAACTGGAGGAAGAACCCAGGACCCTTCTCTTCTCAAGTGAAGAAAGGTATTTTAGTTGGACTCAGTATTTCACACTCTCTCTTTATATATATTTTGCATTTTTCATTAATATTCAGTTTTAGCATGCAAAGTGCTACAATTTCAAGAGATGAGTAATTTCTCTTAGAATAATCAACAATTGGGTTTTCAGGACGATGTGATGGAATTTGCAGGGTCAAGATCTTCAGAAAATCAGTGTGCATTGGCCATATCAGTTTGTGCATTCAAACATTTCAGTTTTAAATTTCAGTAAACTTGAGACTGACACTGAACTGTTCAGCACTGGCAAAAAGTATTTCTTATCATGTTTCATTACTGGTGGACAAGTTTTACATTTATAGACTTCAGATGGTAACTGAACAGTGAATCTGAGCATTAAATATGGTATGAGTGTCTAAAGTTGCTATTAGATACCAAAGTCCAGGTAAGTGCTTCAGAAGATCTTGCTTTTATTGAATTGCTATCAGGTGAATAATGAAGGCTGTAAAAAGGTGTAATTCTGTGTTCTTCATACTCTCGTCTACGAGTAACTTCAGTAATTTTGGTCGTACCAGTTGACAAAAGAGGGACACCTTCATTTCAGCTCTACAGCATGTGAACGATAAATTATTTACTTTTTAAATATTTTATATTATTATTATAACAATGACTGAAAAAATATAGTCTTTTTAATGAACAGTGAAATTCTGGAGTCTTACAACTAACTACAGAAAATTCTTGCTTTTATAGCTGTTCAAGTAAAAATATTTATGCAACTGGAATGCTAAAGTATTGATCAGCAAATCTAGCCCTGCAGCATTTTACCTTTTTTCACTCCATAAGATATAAGTTTCCAGGATAGCTCTTTTCAGCCGTAAGTAACATTGAAGTGTGTACCTCCTTCCAAGAGGTTTTAAATTAGTAATTTTTTTGATTTACTGGTAAAATAGTGGCTAAGCAACTGTGTAAATGCTGGATTTGAGCACGCCAGAACAGTTTTTCAGACTGCCAGACAAATCAGTCTGAACAAAACATGTTCATTTCCACAGTCTCTAAAGTCTAAAGATGCAATACATATTTTTTCTACTATTACCAATCTCATGACGACCACTGAATATATGAAATGGTGTGGCTGCATATTTGGGAGGACTCATGCATCCACATACAGCAAGCCTGCTTCTTTCTCAATATCTAGAACAGAAAGACTCATCTTTTAGTTCTCTCAAAGACCCTTTGCGTTAGTCACTGTGCTTATTTCTAGTTGAAAACAACTATCTACTCACTTTATAACTACTTGCTTAAAATATTATCTCCTGAGGTGACTGAGCAAAGAGGAGTTAAACTGAGAGTGCTATCATGGTAGTGCAAAAAATGACCTCCTGAAAAATTAGGAACAATGGACCTTAGTAGAGTACCTCCTCTAATAGGAATTTCTGTGTTAATAGCTTTTTGAAGTGCCAATTTTTTTTTATGCAGGACAGTGTCAGAACATAAAATGGTCCACTCTCTATGTGTAAGTCCCTGTCTGCCATTATGCCCAGAGGAACAGCTTTTATATCTCCAGGTAACTGAAATCAGATGTTTAAAATGCACATTTCTGAATCTTGTAATTGTATTTCCATAGTGCACCGGATGTAGCAATCTACTGTATTTTAAGATAGATAAGTGTATGGCTGGTCTTTCGATTGAGGAGACTCGTCTCATTACATCACTAAATGACCCATAATTAGGAAATTGAGACCAGATTGCAGAACTGTGCAAGACAAGATGCATATGTAGCCAAGGAGGACTGGAACAGTAAATGAAAAATTTGTTAGCTTGGGAAATGACTGTACAAAAAATCTACTGGGCTGAGGGATTTTGTAAAGATATAAAAATAGGCCAACAGAGATCTTTTAACATTCAAACTAGAAGATTGCCCTACCAGAACCTGCTTACTTAGACAAAGGAAGAATCTATTTTTTTAGCAGAGGAAAACAACTCTTGCTTATTGCTCAGATAACCCTCTTACATATATATATCCCTCTGTGACATTTCTATCACCCAGCCTTGCTTCTATATGGGATTCCCAATGAAAAAAGGTAATATAGAAGTTTATATCTCAACACAGTGCTCTTCCTACAATGGGAATTACTTCTGAGTGACTTTAATGCTCTTTAAGAGCTCCTTTCATCAGAAGAGTGGCAAACAGAGCTACATGGCAAAAGGAAGACCAAACAAAAACCTGGATCCCCAAAACTGAGGAAGATTTCCTGCGCAAATGAGTAAGTTGCTCTCCTGAATAAGTTCTTTTGGACAGTGATCTTTAGCTATGTGCTTCCCCAAGGCATCTGGTTCTCTCTAGCTGACTACATACGTAACTTCAATACTTTTGTGTCACCTTGAATTCTATTCTATTAGAGTGTCCTTGAAATCTCCCAGAGAAAAGAAGCTTAACTCCTCATAATTGCTTTGTGTCAAAGACTCTCAGAAGCTGGAACCACCCTGTCTCCCTGCACTGCACCCTTCCAGGACTGATGGCATTCCATATATGATATGGTAATCAAAGCTGACTTCAATACGACAGATGGAACTAGATTTTATACTTTAGCAACACTACATCTTTTCATTAGTATTCTCTGTCTCCACATATTCCTCTTTCTGTTGATGCATTTCAGAAAGCCTGTATTTTTTTCCCAATTCACTAGGATGATGACTTCAAGGACTTATTGCCAATAGCCCTTATATATTATTTTTCTGCTTAGTACTCTACTCAACTTTTCTACTTAATAAGTACTTCCTACTCCCTTACACAAACCCAAATTACTTGTATTTTTGGAGACCCTGAATGTCAGTTTCTCCTAATTCAAATACGGTTTATATCCCTTAGTAAAAGCCACAGAATGCCCCTGTGGTTACCCAGATATGTAGCCTTTCATTAGATACCCACTGACTCACAAGAATCCTGTCCTGATACCCCTGGTTGATGAGCAAGGAGACAAAGAGGAAATAATCTTTCTTTGTAAGATAACGTCTAGGTCTCAGTGTTATTATTACTGAGCCTCCACTCTCTCCCTTGTGAGAGGTGACTTTTTCTTTAAAGAAACTAACATCTACACAGGTGAGATAAAGTATGGAGAAAGGAAGAATATATTACCCATTTTATAGACAAGCAACACAAGTAAAGGGAAAGTAAGATACACTCCTGTGGTCACACAGGAGGTCTTAGGCACACGCATGTTCCAAACAAAGCCTTCACTCTTTGGTGAGGACTCTGTGAACTGTGAGATGCAAGAGATAAAGAGATAAAGTTCTTTTGTTAAATCTTTTTTTTTTTTTTTTCTTTTCCTTCTTCCTCTTTCAAGCAGCTTACAGCAGGGCTTTATATGGGAATCTTCTGTGATGTTCTAACTAATCATCTTCAGACATATCACTGCAGATTCAGCACCTGGATTTTCATGGAGCCGGAATGTGGTTGGTTCTTTTGCTTTTGTGTATGATGAAACCCTACCCAGATTCCACGAGGTGCGTTGCTTTGCTTACATCAAATTTCACTGTCCTCCACTTGCTGGCCAATATTCTTGGTTACACTAATACCGTCTTTTTTACATGAGCAGCAGGTGTCTGTGTCATGTAGAAGGATAAAAACTTGTCTCAGGCTCTACTGTGTCTGTAGAGTGTAACTCTACCCGTGGGTTCTCTCTGTCCAGGGAATATGTTGGTTTAGTCCAGAATGGGGTCAGGAAAGAAACTAGCATGTATACAGTACGGAAAACTGAGAGGCTTTGTCCTAGAGAGAAATAAGTTAATCAACACAGATGTGTAACAATGAGCTACACTCATTGAGTCTTTCCACTCAGCACAGGGATTACTTATGGTTGATTCTATCATGGCCTTTTCCCTTAGATCCTCACAGATGTTTTGTCAGCAGAAAGGATAAGTAGAGGACAAGCGTGGAAACCTGGCTGATGGAACCATTCCTCCTGTATTCCCACCTTGACCTGCCCCATCTTCAAAGCATGGCCTGAATACTAACATTAGGCAAAACAAAAAAATCCCAAACAAACATTCAGGGAATATGGTGACTTAGGCAATTTGCATTGTTGGGTATCATCTAAGTCCCCTGGGATTCCAGAAACCATGACTACCAGGATGGTTCAGGAGCATAGCTGGATGGACCAGAGCACAATTATATTTGGGAATGGTGAGAAGCAGGGATATGTAGCAACACATGATAGGAAAGACACAAAAGTACTTGCAGCTGTGCTCTTCTCAGGGAACGTTTTTTGTCCTCGAGTCATGGTTAAAAATGGGACTAAATTTGTGTATGTGCTTATGATCCCAAGAGTAGCTCAGGGCCTTTCTGTACTACAGAAGCACTGAAGAGAAAAGCAGCCACAAAGAGCCTACATAAGAGACAGAAATTACTTTTCTGTTCCAGGATTAAGTGTATTCATCACATCATCATAGCTAGAATTTTTGTGGCTTGGTTTCCTTTGTTTGGTTGCTTTGCATTAATATTAAAGGATGGTTTTGGGAGAGGAGAAGGAATGTCTCTTGAGAAACAGAGATGCAAAGGAAAAAAAATCTTTTGTTTGCAAGTGCATCAGACCTTGTAAAAGTATATAATCCATGGATCATTGGCACGATCAACTGTAATGGCTCCAAAAGAGCCATTGTGTTAATGTAGCCGATGAGCTTGAGCACTGTCTCTGCATACTAAAAATCCTCATGAAAATTTTAACAACATGTAGATAGTGGGTAAGTGCAGCATGTAGTTGTCTTTAAAATTGAGAACACAGTACTATAAGTTTCATCAAAATGCAGAAGAAAAATTAAACTAAAATATATCCACCAGTAAGATGTAACTTCAGTACCATTCAATATTTTTTCTCAGATATCATAACTGATTTTTGACAAAGGAAATGAAGTAGGTCTCATTTATCTGGACTTCATAAAGGTTTTTGATATAATACCATTTGGGAAATTACTGGTTAAGCAAGAGAAGTTGGGGAATAGTGCAAGAAATCTAAAGTAGGCAAGGAAATATCTAAAGAAGAGATTACATTTTAAAGGGAAAATATTGCAATGGAAGGAGCATGCTAATGGAGTTCTTCAAAGACTGATTTAATATTTTTGCTAATGAGCATGACATAGAAAGGAAAAATGTGGTAATGAAATTTCCTGAAAACAGAAAACTGGGAGATATCATCAATACGGAATAGGACCGGAACATCATGTGGGACAATTTAGACAATTTGATGATCTCAGAAATACAAATAGAATGGCATTTAATATTGCACACTACAAAGTCATGGGTTCAAAGACAAATGGAAGAATTTTTACTTTTAGCTGGTAGAAGCCCACAAAAGCAGATCTAGGAGTCTTAATCAACTTCAAGGTAACTCTAAGGAACAATGTAAAGTAGTAGTGAGAGAGGAACACATCATGTTTGGGTGTATCAGAAAGATATGGGCAGAGTGAGGAAAATAGGACTGCATTTAGACAGTGCTGTAAAACTGTATCTTTATTGTGGTAGACAATTCTGGGCACCAAGAAAGATTAATTCATAGTGACATAGCCTGAAAGAACATGATTACTAACATGATTAGAGAAAATGTAAAGAATTTGACATGTTTAGCTAGCAAATTTATTCAGAAATGATTAAGATTGAATGACACTACTGAAAAAGAGAGATGGACAGAGACAGAGAATTTAGAGTCTTAAAAGAATATTTTATTGCTACTATGCATTAAATGATAAACTATTAATTATATATTTACTGTTGTATTTTGCATGGTAGGGAATAGTATTACCTTGCTTGAAATTCTCCTTTTTTTTAAAAAAAAAAAAAAATTATTTATTTATTTTATTTTATTTTTTTACCTTTCTCTCCTTCCTAAGATTCATCCCTCTTCAATCCTTTGGTACCTAACCTTTTCCATGAGGTCTGAAAGATGTCTGTCAGAACCTTTGCAGCCAATTCCTTCAGATCCTTTGGTTGAATATGATTTGGACCTTCTGAATCATAAATATTTAAATTATCTAAATATTCTTTTACCTGCTTTTTATTAATTCTTCTGGTAGATATTCCCAAAGCCCCATTAATATTTATCTCACTGAACTCCATGCTTCCTTCTTCTTTTATATTAAAGACTGAAAAAAATGTAGATGTTGAGCAACTCTTTTTTTCTCTCTGGCCAATATCGGTTGACCTTTCTTTTGATTTAGGATAATCTTCGCTTTCTTTTATCCACAGTGTATTTATTTTCTTAATGTTTTCTCCCAGTTTATGCCCTTAACTTAAATTTTATTTTGCCCTCTTTATTCCTTATTATTTTTATTGTTCTGTATTACAGAAGTAGTTGCTTGCACTTTCAGTTCTCATCTACCGTGTATTCTTTTCATCTTTTCTTTTTTGAAAACAGACTTTGTTGCCATATTTATAACTAAGGGGCATTTATATGTAGAACTTATATATATTAAAATGTGGGGGTTTCATAAAAATATTTATGTACTTGATATATTTTTCATATGTACAGCTGTATAAGAATAACGTCTGTTTGATTTGGCTAATCTAAAATAATGAAATTTGAAAGAGTAATTTAAGGAGGGCTGTTAGATGCAGGTGTTTGAATATAAACACTGTGTGATTAAATGCTGGTATCACTGAAGCCTATGAGAATTTTGCAATTGGCTTCACTCGGGTTAGGATTTTTTTTCTGATTCTATATAGATTGATTTAACTTTCAGTCCAGAACTAGACCCATGAACAGCAGAGTGTCATCTAAATGTAGGATCCAGAGAGATTTGCTGATTGTAAGTCATTCTTCAGAAAGTCATGCAATTGATGCTCATATTTCTCTACAAGCGTGGCTTAAAGCTAAGGTGGAATGATGCCACATGATCTGTCTGCAGACTTATCAGTTAAGGCTAGTCCAACAATACAGCATCTTTTTCTGGTATGACAAATGTTATGGTTTGGAGTAGTTCTTTGAACTTCATCCTGAGTTTTTAAGTAAGTTGTTTTCTTGTGTTGTGTGACTAGAAGTCTCTCTATACAGATGACAAAAAGGGACTTATTCTTTCAAGTCCTTTGTACCGTAAATACCAGAATTTTGAATTTCCTAAAAATTAAAGTTAACTTGGAAAAACAGACACGATATTAACTGCACAGAAGCCAACATTTTTTTTTTTTTTTTTGTAAATATCATGGGTTCAGCTGTAGCTTTTTTATGATAAAAACTATCTTCTTAACTATTTCATTCAGAATCAATAATGATAAATGAAACAAGACCTTCAGACACTACATAAAAGGACTGTATGTAGACTACATTTCAAAGACTCAGTCTACTCTCACAGGTTATTGATATGGATTGCTATTACTGTACTTTTGTAATGCGGTTTCCATCTGTATTTACCTTATGTTCTAGAAAATGCATGTTTCAAGAGAGATCTTCAATATCTGTCTTACTGGCTAAGCTGCCAGAAGCTGTAGTGCCAAAAGAATGTGAAAACTGACATTCTATGAAGGCTGATAAGTAGAGATGCAATAGCATGAAAATTATGCTTATGAATAAAAGATTTATCATCAAAACCATGATTTTTTATATAGTTTATATCATCATAGTATACAATTTTCCACTGTCACTTACTCCTCACTTGTGAGATTCTTCACGGAGAAGTAACTGATACTTTCAAGCCAGGAATATCAGCAATTGTTCAATAGCTAAAACAGGCAGTTACATGAGAAATGGCCATAACAATGAGCTGGAGCTGTTCATCTGGGATCATTTTGTTTATATTGATCTCTTGCCAGTGTTTGCATAGAATAAAATATCTTAGCCAGTCTGCAGCATGGAAATAAATATAAATGTCTGTGGATGTACTGTCTGTATCCTTTCCCAAATGTTGGTGTGCCAGCAGGACACTTTCCAATTTGCTTGTCGTCTTTCTTAAGTACATAAAAGCCCTTATCTACCAAGAACAATTAAAGTAATAGACAGATTATTGGGGCCTAACTAAATATAAAATGAAGATTCCTAAATATTTATGAAAGGATTGTTGCAAAATGCCAGTGATATTTAAGTAAATCAACAAATATGGCTGCCACCATTAACAAATAACCACATGAAAAATGAATGGAGTCACCGCTATTCCTCCACTGTTGTGCAGCTGTAACTTCAGCAATATTTCTACTACAGCAAAGCCTTATTGCAACCTACTTGGTATAATACAGAAATAAATACAATAATGGCTTAGAGCTTACTGTATAGATCCTTCTACCAGATTTTTATATGGCACAGTCACCAAGTACCACTGACCATATGAATGTATCAGATAACAGTCATATATTACACCTGCTATCATACCACAAAAAGCTTGCTTCACAGCTTCCTTTCACTGGTTTTATGCTATTGCAACTCCACTGAGTGAGCAATAATCTGTGCAAGGTAGAGTGAGATGGAAGTTCAAGCCCACCAGCTGCCAGAGGTTCTCTGCTCCTATAAGTGGAGGGAGTGGAAAGGGAATGATGCTTTTAATTACTGGGTGCCATTCTGCCTCTACCCCAGCTTCTTTGTTAGAGCACAGCATTTAAAACTTCCAATCAAATACTGTGTTCTTGTTCTGGGCCATTGTTTCTTCACTGCATTTCCCTCCACATCTCTGGAAAGTGGGATGGCTCATTGTTATGCAAAGAGGGAAGAACCTGATGTAGGTTAATTCTTACAAATCATCTCTTGCAGACCCATATTGTATCTTACTGAATATTAAATACAAAGCAGATACAATTTATGTTGTGCAGCAAAAATGCACCACCCACCATAACAGACATAAAATTTGTTTTATGTTTGTTTGGAAATGGAATATTTCACCATGATAACAGTTCTCCATTATTTAATACCATTTGTGTTTGATTACAGAAACAGTGTATTGACTTCAGAGTTAAAAACCCCTCTGCATTTGGGTTGTTATGCCCAGCTCATTACAGCAATACCGTATGCAACACACTTCCTGCTGTGCAAGATTATGAAAATCTCCTTTTCTGCATGAAATTCTTCAGGTTTTTCTAAGTCATGGGTGATCTCATTGGATATTTCAGAGAAAGGAGATTATCCAAAGTGAGTCGTAATTTATAATTTAAAAGGCTCCAAGATATTCTAAGTACAAAACAAATTAAAAAAATGAAACCAAAATCTAACCTGAAGATCTTAGGTTAAATTTATCACTCAGCCTCTAGTGATATCCTTTTCACTGAACTGTTTTTTTTCTGAAGATAAGTAATTGAACTTAAGCTGAATTTTAAAATTTTTCATCAGATTCTATTTGACTTCAAGTCTGCCATGCACTGCTTGGTACCAAGTTTGTGAGAGAACTACTGTCATTCTGGGGAATAAAGCTGATGTGAGCGTACAGGGCTCAATTATGATTTTTCTATATATTTTTCTATATATTAGCTGTATATTTTTTATTTTCTACAATCTTTGAATATACACCTCATTCAATTTAACTAGAAAACAAGAACTGCTCTGAGTTTAGTAACACATAATAAACAGCACTCTGTGGACTTAACGCTGCTATTTTGGTAAAGGTGTCTATGATAAGCATATTATTTGGGAAGGAGAGTGGTGAAACACAACTAGTATTTGTTTTAAGTCAAACTTCTTGTGATGGATAACTTGTCAATAAGTAGATTTTTTGTTTTCTGTAGAGCAATTTTTTCAACTGATTTATAATCATAAATGAACGCCATTATTCCTAGGGCACGACACTCAGTCCAAGGCCATACTAAAGGAAAATAAAAATAAAACCAATTTGATTGGTTCCAACCATTAAATACAAAATATAAAATAACAAACTCAGCTACCTCATAGGGATTCACATTGTAGAAAGAATGTCCAGCACAGCTAGTCTTTTCTAACCTATCATTCTAATCTTGCTCTTGTGTACTTTTGCATGGGGAAGTGGTACACAGTCAATATATAAAAAAATTAAATAAGGAATCCTTTCATAAAAATCGGCATTGGTCATTCCAACTTCATTTTAAAATGGCGTAATTTAAAAATAGATATTTATATACCTTGGTATTCTTCAGGTATAACCATTCATAGCCTCCAAGTAGAATGTCTGGGGGTTTTGTTATGAGGAAAATACCCGCACATGGATAGGCCTTACATTTTATGCTAAATATATTATAATTCTGATTACAGCTTGGGGGAAAGAGACTGAAATCAGAAGCAGTTTATTAAACATCCCATGAAAATTTAGAGCAGTTAGGGCTAGATTCTACTCCTTGTAGAGAAAGACCATAATGAAGGGTAGACGTGAGAAAGTAGGCATCAGGAAAAAACACTGGGACTTTCTTTTTCAGAACAAGAAATTGGTTATGATTCCTCCTCAGTGCCCAAGGATAGGGATGCACTCATTTGAACACTGCAGCTTCAAAACATAATAAACAGTCTTTTACTGAGTTGAGATTCTCTAAGTCCTATTGCCTGGTTACCCAATGTGTTATGTTACGGTGTTACCAGATCAAGCTGCAAGCTCCTTCTCTTTGAAGTAAAGACTAACTATCTGTGCATTTTAGAGATTTAGTGAGGAATAGAGAATCCTTCACCATCTTACAGGAATCATAAAATGTATCAGCTAGGAGAAGATTTTTGCCTGCTTGCTCACTACCTGAGTGGAATGCCAGTTCAGGCTAAAGTTCTGCCTATAGCTTTTAGCCATTTTTCTAGTGGCAGACTGGACAGGATTCTACTTTAAAAAAAAAATAAACACAACAACAACAACAAAAAAACTAAACAGAAACGGTGCTTTGCAAATTCTATTTAGGCCAGCATACTACATTGCATTTAAAAGTTCCCATGTGGCCTAATGTTTGTGTGACTCAAATTTATCTGAATGTTTTTGTTGCCATTCTGTTGGCAGCCAGTCTATCAACTCTTGCTGTCTTGCCAAGTAAGTGATCTTAAAAGTACTATCTGTTTCTTGAGTAGTACCATTTTTCTCCGTAATTCTCTACTTGCACCCCATGTTAAATTTGCTTTACTTAGAAGCTTCTTGTGAAATATAGGCAGTTTTACTTTGTAGTCTAACCTTTTTTTTGGCCCAAAATGTATGAAAGCAAAAGCACAATTTACATTAAAGACTTGTGAATTTCTCTACTTAATCACTGTGTTCTAGAAGGTGAGTGACTTCCTAGTGGATCCTGTTGGGAGGTTTTTAAAAGACTAGCTCTAAGCCTTACACTTTGTGTCCTTCCTCTTGAATTCAGCGATATAGTTTTTGATTCATTTATGCAGGTTGTATTTTTAGTAATGTTAATTTTCATTTGGTTTCACTTACTTCTGCACAATTGCTAGGGTGCACACAGCATACACAGGCAAAGAGTACTGATGAAGACAAGAGCAGAGTGGCAGCTATGGTTAATTACTGTAAATCATCCATAAAACAATATACCTTTAGCAGCAGGGACGACTGCTGCTGCTATCCTAGTTTGAGTTCCAAAGGATTTGTGTGGGTGGGAACAGTATGACAAGACATTGAGTGCTGCAAATTTTTGTTATGGAGCTCACTCTTTGCACAGGGCCATGCTTCTTCTAACACTTCCTTTTTGCAGACTGTATTCCCAGATTAATGTCAGATGTAAGAACAATACACTAGAGAAAACTCATAGTGGTCTTCTGTTAATCACAGAACATCTATTCTGAACTTCACAGGTTTCTCATGGAAAGAAATGTAAGACAGTCTTATGTGCCTTATTAAAACACAGAAGCATATATAAGACGACATATTACCAAAACTATTATTAACAATGAACTATTTTAAATACCATTAAAGTTAACTGAAATCTTAATAATCAAATCAAAAGCAAACTGATATCAAAGCAACCACTCAACAAATGACTGTTGGGCTGGAGTTCAATTACTCAGTTAATTAATGCTTAAAGTGATAATTCTTATACATCCTGAACAGGAGTTAGAGAAAGATGACTGTTTCATTATAGATGCCAAATAAATAATTTACCAGGTGAATCATATCAGTGATTTGTACTGGTTAAGGAATGGCACCAAACTCAAGTTTCTTAATGTCTGACTCATAAACCTGACACCATATGTAAAGCTTCCTCTTGTAGAATTGTGTTTGTACTAAGTCTGTACTCATACCGTGTATCTGTACTGTGGTACTTTTACTGTGGAGGCTTACTCTTCCCTCCCAGCAGAGATCCTGTGATGCAGATTACAGAAACAATTTTGTCGATGGAAAGGGGAGTGTTACTGCTCCCAGTTTGACATTGTCTTATCTAGTACAAATAGTATGATGGGAAGAGGCTGTACTACTGTGGAGACTCCCTTGTCCCCGCCATCCACCCCACAGATACAACTTTCAACTGCTTGAAACAATCTTGAGAAAGAGTGGTTTGATGATTCTCATTTACTAAAAAATTACAGTAATAATATCAGTTCCTTAAGACTTTAAAGGTCAGAACATGCCGTAATAAAGATGAGTATGAGATAGTATTTTAGTACTGTTTAAAACCTGTTATTTTTTATTTTTTATTTTTCCCTAGGATCTTTCCTTTTTTGACTGCGTAGGTGCTCACAGAAGTATGTTCATATATAGTTTACAAAACCTGTGGTTGTTTCCAAATCCCCTCCTCCCATGCAAAAATAAATTACCAGAGGAAACAAAGGAAAAAGAAATCTAAAAATACTGCAATATCCCTTATCTACTAAAATTGCAACATAAAATAGGGAAACATGAAACATTCAAGCTATTAGGGGTGTGGAAATTCTCCAGCTTTCTGCGTTTTCTGTGCTATGGTCAAATGAGTGAAACTGCATTTAAGCAGCTGCTGGTACAGCTGTTTTCACCACAGAAATTTTTCACAAGGACTGAGAATTGTCAAAGACTGAATTATATGTTTGCTGATATTTTTTCATACTGTTCTCAAGATAAATCTGTTTCAAGTGATTTACAGATTCAAAGGACAATGAATGTGATTTAAGAAAAGAATATGATTAAAAAAAAAAAAAGATTTAAATCAGTTTTACATTATTTAGAAAAAAGATCCTTAAATGAGATTGTGTAGCTGACATATGGATATTTAATATAAACAGCTCACTGAAAGTGAATCTGTACCAATAAGTAGCCCTGCGACATTAGTTCACCAGCCAATTTAAACAAACCTGTGATCAATTTTCTCTCTTCCAGTGAGATGTTTACAAGAGAAATTTTGTGCATTTTTTCTATGTAAAACAGAGATATAAGCCAATTTACCTTCTGGAAACTTCAAGAGGAAAAGATAATTTAAAGCATGTCAAGATGAAACCATACAAGAAACACTACATTTTATTGAGGACCATATGAGCCATATTCCTCACACAAAGCTTGTGTGTGAAGACTAGAGCTAGTGTGCAAAAGAGCAAAAATTGTAACAATCCTTACCTATGCTGCTTTAAGTGCTCAGTATCCTACAACTTTTCTGCCTCTTGTTTCTTCCTTCCTAGTAAAGTACAGAACTTCATTAATAATATACTTTATAAATTTTGAAAACATTACCTAAACTCTTTTGACATGCCATATCATGCCATGTGCCAAAATAAAAGTAATTTTCCCTCAGTTTTGCAACAAGTACTCTCCTTTGGTGTATGCCCCGGATAGCATCAAAATATGAATAGTCTTTGCATTAATATTCCCATCTATTGTTTACCAACTCTTTGAAGTTAACATATGTGCTGCCCAGCCTTTACTTCTATATTTAATTATCCTGTGTTTTAGTTGCTGTGATTCCTTATAAAACTGTGTAGCAGATTTTGAAGGTTAAATGAGTTTTCTGTAGCATATGAGAGCTTCCTTGCTTTCCTTTTTTTGCGATAAAGTTCCAGTTTGTTTTGTATTAAAATGATCTTGCTTAAATTTGCAGTTGCCCCATGACTTACACGGGCACTATGTACATTTTTATTTCCTTTTCAAGTCTTGCAGAGTCTCTGTTGCTTTCAAGAAGTGCTCATGAACTGTTACCAGAAGAGTAAGGTAAATACTAAATACCTCTTTCTTTTTTTGCTTTTTACACTGATATTCTATAGATCATCTGTTAGCAGTCACTGAGGGTATTAATCACATATCTATGATATTACATATTTGTCGTCTTTGGATTAGCCTCTCTGCACACTCAGGCAAGCAATATTCTGAGGAACCATCATGCCTGCAGTATATATACTCCACATACCCATGATTTAGGTCACTCAGTGTGTCCTTTTCCAGTAGCACATATTTGCAACACAGGCTGAGTCATATAATTAGCAAGGTCATTTGATAGTATGAACAATTGATAGGTTTTCTCTTAAGCTACTGAATAATTTTTTCCCCTATTTTTGTATGATCTTTGGAATTACAAGCTTTCTGAGGTGTGCTTTCTTCTCAAAATTGAACACTGACAGATGCCAGCTCTTTATGAATATCACATATTTTTACAGTACCAAATTCACTCAAATCCAGATCTTTTGTGGAAAACAATCATACATTAAGAAACTTCATTGTTCTTTAGTTTCAAACCACAAAATTGGCATATTTGAAAGAGAAGTTTCCAGTATCAGGAAGCAAGGATTGGTATTTGCTCATTCAAAATCCACTGTTAGCCATCTAAAGAATTATATACTTTACTTAGTCTGTACTGATTAACTTCATTCTTGATGCAGGCAGCTGCTACTGCTTGTGATGACAAACTAGACTCCCTGCTATGCGGCAAAGTTTTCTGACTGGTTTCCTACTAGCCTCAATGGCCCAAGAGAACAAGAAAAAAGATGAAAGAAAGACCTTTTATGAGTTAGAAAAATATTAACAGTTCCCCATTTTTTCCCTTTTTCTTTACCAGTTACCTGAGTGATTGCAATTTAGAGCTTATTTTGTGGTATTCATTTTTTGTTGTTCCTAAAATTTGAATTCAAGTTATCCAGCTGCGTTGATTTGAAAATTGGTGTTTACATTTTATTTACTGTATTATATACTATGACATGTGTCTATGACCCTGCATCAATAAACCAGTTTCTTTTTCAAGATATGAGTGTTGTTTCAATTATCCTATTGAAATTTTATATGTGGCATGCTGTAATTATACCTTGCATGTATATTTTGTAAAGTTTCCCATTGAACTGAGAAACTGTGCATTGTATTCACAAAAAAACAGTTTGTTGTGTTCACAGTATTATGCATGCTGTGAAAGCTTGTCCCTTGTGCTCAAAATGTAAATTGGACATAGCTAATTGCATCTACTGCTGGTGATCATGTTCAGTGAGTGCAGATTTCTGGAGGGAAATGTGCCTACGCTTCTCCTCATGCTTAGATATAACTGTGAGTCCTCCTTCAGATATGCTTTATTATTGGCAGGGTTAGACTTCATTGCCAGCATTTCTTATGAGAAACAAAAACATTTTGTACTCTACTTGTTGATATAAGCCTGGAAATGTTTTTCTGTGTTGGATGCAGAATACTTCTCATTACATTTTGTACAAAACCCACTTGCAGAAATCTTAAGTGATGAAATTCTAACCTTTAAATAAAAGTGGCATTATATTCTTACGCTGTTTGTAGACTCTTTCCGTCAAGAGAGGGGTGAAAGATGTAACTTAAAGAGAGGTTGCAGTTCTGTGGTCAGCAGCTGCAGCTGCTGAGGTATTGAAGAGGAAAGTTCATAAAAGGATGTGGTGCTCCTATTGAAAATACAGAATCATTTGTAGATGCCTTGTGGGTGCAGTCACGGGAAATGCACAGGGTGTAAACTCAGCAGACATCTGGTGATGATAAGCTACCAGAGAGGAATTAATGACTGGTTTCACAGAAGGGGCTGTTTTGGTTAGATGCAGTATCATTGTTACTCTGCCAAATACATGAATACTGCTCCCATTTTTGAGTAAAAAAGAAATGACTAATAATGAGTTAGAAGAAATGGCCAAAAGGTCTTAAAGAAGTAGCTGTTGAGTTGACCAGTGGATAATGCATTCTGGCTTCAAGAAAATATGGAGAGCAAACCTGCATCACAGCAATAAAGTAGCCAGCAGAGTGATACTGTATTAATGCTTAAAACACCACTGCCTTAAAATATCTGTAATCCAGCAAGAATATTTTGTGGATGCCATCTACATAAAACCAACAAAATATACTTTTATGTTTGAGTACTAAGGAAGAAAACAACATCAACTTCTTTAAAAGTCCTGTGATGCTTTACTGCTTTTCAGATGTCTATACACGGTCTCTTCTCACAGATAGTTGAGAATGGCGAACAACATAATTTCACTTAAAAAGGATAACTAGACAAACACTGTAAATTTCCAAACTCAACAAAAACAGGCCCTAAGAAGAATCACTTTGTTATACAAAGGATGACCAAACTGCAAGATTTTGCTTTCCTAATTTTAATTACTAATGACATTGTTACTTCTTCAGAACTACCATGTTCCTGCTTCTTGGATACACAACAGATACCAAGGCAAAAGACATTAGAAAGTTTATTTGAAAATACATGATACATAACAACATAGCTCTAGGACTTGTAGTTTAAGATAAAAGCAGTTTCATAGTGGAAACCACTGAATTCACTGAAAAATAAACTACAATTTCTGTGCAGAGAACCAGGTAGACCCTCATGTATCACTTTGCGGGTAAAACAGCTTTTATAAGAACTTGATTTACTGAAACTGTGAGATTGGCAAGGAGAAGATATTCCGGGCTCCTGCTAAGGATTAGAGGGAGAAAAAAGTTTTGTTTCTGCATAAAGGATATATAAAACTTGTTTTTTATTCAAGAGGCGATTTCATGCTCCACTGAATGTTAGAAGCAGATTATCTAGAAACACAGTTCACTTTTGCTTATGTTTTGCATTTGTCTTTTTCTGTTAATAGCAGAATATTAAAGCTCCTTTTTTAGTAAGCAAAAGCTTCTGCTTTAGCAGCAACCCACCTCTTCATCTGCTTTTTACATATTTTAGCGGTTGCACATATTTATGTAACACATAATCTCTGGTTACAGACAGAGATCGCAGTGGTAGAAATGGAGAACTATGACTAGAGCTCTTTGAAGAGATTAGGATTTACAGTTTGTTTTCAACATTGTTGAAAATATTCAGTTTTTTTTTTTTCTTTTGTTAGTTTTAAAACTTTCTGACATGTTTAATCTGATTTTCTGATGTGCTGCTTTACTGAAGTTGAAATTCTTTTCAGCATATATTCAGTAGTTTTTTTTGTTTGTTTGTTTGTTTGTTTGTTTTCTTTTTTTTTTCACAGTATCACAAGTGTATGCTTGGGACAACAAAACAGTCTTAAATTTTTACATTTACCTGATTGCAGTCCTCAAAAGATAGAATTTTTTTTGACTACTTTAAGATACTGAGTAGAAAATGAGAAGCTACACATACAGAAATATAAATGAGCATATTTTCATTGGGGTGTGATGAGCCTATCAGCTCACACACTATCCTTTTATTTGAATGGAGTTCCACCTGGTGATGGCAGTGAAACCATCTACATAGGGGTTAAGTCTGATGGTGTTTGCTTTTACCAATTATACAGTCTCCTTAACAATTAATGGCAGTAAAGGATATCATCAAGAGAAACTTAAGACCATTGCAGGGTGGGATGACCAGAAAATTCAAATAATTTAAGGACAGTGAGTGATTCAGATTAAACTGTTGAAGCGAAGAGTGACTTCACTGTCTTTATGTTCCTTGATTACAAATTGAGTCAATTTGGGGGAAACAGAATCACTGCTATTTGCCTGCTGTACTTTTATATATTAACTTAGTTCAGTGAAATCAGTAAGACGTGAGGAAAACTTCCAAATTGGTGCAAGGTAATAAAATCAATGCACAACTGAAACATCATTAGAAACACTAGGAACCCATGCTAGGACTTCTGGAAAGTACAGGGTAACCTTTCCTGAGTCAAAAGTTACTACACAGAAATTAGAATTCATGATAACCTGGTAATTTGGAGAGAAGGACTGTGTGCCATTCGGCTGTCAATGCAGAAGATAATCACTGAGAATTACTGAAAAGCAATGCTGTAATGACAAAACATTTTAACTGTACTAGTTATTGGAATTGTATACACAGTATTTGCTTTTGTAAACAACATGAGTACTTACTAAGTTTCTCAGAATTGGGTGGGTATATCAGGAAATGCTGCCAGTAGTGGATTATAAACTGCATAATCCTAGAAGGCAGGTGTATGCACTATAAAAGGGGCATATCTGGGGTAGATTTGCAGGCAGTTGATGCAATGGTGTTGTTGCTGTGCAGTTCATGAAGGGCTAGCAAAATACGTAACAGCAGGGGAATTAATACTGTCATTTCTGTACGGAGTGATTTTAGGGATCCGGCAGAGGACTCTGATGTTTGCATGTATAGATACTGAGGCTTCCTCCATGGCAGTGCCATCAAAGGGGAATATTGACTATCTGTTTGCAGTAAGTAACAAGGAAACTCGGTATAACCTTTATGGGAAGGTGACAGTCTTCAATGCAAGAAGCTGATACTTGGAATATTGGTCATTGTTTGTGGCAGCGTTGATTGATACAGTACTCTCTCCAGCAAATACATCCCACTTGTCTTCCATTGGTTATTTCATATGCTAAAGGAAATGAATAGGAAGGTCAAGGCTTTGGGGTTGTGACCAGCACATCTGACTGCCTAGAGCATTGTCACTTGACAGTAATGTTCAGCATCTTTATTCGTCTACAATGCATATTGTAGAGTATCTTTGTAACAAAGAGAGCTTTCTTGGATACCAGGCTGAAAACAATTTTTCCTACAAACCAAAGGTCACGGCAAACCTTCCCTTATAAGGCCTTGTCTTCACGAAAAAAAAGCCATCCAAGTGAACTGAAGCAAGCTGTTAAGCAGGCTTTTTCCCTTCAGGAAAAAGGTGGAGGGAAGAACTCCTTCATGGAAGAAGCCAACTGCGGCACCATACGGACTGCTCTGGAGGGTGCCTCTTGCTGCAGAGTGCCTTTTGTGGCTCTGATACACAGCCCAGGAGCAATGGCAGCTACAACTGTACCAACAGAATTCAATAGGGACATCACTACTCCCTCACTATTGAGAAACTAGTAATTGAAGCTGTGAAAGTTGACGACAGTGTCTCCAGTGCAGGTCAAAAGCAGGTGCCTTACAAACACAAGACACGCACCATGACACTGCTTTTCCCGCTTGCAACGTGAGCACTCAGAGCTGTGTCCGCACAGCTTTTAGGACTTCTGTACACCAGCTCCTTCGGGCACAGCTTTTCCAGTCCCCAGCCAGCGGCTGCCCTCGGGGAAGGCTGAGAATGGCGGCCGCCACCTTTGTCCTCAGGTGAGGGAAATGCGGAAACGCCCGCGGGCTCCTGAGGCAGCGCCATCACAGCCCGGCGGCACCCAGCACGCATGCACCCTGCTGCCCTCCCGTCCCTTTACCCCGGCGGGCCGCCATTCGCTGAGCGCCCAGCCCGCCTCCCCGGCCTCTCACTGCCGGCCCTGCGCATGTGTTGTAGGAGGGGCAGCGTAAGTCTCCATTTTGTGTCAATTTCCTTCTCTCGCCCTCCCTGCTCTGCTTCCTTCGGGGAGGAGGTGGCGGCTGCTGCTGCTGGAGCGGGCAGAGCCTTCCCTTCGGCCCCGGGCTCCCTGAGGTGGCTGCCGCCGCCCTCGCCTCTCCCTGTCCCCGTCCCTTCAGCGCTCCGCTGCTTCGCTGCCCGCCCCGCTCCTTCTTCCCTTAGGAGGGATGCTCAGGGAGCCCCTTCGGAAGCCCTTGGCACGGCTTTTACGTGCTGGGCACAGCCTGGGCATCTCCCCTCACTGTTTGTGGGCAGACCGGCTCACTGGGTGCCGGCAGTGGCAGCCCACAGCCTCTCCTCTCCTCCCCTGCTTGCTTTTGACCGCCGGGAGAGGATGCTCGCTTTCTGACAAATTCAGTGGGCTGAAGCAGATCTAATGCATCTTCACTCCCCAGCAAAACAAAACCCGTCACTGCAGCAGCTTGGTTGTGTTAGAATCACAGAGTCTGGCCAGCCCCTTGAATTTAACTTAGTGTTTGGGGTGATAATGCTTCAAATAATTTTAGGTGCTTCCTACACTTTGTCCAAGTGATCAGTCTGCTCCTCATCAGTTAGTAAGGAACTGTTGCAGATCCCGGGTAGCCTAAATGATAATAAAAGTGGCTAAAGCAAAGACTCTGGTAAGGAAGACACATGTCTGAGGTGCAGTTTCATTTTGCAAGTTCTTAATAAATCACTTAAGAAATGAGTAAAATCAAGGTGGAGGAAGGAAGGAAAAAGCACTGTTGTATGAGCTCTGAGACATTCAAGCAAAATTTGCAGTTGCTTTTAAAAAACGGTTTAAATGATTTTTCTGGGGTTTAATGTAGTTAAAAGTCTTAAACGATAACATTCTTAACAAGAGGAGAATACAAAATTGAATTCAAAGAATAATTGCACACAATATGTCATCTGTAGGCAGGTTTCAGAGTAATTTATTTTCAAATACTGGATGTTGGTGATTCAAATAAGACATTCCAGAACATGTGTTAAGATCTTGGCTGCTTAATTTTAAATTGAGTCATAGAAATGTCTAATGGAAAAAGTGCATGAAATACTTAACCTTTTTCCTCAGGGCAGGATGTCTGTTATCTCCAAAAAATAGTAGGTGCCTTGATTTCATAACCTGCTTTCATATTTCCCCTCAAATGCATTTTTAGATATTCTGAGTAGTCTTAAATCTTTGAATGACAGCAGAGAACCGTTCCTGTCTTTAAAAGTTACATTCTATGTGCTGAAAAGAAATTCTGCACACACATTGCTTTTTCCCTTTGAGTGCTAGGTGTGGAGTACTCCTAAAAGCTGAATTTAGTTCACTTGTCAATTCTGCTACTTGCTATGAAACCTTCAGATGCGTTTCTTTCAGCTTGCGTATTTTCCCCCCACCAGCCCAGCGTTGTAAGATCACTTAGTAACATTTGGGCAAAAATGTTTTTAGTTTCGTTTAACGTGAGCTGTTATGTTTCCAAGTATAGCACTTCTGATGCAAGTTTCTAATTAAATCTCTTCAAAACATGCTGTTTGTAACAACACTATTTTAACTGGCATTATAGTCTTGAGAAATGTATGAGAAAAGTGTGTGAAATTAAGGCTGTAATGATAATCAAGTATTTTTAGTTTGATAGCCTTTGAGTTGTATGCTTGCAGTTTCACGTGACTGTATTAGTGACCAAGTTAGTATTTTTACGCTGGGGGAAACCTGGAGGATGTAGGAGTGATACAGGAAACAATGGTTTGGGTCAACTCTTATAACTTCAGGGTGATACTAGGATTATCCTCTTGTCTTGCATATTACAACTGTGTACGTACTTTATAGGATTTGCAATTTCATAGTTACAATGTATAATCCTCTCATATTCATTTTGTCATCTGTCACGCGAATCCTTTTGTGAATGTGCAGTAAATAGAATTACTTAGTTTTACAAATGTCATTCTTCTCTGGTGTGACTGCAGCTTCATCTGTGTTAACTACATTTATTCATATAATTCCACGTTTGTAATTTTGACTTTCTTATAAAGTAAAAAATAATGCCACTTTTAAACTTTGTCTTCTGATTTGTGTATAGAATATATGTATATAAACAGCTTGAAACAAATCAGTAATGTTTACTATTCACTGGCCCAAATATTGATCTCTTAAGTCTGAAACAAAACTGTTGTTGACTTCTACAGCTCAAACTCCAGTACTACAATTATTCTGAAATGCAAGCTTATTATTCACAAAGAATTCAGTGCTGTGTAAGCAGTGTTTTTATTTTGTGCATTATGATTAATTACTTTTGTGTGGAACTTGCATTGCCATGTATTGTCCATATTTTCTCTTTATTATTATTTTTTATTATTTTTTTAATAATCACATTTCAATTATTCTTACAGGGCTGAATATTTTTGTTGCTTTGTTATTTCCATAAGCTCTAGGAGAAGATGGATGCTTTAAAGAAGGTCTTAACAAATTATGTTCGTTCTTGTCTTTCTCCATTACATCAGTAATTTATCAAATAAGCAATGAATTTGTTTGGTGCAATGTGTTCTTTGTGCATCGTTGTATTGTATAAAGCCTGTTTTTTCTGTGTGCAACATTTAAATTAATATTTAATGAGATTTCTTCAAAAAAACCACCACCAACAAAACCACAACCCATCAAAAGGCCAAACCAAATCTGGGTTTGATTTATTTGGTGGTAAAAAGCTTACTGGGTTCCTTTGGGTGGTACAGGTTACATGAGGGAAAAACGCTTGTTGCTAAAACTCCAGTGTAATTCAGAACATCCTTCATAAACACTTATTATCAGAATTTAATGCGTTTCAATTCTGAACGTTCGTAATTGCTATAGCGAGGCAGTTACCTCTTTACAGAGTAGAACACTCAAAGATAAAATTGGGATATTTAAGAAGCAGCTTGATAACGTTCAACGTTTAGAAGTTTTAGTAGTAAAAATGAAAGTTACATTAGTTGAACTTGATTCCCATGCTTTTTACTGGTTGTCTCTGTAAGTTGGATCTAGTCCTGTTTATGACTTTCCAGGTGTGGTCCTACCGGTGAGTAATAGTAGTTTGCTTGCTGTCTCAGAAGGCAATAAATTAATGACTCAGCTGCTGAAAGAGTTTTTGCAGAAGTCATTAATTGAGGGGGGTGGGGTGGGGTGCATTTATCTTAAATTTCTTGACCACAGATAATGTTGACTGTATGCCTACAACAAACAGTTTGGAGAGTTTCTGCTAAAAAGAAGGCTCTTCTACAAGTGCTTGAATTATGAAAATTAATCCAGTGTTATAAAAGGATCCTGAATCCATGCTCAATAAAATGTAAACCTTCAGGGAGCTGTATCAAACCAGGAGGGCTGAGGTTGCCTTCAGAAAGAATGTGGTATATAGGTAGGATCATGCAGATGGTTCTGGTAAAACAGACATTCAATTTTACCTACACTGGTTGTTTATTACTATTATGCTACTCCACCACAAGTGGAGACGTGCTGCATTTCGAGGAGTGGGACACTCATTAAATTGTTAGTTACTTTTTAACACAATTTATCTATACTCAGAGAATTTGCTTTGATCGGCAAATGAAACGTTAAGGAGTAATCCTTGATTCTTAGTGTAGTTAAAGATGAACTTGAGGTGGTGCTGAAGAGAAGCTTGATCAGCATAGGAATTATTCAGATACAGAAAAACTGCCATTCTAGAGGCTCATCTTGTGATAAGCACATTTTTATAATTATGGGCAGGGTGCTACTGACATTTCTAAAGAAATGCTTTGTTAACCAGACTCTTATTTACTGCAGTAATTTTTTTTCCTTCTTATATTCTTTCTTACATATAGAGTGGTGTCATGACCAAATAGAGTTCAAAAAAGCAAGCTTTCATGATGAACAGACAAAACAGTTAACACCTTCATAAAGCCAGCTGCTGATACTGGACCTTTCCTATCCTGCTTCTTCCCAGATCTTACAACTACTATCTGGTTTTCCTATGTTAAAAAACAGGTATGCTGTACACTGTTTTCCTTATTAGATGAGTGGTGTTATCCCTTTACGCTGTGAGAAGCAGGAGTATCCCTGGATGGTAGAGAGGTCTGGGTGATTCCAGCAACTTCAGAAAGGAACCTTCATTTTCAAGCTTGCAAAAGCAGCATAGAAAATTTCAAAATGACGTAATGCTTCTAAAGGTGTTCTGTTTTTTAGAAGTGGTATGGTTTTTCAAGTAGTAAGCTTGAAAAGTTATTAAAAAAAACACACCGACAACTAGGTGAAAGAGCTGTTTATAACCTTGTGGGCAAAATTAAAGAAAATGTTCTAATTGCAGGGTATAAATAAACCTTTTGATTTTAATCAGAACGTGCGTTTTTCTCCCATCCATTTTCAGAGCACTACCTAATATTCCCAGTATAGCTCATCAGACTTGCAGTTTAATGCAGCTAACTCAGGAACTATATTTATGAGCTTCTTGTTTATAGATGCACCAAAGTGCAGATTTTCTGTATTGGCACGTAATGCTGTTACTTCATCAAAATAATACTGTGGCTTAGTGCATCAATAGTCAAAAGCATTGAAATGAATTCTTCTGAAGATAAATACTTCTTTAGCATTAGCATTTGCTCAAATTTGGCAAGGTTTTAAGTTTCTAAAAATCTGATAGATATTAGCCTCAAAATGTATCCTGTTGTTAGGAAGTCATTGCACATGGACTTGTTAGAGTAGTTTACATGTGTCATTTAATTAGTTTTCAAAATTGTTTCTGAAATGTTGAAGAGTAAGGCTTAAAGTTGGCATAGCACTGACATTTTCCACTAAGTATGCATATTATTTGTCCTGTTCACTTCAGTGGAATTATGCAAATAGTGAAAATTAAGCACCTTCTAAACTGTTCTGGCAGATTTGTGTGCAAGTCTTAGCTGAAAACTAAGAGATAATGAAGGCATGTTAGAAAGCAGTAGGTAATACACAAGGCTCAAATTTGCATTCAGGTTGTATTAAGACTGGAAACCAGTGTTCTGTTAATAACAGTATAGAGATTCCCTGAACTGATGGCATGTAAAGTATTTCATAGTCTGTTTGGATGTGCAAATGAGTTTGAAATGGCATTCATGCTTTATTATTGTTCTGGATGGTCACTAAAATGAAGTGGTGCTGGATTTTCTGTGGTTTCCTTTTGTCAGTATTTTGTTCTTTTTGATGCCGTACCTGATTCTTACCACCTTCTTGATATTCCACTTTCAAAAACATTCATTAATTTAATATACTTTACCCATGATCTTTGGCATCTCAATGAATCAAAACCAGTAGCTTCATTACATGCTTATTTAATATACAGTAGCAGAGCAACCAAGCTGACAGTCTTTAGATCCCGATGTGAAAGGACTTTGAAATTACACTTGCAGAGAAATGTATGTCTCCTTTTTATTTCTTGTACTAGGACATCTCCTAATGATTTCAGGCTTTCAGTCTCTTTTTAGTGTATGTTTTGTTATTAAATATTTAAGAATTATATGGTTCTGATGAGTACTGTTTCAGAATAGCAGAATTTTATTCGTTACAGAGAAGTTTTCAGGTCAAGTTTGACTTTACAACACTCAATTCTGGAAGGAAATAGGGGAAGGGGGAGAGGACAGAAGGGAGCTTGCCTATATGTAAGGTTTATAAATCTCTTCCATCATTTTTGTTTAGGCAGGTGCTTTGCTGAGGAAAATATGTACGCGTGTATGAAACGTGATTAGGTGCATGTGTTTATGGAGAAATCAAAATACAGATGAGCACATCTCAAATCGATGAAGAGCTAATAGCCTACACATTATTTCACTAGAAAATGTTACGACCCTGGACTCCAGCCTCTGTTGCTATGAGAGCTTTCATAGAAGAGCTACTTAATTTATCCTGAAACTGCAGTGATGTTATTTTGTGAACTAATTGTTTTTTTTTTTGAGTGTTGTTGCATGCTGATCATTGACTAATATTTTTGGTTCAGTTATCATTAAAGATTTGTGTAAGAGTAGCCATTTGGTTATTAAAAACTGTATATTTATAATAAAACTAATAAATATAAGAAGCCTATCAAGTATTACAATAAATATTCACTGTATTATATATTAAATATTAACTAGTATTTATATAACAAATATAAATGTGTTGTAAGTTGTCTTGCTAAGTACTGAATTTGGAAAGGAGGAGTTTTTTTGGCAATTGGATTGTTGCAAGTAAACTGTTAGTTGAGTAATAGGAAGTAGTTACTGGTTTGTACCTATGTAAAAAAAGTCAAGGTTAGTCTTTTCAGTTGTATAAGAGGATACCAGATTTAAAACAGGAAACATTTAACTGTGGTTGAATGTTCATGCAGCACACTGCAAATAATCTTCCTGTGTTTTCTCTTCTGAAGTCAAGATACAAGTCACTGTACTCTAACATTAGACTAAGTAGTGCGTTATGTATAGATATTTTTATGTGAGTAGTCAAATAAAGGGAAAGAGCTTTCATAGGAAAACAAATATTTTTAAAGTACTTGTTTGCCGAAAGATGTAGACAGGTGTTTTAAAATTGGAAAATAAAATATTAAAGTAGAAAGAGGTTTTATTCTGTGAATTTGGCAGCTGTTTTTTCCTGTATTTTTCTAGTGTAATGTTTGTTTTTGAGATGCGCTTAGCATGTATATAAGCATTCTTTGTCAGTACATTGAAAATATGGATGTGAAGACAGCATTAGAAAAGATAAAAGCACCCTGTATTAATCCTGGAACGTTTTCTGTTTATTATGAGACCCGTATTTTAACTAGTTTTCAGTTGTGTATATTGAGACGGTATGATGCAACTGCCAATAATTTTCCAATGTTGTAAGAGAACATCTTTTGGAGAGCTTCTAATTCAGAAATATTTTTGTACTCTACTATGTTTTAAAGCATATGATGGAAACTTGGATACTTTGGTTCAAATGGTGACCTGATAAGATAACATTGTCTCCTTTTCTTGTAAACAGCAGAGGTCAAAAACGCATGTTTAACGATTGCCAGACCAAATGTGTTGCAGTAATCTTGGTAACATCTAGAAGGCAATAGCCATGCAGGCAACTGAAGTGACTGGTGGTTTCAAAGCTGAGCTAGCATGGGTTGAGTCCATGTAGAAACCACTGTGGAAATGTTTGAAGTCAAGGGTGAGAAAAACAGCCTGATAATGGGAGTGAACTACATCTGTATTTGTAAGATTGATTTCTTACTGTGTAGCCACAGAAATACTGAGCTAGTGTTTTGAGTCTGGATACAAGGATCTAGAGATACTTGTAATCATTTAATTGAGAAGTGAGTAAAAAGCCAGTGTCTGAACTGCCTGACTAACTGACAGCTTAAACACTCTTTTTCTTTTGCTGTTGTTTGTTTGTTTTTAGGACAGTGTCCATCTGGTAAGATTCAGTCACTACAAATATTAGGAGTTAGTAATATAAGCTTTCATTCCTCTTCTCTCTCTCTCTCTTTTTTTTTTTTTTTTTTTTTTTTTTTT